>JAVKLA010000010.1:4959765-4983963 GCA_034782735.1 Sagittarius serpentarius | reverse complement strand
CCCCCCCCCCCCCCCCCCCCACGAACAACGGCATCTTAGCTTACCAACCAGACAACACGCAACACAAGCACAATGCAACAAGCCTACTGCCTGCAATCTTTGCATTGTACAAATCTGAAGTATTGATTATATTCAGTCTATAATGGAAATGCCCTTCGTACCTTGTAGACCTTACATATTTTCCCTCGTGCCTTCCCAGTACCATTATCTTGAAAAACAAGTAACCGTAACTGTTTCTGAGAGTATCAGCCTCTCGTAGTTCCCTTACTTCGCAGTTTAAAAAAGCATATCATGAGAAAAAGAGACACTAAGCATATCCTTAAACATTTTCCTGAATTTAGACCGAAGGAACTAGGTTTTATTACATTGTTTATTATACCCATCTATCTTAGATGTCTGTAATTCTCCAATTCTCCGTGCCCACAGCGTCCTTCCAGGAACCGAACAGGGAGCCAGAACCCTGCTTTTCACAACACCTAGAGGAACTTAATTACGTCCTCAACTTTGGCCCCTCTGTCAAATTCAAATAATCTGATCAATGGGGTCAAAAGCTATGGGGGTGGGGGTGGCCAGGTATGGTAGGGGAGAGACAGAGACAACCGGAACAGACAATTGTTATTCTGTAAGCCTCATTTCCTTCCGAAACCAGGCCAAAGTAGTATCTTGGGACAAAAGACGCGTGACAGTACATCACTTACCTACTCATGTGCAGGAATGCAGCTGGGTGACACAGTAATTACGGACTGGAGAGTTTAGGGGGTTGGGGTTTTTTTAAATGGTGTGCTTACCCTGGAGCAAAAGCTTTAAAAGGCCAAATTGCAAGAAGTCATTATCTCACCCTGCCTCTTTCCTCCCTTCCCCCTCCTTTTAATTTTAACCTTGATCAGAGCCTGCTCCAACAGTCAGGCTTCTCCCTTTTGTTTGACACTGTAGTAAAGTTGTAGGGTTGTTTGTGAAATATGTTGCCATGGAAACTAATGTGTGCTGCCATGGAGATCATGTCAGATCCAGCCTCACACATCTTCACTGCAGACTCAAGAAAGGAGGAAGAGAAGTCAGGGAGGAGAAATTCTTCCTTGAAAAACCAAATGTTTTGAAATCTAACAAGAAAAGTGACAAAAAGGGAGGTCACTATTAAACCACCAACATTTACCAATAATTCACACAACGCTTTCTGAGATGTCACTTCTTTTAGCGATGTTCTCAGAACCAGTGTAGTTAAGGACCTCAAAGTGATGAACAACGTATGTGAAAAATCTAAAATTTATTTTTAGGCTATCTAGATACCAAAAAACCTTGCCCAACAATTTTTCCAAGTCAGATAATTTAAAAAAGCACAAGAGGCAGGAAAAAACTATTAACTGTAAAAGCTGCATAAAAATGCATGTTGTATAATAAGATAAATGAATTAAACAATGATCCATGACATACATATATAGTCAGATTAAGGCCTTGATTAAACAAACTACTAGGGAGCTGAAGTTCAATTCTAAAGAAAATAATTTTTAAAAAAATCTAAGCATCTCTTTAAAGTGAATGATGGATACCAAAAACTTGCATTCATTTCCCTCTGCTTTAAAATTGATACTTATTTATCCTGCATCCTTTAAATGAAAAGAAGCAGCTATAACTAAAAGCCACCACTAAATTACTTAAAGGACTTATGAGGCATCTTAAATCCTCCCAGTAGCCAAATCCCAAGCATTTACGTTCCCTGAGCAAAATCTGACAGAGACAAACTCTGCTTTAGCCCATTCAAATTAATTTTAAGCAGAGTCGCTCTAATCAGCGTGCACAGTCTTCTTGCTTCAAAATTAAAGATATGGCTAAATCTTTGCCAGATCAGAGACAAAGTAAGTTCGTTGGTTCATGAAACAACTTGAATCACTCATAATAAAAGCTCTGAATGAGGAAACATATAGATGAATGTCTAAAGACCCATCATGAAGAACAATCCCTTCCTGAATTAATGCTATATCTTGTCAAATAAAATACTATGTTTTATGCAAGATATATTGTATCTCCTAATCCTATCAGTTCTCCACACTTGATGGCTCTGCATCCAGCACTGACAATCTGCAGCCTTTTATAAATCACAACCACAAAGATTTTTGTATTTTATAAATGCAGTTGAGTGAAGACTAAGACTAGAGATTTAAAATTCAACCAGTTAGTTTTCTGTGAAAGAAGTGGAAACAAAGACTAAAAATATGAAGAAACGTCTTCTTCAAGCTGATAGACTTCAGGGGGAAAAAAAAAAAGAAGAGCTAAACTCTTGACAAAAAAATTACAGCAGTGAAAAATTTGCAGATCCATCAGTCCAAAGGCTTTGTCAGAGAAAAACAGTGCAGATACCCAAGTGCCTGAAACCCACCCTGCTATAATTCCACACAGACTGCAGAGACTTTCCTCTGAAATATTAAGAGATCTACGTGTTTTCTTGTATACAGAGGATATTCCAACATGCTTTTCACAAAAGTAGGTACACAATCGGCTCTTCTATACTGACAGTGTTAACGTGCAGGCAGAAAACCTGCCTTACAGCTGATAAATCAAGTTGTGAGGCATCTAACACCATTTTCAGAGTTCCAGCAAGAAATAAACTGAATAAGGCAGCTAAGGTGCACTGTACAAAGTGAGGAGGACCAGTAAAAGCTTTCCATAACTACACAGCAATAAAATAACTTTACAGTAAAGTGTATTTTACATGGAATAACCTTCAGTAAATAAAGTATATTTTAGGTGAGAATAAATTTTAGGATTCATAGATTCAGCTCACAAAAATTTTTTTACAAAATACACTTTAAAGTGGATTGATATCCTTCAGTGCCTACTGCTCTCTGAAAACAGCTGGGATCTAACATCCACCTTGATGGGGACAGGCTGAAACCCTGCAAAACACCTGTACTAAGACAACCTGATTCACTGAGATGCTGCAACTTTAATCCTGTTTTTTTCACACATCTACTTTCTCACCATAAACAGATATCTAGAAAACACTGAGACTTTTCATGCATAAAGATTTTTTCCCCCACTCACAGGAGGGGAAAAAACAGATCATAAAACTACAGTAATTTTGTTTTGACTATACCATGAATAAAATTAAGTTTATGCTATATTGTTGGATCCCACTTCCTTCCTAGCTCATTCATTTGGCTACAAATGCATGAGATATTGGGGCAAAAAAGAGACTCTGTTTATCTGCAATAGCAGTGTTTTTTCTACGTGGGTGTAATCTAAATGATATGCAAAATATTCCAGGTAGTAGTACCAAATACTCCTTTTCTAGCTGGCAACTGCTGCACAGATCATAGGACCAGCTGACGCTACGCACCTGGCCAGTTTATTAACTTTCTGGATCTTGCAATAGTCCCTGGGGAGAGAAAAAAAAAAAAATCTAATTTTTTTTTTTATTCCCTTGACATTGAATCTCTACAATCTTACTATTTAGACTTCAGGAGGGCTCAAGATTTACCAGATACTTCTCCAGAACATGGAGGTAAACCCAGAGTCTGCCCCAGAGGCTGCGAAGTGTAGACAAAGAAGAATAAGCCTGGACTACAATCCCTTGGCAGGCATTTACTCTGATGAGAGATCCCAAGCGCTCTTTGAGTGGGCCAAATCCAAAAAGAGCATCAAGAATTTGGGGACAGGAAGTAACAAGAAACCAATTCATCAAGAACAAATCAGCTCAAACCAATTTAATTTCCTCCTGCAGCAAAGTAACAGGTTTTGTGGCTTGGGAAAAAGTACTAATACTTTATACATTGACTTTAAACACAGTTTTTTATATAGTCTCACACAACAGTTAAGAAATTTTGGAAAACATGATCTAGGTGAAGTTGATTCAGGCTGGATAGAAAACTTGCAGAGCTGTATCCAGCAGTTATCACTGGTTCTACATGAGCGTATAGCACATACGTGGATAAATTCTGAGGGCTAGTCCTGCACTGTATTTAACTGGATGACAGAAGAGAATCAAAGGGAACCAAGGAAGACCGCAAATGTGAAGGATGGGATTCAAATCTAATATTGGTTTCACAAACTGGAGAAATTGGAAAAAACAGGAAAGAAGTGCAAAGCTGTACACACAAGCACAAATAACTGCATAAATACAGTAAGGAGAACTTCTAGCCAGGTAAGAGTCCTTAGAGAGGATCCACTGGTAAGAGGGGATGACAATCTGAACATGAGTCAGAGTTAAGCTATTGAACACAAGACAAGCACGCAGGCTGGAACAGACAAACAAGACTGTGGCCCACATAACATACGGCGTTATCCTTCCACTCTGCTGAGCATCAGCAAAGCTCCAGCTGCAGTACTACATCCTTGCCTGGGCGCTGCATTTGACGAAAAAGATGAGCCAACTGGAGCAAGTCCAGAGAAGGGCCAAAGGAAAGAGGAAAACTCAGGAAAACACAACCCACAGAGATATACATATAACTGGGACTGGTTAGCAAAAATGTGGAAAAAGAGACAGGGGATGAAGTGGGAAGAACAGTGCAAGTGACACCATTCAGCATTTAAGATGCTACCGTGAAGCGGAAAGAATATTTTCTCTGGGGCCCACAGTGGAGGGGACAGATTACACCACAGCCAGAGTCAGCTTAGGCATTATGAAAAACTTCCTAACAATCAAGAGAGCAGCACACGTACATGCTTTGACAGGAACCTGTGGGCTCTCCACCCTGAGCAGCCTTTGAGAGCAGCTACACGAGCTTCTGGCAAGCACTGCAGGTTATCATTGCTCCTGCCTGCACAGGTCACTTCCAGCTCTGTATTTCTGTGCTCTCCTGGAACAGAGAGCAAGCAGTCATTTGTGCTGTATAAAACTTACTCCCCAAGAACAGGACCGGTAAGGACTCATCTACAGGCACTACACTTCAAAAAAATATGGCCAACAGAAGGGCACAACAGGACTGACCAAGGGAAAAAAAAAGAGAGATGCTTGTTTCTTGGAATCATGTTTTAAACACAGAGAAGATGAAGCAGGTCTGTAAAATCACTGTGCAGTAGAAGACCATTACTGTATCTGTAAGCAAAATCTTTCTTCCTCTTTCATAACAGATGGCTTGGAAATGGTCACTACTCCATTTTATCAAGTAGCTACTTTAAATATCACTTCTAGATGAAAGATAAATAAATAAAAGCCAGATAAAATGACTGCTTGTGATGAGAATCTGTTTTCTTGCAATTGAGGAATTATACGTGGCGAAAAAGTAATTGAATGTGGGGGTGATTTTCTTTTTTCAGCTGGCATTTTCTATTATTTGCATAATTTTAGTAGGATTTGCAGATGACTGTGGGACACAACAAGATATGACAGTTGCTCTAATTTCTTGTCAAATTCTCTATTTTTATCTGCAATAAAAGACAAATGGGACAAAAGTAGTGACAGGTACCCTCCTCACCATGTGAGGAGGGGGAGAAAATTGCATACACAAGTCAGCCATTAGTTTAATGCAAAAGAGATTATGGAAGCAGTAATCACTCGAGCAAAGGAATAAGTGATGTTCTTGCTAGCCATTACACTAATGGCGAGAGCGAGGGAATGCCTGCGTAATTGCCAGAGAGCAGGCTGAGAGACACCTCTGGGGATCCCGACAACGTGCGGGGCACAAGAGAAGCTGCTCAGCCCTAGCACAGGGATGACTGCTGACTTACAAAATCACATGTGTTATTACAGATATTGGACACATTCTTGCAGCCTTTATCTGCTAAACGTCATTCCCTGGTTTCTTCAAGACCCCATGACTCACATGTATTTCAAAAGCATTGCCTAGGGGAATAAAGGATCAAGCGTTACGTTCCCTACATTCCCTCTTCCACATTTCATATGCTCTTTCCACAGAGTTTCCCAATTCAATCCTCAGCTGTGAATCAGGAAAAAAATCCTCAGGAAACAATCCCTTCACCTGCAGAGGCAAGAGCAGAATCTGGATGCACTCTTCCCCCAATGCACTGCTCTGAGCTTTACAAAACCTGGCCATACTGTGGGAAGAAGCAAGCTGCTTCCTTTTCATGCCTCTAGTAGACCTGGGGCAACACAAGCCCAAGAGAAACAGCTTTTGTTGCTGTCTTGGCATCTGCCAACACACACAGGTCTCCACTCCTCAGCTGATCTTCTGCTAACCAGTTAACTGCCCTTGCAACTCCAGGGTTCAGTCAGCACAAAACTGCTTCTGGCCAACCTGCACGAAAAATTAACCCCACCAATTTAAAGCAACAAAAACCTGCTGAAATCTTAGTGAACTTAGTGAACAGAGGAGGGCCATGAGGATGATCAAAGGGCTGGAGTACCTCTTCTATGGAGACAGGCTGAGAGAGTCAGGGCTGTTCAGCCTGGAGAAGAGAAGGCTCCAGGGAGACCTTATAGCAGCCTTCCAGTACCTGAAGGGGGCCTACAAAAAAGCTGGGGAGGAACTTTTTAGAAGGGCAGGTAGTAATAGGACAAGGGGTAATGGCTTTAAACTGGAAGAGGGCAGATTTAGGCTAGATATTAGGAAGAAATTCTTCAGTGTGAGGGTGGTGAGACACTGGAACAGGTTGCCCAGGGAAGTTGTGGATGTCCCCTCCCTCGAAGTGTTCAAGGCCAGGTTGGATGAGACTTTGAGCAACCTGGTCTAGTGGAAGGTGTCCCTGCCCACAGCAGGGAGGTTGGAACTAGATCATCTTTAAGGTCCCTTCCAACCCTAACCATTCTGTGATTCTGTGATTCTAACTTACCCACTTCGCTCTAGGTACAACTTCACATGAGGTCTGCATGGCTATTGAATAGCAGTCTTCAACTCATGCGATGCACCAGACAACAGCTCCCTTTTAGTAAGTGAAAGTTGGAACAGTTGATTATCTCTGAACTGCAGAAAACTCATTAGTATGAAGTCTAAGCGAGGCATGAGCAGACATCCACGTGTGGCCATGTGCCATGAGCAGCCCGGATCCCCAGAACTTGCAAGCCATTTCACAGACTAGATGTGCTCCCTGCAGTACTGAATTTAAAAGACTACCTTAATCAATCAGGTAATTAAATATCACTTTAAGCCACTCTGTTGAGCATATCTCACAGGCTTGGTACACTGTGCAAGCTCTTACTAACAGGCAGACACTGCTAACAAATTTCTCCCTCATCTCTTGGCTTTTTGGCAGTCCACAACAGGTCACTCCTAATGCAATTTCATTTTCTTAATTAAATCTTCCCTGAGGTATCATCACAGGGTATTAGTTCCCTTTCTATTCTGAAATATTAAATAAAGGAATCAAACAGTCTCACCCTGCTTTCATGAGTTAGACAGTTTCTCCCTTGATTAACCCTCAGAGAAGATGAGATTTTTCTTTTTAAGTGAGTAACATTCATGTTTGTTAAATAAACAAAATATAAAAGACCATATAACAAAGGCTCAGGAGACTGTAAAGGCAAAAGTGAAGCATAGTCAAGTTAACAAAAAGAAATAAAACACAATAAAAATAAAAGGTTGCTTCTTGCTATCTCAAACTTTACAGAGCAGAGTTTGTTTGCAAAAAGGGGAGAAAGACCCCCAGATCCAACTGCCTTCCAGTGGGAGCAGCACTTTTGTGAGTTTAATAAAAATCAATGCTTTTCCTAATATACATAGTACCTATATGGGTCAAGGAAAAAAAAAATCTCAGCTTTCCTTTCCAGAAGTAAGTCTCCAAAAAGCATGCACTGAAAGTCTTCAAACTGTGAGCCCTGTAAGCACCCCAATCCCATAAGACAAAGCCATAAGGGAGTCTCCAAACCACAACCCTTGAAAATTCCTACATTGGCAGGGAGTCCAACCCCTGATTTTTTCAATACTTATGGACAGACATATTGGCTGGATATGTGATTAGATATGGAATTACCCTTTGTACTTTCCAAAAAGTACACTGTTGTACATAGTTATGTGGCAGTGATTAGGAATCAACCATTACTCCTTGTGACACCTTCCACTGAACATAATGATATGCAGCTCCTCTGTTAAAGCAAAACTAAACTTTCCAGGAACAGAGACATGAAGGATGTTAGCAACATAACGTCAAGAAAATGCTAATATGAACCACCACAGAAATACTGACGAGTAATTCTAGTCGTCTATTGCCACAGACAACCCTGTAGTACATAGGTGAGATTTACATCATCCAGTTTTAGCTGTTCTGCTACAGTTTGCATAAAGGCTCTCTTGAGAAAGCAGTATCCCCACAGGAAAGTCCAACTTACCTTAAAACAGAATGGTTCATCCCAAGCCCCTCTCCCCACTACAAAGAGCCCAGTTATTCCACTGGCACAAGAGGGCTCAATTCTAGAAAACTAAAGTAAGGCAAGATATATGTATATAATACAAAAGGGGCAGAAAGATCCTCAGAACATCCACCAAGAAGGACAGGACCCCTCAGCAGCCTCTAACAGCCATAACAATCCCAATAAGCAACTTGTGTGTGAAAATCCCAAGTCAAACTCATCAAGGTCCTCTGCATTTCAGAAGAGTTAAATATTATATCACATATTAATAAGACAAAGTAAAAAATGTCAGAAACATCAGAAACAACTGTCTCACAAATGGCTTACATCAGACACAATTTTTGGAAGTGCAAGGTATAGCACTGAGCTGCAAATCACCCAGTGTCTGTACACCAAAAACCCGATAACCTTATATAGACAAGATAAATACATAACAGCAGTTTACAGATATTATTGCAATAGCCATTTTGTACTAGTAAACATTTTGGAAGTACCTTAAGGAAGAAATCAATAAACTACTCAAGCAGTCTCTTACCACTGGCTCAACCAGTAGAGAAAGTAGCATGAAGAGAGTTGCCATACCAATGGCAGAAACAAAGTACTTCAGTCATGTTAATTATCTAGTGAAAAAAGGAACAGAAGGCATACGAACATGTATTTCAGTATCAGCAGTATTCAGCAGATCCATGAAGATAAAAATAAGGTAAATGGACAAGAAATTGACCTGGGATTCAAATAAAATGGAACAGAGCAGAAAAAGGCATTCACAGCAAAATTTTTAGTTCATCTTGCTTTCTGCAAGTTAAGACTACAATAGAAAAGGATAAAAAATTACCAACATGAGAACAGAGCTGAATTTCGTCTGGTAAAGTCAAAGACTAAAACCAAGACTAAGTCCAAGACCTAAATATGGGTGGTAAGAGGGAAAAAAGAAGAAGGAGAGAAAGGGGTCACAAACAAGAAACTGCACGAGATCCAGATGAGGCAGCAGCAAAACAAAACCACACAGGATGCAGAGACCTACAACTAGAGATGCAAAATTGCACATTAGGGGTTGGAGTTAGAAGTAAGAATTAGTTTAGGAGTAATGCAAAAGGAGTATCTGAAAGGCAGGAATGCATAGTATAATGGTAACAAATTAGGAGAGGAAAGGTATTGCAGGTGCCAAAGATGAAGGCGGGGTGAAGATTAAGAGAAGATTCAGGGAAGGATAAAAGACAACTAGGGAAGATATGACAGAGGTTCACAGACTTGCAAGTGGAAAAGAGAACAGAGGATCATTCACTTTCTTTTCCACTGCAAGGACGGGGCATGAAGAGAAAGCACTAGGAGTCAACACTCACAACAGACTAAAGCAGGTGGTTCTTAATGTGACAGTTGAGCTGTGAAATTCATTTTCAAATTACAATAAAAGTGTAGATAGGTTCAAAGAAAAGCAGGGAACGTTTCATGGAGCAGGTCTCTGTTGAAGGATACTAAATCCACAGAAACACAACCAAGTTAGGAAGGTTGCCAAGAAGAAAATGTTTGGGGTGGGGGTAAAGAGATAATATAGAAAAGTGATTTTCTCAGAGCAGACAAAAATCCCTGCCAAAACACCATCTCTGTTGCCTTAGTTTCTTGGTAAGTCTAAACCAAAGATTTTTACCCTTAGGTCTTCAGATCTGTTCACAGTCCACACAGGTGACTACTGACATAAACACTTTAAGCCAGCATAAACTGACACTTCCACAAGGAGAAACACCTTGCCTTCCTCCCACTCCTCATTCCCAGCCTTTGCTGGGTGTTTGCCTGCATTGCCATAAGCCTTCACAGAACAGCCAGGTCGACCTCATCTGGGTTAAAACCACATGGCATAAAATAACACGTTACTTCTAACCAGGGTCTCTTCTCTTATGCAACAATCCATGCAGCCACACAAATGCATGTACTGACCCAAGGAAATGACTAAAAGGTAGCAAAGAGTGGCTAGAAAAGCAGAAGGATGCACTGGGATTATTTAGCCTGGAGAAGAAAAGGCTCAGGGGAGTCTTATCAATGTGCATACACAGCTGGTGGGATGGAACGAGGCAGACCGAG
Organism: Sagittarius serpentarius; assembly: GCA_034782735.1. Taxonomy (NCBI): domain Eukaryota; kingdom Metazoa; phylum Chordata; class Aves; order Accipitriformes; family Sagittariidae; genus Sagittarius; species Sagittarius serpentarius. The sequence goes on along the minus strand of JAVKLA010000010.1, from coordinate 4,973,645 downwards.
TGAGGCTCTTTTCTGTAGCGTCCAGTGACAGGACCAGAGGCAAAACAGACTGAAATACAGAAAATTCCCTTTAACTATAAGAAAAAAAAAAATTTTTTTTTTAAACTGTGAGGCCTGAAGAACACAGGTTACATAGATAATTGCCCTATCTGCCGTTCAACACTTCTAGAAGGGGTTCACACCCCTGCTAGAAAAGCATATAAGGTCTGAAGATTTAGGGTCCACAAACTGAAAATGGCTAAGCATTCCTGGTAGAGCATGACAAGGATCTCTGAAGACTCCCATTTTCATCCGTGGACAGCAACATACCTTAAAGGAAAAGGGAAAAAAACTTTTCAAAATATAATTGTTTTTCATATATAATACTTGACTATCTGCACTCAGCCTATAAAAACATTAAGCACAGTGATAAAGCTTCTGCTGCTCCTCTTTTGCTTTGTTCATGGGCCGACAAGAAGTCTGGCACCTTCAAGTTTTACCCCAACAACAGAGCACTTTAAGACTACTTCTGCCTCTGGCTATGTGGCTACCTGGAACCAGGGAACCAGTGACACAGCAGGGACCCCCTCCAGCCCGTCATCCAGCAGAAGGGGTGCAGGGCCAGGGAAAGACCAAAGGGTATCTGTGTACACAGGATGTAAGGCAAGTGCTAGCAAATAAGCACAAGAAACTGAATAAACAGAATGAAAAATAGTCTCAGGATAATAAAAAGAATCTATTAACCTTCTCTTTATTCATCTTACTTAGGAGATGACAAAGCTGCTATGTAATTGCTGTGCAGCGTGCTCTGAACAAGGAACCGCTCAGTTGTTGAACAAATGCACCGATGAGTGTTCACACTAAGAAAAATGCATTTTCCACATTCACATTTCGACAGACTAAGTAGCTGGCGGATGGTCTTCAACACACCAGAGCGACCCACAGGGCAAGGGTGAAAAAAGGTCTTTGCAGGAACAAGACAAATCGCCACAAAAGTCAAGAAAGAAAAAGCTTTTGGAATGATAAAGCTTGAACTGAAGCCATCATTTTTCTGCCCATTCCACCGGCGCCCGGTTTGACTGCCTCAGGAGAAGTGAAGCCAAAATGGGACATTTCTTTCCTTGAAGGCCACTTTTTAACAGTAACACTTCGCCGCCGCACAGAGTTTGCCTTCGCTGTACCCTAGGTAAGACAGTCCAGCTATGTCAAAGCACAGGCCTTTTTGCAACCAAAAATAAGGTCCCAACACCACTAAAACCAGAAAGGCCTAAACAGTAGCAGTATGCTTGGTTCACACCAACTTAGTTTGGAAGCCCAAACATCTTACGGCCTTGCTACTGAGAGAATAGACATGTTAGCCTCCAATGGCTATAAAAAAGGTGTCTGTTAGGTGGGGGGGGGGAGAACCTTGCTAAAATAACATTAGTATCTAAAGTGGAAAAATTCAGTTAAAGAAGGGAGCCAGGACCCTGCTCAAGGTGATCTTTTAAAGCCAAAAAGAAAGCGAGGGGGGTGTTCTTTCACTGACAGGATTTTCTTTTCCAGTGCACAAGTGTTACCAAACTGCAAGCTGAAAAGTCTGTGTGGTGTCTGTCCCACATAAATATGCAAGTGAATCTTTCCACAGTTATTTTGAGACCTCACAGACCAAATGCATCCCTAGTGCAAGATCAGTGATTTAAACGAACTCAGCGTAGCAATGAGATCAGCCCCAGGCTTCCACAAAGTAAATACAATAGTACAACACTACAATGATGATGTGTGCTGGAGACAGTAGCTAGTTTTTAAGAAACAGCTGTATGAAGCAGAGTAGGTCAAGTCTTATTTTCTGCATTGTGGGAAACTGAAGCATTTTGAAGTTTTCCTTAAAGCTGAAGCATAACAACAACCACCACCTTGCCACACCTCCATCTCTGATCTCTCCCAACTGGATCTGATCATTAAACAAGGCTGCAGGGCTCCAGGTCCTCTGAACGGCTGCCAGCTGCAATACAAACACATTCTCATGAGGAACATTTTGAATCTGTTTAAAACAGCTTTTTTTTGACAGAAAAATGTTCCACTGGCAAATTTTCATGCAGCTCCAGTACTTTATATGCCTCCCCTCCTCCCACACATGCATGCACCAGAGCTACTATGAGAAGGTAATTATGCTGCATGTTTGCAGTGCATTGGATTTGCTCCCGCCAGTTTGCCTGTCTTCACTGGGAGTGAGAGACTCCAAGGAAAGGATTCATCAGAACAAGGGTGATTCAACATCTGCACATAAATGACATGTATTCCCCCAAAAATATGTGCAAGGAAAAACTATATAGGTTTTGGGGTTTTATTTTTAAAGAGGCTTGGTAGCCTCAGGGTGGCTCACATGGCAACAAATTCAGCTCTTTACTCAAGCAGCCAGCCATTTGAAAATGAACATCGTAATTATACCACCAAACAATCTCTATCAACAACTAAAGAAGTGCATGTGATTGGGGGGGGTGGTGGTGTCTCTACTTTTCACCAAATAATCCACCAGTGCTGCACAGATCTGAGTAATACTTGTGTCCCTGGCTCTTCCCTGTGACTCAGCATTCAGCAGGGCTGCCAAGGGCTGGTCTGAGCTCCTGAACCACACCTGAAGCTGGACTACGAAGACAAGCCCGGCAGGACAGCACTGCAAGCGACACGAAGTGTGCACAGCAAGAGGAGGAACATTGCACTTGGTTAGTGGCCTCTGAGAAAGTCTGCTCAACACCAACCTTCTCTGGCCTAAAATGTTTTTTTTTTCCTCCAAAGCAATTACATAAAAATGTAGATGACCTGCTACCTCCAGCAGATGCAGAATTTGCCTGCTGACTTAAGCACAAAAACTCTGCTTCCTTTAAAAACTGAGGGAAAAAACCAAACCTAAAAGGTCTGAGAGGAAGCTCTTTTTGATTCATTTATTATGAACTGCAATGTTGACTATGTTCCTCTGATGATAAATCCTCAATTTGCATGAAGTCCAGCTGAGACCTCCATGGCTGCAAAGTCTCCCTCCTGCCCTACCACCTATCAGAGACCACAAACACAGGATCAAGGGAAGTGGTTATGGAAAGACAATGGTTTTGGCCAAGTGGTGCAGCTGAAAAGCATTTTTCAGTAATCTCTCACCTACATCTTCTCACTCTTAAACTTAGAGATGAGCCCAACAACTTTCTGAGCTCTAATCATAGGTCCTCTGAGGCTTGAAGACCTGATTACCACATATAATCTGTTGCTTATCAAAGCTCTGACTGAATTATATTGGTATCCTATTACATGGGAATTTGTAGCTGAAAGCTTTCATATTCATCATTACCTACCAGGATTCAACTCAGAAAACTACTGCATAAAACAAGCCAAAAGAACATGCAGATTCCCATTGGACACATCACTGAGGCACGAATAAAAACAGTTCAGAAGACTAAGACTGAACCTACATATTTTGGGCCAGATCAAAAGAATGGGAGTTACACAGAATTTAGGCATTAAAGTTGAAAATGGTACTCACTTACTCACTCCTACTGAGCCCTGCTTTCAACATAACAGGATTCAGGGACCTAGTGTTCTGCTCCTGTGCATCCCAGAAACACCAGTCTTGACATCCGACTTGCTACTCTGCGTATAAAACACATTAACCAGTCCTTGGCAAAGGAACCCAGAAACTCCCCCTCCACCCATTAAATCAGTTATGCTCCCTCTCGCTTTCTGCCTCAATGAATCTTCAAATCTATGTAGAACATAACAACTTGTGGCCAGATGGGTGTAAATTGTATCCCATACTCACACACGCAGGAGCAGGAGCTCCCTGCCTGTTAGGGCACATTCCTGGAAAGTCGCGGAACTAGGTCTGATCTAAAATCAGGTGCAAGAGAAATAATGCCTCTTCCTGGAGAGGGCAGCTCCTCCCTGCCCTGAGCAACAGGCCCTATTCAACACACTGCTTTTGGAGTATCCCCTTCTGAGGACCTGCCTCCCTTCAGGCACTGTTAACCAGCTTTGCAGGGCACAAGCACACCAAGCGGGGAGAGATGCAGCAAGCTGCTTCTGCCTGCATTACACTGGAAATAAAAGCCCTGGGGAGTGCAGAGTAGGAACCCTATTGCTGCCTGCACATAAACCAGGTGCACGCAGCCAACTCTAGCTAATCTGTTATGCCTCTCTTTTTGGTGCAGTGCTGCACAAAACATGGCTATAATGCCCTAGATGTAAACTAGTAAGCTCAGAGTATGCCATGTAGACTTAGCAGCTTAGGTCTTCATTTGCTTAAGGCTCTCCTATCGCTTTTCATTTCACCATGTGGGTGTCCCCTCTTGTGGTCCCACAGGGATTATCTGGGTTAGCAATACTGCATTTACGTCTCTTTTGGTCCAGGTAGCTAAAGGAGATTAACTGAGTTTTCCAGTGAGTTATTAGAAGGCCATCAAGTAGATTGATCTCCTGTCCATCTCTCAGAGCTATTACAAGAAGGTCACAAGTCAGCCAAACACATTATTCACAATGACCGTTCCTGAACTACTAAATGATAAGAGTGTTAAATCAGTAGACTCCTCCTCAGACATCTTACTCCAGGTCTTCCCCTTGTTGAGCTAGCCTGACAGCCCAACTCATGCAAACCCTGAGCCTGCTACCACCACTTATGTACTAGCTTTCCTAAGATGCACTGTCTTTCTAAAGTCAGCGGGACTCCCTTAGCAAGTAACATCATGCGTGTACACACAGAGCTGGCAGAATTAGGTTGAGAAAAATAGGTCAAAACAGGCATATATTTAACTTGGAGTCCAAACCTCAGAACTGTATTTTACCAACAAATAATTCATACACACAAAATCCACATTTGATAACCATTAAAAAGTAATTCTGATATGAATTAGGCAATCAAGATATTTTACAGAGGCAGAGGCTCTGCCAGAAACATTTCTATTCCCACTCCAGGTAGAGGTTTAAACATACCACCTCTCTCTCACAACCCTGTATCCATCCTTCTTCTGTAATCAAGCAATTTCTTCCTGTATGATCTTTTGGGAAATTGTTTCTTACTCATTTCCAACTACAGCCTTAGACTTTGGGTTTTTTGTTTTGTGGTTTTTTGGTTGGTTGGTTGTTTTTAAGATGGTGACAGTGCAGGGTTGAGACATCCCTGCAGGGAGCATGGCCTGGGCCACTACCCCTATTCCAAGCTTCAAAAAGCCACCTTTGCAGGCAGGTTCAGACAGACGTACAAGGAAAGGAGAGAGGGCATGAGGGCAGCCTGCTCCTTTCTGTAAGTTCTGCAGCAACTTCCTTGGGCTTGTGATGATCTTCCAACCTGGACATGACAATATGGCTGACACCTAGAAGTTACCATGTGGCTCCAACAAGCAAATTCAGCAGCTGATCCTTCGATCAGATTTCTAGGAGACACTGTCTGCTTCCACCCTTCTCTAGGATCCACCTCTAGCCAAACCTCAGCAGCACAGTTGGCAAGTTGAACACACAGAAGCGCCCGGAACACTTTACCACACCTTTGCTACAATTTTGCTGCATTTCCTGTAGCAGCACTGCTTGTTATTTTGCTCCCACATCCCTAACTTTTTCACTCCCTTCCCAGCAACAGTAAAATCTAACCCTAGGTTTGTAAACTGCCCTAAGCACTTGAGGATAAGCAAGTACCCTCTCTCTGCACCTGCTCCTGCTTTATACACAGCTAAGTGCAAAAGACAGATATTTAAGAATTCAGACACTTATAATTAGGTGATACATGTTTTTAATTAGAAATACCCTAATATAATTGCTCAAATGCAGACACTAAGGTTTTAGCCTACATTGTGCTGTTGGGTACAGAGAATTAGTCTTGAGTTATTGACCCCTGTTTTAATTGTCTGAGACATAAGATTGCCTGGCCTAGGAACAGCTACCTGCATAGCAAAGTGCATTGGAAAGAACGACAGTACTTTGCAGTCACCCAGTTCCTGGGGAGTGGGAAGGCTGCAGGGGTAGAGGAGACTATCAAAGAGAATGCAAACTCACGTGCAGAAAGGGAGAGCCTTTGAAAATCTGCAAAGAGGATGCGTTGAGAGTGACAGTTCTGAGGAACATGAAGGAGCAGAACAAAGTCAAATTTCAAGAGCAAGTAATGGTTCTACACCAGCATGCAGCTTCTTGACCAACAAGAAATTCTGCCTTTAGTCAGGTGGGAAATCTTATTCTTTAATGGGAGCTTTGCTCAGTTAAAAAAAATGGGTCATTTTCTTTCATGCAGAAAGCAAAATCCTTAAGGAATGCTAAGAAGTAGAAATGAAGAAGGTAAATCAGCCTAACTCTTATAAGCCACCATAGTGATAGGTCTTGGAAAGGAGTTCTACCACAGGACCAGGTGCTTCTATGTTGGAATCCTTTTCTAGCCTAAGAAGAGGAGAAAATACATTTCAGCTCATTAGCCTTTAACACCTGGTCTGGGTAGTAACTCCTATGGTTGTTTCTGCTTTAGCCTGCTGCTAGAGTAATGACAAAGAAATGTCAGTTCTTCACACAGGCACAGCAAACAGCCAGCTTCCCTGTGATATTCAGCCTAAAAAAAAAAATTTAAAAGAAATAATCACAAGAGGCCAGACAGCACTGCCCTTCGTCAAGCAAAGTTCCCAATAACTTTAGGAGGAGCTTTGTTCATTTTTAGACCAAAGGATTTGACTCAATAATACTTTATCTCAGCATCAGGTCTCTACTATGACTCAGGGTACGTATGTAGTATTTCTGAATCATGGTATTGACCTCACATTGCCTACCGTTTGAGAGCACGGTGCAGTCAAATTAAGCAACTTAAAAGTTCATGAAAAGATCTCGCTCCTGATCTCTACGCAGCTTCCACAGGCCTGTAACCAAGGCAGCAGACAACCTAATGGCTAATGGGCCTTTCATGAATCTTGAACAGCATCATCTTGGAAATGTGTGTTCTGACTCCAAGACTAAACATTTCATCCACTTCCCCCCCTTTTCATGTTAAGCGTGTAGCAACTAAACCTTGCTATTTAAATCAAGATGCTGCTTCAGACAGTAAATCTGTTGTTGTCTTTGTTTTCTTCAGGCAACCACAGAGTCACACACAAAAAGCACTACGTCAAACAAGAAGTATATATATTTTCATATTAAAAATCCTAAGGCCTCTCCCATAGCTTTTTTTCTTTCACACATCATTAAAGACACTTGACAAATAACCCAACACTTGATGGATGTTCTGCATTAGAATGTGAATTCTAAGTTTAAATTTTCCTGAGACTGCATTAAGATGTAGGCACAAGACAGTATCTCCTCCTTTAACAACACTATTAGTCTTGACAGGGCCCAGACTTGAAAGGAAAGCACCCAGCTGCCCAAGGACCAGCTTGGGACATCAGATGATCCCATCCATCCCGCTAGTTTGTCAAGCGCTTGTAAGAGTGCCCACAGATGCCCAGGTAGGTAGCCCCACACACATTTGTTGTGTCCAGCTGGAAGGAGGACTGCAGTTCAAATGGTTGAGGAAGTGCCTTACAACAGGCATCCAGCTCACAAGCAAAGCTGGATTATCCCCAACTTCATTGCTTCCTACCTAGCTTAGGAAAGTCTATACAACATACTTTCTTCCAAAGAAACAGACTTTGGCAGGATAGTTTGCTTCAGGGAGAAAGAGGAGTCACAGCAACACTTAAGATCCAAAGAACAGCTCCTTGACACACCTGCTCCATACAACCAGCACGCAGGTGTTTCACCAGCGTAAAGAACAACTTGTTTGACCATCTCATCAAGCATTCCCCCTCTCTTGCTCTCCTCTCAAGACCCCTTGGGAAAAGCAGACAATCTCCTGCTCCACCTCTTCTGCTTACACATGTTTGCGAGAGGTATCCATCAGTCTTCCCCTCTACAAAACATATACGGTGGGCAGCACAACATCACATCTTCCCGAGCTTGCAGGATGCCATCCTAAATTTTACATGGAGACGTATAAAAGTACTTTGTTCGCACCAGAAGAACAGCAAGCTCCTCCTTTCTCTAAAACAATAGGCCTGCTGAACCACACATTTCAGGACCTGAGAAACCTGATTTGGTAATTGAAGGTGCACATGGTACACATTTTCTTATGGTATGGAAAAATTAATTATACCACATGACAGATTCCAGTCCTGGTGTTCAAATACTCATTTACAAAACTACTTTAAAAGGTGCTAATAGAAACAAATGCCTTTAACATCACAGACTTCCCAGATGACTCCTGCCATGGAGATGGATGACAAATCACTCTGTCAGTCATCTTTAAATTCCATATTGACTACATTGAAGTAATTACTCATTTATTTTTAGAGCATGTTCCATTTTAAACACAAGTGATTCAGTCCAAGAAACATTCTATACTGCATCACTATTTCATGGGTTAACAACTCTCAAATTTAAATGGATTTTAATTCTGGGACAAACACTTGCTTTTTTTTTTCCCCTTGTGCCTCTAGACATTGGTTGGGAACTTTAATTCAGGCTCCAAACCAAACAAATGTTGGTGTTCTACAAGCATCTGCAGAGAAATATAAAAATATCTGGAAAGTGTGAAAGAGCAAGCCTGTTTTGCTAAATGCATAAAATGAAACCTCAGCGAAGGTCTCAATAATCGCCTTCCTGGCTGCTGTGCACACACTCTCTCCCACAGACCTTCTGCTCTGCAGCAAGGGAACGCTGCCTGCGCTGCTGAGTCCTCAAAGAACTTTGCAATACAATGGAGCACAGCGATTCCCTGGGCAGCACAGTGCTGATCATTTACTTCGATATGTCAAACAAGGGCATCAGGGTTTCCCCCTTTTTTAATGTTTAAAAGGAACAGCTCGCCTTATCACTCCCCCCCAGCCCCCAAGGCATCTCAAGGTTTATCTGCATTGTAGGCAATGTTCTGGACAAAAGGATGAGGGGCTGGGATCAGGCTTAGGCTGCTCCTAACTCAAGGAAAAGAAGGGTGAGATGATAAAGCAAGAGAGCTGTGGAAGGAGAGTCCTGAGGAGCTGAGGTTTCTGTTGCTGCCGCCACTGGAGGGAGAGGACAAACAGGAGCTGCAACAGGTACTGCAGCGGGACAACCTCGCTTCAGGCTCAGCTGCTGCCTTGCTTCAACCCAACTCCTCCCTCTTTCCAAAGCAGAAGCAGGCTGCGGGGCTACAGCCAGCCTCTTGCCCCCAGCAGTCTGCTGCCCGTGACAACAGTCTATTTTGCCTGTAGCTTGGACCAGTCTGTCTGGTCCGTATTCTGGTGAACCCACAAACACCTGAGTTGAGGACACCATCTTGCCAAGGAACAGTCCTGGCACCTCCTAAGGAGCCCTGCCTAAAGAACCTAAACCTCCTACTTCAGAGCTGACAATGGGATACCCTAGCCATGGCATAGCTGATCAAAAAAGTCCAAGACTGACTCAAGCCCATTATACAGCTGCCTAGCCACCGTTCATTAACTGTAAAGAAAATGACCCTGGGCTGCCTACATCAAAGAACCTTGCCATTTCTTCTTAATTAATTCTAAGCATCTTGCTGGCCTCAAATCTCAGCTGGAAAACACCAACTGGAGTAGGTGGCATCTCAGCCTGCCCTTTGCTACTGGCTGTACTTTTTATTTTTCCTGTGTTGCATGCCCCCCACCCTCCTGAGATTGTCAGTAGAAACCAAAATATTGCTGTTTTTCAGGACAAATGTGTAAGTACATAAGATCTACCCTGTTTTAGACTCTATGAGAATTAACATTCATGATATCTACGGCCAATAGAAATGTATTTCTAAGAAATTAAACCAAACCCTGCAGCGTTTGCCGCTCAGCCATTGCAGAACTACAACAGCACATGAAACGTTACAAGAGAAATGGGTAAAAAAAGCCTTAAACAGAAGCAAAACTGACTCATCTCCTTATTGCCAAAACCGAGAAAGCCGCCGAGTGTAAACAAACAACAGACATCCTGAAGAAAAGGGGGCGTTGCAATTCCTGTTCATGCTACTGGGCAGATACACAACCTGGTATGAGCAGGACCATCCTCCAGCTACTCCAGCAAACTGATCCGAGGGAAACGGCCAATGCTGCAGCGACATTCCCAGCAGCACAGGTGCCACCAGAGGCTGGGGAGCATCTGCGGTGCTGGTGACTCCCAGTGCACTGATGGTTCCTAGTTACATATGCTGGAAAGCTGTGACAGCTGCAGGTATGATCCACTTGTGGAAGCCACACGTATATTTGGATACCAAATGGAACTGTTTTGCGTGGTATTCACAAAGGCATACTTTGGCTTAGGCTGGCAAGCATCCCTTCTACAGAACAAGAGGGAGAACGTCCCAGAGCACATGTATAAGGCTTGAGCTCTCCTCCCTGTCTATAGGGGCCCACAAAGCCTACAATCTATGCATGCTGCAAGGAGACCTTGTGAGTACCCCTAAGTCTGAGGGTAAACCAAATAGGTAAGACTTAGGACCAGAGAGACACTTAGAAAGAAAGTCATTGTGAAGACAAGTTACATTCTCCAGTGAAGTCCATCATCACAAACTAAGATACTTTGGAGTAATTGTTTTTCTAATTACTAAAAGCCCTTCTGTTTGAACTTTGCAACATGCTTAACTGGGTGGGGGAAATGGGGAGGTTATCTTGTGGGATTTTTGGTTTTTAAAAATAGCTTTCAGAGCTGAAACCACAGGGGCAACCTTAAAGCCTGCCTCCTCAAGACAGATTTCTAACACTTTAAAAAATAGGTAACCCAACCCCATTGTTAGAGCAGCTTAGAGCAGCTCCTGGCATGACACCAACTATTCAACTCCAGCACTCACAATTTGAATCCCCCTCACTATGCCACAACCACATCTTTTGAAGTATTTCAAAAAGCAGCTAATAAGCTAAATTTCGCTCATGCTATTTATTCAATTAAGTGCATTGTTTGTAAGAAGACCATTCAAAAGGAGGCAAGGAGAAGGATTTAGCACTACCTTGAATAAACGCTACTTAGTGACAGACATAGCACGTGCAAAACTCCACGAAGCTTCACAGGGATTATCTCACGATCGCAAAGAATGCTAGATCGCGTGCCATGTACGCGAAACAGAAAGCCACAGAAAGATGCACTTTAGTAACAAGTCTCAGCCAGTTATTTACTGGAATACAATACCACGTTGTTTATTAGAATGCATTTTGAATCAATTCTTTGGCATGTTCTGAGCGCGTGTACACAGTTTGCTTTCAAATAAATCACCGCCGCATTCAGATATTGATACTTCTTGATAAAGTCACTGAGTGCGTCAGTTAATGCTCTGGCCTGCTCTGGTCTCAAATGAGTAATCTGATGAGAAAGAGCTGATTGATACTAGAAAGGTTAGGAGTACAAAGCTCAGGTCACATTAAGTCAGCAACACATTAGTGTATGTATCACACGAGTGATACGACATGCTGTCCACCACCAACTTGCACACCACTCGCTCCTCACAAGCACTGGCCATCTCACCAACCACTCTTTGTTCTGAGCTAAATCCCTGCTCACACTCCTGAAACAAGCAAGTAACTAGACCCAACATTTCCTCTGTAAGGACAGATACTCTTTCCCCCCTGCCAATACTGGACTGAGACTGCATCAGCAGGGTGAGTGTTATGTGTTGACTAAGCATGCGCTGCTTTTTACATCTACTTCTGGTTCCAGCATGAAAGTCAACATTGCACCTGTGTTGTCCAAATGGGTGTGCGTTCCAGAGACAGCAGAGAAGTAGGGAGAGCAGCCAGGATACACACTGTACTCCACTTCTTCATAAAACACACGTACTACACAGAGAAACGATAATCCCTTCTTAGTGGAAAATCCAAATTTTCAAAGTGAATCCCCAAGCTAAAATGAATTACTGTAATAACTGCAATCCTCGTATGAGCACTAATCAGAAAGGCACAGCTGACCACCTGCTATGTGGCACCGCTGGCACAGCAGCACCCTGCCCCTAATTGCTGCTGTGTTCAGACAGGGCTAGGTGCCCCACAAAACGAGACGGTAGTGCTGGTGAATACATAGACAGGAACACTGCCTGACTGTTGTACAGTCTCACTACGCACTTCTGCTGAGTGCAGCATAAAAAAAAAAAAAGGCACTACTGCAGCTTCGAACAGCAGGATGCAAAAATCTAAACCCAGGCCAAGTAATTTCTTCTGCAACTACAGAGAAACACACGGGAAACGATGCAAGAGACAACAAAACGAATTGTATGTGCCTGTGTCAGTACAAACCCATTATCTATGCAGGCTGTGAAATGAGAAAAGCAGCATTTGACAATGCTACAGGCTGGGGCAATGTTCTTAACATACTTATAAGAAGTTATTTTATTTAATTGCTAACGAAAAAATGCAGTTACATAATAACACAAGGTAATAACCAAAATATGAAGGCACAAGATTAGCTTACAGCAACAGAGCTGGGGGTGGGGTGGGGGGAAAGCAATTTGTGCTTTAAATTTTGCTGCATTGTCAAGGAGCCAAGAACCAAATCTGGGGGCTTCTTCTTTTACAGGGAAGGGATGTAACCACCGAAAATTCAGCGCGGGACTCTTCATCACCGCCTGCGCGCATCCACAGCCCCAAATGATGTCAATCCCCGCCGGCACGTCACTCATCATAATTCTACACTATTTGCTCGCTAGTGAAATTCAGCCGACAGGCCGACGGCTAAGCCCGTAACCCGCCAGGGCCCATACGCTCCAGGGAGCGCAACCCCCGGCCCCGGCCACCCCCCACCCGCCGAAGTGCTCCCGGACACGGAGCGGGGGGAGTGGGGGGTCCCATTCCCGCACAGACCGGCCGGCTCCGAGGCACAAAGGCGGGCACCCGCGCAGCCGGGCACGGATGACAGCGCACACCCACGACCCGTCACCGCATCTGGCTGGCCGGGCGGGGGCTGCCCGCCCCGGGAAGGCCCTCTCCCGGCGGCGAGGCCGCCGACAGCCCCCATCCCGCCTCGCACTTCTCCGCTGGGAGGCAACGCCAACCCCCCCAGCTCCCCCGTCCCCACCACCCTCACCCGGGGCCGGGCGGCAGCAGCCCCTCGTACCTGGACAATGCCGGCCTGGGCACAGCTCATGCTCCCCCGGCGAGGGCAGGTCTCACATCCCACACGTGCGGCTCAGGGTTCGCCGCCTGTCAGCCTACAGGGAGGCAGGGAGGGAGGACGGGGTGCCGGCGTGTCAGCCCCCGCCGAGCCGCACCATACTCCAGCACCAGCTGATACGCCCGCAACGCCGCCGCCGCCGCGCTCCCTCCTCCTCCTCCTTCTCCTCCTCCTCCTCGGCGTCCCCAGAGGGAGCCCCTGCGCTCCGCGGCCGGGCGGAGAGCGCAGCCGGGCGCGCCCCGTCCCGCAGCCGGCTCCAGCCGCTCCGCAAGCCCCTGCGCACCCGCCGCCGCCTGCAGCGGGAGGAGCAGAGGGAGGAGGGAGGAGGAGGAGGAGGAGGAGGAGGAGGAGGAGGAGGAGGAGGAGGAAGGCAGGAGCCCGCCCGCAGCGGGGCACGCACGTGTGCGCGCAAGCCCTCGACGGCCGCCCTCCAGCATGCTGCGCGGAGCCGCGCGGGGCGGAGCGGCGGAGCGGAGCTGATCGCGGCCGCGGGAGAAAGGCAGAGCGGAGGAGCGGCTCCGCCGAAACCGCCCTGCCTCCGTCCCGGCCCGTCCGACCCCCCCCCCGCCACCAACCACCACCCCGCCTCCGAGGGAGCGGCGGTCCCGCAGCATGGGCGGCCGCAGCCCCCTCGCTGCCGCCGGGCCCCGCGGGGCCGCTGTCCTGGTGCTGCTGCTGGGGCGCGTCGCCCTCTGCTCCGCCGTGGAGGAAAAGAAAGGTAGGGGGGGCGCGGGGGGCGCGCCGGGCCGCGGCGCAGGGGTCCCGCCGCCGCTTTGCCGGCTGCGCCCCGGGGGACC
>JAVKLA010000010.1:4933319-4959665 GCA_034782735.1 Sagittarius serpentarius | reverse complement strand
CGCCTGGGGACGGGGCGGCGACGGCCGGCCGTGGAGGGCCCGCCGGCCCAGGCCCTGCCCCGCCGGCTTCCCCGGCCACTGGGCCGCCGCGCCGCCCTCCCGCCAGGCGGGCGCGGGCTGAGGCGCGACGCTGCTCACCCGGGGGGCGTCCGCCCCCTCCCCTCACCCCCGGCTCCCCTCGGCTGATGGCACAGGGACACCACGGTACACAACCCCGCTCCCCGGCGAGGACCCCAGCTCACCCCGGCACCGGGGGGGGCTACCCTGCTGCCCATGGAGGCAGAAAAATTAACCTGTTTTCCTTTGTGCCTCTTCAACTCAGGCCTGCAGCCCTCCCACCAACTCCCCGCCCGTGCCTTAGTCTCTGGGGCGGTCGTTCATGCCTTTTCCCCACACACCGGGACAACAGCTTGGGGAGCACTGCTGCTCTAGCAGCTGTACCTCCTGCCCTGGGAAACACACCCCCTTCCAACACCCTTATCTCCAGCCTCTCCTTCCCCTCTCTTCTCCTGGACAGTGCTTTATGAACTGCACCCCTGGACAAAGAAAGCCACAGCACCACAGCTGGGAAGAGAGCAAGTTTCAAACTACAGTTCAGGAGCTGGGCAGAGGCGCTATACACTCCTTTCTCCCCCAGGTCTTGCATTTGTCCTATCCCTGGGCAAGTCTGCCTACCGAAAAATAGACCAGGAGTGCTGCTGGCACCACAGGGAGCAGGAGCTTCCACCAGCAACGTGCTTTCTCTGCACCCACAAGACCAGCTCTGCATGTCAGCTGGAAGAGGGAAAAGACAGAACAAGCCCGCAGAGGCTTGCTAGCCCCCTCACCTCATTTTTCTAGATATAAGGATTTTAGGTGATAGCCTTCTTTTTTTAAACGATCCTGCTGGAGTGGATTTCCCCGCACCCCCACCCCATGCTAATAAATACATCAGTTTTTCAAGAGTCTTCTGGATCTTAGCTTGTATCCTGAAGCAAAGACATGTTGATAAAACACAAATATGCTCAGTAACATACCACAATTGTAGATAAGTTTCTTTCTAAAACCATCTTTGCATCCTCCGCTCATACAAATTTCTTTGGAACTAAAAATTTACTGCGCTTGGTATCAGTGAAAGAAGTTTTTTATTCTAATTTTCTAATCAATGCACTCTGAAATATTTTCAGAGACATTGTGGCCTCTAATTTCCACTTGATTGTCTCATTTCCTTTCTCAAAGAGGTAAAACAGGAGAAATTAGAACATAGTATCAGCAGAAAACTCAGAAGAAAAACCAAATTGAATTTGGGAAGGACAATGGCTTGGTATTTTATTACATTAGTGAAAGAAGAAATACATCTGCAATCAAAATTACCAGCACGCAAGACCAGTGCGTGGGCTACTTCCCGGTGCAGCCAGAGTAGGAAGAAAGAGGGGCCCATCACAAAGCCACACCAGCTCTTCCCCAGAAACAAGGCAGACCCAAAGACCATACCAGGCCATGAAGGCCACACAAGCAAGTTAATGTGCATCTCAGGACACGTCTGTGTGCAAACACACTTCTGCAGGCGTTTGAGAAATTCAGCTAATGTTTGGGCAAGCACACTGTCTCTCCTCATCCAGTAAAGCCATCCCCTGATCACAGACTGTAGTAGACCATGCTAACAAATACCTACAAGGAGGCTTCCAGCCAGATATTTGCCTCCTCCTTGTTTTAAAGCTGTGTGTCAATGCTTACGCTGAAACTGCTTATGATAGGCATGTGCTTTTGCCCTTGCACTTTTTTGAAGTCTAGATAAGAAGGAATAAAATAAAGATGAGGGACGGAGTCAGAGGAATGGAAAGGTAAAGTAGTTTGCCCAAAGGTCACACAGCAAGTTGCTGGAAGAGAGCAGAGAACTGACCCAAGCCTCCTCGCTCTTGATTCACTGGCCCCTCTGAGCTTTTCCTCAACTTCTTCTGCTCGTGTGGGTTACTGGCGTAATTCTACATCATGTATTAATCTCAGACATGCATCTTATCTTCACAGGTGGATGCATACATTGATTCTATCAAAGATATTAAGTTAGCTAAACCAGGAAATTTAATAAATGCATATGGTCTAAGAAACAACCTAAATATAGCAACTCAAACTCCAAGCTTGATTCTGAGTTGTAGAGGCAGCTTGACATTATGGGTGCGCAAGGAGGAGCCTAAACCCCCATCAGCACATTTCAGGACCATGAGACTTGAAGCACAAGGCCTTGCCATGCTCTGTGGAGCTGGGGAGAGGAACCCCTTTAAGGAGGACTGGGCGTGTGCTTTCCTCTCCACTAGCTACCACTCCTGCTTTCCTTTCAGACTGAGAAGAACATCCCGAATCTCCCACAGGAGAAGGAAGTTGAAAACTGTCCCCTGTTGGAATTTGAGTAAAACCAGGGAGATCAAAATTAAGATCAAGAGGCAAACTGCATACCTACCTCCTGCAGATATACATTCAAATATTGAGCAGAAGATGAATGTGGCAAGTGATTCAGAAAATGAAGCAGGCTTTAAAGAGGACATTTTGCCCTCCTGTTCCTCAAAAGAAGGAAATTGTACACATTGGAAATAAAGGGGTTTACATTGTAACTGTTACTGAAAAGGAGGAGAGTTGCATAAGGAGCTTTAAAATTAGACTTCGGCAGTTCAGATGCTTATCTAGATTATAAACAAACCTCTGAATTTTATATGCCTGCCTATTACATACTCCCCAACCTCCCACAGACTAAGCAAAACAGCAAGTTTTGCTGTCCCACAGGCCTGTCAACAGTTTATGGTATCTTTTCAGGCATAAGCTAAGGCATACTCATGCCTCACAACATGTCTACGGACAGCACAAGGCAAAGATGATTTGGGCAGCCAGTGACCAAGATGCATGTGTGTTTTGCAGGGAATTTTGCAGAATTTTGTAGTCCTACAAAAGCAGGAAATGGGAGCAAGAAACATTTGGCTTGGGGAGGGTGGCAAAAGCAAGATGAAGCAACTGTATCTTTCCTTACCAAATATTTGAGGGACATAGACTCTTGAGTTGGTGCAGGACAGATTCCACTGCATTTCCGAAATCTGTCATTCTGGTGGCTCATTCATGCCTGGTGTGTATCAGAGGAACTTTTACTTAGTATAGCATAGTATTTTGAACAGTTTGTAGTTATTTTAAAGTGCTTTGATCAAATAAGTGAAAAACTGGGAAATTTTAGTTATTCTTAACAAATGTCAGGTACACCATCTGGAAAAACAGAAAAATATCGTGGTTGTCATGTTACAGCCAATAAAAAAAACCCCTACCACTGTTGTCCTTCTCTGCAAGACTCTTGACTTGAGCTGATCTGGGTGATTACCCTGCTGCTGGTCCTGGGTGGCCATAGTATAAACAAGGACTGAATGACTGCTAAATGGAAGTCCACCACCTTGGCAGAACTGGCAGAAGACACTGCCTTGAGGGCCATTTAAAAGTTCAGATGTACATTTGGGCATATCCCAAGTCTGTGCTGGATTCATCTCCAGCTGAGCAACATAGTATTCACTAAATTTTACCAATAAACATAATTTTTGCCTTATAAAGAGACTGCCACTCAGATGATATAGAGTGGCATTTCTAGATGCTAGACTCATTTATGTCCAAGTGATATTCTCATACCTGGCTCATGTGGCTTCTCATTTTGGATTACTCGCTCTGCTGGGACTCAGAACTGCCTTACTGACTTTGACACACACAGACCATCTTTAAAAAGGCGCTTGACTGATGCTGTCTAATGTCTTTTACTGTATTTTGCCTTACACAGATGGGACTGCTCATAACTCAGCTGAATACTGTGCTTATACATAGCAGTAGGTACTTGTCTAACGTAGGTGCTAGGACTTCAGGCTCTATCAGAGTGCTTTCTTTGAGCAGCTCGTGGGCACAAGCTGCCTTTTTCTTAGACACTATATCCCTTCCTTCCTGGCAGCCCAGATCCTCCATTTGGGGAGGCCGTGACAGACACTTTTCTGGAAGAGATGACCAAGGATTATAATTGCTGGGGAATGACATGGAACAGGTCCAGGAGTGATTTCTGCCCTAGCAGGACTGCAACCCCTATAGGTACCAACCCTCTTCCTTGCAGGAGCAGGCAGGATGCTATGCAACAGCCCAAACTCCATCCCTGTTTCATCCTGGGTGTACAGAGAAGTTTTACAGAGGAGTTTCTTTACACATGTACCGAATTACTGGAGCACGTACCCAACTTGATCAAAAGAATTCCAGCCCTTTGGCTGCAATCATTTGCATGGCCTGATTTTTGCAGTTTCACTTAATTGTTTTACATGTAGATATACACTGGTTTGACATTTGTCCCTGTTAACTTCATCTTCCTCTACCTTGATTCTTTTTCTGGAGCAAATGCTAACCAGCTTCAAAATAGGAGGTTAAACATTAGCATCCCTGGCAGAAGAGATACACAGTGATTATGAAACATTATTCTACATGGGCAAACATACTGCATATTTTTTCCTGCATAAAGCTTATTATAATTCTACTAAGAGACCAACTGTTTCTACAACTAAGGCTCCACTTAAAAAAAATATTCATAAAGCATGTTCAGTGACACAAAGATTGAGCCCATATCCTAGCAAGCTGTCCTGTCAGCAATGAAATGATTTAGATAAGCGTCCCCATAGCTCCTTTGATGTGGCCAATGAATGGTGAGTTCACATCACAGCTTTTTCTCCCACACCAGGAAAGTGAGGGTGGGAATACACATTATCAGAGTCTCTTCTCCTCACAAAACTTGGTATATCTGAGACTTCCCCATCTAATGTGCATGAGAGGTCTCAGCCAGTTTATGGATTGCATACAGTCAGATGGTCAAATTATGCAAGTCTTATTTTCTTAGGAATCCACACTAAAATAGGGGGATAATGGTCTCATTGTCTATGAAAATTCAGGGGTCTACAGCATAACTGCAACAACAAAGCCAGGAGAGAACAGGAGACCCCTGGAGAGTCACAGCACCAGACTGATTTGGCTTAATTAACATATATTTATTTTTAATCTCAACTGGAGACCTCCTCTGAAGGGGCAAAATAAGAAAATCTCTAGTTACAGGAATAGGTTTTGAAGGTACTCCCCCAACAGGAGTAATTCTCAAAGACTGACCAAGTTCACCTTTCGCACAGGCAGCACTGCTATATTACTGACCAACTAGTCGTGTGCTTAGACACATGCTTTAACACTGTGCTAGAACAGAGCTGAAGAGAGAGGTTTTTCTTCTCTTAATGTGAGTGTGGATTCAAAAGGGTTGGACGAATCCCTACTGAAAGGGGGTGCTTCTGGTTTTGCTCTGTACCCAATTCCTGATCTGGTGGGTCCCACCCCTTCCTGCCAAGGCTTTCACTGGGTCCTTTGGTACCCACTGTTTTGCTGGGTTAATCTTCTACTAGCTGAACTGGAGTCAGACCAACACCTCCCACTGGTACACATTGGAGGCACAGGTGAAATCACTTGGACAGCAAGAAAAAAAATTGAGATTTCCCCTTTATGGGGCAATTAAGCCTGTTGGATCAGTTCAGACTTCTCATGAGATCTCTCCCAGACTGAACTGGAAGAGGATCAAGCCCAAGACAAGCAGGGGTATTCCTCTTACCTTGTGAAAGGATACTAAGCCAAAATTGCTGCGTACTCAGTAGGGTGGTGAAGATTGTTGCTGCCTGCATCCAGGCCTTGGAAATTTTTTTGAAGATGCCAAATGCTCAGTTGTTCTGGCCTCCCTCTCAAAGGTTTCCAGACAAATCATTAGTAGTTTACATTTTTCTCAACACTGGCCCACCACTGAGTAGCAGGCCTGTTTTAACTAGGTTGGAGGAAATAGAGGAGCTCATCGTCCACACTTTTTTGGCTGATAAGCAATTCAATAGTAACAGAGGGCTGACTTAACAGATGAAGGCAGATGGGTTTATGGAATAGGGAGGGACTGAGAGAGAGGTTATGCTGAGAGAGCAGAAGGATTGGAAAAAGATCAACCAAAAATGGGCCAGCATGTTAAGCCATATGTCTCTTCTAAACATTTTTTCTGCTCTTGTTGTTTGATTGTCACAGTGCTTCATAACTATCTGTTGTTTTGTTCTGAGATTTTTCAGGTTTTTTATTTTGGTTTGGTTTTTTTTTTTCAGGCAATGCTTCCCAAGAGCCCAAACGAGCAACACCATGCATGCTCCATTTTGTGTGGGGTGAATACCTTTGTTACTTTTACAAATATGTATCATCACAATAATATGAATACAGCTATAGTAAGCTCAGATCCACAGCCACCCTCAGTAGTTCTGCAATGTCATATCCACCTCCCCATGCAAATACTGTGGAGATAAGTCTGGCATGGATTCAATTGCCACTGTCTTCCCTCATCTGCCAATCTATCCTACTAATAAAAGGAAAAAGGAAAAAGAAGTGAATGTGCACTTACATAGCATATCCCTTCCAATTGCAGCCAAAAGAACCTACTATGAAATGTCTTAATCACTCAGGACAGATGTCCTGAGTTAATACACAGCCCCCTGCAACATTCCTGACAGCCTTTGATTGGTATCAACCATGCCAGGTTTAAACTTCAATGGCCAGTAATAAAACACCAGATTGAATCCCCACCCCAGAGCTGGCAAAATTAAACTAAGCTGTTTGGTGCTCAAACGCCCGATTTTTCTACACATAAAAAAATATCCATCTTCTTAATAAATTGTTACTTTACTGAATGGGAGAAAAGGACAATAGGAAGACAAAAGCAGTAAGATACCTCTCCCAAAGCTGCCTCATAATTGTTTACAACCTTCCTCCCTAGCACCCTGGCTGTTTCCCCATCTTCTGCACTATCACTTCCTTTCCAGTTCACAGTCAGCAGGTCCCAGGGCTTTGTCACCTGAACAGCAGGATAACAAGGCTTTATCCAAGCTGTTGCTTGCCCTACAGCATTAGCTGCTCCTCCTGGCCACAATTACTACCTGCTCTCCTGGTTGAACCCTGCACCCCTGTTTGAGCCCTGCCTGCTCTTCCAGCTCTGCTCTTGCACATCTTGCTCTTGACCTTGCTCTGCCAGCTCTTCTAGCTAATCATGAAAGCTTTGCTTGTAGCTGTTGCTCTTTTCTATCAGCATTTCAGCTTGAAGGTCTCCTACCAAGATCTCTGCAGACATAGCAATTCCTTTTAGTCCTCAGCCTGCAGACCGACACCGAAATCCAGTAGACAAACTTTATATTATGCCACCACATCTCTGTACCTGCTGGATACTGATAAACTACTACTCCATATACATAAGTTGCCTACCTCTGCCTTTGAACTACAAGTGACATGACTATGACAGCTCTCAGATAGGAAGACTGAGGGTCAGGTTTACAAAAGTTAAATACACCAGCTTGCAGGGGCTCTTTGGCATCTACTAGGTTTACAGAGCACCTTTTCCTGCTTCTAAATGCTCACATAATTTCTGATCTCTAGTTACCACCAACACATACGTATACAAGGAATTCTGCAGCAGAGGAGTCTTCAAGTATAGCTCTCTCTTAAGTTACACAAGTTACACCAGGGATGTTCATTAGCCCCAGCAAGCATTTCAGCAGTTTTAAACTTAAAGGTCAGCCTGAAAAAAATCCAAAGCAATGCTTTTATGCTAAGAAATACAGCTACTAATTCCTTTGCTTTCAGCAGCTTGTCTTAAAAAGACATTACCATTAGACATTAGCTGTCTTAGTAAAAGCTAACAACTACAAAACATAGCAACGTTGTATCCATACATAAAACAAATATGTTACATACCACTGAAAAATACATCAATACGAGAGAAACATCAGGTCTATTGCATGTATGCAAACAGTACAAATCCTGTCTTCTTATGAATACATGCAAAGTAGCAGCAAAATTTAGGCCTTGGCAGTTTTGTGCAACTTGAGTTACACCTGGGATTGCTTTCTGTATTTATGCTAGGCATCTTTAATCCTATCTGTTCTCTGTAGCACGCACTGACAAAGTCCACATTCATGACTCCAGTTTACATTTAAGGTAAACTTTAAGAGAAGCCACTCCTGGCCCAGCAGCTCTACAGCCAGCCCAGCATCAGGGAGTCAGCAACGGTGCACATCTGGCTCGCACAGTACTGGTGGAGACTATTCTCTGTACGGAACTCTGCAAATGAGCTGTTAATAATGCACCAGCCTTGCAAATCAGCTCTATTGTCTCTGCAAAGCTAACAGGAGTAAAAAGCAATAAAAACTGTTTTGACACTGTTAGCAGATGTGACTACACACTGTTGTATTGCATAAGTAGGAGTTGCATGTTACATCCTAGAGCCGAACCGTACACAGTTTGAAACAGAAGCAGGGCCAGAATTATGGACAAATACTCAGGAGCAGCTGAAGTCCCCTGTGAGTCATGTGTACAGGGCAAGTGTATAGGATTGATTTCTGAGCTCTGTAAGTCAGTACAAGTGGTGTACTAGTGTCTCTACAAATTAACAAGACACCAAGACACCTGCAAGGAGTCACCAGACATTATAAAGTAGTGGCCTTTCATGCTGTGCAGTTGTAAAGAGGCTGTTCTGAGGCTCTCCTGTCCCTGGATTTCCTCTTCCTCTTGTTGCATAAAGGGAAAGAATTGTCTGTACTGCAGTCTCATCTGCCCCATCAGAGTTCACTTTTGTGAAAGAAGGAAATTGCATTGCAGTGATTCTGTGAGGCTAATGATATAAAGTACTTGCATTTTCCTGCCAATGTAAGAGTTTTTACAGAAGGGACAAGAGTAAGCGCCAGGAGCGGGGTCTGAATCTGAGGTAAAAATGGCACCTGGTGGGAAAAGGAAACTTGATCCAGAAGAGATATTAGAGGACAATTGACACAGGAGCAGGAGGCACTGAACACCCAGAGCCTGAGGACACTCATTGAAGTGGTCTTCTGCCTTTGGTATCTTCCAGTCTTAAAAGCATTTTCACCTGCAGTTGAAATAAGCATTATCCCTGTAGGGCTAAATTCAGATATATCACACCACTTTGTGTCCAGAATAATTCATTACTGAGACCAGAATCTGTCCGTAATTATTATGAAAAAGAATCAGTTCAGGATTACCTTGTGATACACACAGAGGAAGAGACTTAATTCCTATATGAGCACCCATTCTAGTGCTCTTTCACGTCCCAGCCAAGTAGTAAACTATTGCTGGTTTCAGTTGTAATATTTGAGATAAGAAATGTTACAGTTATGTTACAGCTTAAGTGTTTTTTAATGCTTTTTAAAAAGTCTACAAAAAAATTCATTTCCTTGTGATTAATATCTCCCAGGCTTCGTACTTCAGAGAAGGGGTAAGGAAGGAGCTGAAAGGATGTCTGGCTTCACTATAATCCAATGATTTTTAATAGAGCTTGTACACATCTGGCCACAGATGGATTGTGTATATAATCAAAGTATTTATTTGAAGAGGAGAGAGCAAATACAGTTTCCACCACAGTTAGCCAGAGCTGTCTGGATAACATCTCTGTAGACCAGAGTTCCTTGTGGACTTCAAGGACTCACTGACCTCTGCCCCATATCAAAACTCTGCAGGGTGCAAGGTGGCACACATGCAGTCCCAGCAGTGGTTTAGTGTGGCAAGAATTTATCCTACAACAATTATTCAGCTGCAACCCATTGGCCTAGTTTTCCTCATTTTACTAACTCTCACATTCCTTGCTACTAGTGAAAGTTGCCTCTCCCAGGAAGCCTGGGGCAGCTGATGGGAATACAACTTTTCTTGTTAAATTGTATCCCAGTGGCAGATTTTTTTTTTTTTTTGCCAAGCTGATCGAATCTGAAGTCTGACCTACAGAAAGCTGCATCATTTCTTTTGGAAAATGACTCCTGCCAAAAATAGCACATGACCAAAAATAAAATTCATAATGCAACATCCTTTTTACTCTTAAAGCTAGCTGAGACACCCTGCCTGATGTTCAGGCACTTCTGGGTAAAAGTGCAAGAGCCTTAGGAGAGGAGTTATTTTTTCACAGAGCTACTTTAAATAGCATGGTGATATTTTTAGTTTTACTGTACTCTTATACTGTTTAAAAGTGTATTATTTTAAAATAGCCTCTGCAGTACCAGGTTCCATGCTGCGGAACGAAAATTGAGTTAAGCTTCACACTGAAAATTTGTATAGAACTGATGCTTTATACAAAATATGCTGTACATCCAATTATCCTTCTGTCAGATTTCTCATTTGATCAAAGTATTTCTGATAATTTTTAGCTTTTATCCAAAATAATATGACTTATGGCCCATAATATAGGTCAAAGCAAGCAAACTAAATACAATCAGGAATATATAAAGGGAAAAAATGATTCTTGCAAAAGAGTCCCATCATGATTTTGGCCAGTACCTAGTGTCAGTAATAGAATTATTCTTTCTACAGCACTATATTTTGGTCCCATAGGAAAAGCGATCATTTCACCCATTGGAATACACCAGAATATGCTGCAAGCAGATGACAATGATAGTCTGGTGACCATGCTGCAACTCCAGATACTTGGAGTCAGATCCTGGCTCTATCAGACTTCCCATATAGCCTTGGGTAAATACTTCAGTCTACCTGCTGTGTCTGTTCCTTATGTGTAAAGAGGAAAACATTGCTTTACCCAGGGAAATGTCACTAAGCACTAAAAAAAGGGATTGTGAGAATGTCAGGTCAGATGCATGTTACGAACAGTGAGGGTCATGGAAGTGTTTGGACATAGAGAACACAGACTGAAATGCACAACAGTACAGGAAATCAACATTTTTTTTGAAGGGTATTAATAAGGTAAACAGTGTAATTAGTTTTGCGGGGCAGACCTTGCTTTGAGGTCTGAAAACAAACAAGTTATTTGCAGACTGAAGCCAAACTTTAGGTCTAATTCTTCATTAGATCAGTGTTGACAATACAGAAACAGATTATATACTCAATATTTTTACTTTCCAGTATTCTTAAGGTAAAATTTTATAAAATATCACAGGAAGATTGCTTCGTGACCTCAATGTATTTCCAAGTATCTTGAAGAAGAAAACAAGTGACAAGCAGAAGCTGTAACTGGAAAATAAGCATCACTAAATTTCTCAGTTCTTCAGTGGCAGACCCCTTGTCAGTTAACTGGGTAATTTGGATTTCACTAGCTTAAACCCTCTTGATTTATTGGAGTTATCCCAGATATGCCCAGCTGTATTAAAGGACAAGAACAGGGAGCACACAGAAATTCCTCAGGGAGAACTGAAGGATAGAGATTGAACTGTCCAGTCCCTGGTTTTTTATTGTAGTATTTGAGCTCTTTCAATTGATAAAGATCTACAAATCTCAAAAAACCTCAAACCTGGATACGAGCAGGAGAGCCACTGATATAGAGATCTTGATTCTGAATGTTTCCAGAGTAGTTTTATATTGGACAGAGTGGACAAGTAGTGCAACCTCACTAAGCTAGGCAAGTTAAATAATGGTGGAATTTTACTGTGTTCTGTTGGATGTGTCATTACCAGATAGGAGTCCTTCAGAAGCATGACTGCTTACATAGTAAAGCAACATATTAGTGGCAGAGCATTTATTCTCTCTGCACTTTGGGTTTTTTTGTTGTTTTTTTTTCCTTCTCAGTCATGATGTTGATACTTCTGCTCAGTGGTTATTTGTGATTATCATCCACATGGAAAATACAGCCAGAGAGGATCAGACCAAAGGCCAGCTAGCCAGGTATCTGCTTTCCGACTGTTGTCAGGAGCAGACAGGCAAAAAGAACAGAGCAAACAGGGTAAATGCCACATGCAGTGCAGATCATTGCACTTCATGCCCCAGTGATGCAATTTCATAGATCATTTACGTTTGTATAAAAATGTTGGAGTCTGTACATAGGTGTGCTTATTCCCCTTCAATCCAGTCTCTGCAAGTATACGCATCCATCCTGTGTGGACATGGGTGTTGCCGTAATTCCCTTCTTCCTTTAAACATTCTTCTAAAGTTTCACGGAGAACGTACAAAAGATATCCAAGGACCTACCCAAGGATGCTTTCCTGATATTCTTGTAAAAACATACAGAAAAAAGCATTTCTAAACAGAATAGCTAAAAAAAGCATCAGATTTTTGCCTTTTATTCCACTGCCAAATTTCTGTCTCTGAGACAGGATCCTATAGACTTTCTAACAGAGAAAGCTTTACAGCAAAGTCTTAATAGACCCAAACTTCCAGGAATCCTTTGGATTTAGGGGATGTTTGGGACATATCACAAAACACTGGCAAAACAGGGCACTGTGAGCTATTTCTAGGAGACAATGAGGGGTGAGAGAGGAAGAAAACCCTCCCAGTACTATCTTGCTCAATTTAATGCACCACATTCTGAATAGAAACATAGCTTATCCATGTAGTAACTTTTAGTTTACTATACTTTACTGTGTATATAGATTAAAATCTGTTCTTAGCTTACAATATTACAGAATACATCTATAGATATCTAATACTTGAAGTGCTGTTTACTGTACAGGAATTATTTTATGTACATGTTCTTACCAAACAGAGTCATCCTGTGTAATCCATTGTTGTCGTTACTACCCAATCTGCTATGTCTCATAATACTTTCTTAATCAGGAAGTGTCCTATTTTATGATTAATCCAAAGGAGATATGTGGAAGTGCTTTCTTTGAAGTACATTTTTTTCTAATCCTTTCTCAAAATGTTTTTTAAAGAATATAATAAAAAGATATGGAAGTGAACTGTCATGGTTTAACCCCAGCCAGCAACTAAGCACCACGCAGCTGCTCACTCACTTCCCCTCTTCCACCCAGTGGGATGGGGGAGAGAATCTGGGAGAAAAAAAAGGTAAAACTCATGGGCTGAGATAAAACCAGTTTAATAGAACAGAAAGGAAGAAACTAACAATGACACTAATAACAACAATAAAAATAAAGGACTGGAATACACAAACCAAGTGATGCACAATGCAATTACTCACCACTTGCTGACTGATGCCAGAGTGGTGCTCCTTCCCTGGCCCGCTCTCCTCAGTTTATATACTGGGCATGATGTCCCATGGTATGGAAAACCCCTTTGGTCAGCTTGGGTCAGCTGTCCTGGCTGTGTCCCCTCCCAATTTCTTGTGCCCCTCCAGCCTTCTTGCTGGCTAGGCCTGGGAAGCTGAAGAGTCCTTGACTTAGTCATGTTTAGTCTTCGCAACAACTGAAACCATCAGGGTGTTATCAACATTCTTCTCATACTAAACCCAAAACACAGTGCTGTACCAGCTACTAGGAAGACAATTAACTCTATCCCAGCTGAAACCAGGACATGAACAAACTTCAGCCTTGCAAAAGCTAGTCTTGAATCTAACTTTTTCATGGCTTGAGAATAGTCTTATTTTGGATTATAGTGTACATTTTGGATTATGCCATCTGATTACTTCAACACTTGTTTCACAACTCTTAATCCATTATGAACAGATGTGGTAATAAAGTAGGGAAGCTGGAAGTATTCTTTGTATTTAAAGAACTTGAAAACTTTCTTCAGTCCTAAAGAAAATACTTAAGTTTGGGATAAGCTTATGGTTCAACAGCTTCATTTTTATTTTAAAAAAGCTCTTGTTAAGTGTAGGCAAATAGCCAGGCCAGAAGTACTACATCTAAGCAAAAGCTGTTAAAGTAAAATATAAAACATAGACATTGTATTGATTATGGATATTTTATGATTATTGATCCTCTTTTCTTTGTTATTTCCTTGATTATCTCACATCATGGCTACAGCTCAAATTTCAGTCTGTTTCAATAGGCTTGAATTCTCTGTCTTGACATTTCATTTACTGACAAATTCCAGATCACAGTAGAGGATGCCACTGCCATTTCCTACTTTCATTATATTCTCTCTCTCCTGTCCAGTCGAGGAGGGGGAGGGGTAGAGCGGCTTTGGTGGGCACCAGGCGTCCAGCCAGGGTCAACCCACCACAATACAGTTCTTGCACTTGAGCTGTTCTAGAAAACTCAAATTGAACCAAGCTAGCAGTTGCTGTCTTTGTAAAAAGTACTGTCCTTGAGATATGGCTATCATGCCAAGCCAGTGACAGTAGGATAGCTGAGGAAGAAGGTGTGTTATAACAAGAATAGGATGTTATTCTCCAAAGTTCAGAGCAACCCTTTGCCAAACAAGAACATAATTTAAGCAATCCTTGTTATTACCGACTCACTTAAGAACCAATCAATTTACCTCAGCAAGGAAAGGTTATTTAGAAAGGAATGCAGTGTTCGTATTTTTAGGAAAAGACTTTGAAAGTCATAGCTACTAAGCAGCAGCAGCCACTGCTCAGGCCGCATGAGAAAGTGTTCAAGTGACCCTATTCACTGCCTGGAAAGCCAGCATACTTTTATAGCAGCCTTATGTAGGGTCAAGAAGCAATCTATCAAAAGATAAAAGTACACTGAAATACCTAGTGGCTCTTACTGTCACTGAGCCTTCTGACTCAGCAGTGATACACACTTCTGTGTGCACTACAGAATTTCCTCTAGTATCTTAGTGGTTTAAATGAGTTCATTGTGAAATACTGAGTGTCACTGACAATTTGAGGAAAATAATAGCTCTGATGTAGTCCTGCATCTGCTCTAGTTCCCTCCCTCCACAGATCCATTCCTTGTAAACAGCATACATATTCTGATTGTCCCAAGTGGACGTTTCATAGCTGTGGTGTAGGAAAAAGTACCACATGGAAAATGAGTGATCAGTAGAGTTCTAGAATGCCAGAAAAGTTTTGAAACTCAGGTGGAGAATGGGAATGGTCTATTAGCACTGAAAGGTATCATCCTTTCAAATACTGCGTACAAGTGAAATGGAGAGCCAAAAGCAGAAGCTGAGATATTGGTCAAAACCAGACCAGGAACCCAATGCAGAAAATGCATGTTAGTCCATACTCAGACGTAGAGACATTTTAAATGACCTTGAGTTTTGTAAGGAGCAACTTTCAAACAAATTGTACTCAGCTGCACACATGCAATAGAAAGCAAAGCCCATTAACTACAGGTCACAGTGAATCCCAGGTGCAGTACATTCCTGGTTTGTGACCCTGGGGTACTTAAAGGCATGTCCAGATACAAAACAGCCAGCTATTTGGTCAATCTGATGTCCGGTGGGACAGGAACAGTATATCCCACAAAGTTATGCTTTAAAATCCATTAGAGTATTTTGGGAGCACAGGTAAGATGAAAGCATATGGCAGAATAGCAGAGCTGTGAGTGTCACCATTTACAACAAAATCCCTGTTAAGGCAGTTGAAATTAAGTACCTGTCCCAATTTCCTTTATACTTACATTTGTGTCACAGGTAAGTATAAATATGCCATAAGTAAACCCTTGAATCTAAGAACTTAAAGTGTTAGGATTTCTACAAGCAACCAGCAATTCAGTGGGCTTGCCAGAAAATACTTAAAATTACAGGTTTTCTTAAAAAAGTGCAGGCTTTGTAAAGAGAGAGGATTCTTGCAATGTCTCAAGGTGAACACTCTCACATGGAAAAGCCCGGCAATCCCCTTCCCATTAGCTTTGCATTTGCACCATCTCTGGTCCACTTCTGCAATAGCATTTTCTTTCCTTGGCTACTTCAAAACATCTCTACAGAGGTCTGTTCTACAATTCCATCTTCATGCAGATGGAATAATGAAAGAGCTTCAAACTTCCCCTCCTCAAAGTGTTAGATCACTTCAAGTCTGTCATCTCCACAGGTGTACCAGATTCAGGAAAAAGAAAAGGAAGAACAAGAGGAGTATTGCAAGGAAAAACAAAGGGTAAAGAATCATGTCCTTACACAATTTTCCTGAATCTATCCCTTAATTAGGAGATACTTCTTTTAGAGGGATTCAAGCAAAAATCTTTGTCACAATTTGTCAGCTTCCAATGAATATGGATAAGTAGCTCTCAACAGGAACCAACAAGCAGTGCAATAACCTCCTAATGTAATTGTAGAATTTAAGTCCTATCTCTTGGTCATTAGACTGACATTTCAGGATGAGGGTTGGGGGTAAGGAAGGATAAAGATGCTTGGCAACACCTGCTATTGCTAGCTATTGTCAGCTAATCAATCAGGGGTTAGGTTGGACTTTAAGACAACAGTCAATAATATCAGGAACCTGTATTTTCCTGCCAGAATGGCATTAGACTAATATGTAGGCAGGTGACTTGCTCCACATACCACACAAGTCTGACTACAGGAAGCAATCTCTCGCCGGCATCATGTTCTGCCATCCTTCAAACCAAGCAAAACTTTGTCACAACACTGCCTGCCCTTTACTCATGCAGACATAAGAATTTCTAACCACTTAAGCCTTCCTGACACTCTCCTCCTAAGTCTTTAGCCCTTTTCCTCTCACAAAATTCATGGACCAGATATCCTCTAGGTCTAAAACTTCCCTATTGTTGCTTTGATACACATTATCCTAAATTAAATGCCCCAAAAATGTAATGTTAGGATTTAAATATTTCAGTAGCTATTCAGAGCAGAGTAAGTGAGCATTTTTATACAAAGATACCACAGTTTGTACAAGTTCATTCCAGCTGGATAAGCTGGAACAGAAATTGAGAGTAGTGTGCTAGCCAGCCCACAGAGCCTTAAGATAATGGATAGCTGTGAAGTGAGGGCAAACAATGGTAATGGGAAGTTTGGTTAGCATCTCGGACAGTTTCAGTATCCTTCCTGCAAGTGACAGTGCCGAGGCACATACTGTAGCCAAGGCCATGCAGAAAGTTGGCAGAAGTTGGAACAAGAGCCCAGAAGCTCTAATTCTCTAGTTCCCCTGAGAGAGATTTCATTTTCCTCAGACAGCATTTTAAGTCAGACAGCTGAAAATTTTTGAAAATATTGCCTGTTCTTTGAGACATACAAAACCCAAACATACATTTCTTCCTTTCTTCTCTTCCTTCAGCAAGTTTTTTCTGCATCTCAAAATTTGGAGATTCATTGTTTAATTCTAGCTTGCAATATAGTATTGCAAAAGGTCATAAAATTGTTGAAATCAAAACAAATCCTATACCAGTTTAGTGGAGCAAATCCTTCATGGACATCAGTGGTACTGCTGATGTGATTAAGGTGAGTGGGATTTAGCCCAGTACAGATGCACTGAAGAACAGCACTGCTACAGCAGCTGGGACTTGAAAATATCAAAGGAATGGATAACATATTAGAAAAAAATATTTCAGGTTTGCATTTGTTTTTCAGGTTATAATTAATAGTGAAGCCTCTTTAGGATTTTAAGATGTCCTAACTACTGTTCATGGGAATCAATTTATAATTACAGTTCTTTAACTCTGCTAGTGAAGGACGTGTTTCACAGACTCCCATCAATATTTGTTAGTTTGCCATCTCAGTAGAGTATCCAGGGCATAACAAGATATTTTTGTCCCTTCTGTTGCTTCTTTTGATGGAAATGCAATTTCCTTCTGCCAGTCACAGTGCTGACATGTAACAATAACGGCTCATAAGACTACTTCGTAATACATTTGTCATAACCTATACTAGAGCCACTCAGCTCACTTGTACAGACAATCAGTTTTATAAGCCTCCAGTATCTTCTGTGATTATCAGCTAGGAAAAAAATCCCAAGCTGTATTTTTAGGCTATTTTCCACAAGTCTCCCTCCCTGTCATCCCCAAAGATTTAATCTCAGCTTCTTCAGCCTTTATTGTAACTCTTCAGGAAACAAACCCAGAATTTGCTTTTCTCTTGTCCTTCCCCCTTTAAAAGACTAGTGTAATTGAGAGTATAGTCCACATGTTTGGCTTTAGAGAGTTTGAGGACACTGACAGAGACCCCCCCACACACATCCAGTACTTCATATGCAAGCTAAACAACCGAGGATGTCAGCAGCTGCTTTGAAAACCCACAGCATGTAGAGTATTTGTGTGGAAAAGGGAGCACAGATTTAGATTCTCCTGCTCATATTTGCCCTTCCTCAAGTCTGGCAGGGTGCTCAGCAGAGGAGCAGGGCTGCCCAGACCTGTCCTTGCTCCATCCCATCTCCAAGCCAGAATAACACAAGCTCTACCAAGGCACTGCAAAGAGCCTTTGGGAGCATAGAGACTTTGCATCAGTTTAGTATGTCCAGATGGTTTAAAGCACAGGTCAAGCAGATCTGTTCGCAGACAGCTAAGCAGGTGGATTCTTCTATAGTGTAATCTAGTTTAAGTGTAGACTTCATTCAGATGTAAGAGTCCAGGATCTGGGGCACAAGGTTGTTAAGGATACTCAGTCACAGCACTGGCTAACAAAAGCAGCAGGTAAGTTTTGCCCATACCTCAAGCTGAGCCCATTCCAGATTTGGGCAATAGTTTCTAGTATGCTTACTTTACTTTCTTCAGTCCCTCTTTCGTAGTCCGCAAAAACCACCTGTATCGGGACACACCAAAAGTGTTATAACAATGCTACTTGAGTCTCTCCCCGTCCTCCTGGAGATCCTGAAATATGCTTCAAAGGCTAAAAACATTTTTGATTACAAATAATTCACATCAGCATAAATTACAGGATGCATGAGAAGGTAACACACAATTCCAAGATACAGCACAAGTGCAGATATAAGGTAGCCAGGTTATACATAGCAGCTACTATAGATACAGGGTTGAAAGAAAAGTGCTATTTGTGAGCCGGACCATCTCTTCTCAAAGTCTTAAGGGAAGGATTTCAGAGAAGCCAAATATTTCCACAGTCATAGCCTTTAATTTCTCATATATTATTCCACCATCACAAGTGTCTTGAGAATGTGACAAACTTGAATCCATTTGCCCACACCGTCTCAAAATGAACTGGTGCAAACAGAAGCCTGGAGTGTAAAGGGACATTGGTTACTTCAATCAGTGATACCTAGAAACACAAAGAGCTTCTATTACCACATTCAGAGTGAAGAAAGCCTGAAAGTCGCAGGTCTTCGACAATCTCCGAACCTTTTCATGAAATACCACAGCTCATCCCCAGTGGTGACACGAGACACCAGGCTTCCACACAAGCCCTCCTCCACACTGAGGAGGTGTGGGAACCAAGCTATCTTTTCCACCTCAGAAAGGCTCCCTCTGGGATCATGATAAAAACAAAACATATGCAGCCTTCTTGGAAATGGGGATGGAATTAGGGGCTCCATACCACTGTGCTACATGAAGAATTGATAGAGACCTGAATGCATAATAGCTTTCAAAGCTCTGGAGGTAGAGCTCTGCTCTGGTTATGCCTGAATAAATCTGGATGCAGCCTTAACACTATAAGGTCTATTGCTCCCTACAGCAGTTCAAGTGAATTTTGCCCATTCACTACCTACAGAAGGTTGTACCAACATGAAAGAGCCACAAGTAACCTATTTTGACAAAAGCTGCTGTAACAAGTCACAAGTTCTTATCACACCTTTGAGCCACACCATTAGCTCCAGGATACACTGTTTTCAGAGCAGTAAGATGCAGCCTGCACCTCTGCAGTCCTAGCTACCTTTCAGAAATAAAGGATGTTTCCTGTCCCTCTTTGGAAAGGTTATTTTAGAAACTCTGTCTCTGAAGACCTCCTCATGGTCAACTATATGAGTAAGATGTGCAATCACTAAAACAGATGCTACCCTTCCCCTAGATATGTCTATACTTAGATACTGGGCAGGTATTCTGTTGAACTGGCACTAAAAAGCAGTGTGTGGTGCTTTAACCTTTTGGACTGTTCCTGTAGAAACCCTGCTTCTGCTTCCTGATGGATGTGGCATCATATCTTGATTTTATTTGATGGAATTGGCATTCCTTTTTTTTTTTTTTTAATGGCACTAGCTAGCTGAATAGCAATATCTTGTCATTGTTAACATGGTGATTTAAAAAGTTGTGTTTTGGTTTGGTTTTTTTTCAAAATCAGTCCTGTCAGATCATTAAGTCAGGACCCAGCTTTTCAACTATCACAGGTGATTTTGAATGCCCTGTGTGAGGCACTTTGAAGGATCTCTTTTAGCCAAACAGGAAAACTTTCAATACTGAATACAAAATACAGAAGCACTAAACCAGATGCTTCT
Organism: Sagittarius serpentarius; assembly: GCA_034782735.1. Classification (NCBI taxonomy): domain Eukaryota; kingdom Metazoa; phylum Chordata; class Aves; order Accipitriformes; family Sagittariidae; genus Sagittarius; species Sagittarius serpentarius. Next base: position 4,939,672 of record JAVKLA010000010.1, on the reverse strand, counting down.
GGAAACATAAGTCATCTGAAATAACCACCCACCATCTTAATCACTTGCTGATTATACTTCACATGATTTCCTTCTTTAGACAACTTTTATTCTTATATAGAAGTAAAGCCGAATGATATTACTGACAGTTTTGCAATGGTACTTCATTGCCTGTAATAAGTCTTGCAGATCTCCCTGCAAGTATACTGCTGGTAATAAAAATCATTCCATTTTAGCTGCACGAGATTAGACAGTTCCTTCCTCAGCATCACATACATAGTTTGGGTGGAAAAGTGTGGTTTAGATAATTAGATTAGATTCTCACCTCCATTAGCCTAGCACTATCCTACATTACCTGTGGCAGGTTTGTAGCAGGTAAGGACCAACCCAGTGAATTTTAACAAAACATTTAATTAACCTGTGACAGATTCATACACCTAAATCTCACCACTGATTAAAAACATGTAGCAGCAGTTAAGTGTTGTGTTTAATAAGCATACAAATGCAAGGTTAAAGCAGCACATTAGTCTGACTACCATTTTGACACTCATTACCACAATCTTGTTTTCTTCTATAGCACAGGGTTTTGTTTCTGGTCATGTCTAAAAATATGCAGCCCCAAAGGATTGCTTCCTGGAAGAGCAGTACAGCTATGCAAGCCAGTGACTTTTTTGCAGCTTTCACAGCAATGACAGTAGCTGTGAGCTTCCAAGTGTTGGGGTGGGTTTTTTTTGTAGCTCAAGAACTCTAATTCAGCTTTTGGGTACAAGAGGCTGATGAATAAAGAGAGAGGGTTTACATGGACACTTATGCAATTGGTTTCTGGAACTTTTATGCCAGAAGTCATTTCATGTGAAAGGAAGAGATTTATTCTGACATTTGCTGTCATGAAGGGGAACTAAGTGATGGGGTAGGCTGCTTCAGAACTCAGTTGTGCAGGAAATCTTGTCCTTTATGAGGATGTAGAGGGACTTAATCACCAGGCCAAGCAGAATTACCACTAGAAGTAGTCCCCTCTTTGGGTGGGAAGAGACAGCTACTTTTTCCAGAACATGAACAGAGTATAACCAGAGTTTAAACTGCTCCTTAAAAAAAATAATCTTCAGATTTATTTCTCCACCCTCCCAGGTGCATTTTCCTTTCCTGAGAAAAACTTCTTTTATTCTGAACATCATAAAAATAATGCAAATTTATAGAAGAATGGCGCTTGAGAACAGCAACAATAGGGAGCAACTAGACTGACCTAGCCATGTGGGCAAAAGATGGGGAGCTGCCAATACCAAGGAAGAATAAAGCATTTCAAAAGCAGGAGAAATTTGGTAATGCGAGAAATCTTAGCAAGGAAACCAGACAATTCACTCAGAAAACTACCACGATGCTCTGTGCATGTTGGGCCAGTTCTGCAACTGGTTCATTAATGGAATTAATGATTAATATTGGCCAAGGATCTGTCTTTTTACTTTTTGATTTAAACAGAAGGATCTCAAGGAAGGTGATTTCTGTTTGGATGCAGACTGTGAATACATGATCTGCATATACAGCATTAGAGACAATGCAGATCAAATCAATTTTCAAGAACAATTAATTGCATTTAAAAGTCATCTTTGAAAAAATCAGTTGTTTGGGAAATGGTTTTCATTGGTGAAATATTTGAGAAATACATATCCCATTTAAACATGAGGGTTTCTGAATCTCACCCTTTTCCTGAAAGGGTTCATGCTGCGTGTCTAGAAGAGTGGTCCACTGCAGCTTCTTCCACTGGCAGAAGCTATCCTACATGGCTGACATCACCCAGGCATGCTGGGATCACATTTGTGCTGTTAAGATCCTGAGGACAATCACACTGGGTCAAACAACATCCACCCATATCCTGTTTTTCCAGCAGTGGCAGATGCTCAGGCAGGGCCACAGATACTTCCTTTAGACCTCAGAGCAAGGTATTGTCTCCCACTGCTCCCTCTGTGCCCTCAGTCATGTTACCTCCCCAACCTCCCAGCTCCCTTCACTTCATTGTGCTACCTCCCTTCACTTTTTACTTCTCTCAACAGATTTCTTTTCACTGGGACTTAGCAAGAGCAGTAGAGAGCTCTTCCTCTCCATCACTTGCCTCTTAAGACACTTGCTTAGGAAAAATTAAGAGAAGCATGGCAAGTACACAGTAACATTTTCCCTAGTGTGCCCCCCAGGCAGTAAAGAGTCCAAGGATTTCTGGAGCTGAAAAAAACCCAACTGTGTTGACACCATTATGTTCAACATCTGCAGTTGGTCTTGTTCTCTTATTCCTTTCCCTTAGCCTTTCCGTACTTCTGTCCTCTATAGCATCCTCCACCAAGTTCTGCCACTTCCCTGTGCCCTCCCTGGAAGAGTACTTCCCTTTTCAAAGCCATTCTCCATCAGAAGAGCCTGATGAGTAGATAATGAGTAGACATTCACTGTTGACTCTCTGCAGTCCATCCATGACTAAGCCTGTACCACATCCTTCTTCAGCTTGTGAGAGAAAACTAAAGAGTCTCAATTTGTACCTCTGTCAAATGGAAACAATTCTGTAGCAATCCTGAAGAGCCTTCCCCACACCTTTTCCAACAACTGTCCCCTCAGATGAGATGGGTGGTGAGATCTGCACACCGCCTGCAGGCACACCAGTTTATCCTATGGCATGATGACATTTGCTGGGTTTGCTGACAGCTCCTTTCCTACCAGTTTCTAACACTTGATTTTTAACCACATCTGACACTTCCAGAAAAGTCTCCAGGGTAATACCTGGGCAGTAATTACTGGGAGCTTATTTTTCTTGCAATACATACACTATAGGGATTTCTTGCTCCTATCCTGTTGTCTTCCCTATTCCACTAAGTCAAATACTATCAGGTATCAGTATTTTTATGCCTGATCATGAGCCCCAGCCTGTTTATCTTCAAACCACTGTACTCTACCTTGGTGTCATTTTGGTGTCCCCTCAGAGCATCGGGAGGAACCTGAAGAGAAAGGGGCTCAGTAGGAGATCCAGCCTCCACTACAAGTTGAGTTGCTGCCACTGTGCAGCATGGATAAGCCAAACACCAGAGAGACAGGAAAACTAATAGCCTCTCAAACTGCTTTCAGTTGTTCCGAGTAGTACCAGTTCCTTGTCCATCTCCCATCAGTAGTGCTGAAGGCAGATTCAAATAGCTCAGTTTACCTGCCGGTGAAACAGGTGAGGAATAGCAACATGGTCAGTCCAGTCTGCATGTGCAGAGCTGTACATCTGCATATATTGTAGCATCAGTTTTCTTAATTATCTCATCTGATCTCTTGCATAATAGGCCATGGGACTTCATTGAATTATTTTGTGTTCAAATTAGAGTTTAATTTTTCAGACAAGCATTCATTCTTAAAGATGCCTAACAGATTTCACAACAGGTTGGCATCAGCAGTATTCAGATTCAGAAATCATGCAGCTTTTACTGTTGCTGCTGACATTTCTTATGGCCTTGTTTGCTAGACTTGAGTCTAATTCTAGTTTTGGTTCCTGTTAACCTTTGCTAAGCTAAGGGACTAAGCTCCAGGACGCTCACTGTAAGACTTACTTTCTGGCCCTTCTGTCACTCTAATGGCTCTTCTCCCATCTCACAATTTCTCAGCATCCTTTGGAAGGACATCCTATATTTTTACAAGCTCAAATGGCAGAACCACCCTTGCCAGCATAACAGCTGCTCTATCCTCACTGAAAAGTCCTCGCTTTTACTCTTGTTTTTCAAGCAGAGCTGTAGAAGCTCTTGTGATAACAGCAGCTGGAGCTTGCATTCAGCTGATGGAACTTTCCTCATACCCTGCACACCACCAGATCTTAAGTCTCCGTTACTTCCTAGGCTGCTGCACGAGTGTGTTCGATTAGGTCCCCTGGTCAGTGCCTGCTCTAATCCATTGATCACCCTCTGATGACTGATAACCGATTCCTAGCAAGGAGTAAGAGACCCTGGCAGGCACACAGCCGCATCTTCCTGGGATATCCTCTTTGCTTCCACCAACTTCCAGCTTAGGGACTGCCAGTGCCTGCTCCTGCCAGCTTTACTGAACTACATGGCCAAGATCAAGCTTCACCTGTTTTACTGTACAAAGCAAGAGAAATTAAAATCTTTCTTTTCCTCATTTTAAGACTAATTTACATATATTATTAAGTGACATTAAGCAATAAATAGAAATTAATACATATACACTGGAGTGATATAGTGAAAGAACTAAATTACATTTTAAAGTAAAGGAGGACAACTCTGCAGCCTTCAAAAAGCAGTTAGATTAACCACAGGAGAACAATCTTCATAAGAGTGCTACTAAAGATTAAGCTGTCAATTTGTTTTAATTCAAGTCTTACAATTTAGCAAGACTCCTTCAAAACATAACAAAACTCAAACAACTGCATATTCTTCATGTTTTACTGGATTCGCTATGTAAATTATACTGGAGCACTTGAGTAAGCTTAGGATGTTTCAGCATGAAGTTCCCTTTAGCCTTGGGCATATATGAAGTCCCAAGGTGGGTCAGCATTAGCGGAAAGAGTATACCAGATTACAGTAGCTCTAAGCTTGCTACGTGACCTAAACGTGAAAGTAGGATTATGGCAAGGATTATATTATTGGAAATCAGTACATTTATCAAATGTTCAAAAATACCATGTTTCATTTAAGGGAATGGATAACTGAAATACGTGACAGGAAAATGGAGTTCAGTTTACAGTAAACTTATGAGGTCATCATGAGCACTAGGAGTCCAGCCATGATACATCATACAAGTGCTGCTGGTTCTGAGCACCATGAACTTCTCTTGTAGACTGTCTCAGCTATTGCAAGAGCCCTCTATAGAGATTTACCAAGTATAGTCCTTAACATAAATTATTTAAAACCTTGTTATTGTCTCCGGTTAAAAAAGAACATATTTGATTTTATCAGAAAGCCTTATCTACTTTTTTAGCTTTGAATCAGCAATTAGAAAATTCAACCCAAACCAACAACAGAAAAATAACTAGCATTGGCCAATTTTGAGCAAGTTTGACAACAGTACTACAATGTCCTTGAGGATGTTATATTTGTCGCAGGTTTCATGAGAGCAGACAGCACTGGGAAGAAGGGCATGGATTAATGACCTCCTAGAGCTAAAAGCTGCAGCAAGAACTCGTGCCTGCAAGGCAACAGCAAGCCCCAGCAGGAGGAGAGGCTTTGTTTCCAAGTCCCAGAGATTTTAATACGACTTTCAGGGTGAGGTTCTTCATTGCTGTTTTTATGTAGTTACTATCCCATTCTCAGTGCCTACCTTTCTCGCAAGACTTTCAGCCCTTCCATAAGTTTGTTTCCTGAAGTCATGAGGCAGCAGGAAATACCTTTTTCCACTTAAAGGGAATGTGGACTCTTGCTATTGAACAGGAGCTTACAGATGCAAAACACTACAAAGCAAGTAAAATCCAGTCTTTCCCTTAATGTGGGAAATAATTTTGACAGCCTGAGAAACTGGTATTGGAAATGTTATCTTTCATAAAGTATAAAAGAAATGTTAAAACATTTTTTGAAATAACGGAAATAAATATTTGCACATATAAAGTGATCTTAGCTTACTTATTGCAGTCCTCATCCCTTTACCCAAATTAACCTAGGAAGTCATCTAACTACTTCCTTATCACAAAATATTTTTCTTTAAGAAAAACATCAGGGCTATAATCTTACTGGCATCACAGAGACACGGTATGATGCCTCCTATGACTGGAGTGATGGAATGGAAGGCTACAGACCCTTCAGGAAGGACAGGCAGGGGAGACAAGGACAGGGTGTCACCCGCTATGTCAATGACCAGCTGGAGTGCATGGAGCTCTGCCTGGGGATGGATGAGGAGCCAACCAAGAGCCTATGGGTCAGGATGAAAGGGAGGGCAGGAACAGGTGACATAGTGGGGGTCTGCTACAGGCCACCTGACGAGGAAAACCAAGCAGATGAGGCCCTCTGTAGACAGATGGGAGCAGCCTCACATTCACAAGCCCTGGTCCTCACGGGGAACTTCAGCCACCCCAGTATCTGTTGGAGGGACAACATGGCAGGGCACAAGCAATTCAGGAGATTCCTGGAATGCACTGATGACAACTTCCTTCTCCAAGTGATAGAGGAGACAAGTAGGAGAGCTGCTATGCCAGACCTTGTTCTCACCAAGAAGGAGAGGCCTGTGGGCAATGTGAAGATCAAGGGCAGCCTTGGCTGCAGTGACCATGAAATGGTGGAGTTCAAAATCCTTAGGGCAGCAAGGAGGGCACACAGCAAGGTCACTACCCTGGACTTGAGGAGAGCAGACTTTGGCCTCTTCAGGGATCTGCTTGGTAGAGTACCATGGGATAAAGCCCTGGAGGGAAGAGGGGC
>JAVKLA010000010.1:4890413-4923033 GCA_034782735.1 Sagittarius serpentarius | reverse complement strand
TCAGGTCCAGTATCGCCTCTCCTCTGGTGGGGGTGTCTATCACCTGGCTGAGGAAGTTATCATCCATGCACTCCAGGGGTCTCCTGGATTGCCTAGAGCTTGCCGGGCTGCTTTTCCAGCAGATGTCAGAGTGGTTGAAATCCCCCAGCAGGACGAGAGCCTGTGAGCGCGACGCCTCCTGTAGCTGGAGCAAGAAGGCTTTGTCAATAGGTTCCCCCTGACCAAGAGGTCTGTAGTAGATGCCAACCACAAGGCTCCCTATGTTACCTTGGTCTCTAATCCTTACCCATAAGCTTTCAATGTGTTCATGGCTATTCTTCAGAGCCAGCTCTTCACACTGTATCCATCTCTTCACATAAAGGGCAATGCCTCCACCCCTCCTTCCCCGCCTGTCCCTTCTGAACAGCTTGTAGCCATCGATAGCCACACGCCAGTCGTGGGATTCATCCCACCAAGTTTCAGCGATGGCAACCAGGTCATAGCTTTATAGCAGCATGGTGGCTTCCAGCTCCTCCTGTTTACTGCCCATGCTGTGTGCATTGGTGAAGATGCACTTGAGCCGGGCTATAGATTCCACCCCTGACACCGACACACCTCCCCCCTAGGCTCATCTCCAGTGAGACTAGTCTTATCCCCTTCCCCCTTCAAACCTAGTTTAAAGCCCTCTCAATGAGCCCGCCAACTCATGGGCGAGGATCCTTTTCCCATGGTCCTCCCCCAAATCCCACTTTAACACAAAGCCTTCCCTCCTGCTCATCTCTCCAGGGTTTCCTATAACTCATTTAGATGATACTTTTAATGCTTGTGCGAGAGAGTGTTGACTTAAAAATAAAACAAAGACATCCACTGGGATAGGTATCATCTGGGCAGTCAGTAAACAAACCATTTATTGAAGGTGAATGAAACTCCTAACTTGATACTTGGCTGTAAAAAGAAAGCCATAGAAAGTTACACTCCAGCTCCAGATTGGTGGGAGTGAGAGTGCAAATCTGTTTGGAACATGAGTTTTAATACAATTCAGAAAGTAATAAGCTGCTTTTGTTGTGTTAAGACCAAAGACTATTTTAGGATGGAGAACATCATAGCAGTTACAACAGTTCAGGGATGAAAGCATGCCTGATGCAAGAATCTTTAAACATAGGCCGTAGGACATTGACTTTTCAAGTACAAGATACATAACTTTTGCTTTTCTCTTCCTGCATAACCCAGGGCAGGTATTGCTTATATGTAATGTTGAGAAATGCTTCACTGGGATGCATTCAGAGGACTCATTTTGTCCTTGTCTGAGATTCGGTGTTACCAGAATACTTGGGCCTACATCCATTCACATTGGCTAGATACAAGTCAAGAAAAAACAGAACAGTACTCCATCTCATATACCAATCCCTATCTAGATCAGATGTATTTTAAGAAGCATTAAGTATTTTATTAGACATATCCAGATAGGTTCTTTGTTTCCTTAATTAACACTACTAATGAGGTAGTTCTCTGGCAATACTATAATGCCTAAACCTACATTGTAGCACCACTTGCTGGGAAAGCCTCAAGTGGTTTGAGGGGGAAGGAATAAATGCTGAGTGCCCAAGAGAACAGAAAACTGATCCTCTGCTCTGTGGTAGAGATGACAAAGCAACAGAAAGAATACCCTGTTCAGTAGGACATCTCTGCACAGCAGATTGATAGGTCCAACTGCATTGGCAGATTTAGCATGCACATTAAAATGCCATATTTAACTGGAGGAATGAAATGGATGCCATCCAGAGGGACCCTGACAGGCTTGAGCAGTGGGCCCATGGAAATCTCATGAAGTTCAACAAGGCCAAGCACAAGGTCCTGTACATGGGTCAGGGCAATCCCAAGCACAATTGCAGGCTGGGCCATGACTGGCTTGAGAGCAGCCCTAAGGAGAAGGACTTGGCAGTGTTGGTCGACAAAAAGCACAACATGACCCAGCAATGTGCATTTGCAGCCCAGAAGGCCAACCATATCCCAGGCTGCATCAAAAGAAGCATGACCAGCAGGTCAAGGGAGGCGATTCTCCCCCTCTACTCCCCTCTGGTGAGACCCCACCGGGAGTACTGTGCTCCGCTCTGTGGCCCCCAACATAAGAAGGACATGGACCTGCTTGAGTGGGTCCAGAGGCAGGCCACAAAGATGGTCAGAGAGCTGGAGCACCCAGACAGACCAAGCAACACCACATTTGATGGCCACACCAAACCCAGCAGACTACGTCAGAGGCCTAGCAATAGAAATAAATCACCAAGAGCAGGGCTTGGAGGTGCAAGGAAAGTTAAAACTGTTCTTCCCTAGAAACTAGCAAAATTATTTGAAGTATCAAGAAACACAAAAAGGTTCAGTGAACACACACAAAACATTACAGTACAGAAGGAGTTTCTACTTTTGTATTTATCACCTGTAAAATATACAAACCCCAGGTATTACCAAAATAGACAAGAGAACCTGTAGCAAAACCAAAGATCATTTCACAACAAATACATGTCTAAAGACATAAGTTTGAAACAAGAACTTTCCTAAAACAGAATCACAAAGATAACACACCTACTCGAACACAGGAGTGAGAACTAAAGCTAACCAAGGAGCACATACTCCCCCTGAGGAAGCCCGCAACTCCCCCATTTAAGTTTATCATCACAAAGTCCACATATGTTTTCCAAGGCTCTTTTAAAAAGATACACCTAAATCTCATCTGACAAGTGAACCACCAGTGGCATATCAACTGTCCAGTTACTAGCAGTGTTTGTGCCTTGTCTAACTCGAGATGAACGCAGTTTCAGAAGCTGGAGGCCGATCCTGTTAACCCCTCTGCACAGTAGTAACCACACCAGACTCCCTGGACCTCTTTTCCACTTGACAGAACAAGACCCTGCTGAAGAAAAGCAGCAACCACTTGACTGAAATAAGGAGAACAGTGGGGATAGAAAAAGCTGCCCAGAGATCTAGGGAAGTCCAGCAGCTGCACGACCATGGTCCTGACACTAGCAAATACAAAATCCTGACCTCAATTCCACTCCAGGGGTAGATGCTTTTAATGATCATCTGCACTGTACAGTCACACCCCTCATGTAAGTCAGTTACTTGTCCAAGTCATCCCTGCTGTGCAACCCAGGTGTCACCATCTCTTGTTTTCAGACCCACAGCATCCCTGGCATGCTAACAGAGGAGTGAAGCCTACACTTACAGTCACAATTTCAGACTAATCACTTCTCTAAGTCAGGCAAATACAAACCTCCCTGTTTATAGACAGAGCAGTTGAATGATTTGATTGTGGCCTACTCATATCAGTAAGCATCGGTGGGATTAGACCACAAATGTTACACTACAGAGGGGAAAAAACAAAATGCGACTCTACAATCCACTTTTGCTATCATTAGGAAAAAAGAAAAATAGGGGCAGGGAAAAATGCCTGGACTTGCTCCTGTTCCTCAGTGATAAGTGTCCTGTTTCTGGTTTCCATGGAGAAAGAAGCAGCTATTTATCGTAGGACAGAAGATTGAGATCTGAACTCTGTTCATGGCCATCAGACTTTCTGCATAACCTCAAACAACTCACTCACATCTTTCCATGCCCAAGTATGCTCATGAGTAAATCAAGATGCTATTTGAAATCCATGCTATTCCCTTTCTAACAAGGATATTAACATACACCCATAGAAAGTGCTGAACACACAGTTCACAGTTCTGACAAAACCCAGGAAACACCTACTTAAACTCAATGAAGGGAGCCTGCCCCCTCAGAGTATTTCAAGTTAATAAGCATCTTCCACTGCAGTTTCTGTATATCTTCCCTCTGATATTCCAGTAACACTTGTAACTCCTGGACAAAGTTCAGCTTTTACAAGACAGCCATGAATGAGGAGCTCAATTTGCTTCTTGTGAGAACGGCATAGATGTTAAATCACTTGTAGAAGACTAAAAATAAGGCCACATAAGACAGGAAAACTGTTCTGTAGGCCAATCCTGCCTGTAGTGAGGCCTCTAGCAGAGTTCCCACATGTCTCAGGGGCATCAGACCAGATTCTAAAAAGCTTTCAGATTCCATTTCAGTATTCAGCAAATCATGGAGTTTACTACAGCCTGAGTGGTGCTTGATCTTTGAGAAAAGATGATGTACAGACACCTACTGCTTTATATTCTCTTCAGAAACCAACATCAATGCAGAAGGCACTATTGCCTGCTTCTGACATATAAAGTGGAAGCTGTTTTGAAATGGTAAAGTGATTTCAAAAGTACTCAAGCTTGTTTCTTTTAGATTCATTTTTTTTTTATTTAAATCTCCTTTCACTGTATTGCCATGTTGAAAAAATCTTGCACTAACTGATCTTTTACAGTAGTCATTTCCCAAGTTTGTTCTTAAAGATGACAGGTTTCTCAGCTGAACACCAAGGAAAGCAGGCTGGCCCTGTGTCCCAATTTAATTGTAGTTGTTTTAAATTAGTACTTGTAGCAGCAGAAGCAACTATGAAATTAATAAATCCAGAAATTCATGAAATAACTATAGGCTTTCTGAAAAAAACAGTGTGAATGATTCATTGCTTTAGTTAAACTACTTATCATTAGCTCAAGTGGCAAAAAAATGAAGACAGCAGCTGGTGCTTTAACAACTTAAAAATGCATAAGATAAGGCAGCATTTGGTCTTTTGGGAAAGGAACTTGACTGTAGTGTTCCCTCCCTCAAGGATTCAACTTCTAAAACCCCAAGAACAAGAAAACACACTCTTCTGGGAATGTCTAACTCTGCATCCTTTTGATAAGGCAAACTTTACTTCATTTGGGTTAAATTGGGGAGTTAAAAAACCACACATCATATTTTCACTCTCCTACTTTAAAATGCAGTCTGTAGGTTCAAAGACAGGAATGCAATCACTCAAAATCTTCCAAGACCTTTCAGAATAGAATATATTAGAAAGCTACTAAGTAGATGCTCAATATCCAAAGCTGCTTAGCACGTAAAATAGACATTATAAAACCCAACTAAGATGCTTATGTAGATTATCAGTTCTAAAAAAGCCATTTTTCTCCTGGTGAGCCTGAAGCAAGCTATTATATTGTAGCTGTTCTTTCCACCTGTTGGTAGAGGCCAATAGCTTGGGGGATCCAGGCCTCCTAGTATGCAACACCCATCCCGGTATACTAACTGTTCACATGGTTGGACATTACATTTCATTATTCCAGCCAAGAAAGCCTTTACCTCTTGAGAGGTCTGACTACTGAATAAAACAAACAAACAAAAAACAAACAAACAAAAAAAAAAGGAGTGTTTGTACCATTTTGTTAGAGTGAAAGGGAATGTTTAAATTGATAAACACCTTCCTTCCCCCTCTCCTTCCTCAGGGAAGATATAAAATACCTATTTCTGCAGAAAATTTCAATGAAAAGGTACAAAGATAAAACTTGACTGAGACATCTAGGAAACATAACAGCAAGAAGTTAAAATGCATAAAACCAATTAGCAAGTATGCACTGTTAGCTAAGTGCTTTGCATTAAGCATTAGAACTCGGTACCTCATTGTTATCAAAATACTTCCATCTATGTTTATTCTAGTCTAGTAATAGACAAGACCTTTCTATTAACAAGCATCTAAGCAACTCTAGTGAAGTTACAGAAACCAGCATTTCCGCATGATTAGAAGCGGACCAAGGGGGATCAAAAGCCAACAGTTGATTTGTGCAGTTCTACCACACTTAATACTCCTTCAAATCCTATTTCCTCTGGCCTACCGCTTGGCTAAGTTTGGTTTTTCACAAATAGCTTGTAGGAACTTGTCTTTGAAATTGTTATTTGTCTGCTAAATTTGGTTACATTGGTCAGACATTTCTTATATATTAGTGGAAGATCTAAGTGGAGAAGAGATGAATACCTTGAAAAACCAGACCAAAGTCAGAAGTAAGACTTCAGAAAATCTCTTCTTACATAAATAAGGAGTAAGTCACATTCTCAAAGGAGCTGATAGAAGCACTGCACCAAAACACAGAAATTGAAATGCATTCTATTTATTTCCTTAAATACAGACTTGAAGTAAAGCTTAGAAAACTCCAAAGTGCAAGACTACTTGACAAAACAGTTGGTGAGACGTCTACACCAAACATTCACCTCAGCCAACATCCTGACTAACAGCATACAGGTGTACATAGCCACAGATGAACTCAAGAACTACATAAGTATGTGATAACGTATCTCCAAACTACACAACTTCCCAGGTACAGTGAGCAGCGAGAACAGGGCTGTTCAACAAAGGAAGATGAGCCTGGAGCTGAGGACAACCACAGCGAGCAAGGCCAGGCTGGTGACAGAGTCCATCAACAGCTAAGACAGGGCAAAATGATGAGCCAGGTCCAGCATCCAGGAGCAGCAGGAAACAAGGCTACCATGTAGGTCCCAAGTCTGTCCAAGGCAGAGGACCAAAGACAAGCTACCTGCCACATAGGGCCAGCATCCATCCAGAAACACCATCCTCAAAGCAGGAAGAAACAAATCCTCACCCCTGGGCTTAAATAGGGCTCCTGGGTCAATGGGCAGAGGGGTTTTTGGGAAGCTCAGGTTGGGCTCATCTGGGCCATTAACACCCATCTGGGCCTTCAGGGCCTGGCCTACAGTCAGTCCTAATGAGCTTTCTCTGTGTCTCTCTTGCTTTTGTTATAGTACAGATCTTAGTTGTCCTCTCCCACAGACATCTCTTCTGATACCTAAAGAGTCCTAGTCTACCTAATCATTCTTCCTGTGGAAATTGTGTGATTATCCTTCTCACTGCTCTCTGAGCCTTCTACAACTCTATGTCCTCCTGAGGTGGAGGAAGGAGAACAGAACTTCACATGGTATTCTGGAGACAGAAATACTACAGATTTATACGGGGCATAATTATTACCTGATCTTTTGTTCTCCAAGCCTTTTTAATAATTCCAAAACATTTGGATTTTGCTGGTTTAGTCACTACTGAGCACTGAACTGCCATTTTGATAGGGCTGTCTATTGAAATCACACCAATATCCTGAATAATAAAAATCTAGAGCCCTTTTTTTATGCACAAAGTTAGGATCGCTTTACTTTCCTTTGCATTGAATTTTCTCTGCCTTTCGTTGCTGAGCTGGATGGTATTTTGAGGTCCTTCTGCCTGACTTCCTAGCGAGCTCTCATCATCACTACCTTGACTAACTGAGGAGCTTTGGGAAATGGGTTCCCTGGCTATCCACTCCCCTTTTCTGACCTTAGGATATATCTGCCTTTCAGACCATTCAAACTGGGAGGGACCTCGTGGTAAACATGTTTGGCAGGATGGTTACAAGAAGTCTCCACCAGGAGCTGTCCTGACTCGTAGCCCCACATCGGGTTCTGTGGGCACCCCAGCACGCTGTGGGCCTGGTAGCAAGGGATGCAGTGGGGACAGGAGTGATGTGACACAGTGCAGGTACAGACTGGGGTACTCATAAAAGGCCATACATAGTATCTTCGCCCCTTACTCTGTTAATCCACCTCTGTATTGTCACCATTTCAGTAGAAACGATGTGTCTGGCTGGCAGGCAGAGGTGTAGGAAGGAGACATTTTTGAGCTTTGCTGTAGTTATATATAGCACAAGTCTGAGGAACTGTTGCTATTAATCTCTATCCCAGCAGCAATTTTCCTGCAGCAGGGGAAGAGAGAAGCTTTGAGGCCACCCAGTTCCCGGGATATGATACATACATGCATGCATCATACCTCCTTACTTGAAAACTTCAATTTTGGCTTTAGGCTTTACCCTGGAAAAAGCCTGCTCCACATCTCTCATTCTCACCCATCCTCTCCCTTTGCCTATTTCTTTCATTGTTTCCATGGATCAGTCTCTTTGCTGTGTTGTCTAGCAGGCATTTACAAGTTTTGGCTTGTGTAGGCAGCTCATCCTCTCCTCCAGGTATCAGTGTGAACGCAGGAGGCCTCCCCTCTAAGCTTTCACATCTCCTCTTCCAGCTGAGGATTCATCCGCGGATGGTCCCCTTCAACAGTAATGAAACACCTGCAGCCCCAGCTCCCAGCTATTTCTGTTGTCCCTGCAGCGCTCCAGGTTTCTTCAGTGCTATATTAGGAGTGATTATCATCCCCCTCTGGGTTTCCCATGTCTTTGAAGGTAGGCACAAGAAAAAGAACAAATCCTTCCGTTCCCCCTCAGCTGTCATTTGCTCTTGGGCTTCTTGAAGTTTTCATTGTTTTGCCTGGGTCAGCCCATTTTCCTCCTCAGTCCCAGCAAACAGTCTGATGAATACTTCCTTTTCATCACAGGCTGCAAAATGCCTGCTCTGTTGAGGTCATGTAGTCTCCAAGCAGACTGCAGACTACAGCCCAAACCCTGTAATTTACAATTTGCGGTCAAACACACGACCAAGCAACATACAAAATATCATATCAGCCCTCGCCCCCTGCCAAACGCTCACCCTTGCGGAGAAGGAAATACTCTTTCCTTACAAGAAGTCCCACCCAATCTTCTGACTTTGTTGGCTCTCCTGGTCACTGGGGTCTTCTCTGGGAAAGCCCCTACATAAAATTATTAATAGCACTGCAGAAGTACGTACATTGGCATGGGTATCAGCAGCTAAGCCAAGGCACGCAAAGACCTGCTAGGTATGTGGAATATTTCTTTTACTCATGTCTAGTGCATTTGAAGTTCAAAAGCAAAAAAAAAGCCACATCTGTTGAGAACAGCCAAGCAAAAAAGTGCCGGAAGCAGATCTTATACACGGAGAGCAGAAAGCTGTTTTGCAGCATCGCCCATAATCATGCTTCTCAGCTCCTACCCAGGCGCTGGGAATTGATGTTCATAACATGAAGAGACATAGAATGAAAACAGTCAAGAAGTCATAGGCTGAAAAAGGAGAAAGTTAATATGCTTCTGCTCTCCTAGCTCTCAGGCAGTGTACTTCTGCCACGAAGACAATCTGACAGTTCATTTCCTTAACAAATAATCACAGAAATCTCTCTTTACTGGTCATCTCTTTCCCCATCCTGGCAATGCTGAATTTTGTAATAGTGCATATGCTCAGACACCAGGGTTTGTTTACTCTCTTTCAAAAGCTACTTCAGGAGTAAGAAATCTTACGGAATCTCCACCTCCATTATCTTTTATTAATTTATTTTCATTTTTCCAAGTTCTACATCAAGTACCAATTAAACAGAGTATCTCCCTTCTAAACAGATACAATCTTCATATTACCTCTTTACCTCTCTTGCCAGAGTGCTATGCTGTACATATGGATGCTTCCGACAGAAAAGATTTTAAAGGAATTTATTCTCAAAAATATCTTAGGTATTTAAAATCGTGTTTCGCTCTTTCATAAACTGCCTTAAGTTTAAGCGACATTTCCCAGCTGAAAAAAAGTAGCTGCTATTACTGCTGCAGGTTTGGTTTTGCTTTTTTATCCAGAAATTGCAGTATTAGAAGGAGTGGGAACAGAACTCAAACATGATGTCCACTGTTATCCTTACATCTGTTATCAGGAACAATGTCTTTGATGAATTAAATAAATCTTTTCTTTTAAACACAAAACCTCACAAAATTATCATCTATCTGCTTGAGAGATTGCACTGCAATTTTCCTTTCTGAGATGGCAGCTTTTGGTCAGGCATTGCAACTTTTACTTTTGCTGTCCCATAAGCAATGTTATCCTTTGCTGACAGCATTCTTGAATAGATGAGAAATGGTTTTACGCGCATCTTGCAGGCAGCCAATGCTATCAGGAGCCACTACAAGAATGGAGAAGGCAATGTTCGAAGACCTAATTGTACACAAGGGCTTATTAACACAATTTCTATCCACACATCATGATGTTTATGACAAAGGCTTAAAGAAGACACGAAAAAGACATATCTTTCCTTCCATAAGCAAAAGGTTATATATCACATAAAGCTAATTCAGCTGGACTATGAAATAGTTCCTGGGACTAGAGAAAAAATAGTGTGCAAAGTGACACTCTCCAGACTTCCCCTTTGTTCTCTGCTCTTCGCAGCAGCCACTTGCCCTTCAGTGTGGAAGCTGAGTTGCAGGGTGGGTGCAGAGGAGAAGAGAATGAGAACTACATGAGCATCCTCTTTTATTTACTTCAAAACAGTAAGGCGGTACCATCCCTGTGGAGCTTCATGTCCTCCATGACAGATGCCCAGCAGGACACATTAACTCTCGACACATTACCTCTGAACAACCAACCGGGTGGCTATTTCACTAACAGCTTATGTTCATCTGTTGTTCATTTGCTGAGTAAGCTGTCAGAAATATAACCCTTTGATGCTGTGAGCCGTGCCAAGTCAAGAGAGTCTTCTGCTCTAATATGAAAGGGGGAGGAAGTATTTTCTTAGTCTTCTCTTTTTTGGTAACTACTTCTATTTCATAAAAATTAGTGATGGGCAGGCAAATTTGTGCACTTACAACCTAAGCAGCTGCAGGACCCATCAAATCACGTGTCAAGTTCAGGCTATAACCAGTTGGAAAAAGCTGTTTAATAGATACAGAGGTAGAGACAGGCGTAGTTCTGTGGGCCAGTATCAGGAGAGAAAACTACAGGAGCAGAGACTGTGCAAGCTACTGAGAGACTTTACTGCTTCTTTAAACCAAGGCTGCTGTTTGTTTATTATGAACATAGTACTGCAAGGCAAAAAGTACCTTCCAAGACACGTTGAGCACATTCATTATCACCGCTGTCCTATCTGAACTTCTCACAGGCAGGTTTTTGGGGACTGAAGGAGATGCCACCTCAGGAAACTAGAAAAGGGCAAAGTTTATCCCTGTGGGATGGAAAATGACATGAAAACTGTCCATCAGGGGTGTCAGGATAAAGCTGTGGAGAACCTTGGATCCAAAACTGAGTCTTGCTGCTTATTCCTCATAGCAAAATAAAATAAAAGCAGTATTTTTAATGCTTTCAAATTAAACATGACTAGATCCAGAGCTGGACTTCAATGCAGAAATCCCAAAATAGCCTGCATAAGATTGTCCTAAAAGTGTCTACCTTCTCAAGCTGGCTAAAGACATCTGATGACCAGTAAATATTTGCCTAACGCTTAAAATATTTGATGTAATTCCTTTGAACTTTTCAAGGCTGCACTGACACTGCCCCTGTAAGTGTTGAAACATAAACAAGCCTCAGGATTTAAATTCCAAATATACTGATAAGACATTTCTGGATGCTTTGTGGTCCAGCAGGTTCTTTTGGCCCAACCAATTCATCTTGAATTCAGGCAGATTAATTGCAGCACAAACACTTGCAGGTTTAGCCTTTGCTTTTCAAGATCAAAGAAATATGTAGCACAAGACTTTATGAATCAGTCACAGAAGTGAATTTATGCTTATCAGGTGAACCTGTTTCTCTTCAGTCTTCAAGTGAAACAGTGAAGACTCATTTTCCATTTTCTATAGGGCTGTTTCAGCTGAAGACAGAAACATCCTAGCTTGTGGATAAATTAGTAGCCTACTCAATTGAGAAAAAAGATGGACTTGCGATATTCAGCCTGGATGGCAGACATTTGTCTTCTGTTTTCACCTCCAAAATAAAATTTGCTATGTAATTCCAAGAAAATCACTTCACCTAGATCCTGACTTCATCTCCCACCCACTATACCATAACCACACCTGCATCTTCCTATCACAAGGTGCCACTGCAATCCTCAATGTATTTTTTTGTGCTTATTGGGTCATACATAAAATGCTTCCTAAAAAGCACAAAGGTTTTTAAGTTCTCTGACAAAAGGCCAGGAAATGGTAAATTATTGTTTGTAATTAAAGTCCAATGTATAAATGTTTTATTTGCAACTGTGAGCATGTGCAGTTACATTCCTCAACCTACTAACCTACATTATTAATACAGGCATGCAATGCCATGGCAACTGACTGTGAGAACAACAATGTTCCCCAGCAAAACAAGAATGCGTGTGTGCATATATGAATAGATGTATTTAATACTGGAGATTGTGTCATCAGTAATGGTATATGGTAATATGATAACTAGGTTCTCGTTATTTATTAAAAATAATACAAAATGATACAGACACACATATAAAATCAATAAATTCCAAAGTGTAGGGTATCAGCCATTTCCCTCAATAAAGGGCCCTGTAACAGTCTCACATTCCCTCTTTCACCCTCTTAAGCAGCACAAGTTTTCCGGGGTAGGAACAAAATGCCTTGCACAGCATTTTACTCGGTGACCGATACACTTTGAAGGGGACTTCCATCAATGCACAAGTACTTGCTATGTATTTGTATTTGTCTTTATGCTGAGGTAGAGGTTATCAGGAAAACAGCCAGAAAGGGAGGTGTAAAGGAATGGTCTATGCTCCATGCCCTGATCTCCTGAGTTTGGAAGGTGGTTTCTGTATAAATACCATCAGTGGGCACATTGTCTTTTTTCTGTGCAAAAGCAGAGAGGGATTTCTCTTGTCTTCCTCTCACATTAAGCAGGAGTAAGCTTGTTTTCAGCCATCAGCAATACACTGAGGCACATGTGCCTACAAAGCGTCTGTGTGTTTTTGAGCTGCCACCTACAAATTCATGGCCTGTGCTCTTAGCCTTCACTCTTCCAAGAAAGATATAGCCCCCACAGTGCCTGAGTGGTAAGAGTGAAAACAAGCTCATTCAGCAGTGTCCTCGCACTCCCTCCATCAGCATGAAGCGGCTCATACATCACAGCAAGCAATGGCGATGACCGGAGAGTGAACATCTCCTCAGCATTTCAATTGGTCCCATACACCGAGGAAGGGTGTGAGGCTGCGGCTTGAGCAGGATCGCACGAACGAGGATTATTTGTAGTTCACTGCAGCATGAAAGCTTGGCATTATCTCAATAGGTATGCCAAGGATTTTCATATTGCAGATTATTTTTTAGTCAAAATGCCAAGTTCTTTTCCATCTCCTGAGAATGTTCAGAAAACCCATGAAAAGCAATATATTGACATTCCTGGAGACTAGAGGTTTCTCACTCCCTACATCAAGTACAGCGTGATCAATCATATCTCGCAAACATGAATCTTACTAGGTTATCCATAATAATTGCCTTAATTTGCCTACAATTCCTGTCTTACAAGGCTGCTATGTACAAAATTTTGCAATGCACATTTTGGAGAAGGAGCGTTTCACCACTGGAAACGAGAAGGTAGCTCTCAATTCCTCCTAGACTGGTCAGATATTAAAATTTTTTAACTCATGCCATCATGAGCTCCATTCAAAATGGCAGCCTCAAAGACCAAGTTTTATAGTCTATTACTGTATTCAAAGCTCATTAAGTCAAAATTTCAATTTTGTAGATTCAGGTACTTTTAATAGAGAAATTTGAAGGTGTTTTTCCCCTTCTGCCTCTCCTTTCATGGTTCGTAATTTTGTGAGTGTTTTAATACAGTCATAAATGTATGGTATTACAGACTATTGAAAGAAAACATAATTTAGCTTCTATTTTACTTAGAAATGAGCTGATCTTCAAAAGGTTTTAAACTGTGACACAGGAGATTTATTTTCAGTTCCTGCTACAAAAGCTTTCTGCATTATACTAGGCAAGCCATTTGATTGCTCTGTCCCTTCCCTATTTGTCTAAATACATTCCTTTATTCTCTATTAAATTGTTTTGCCTCCGTGCTGTGACAATGCCTGGCTCTCTTCTCTCTGTGTCCCCACACTCAGTTAGGACCACACAAACTTGTATGATACCCAACAGCAAACCCAACAACCTGGCAGGAACACAAAGCATGTATCCTTATCCTCATCCTTATCCTTATCCTTATCCTTCACCATTCCACTGACTTCTCCATACAAAACATATCTTGACATGGTCAGACTAAGCCCACCTGCCTTGTTGTAATAAGGACACTATTGTACCATTTCTTATAAAAATAAGTTGTCTTGAGCAGATATTACACAAGCAGATGCAACTGATTACAGGAAATCTTGCCGATCTATTAGATAGGAAAGTAAGGAAGGTCCCCACCTTGCATGTTAGTCTGCACAGATGTGCTCATGTTTTCACATCCAGCCTTGTTGATTTTAAAGGGACTCCTTGCATGGGCATGGTCTGCCCACACAGATTTTGCTACAGCATCAAGGCCAAATTCATGGAGAAATCCAAAAAGCAGTTTCTCACAAAATGCAAGAAAAATGCAGGGGTGAGAGGAAGAGGTTGAGATGAGGAACATGGAAAAGTCCCCACATCCATTTCTTGCACAGGGATAAAAAAGCAAAGAATTTCTTTCACTTGGGAATACTGTTAAATATATACAACTGCTTTTACTATTTCATTTCTGTGCAAGGAACAACTGGAACTGAAAAAAAAAAAAAGGCTTAAGAGAAGCTGATGAAAAACCATTTGCCTCTGAGAGAAAAGCTCTGAGATAAAACCATTTTTCTGTAGGTAGCTACAGAAGCCGTTAAGACCATGAACTGCAGAGTTCCTGAGCTGCATCTTTATGACCAGAACATACAGTCTGCCCTGGCACAGGTCACTGGAGCTTTTGAGGGAGGTTGGGATAGTTAGTTTGTTCCCCCAGGGCAGCCCGATGCCAGGCTGAGGCCCTGGGGGCTTGAGCGTCTGCTACTAAACCCTGCTGGTCTCTACCAGACAGTGACTCACAGGTTTTGTCTGGCAAAAGAAGAGGAGGAGTCTGGCTTTATGCTTTGGAATTGCATACATTGGCTAAGTGGTTTCCTTAACTGCGCCTGTACGGGGTTGACACTAAGCAGACACGTGTTGTACCATATATGCTCTTGAGTTACAGCCAGCTCAGTCCCACCACCCAAATCCAGCTCATTTTCTGAGTATGCATTATATATATCTCAACATCCATGTGTTTAACCACTGGCGCTGCTTTGGTGTATAAACATGAATTCTCACTAGCAGGGAAGCTGCCAATACAGAACTTAGGAACGGAAGAGTAATGTGCAGACTGTGACGGATAAGAGCATATTTTACATAAAAAGCATTGCAGGTACAAGAAGAGGATCTATGTCCTGACCACTTGCAATCCATGTACAGTAAAACTGATGAGAAGGAGACAGAAAGGCCATACACACTTCTCCAAACTAGCTGCTGTATTTATAGTAGGTTATTTTGGCAACATAGTCTTTCATTTTGCATGATGTATAGGGCTTGAAGGAATGGACTGGGCATGAATACATATACACAAACAGGGATGCTCTGACTCTTCCCTTATAGATATACCATGCAAGTTATCTTTGTTACGAGTCCATTTGCAAAACTATGCTTCATTTCATCAGTTTTACAATACAACAAACGAGAGCTGACGGTAGTTCTCAGCAGCCCACCTTCCAACCAGCAACGAAGCAATAACATATTTCAGGTGCTTTAAAAGGAAAACGCTGTCTCTTATTAGTGACTGTGCACTCGAAGATGAGTGCCACTTTGAGTCACCAGAAAAAAATGGAACTATGAGACATTTGCAGGTGGTGGGTTTTTTCCTGAAATGAAACTTGTAAAGGTATTAAGCAGTACACCTGGTAGCAAATGATTGCTGGATTAGGTCCTAAAAAAGATGCTAATTTTAGAGCATCTTTGTCATGGTTTAAACTGCGAATTACCATGAAACGAGGTGTCCAGAAATACCAGCTGGGAGACAAGAAGGAGGAGGAAAGTGTGCATCAGGTCCAGTTTAAGCCAATCATGTCAGGTGTTTAAAATAAGGATGCAGATTAGAGTGAAGGCAGACCTAATATTGTAAAATATCAGTACTGGTGCTGCACTTATATAAAGGGAAGTCATTGCAGATTCACAGAAGGGTAGGAAGTTCAGCTTTGTAAATATGCTACCGTCCTGGGACTTGGGATAATACAATTCTTGGCCCGTAGATTTTCTGCACGTACTCAGACAAGCCAGCTATGTGCTCTGCCTCTCAAAACCACACCTGTACACTAAGGATGCTACTTCTCTGTCTCACTGTTTGGAGAAGGGGACAGGGATTTTTGCACACATTGGAACTGAAGTCCCAGGGAGAAGGAGCCAGGAGAGCAGCGCTGGCAGGTCTGAGCTTACGTGACTAGGGATGGGGAGAGGAAACTTGCCACCACACTGAACATAAATGACGTGGCTTCCAGGAAAAGGGGGAAGCTTGCCAGCACTGTATTTAAACAGGTGGTTTAAAAACACCATCTGTGATTTCAACTGCCAGTGCTGAACCAGAATGAACTGCTTTTTGGGAGGAGTATATGAAGAAGGAAAGCCATTTATGATTCTCTGGGACTGTGATAGCAAAGATCAGCCAAGATGCTTTTAGACCTTGTTCTCCACGTCAGTTGTGTTTTGACGCTGTGTCACTAAGCTGTGGCACAGGGGAAGGCAGCAGTAGTAACACATGTTGTCATAGCATCCATCATGGCAAAACTGATGGTCTAAAGCTATAAAAGAGGTGAGATCTGAAGGAGGAAGTCACACATTTTATTAGCCCAAGGGGTACAGTTGTGGGAGGAGCAAAAACCAGACAAAATTCTGAACACTGACGTCCATGGCATAGGCCACCTCATCAGAGTCCCCAGGGCTGTGAAAATCATGCAGCAGGTCAGGTCTGTGACACACAGACTGTAGTTCTATGGCCACAACAGCAAAATCTACGACAGATGGTCAGGGTTGTTGATTTGCATGACCAAGGATCCGGTCATGTCTTTAAAGGGACACAGCGCACATTGGTGGAAGTCCTTTGCTCAGGGTACAAGGGCAACAGCCCCTGTAACAGAAAATGTTGCGTGGGGGGATGGGGGCGGGGGGCTCTATTGAAGCAAATAATGACTACGCAATGAGTTTAGAAGCTGTGCATAAAACTGATCTACTAAAATGCATCCCCTCTAATTAGATTATCAGATTCTGACGTGTGTATTCTATGAAAGCCTCCATCATTTTAATTACTAAGGGTCATGTGTCAGAGGATGATTCAGGTGAGAAGAGTATTTCAGACAGGGGAAAGATGAATTCTCCCAGCTGGGGCTAGGAAGGTGGGCTTAAACACAGCTGTGTTTTGAAAAAATTTCTAATAAATTGAAAGGTATGAGGTGCCAATTGCCTGCTCCTCTTGCAAGGCTTCATATAAAATGAATGGAGAATGGAATGAAATAACAAAACCCACTACGCACCATTAAGGATCGTGCTGCTGCGAATGCTGGAAGTGTTATTAACCTGCTAACCAAACATGCGGGCTTTCATACAAGTGTCTAAGCAGAGGGAAAAAAGTAATTTATCTAATTAAAACCTGAAACATGACAACTTTTTCTTCTCTTGAAAGTCATGAGCACTCACAGCACCTCATACTCAGTTTCAGTAGCTAAATTGCCTCAGGAAATAAAAAGCTTTTAAAAAGTCACAGGCAGGATAGCTTTGAAATTTCAGACTGCCCCTACAAAATAAGAACAAAGCAGATATAAAGCATCACAGTTTTGCAGCTTTTAATTTATTTTTTCAGTTCAGCTGGCTTAATGTTCATTTCTCCTTCTTTGTACAATCCCCTAAAATCCTGAACTGTATGACATGGAAATTTATGTTTCTTCAGGCCTGTTCTTTTATAAAAAGCTTCTAGCATTGCCCAATAAGGTTGACTGACACTTTGCATTATAGGACGCAGTTGCTTCTGGCTTTGCCAAACATTATCCATTTGGAGTAACACCGCCTCTGCTGAATGTGTGCCTCAGGCTGATTGACTTTGATAAAGGAAAAAAAAAATCAGTCAAAATGGTTCAACTATATCTAAATAAAATACTAGAAAAAATACTGGTTTGGACATTAGAGGAATTTTTTTTTCTTTGAAGTGCTAAGGTGACTTGCTATTTTGAAAGAGCAAATTGAAGTTTTGCAGAGATGGCTTCTGAGTCAGGCAAAGAAGGGAACCTGGCCAAGTGTCAGACATAAAGAAAATAACATTTCAGAAATTCAGATTGCTAAAAATTACACTCCTGAGTGCCCCAGCGTACAGCCAAGCTGCCTGAGTGCCATCCTCCCAGAGGATTACCACGGCAAAACTGGTCTTTCCCGTAAGCCCACATCAGTGCGAAGGCAAGCGGAGGAGCAGAGCCTGGGCACGCTGCCTCTTTCGGGGGCGGGTGGCCAGCGTCCCAGGAGCTGGGAAGAGGGAGCCATCTGGTCCAAATGCGGTTAACAAACCGGCTCAGGTGGGAAGTGGAGGAGTGCACTAAAATAAGGAGTGAAGCGAGGGCTAGGAAAGACAAACCACAGTTCAAAGCAGCAGGGA
Source organism: Sagittarius serpentarius (assembly GCA_034782735.1). Classification (NCBI taxonomy): domain Eukaryota; kingdom Metazoa; phylum Chordata; class Aves; order Accipitriformes; family Sagittariidae; genus Sagittarius; species Sagittarius serpentarius. Next base: position 4,904,829 of record JAVKLA010000010.1, on the reverse strand, counting down.
AAACGAGACTGTACAGGGCTATACAGGCTTAGGCTAGAAAGCACAGCACATACGCGTGGCTGCAGTCATTTGGCCGAGGGAGGGGAAGGAGGTTGGACCGGAAACTGCACTGAGATTGGGGCTAATGGTACAGAATGAGAGATTAGGAAACAAACAGGTCCCTAGGTTTCTGTTGCTCATACTTTAACTGAGTTTGGCTGGATTTTCAGGGGTGGTGAAGGATGTGCCACCTCCTGACAAATCTCACTTCCCTGCACCAGAAGTCAGGCTCGCTGCAGCTGGCCAAAATGCCTGCAGCGTCCTCACGGAGTATGGGTTTGGTTTGGTTTTGCTACTTTATCAGCAGGTTTGTTGTGACCCTAAAAGATAATGCTTTGAAAGCACATTAAGACTCCGCAGCTATGTTCCTCCATTTTCAAGGTCTACCAACCATTTTCTGGTTTCTGTTTGTATGGTAAATTACTAGAGGCAAGGGCTGTCTTAGACTATATGCTGAGGCATAAACATGAAAAGTCCCACCTCTTGATTTCTGGGTGCTACAGTAATAAAACCTCTCAGGAATGCACCCATTTTTCTTGCCATACTGCTACTTTTAAGGTAAAGGAATGGCAATAGGGCCACAATGCCAGCCTCTTCTGAGCACTGATCACCATAAATATGTACTGCATCATGAATTGTAGCTCACTTTTTCCGTCTTCCAGCACCACTTTCAGGCATGATACGCCCAGTATGCCCACTTAGAGATGCCATACGCCACTTGTATTTTAGTTTGCTTTGCCTTTTTAAGAAGTTTCTCCACCCTGCAGTTTAACAGCACAACGAACCACAAAACCTGCATTGGAGAAGTCAATGAATCACTTTTCCCACCCCACACCAACTGTTCTGTAACTACACTTCTCAATCCACAAAATTTTTTGTATGTCACTTCTCAAACAGACAAATGGTTCATTCATGCATGATGGCATGAGGTCAACTGAATGCTTTTGTTCTGATGGTGGAGAAATGTGATTATTCTTGAAACTGCTTCTGCAAACTCCTTCATTTGAGCCACAGCACAAAGTTTTGCTGAAGTCTGATCAAATGATTTATTGCAACGACAAGCCCAGCCCATTAAAACTATTGTTCCTCCATCTCTGAGAATGAAGACCCTTTAATATTACATTTATATAGAATAGTTTCACCCCAGCTAATCCACTATATAGCCAGTCCATAATTTTCTCAGTGTAAAAGCATTCCGCTTCAAGTTATGGTGATTACTGAAAAAAAGAGCCAGACAACTCAATTTTAAAAAACAAAATGCGTGGTCATGCACACAATCTGAAGTCATATGGTTGACATATGATGATTTCTGCCAGGAGTGCAGTGTGTTTTACTGTAGCTTGGTTTCAAGTGCCTTTGATTTCTTCGTCCCTAAAAGCTCTGATATTTTCATGGGAAAAAAAGCAAAAATCTTATGTTACCTTTAGACACCATATCATCGCATTAGAAACCCTGAGACCACCTAACTAGCAGCTTATTTTGTCCCAAGTCCGTTCATACTATGAATTTTTGACACTATTTTGTACTCTCTTTGAACAACTTTACATAATATGATCTTCCTGTCACTGTTTGTTCCCTTCAGAGCATTTGAGGTTTTAATAAAGACATACTTCAACAAAATGCATCAGATAGAAGCTTGAGGGTACAAATGTTTTAAGGACAAAACAGATTAAAACAAAAACCCTACACTCCACGACTAGCATAGATAGAAAAAAGAATAATATTTCAAATTTTCAGAGATCGATAGCACAATTCCCAGATATCTTTGGGCAATTTCTCAACTTGAAGAAGGCACTGGTCCCCAGCCAAAAACTTCCAGGAAGCTACAATAAAAGATGCTACTGATTTATTTTTCTACAAGGGCTCATGTAGAATAAACACGCTTATGCTCCAATCCGCACAAAGAAGCAGGTGGGCTCAGAGGTGCATCCCTGTGCTTCTCAGCACCATGTGTTACAATGCTTTGCCAAATTTAACACCTTCTACATCCCCATCAGACAAAGATTATCTTCTAGGTGACAGTCAACAGCTGGCAGGTACCCAGGTTGTGCTGTCAGCATCCATCCCTCATTAAGAGCTCCTGAACTGGAGGCCCAGAGGAATATGTATTTCCAAAGCAGTTAAATTGTTTTAAAAAAAAAAAGGATCAGAATAAAGCTGAGAGACCAACGTTAGTGACCTGCTGAAGAGAAAGTGCAGAGTGTGTCTGTTCTTCACTCCCAGGGAAGCAAGCGCGGGGCATGGAGGCAACGCAGAGCGTGCAGGTGTCCCCTGGCTCCTGGTGGGGCACAAGGGACAGGGTGGCATTACTGGAATGGGAGAAGAGGAAAGAGAGAACTTGAAGAGGAAGGCAAAGGACTGGAATCCACAGGAATTTGGGCTGTGTGAAATCCACGGCTGACAGAATTGCTTGTTTTTTAATACAGGCCAATGAAACTTACCTCTGTGCCTTCCCAAGTGAATGTAAAATACACCTGGCCTGCAATGAGGTATTCTTGGAAGGATGTGCACCATGCACAAATGTGTGGCTTACAGAGGCACAGCGTGTTAGAAATCTCTCTGAGGATGAGAAAAGAGTTGCTCTGGTTTTGGTACTTGTGTCTCATTAGCAAAACTGCACTAAAAGAACCAGTAGTTTGTCTAAATCCTTCATAAATACTTCAAACGAATGTGAAGTAAGCAAATTCAGTCCTTACAAATCCTCTTGATGCCATTCATAACCAAGAATTCAAGTCCTGAGGAGGGATGCTGTACAAGATAGACAAAGTCATTTAATAAGATTATCCTGGTGCCTCCTTTATGAACCCTTGCCTTTTGATAGCTTCATTAATATTGTCCTGACTTGGCTCCCTTGTAGACAAGCTATTTTTCAGCAATAAAAACAGCAGATTATTTATTGACTGGTGTCCAAATTCGTTTTTGCCTTTCGCTTATTTTTAAAAGCAGCGCTTCAGCATGTTAATACAAAGAAAAAAAAGTATCTCCCTCCCCCCTGCCCTGTAAAACATGACCATAACTTTGGATCTTCTTAAGTCATTTCTAAAGTCAGATAATGATGAACTCCAACCGCCAGCTAGGAGAGATGACACAGGCTCCCGAGCTGGGTGCAAGACTTTGCTCCAGTTGGTTTTACTCTGTAAGAAAATATCTACCAGACAGTCACTCTCAACCCCATAAAAATTTCTTAACTGAGATTTACCTCCTCCTGGCCAGGTGCCTGGGTAATTCATACCATCACAATACATAGTCTCCGGTGAAACATACACTTCTCATTACAAAGATTTTGTTAGAACTTTCTTAAACTGTTTAGAGGGTTTGGTTGTAAATATGTACAAGCAGATCAAAGTGACAGTTTGCCAGACCTGTGAATGAGACCATGCATTATTCCTGCGCTACAGTCTTCTGGTATAACATTTTCAAGAGGGATATTATTAACAACTGCTACCCAAACCCCAAATATTTTGTGGTACTGCAGCATTATACAATAGTACATTTATGTTAGGAGCACATACTCTATTTTCATTATGCATAGCTAAATGGGCTATCTGAAACAACCAACCTTCTGCCTTACAACCTTCCCCACTGCTGAATAATGTAAGGAAGGGTAACAATACAGGAGGTGTTGGCTTTTGTCTCTCTTACTCTCAATGCTCTCTGCTTTTCATCACGGTCAAAAAGTCCTCATTCCTTTATCTATATGGGATTAGCCAGAGCCTGAGTTTTTCCTGCAAAAGTAGGGGGGTTTAATCCCACTGATCACCTTCCTCCACCTAGTAGTTGTCATTTATTTCTACATAAAAACTGTAAAACAAAATAAGTTTCACTGCACATAACATTGTTCCATTCCATCCATGAGAAAATATTTAGGACTCTCAAGACAAGTACACACAGTTTACCACTTACATAGTCTGTTCAAAATAAAGATATAGATGTCCAGGAATATTTGTTACATCCTCCTTACCCTTTGGTCCATAGGAGACCAAAGACAGGGGATAATCATTAAGAGGAAAATTTTCTCTAATTTAGAAAAAAATCAAAGAATGCTACTCTTTTTTTATGATTTTCAGATCCTTCTGCAAAATCTCCATGACTTTGCAATTGGCATTAGCGCAGTAAGCTCATCAACCAATTATCTAAAATCATCAATGTTTTTTTTAATTTTTCATTTTCTTGGCTGACCTTGAATTTCACAGTCTTATTCAAATCTGTTTGCTACTATGGTGAGACCAATTCAAGTTAGTGACTTAGAAAACGGAGCACCTCCTCTGCAAAGACCATGCAGGTCCTGAAATATTTCGCATGTAGCTTAGTTCCTCTTGCATTATAATTAGTGCATGAGTTGTGGCACAGCAATGAAGGGGGTGAATCAATTTTCCATGCCTGCAATTCTTCTTTAGAAGATCTTGCCCAGGTATGACCTTTTGAAAAATCTCTGTCCACCTGCAGTGCAGACCTACAAGGTTAGCAACTCAAGGACCCACCAGTGTAAAACAATCTCCAGGTTTTGTACCATTCAATCAGTTATTAAGGACGCTAGTTATGAACTGTTTTGATTCAATGCCTCCTAAAAATTTTCCAGTGGAAAGAATGACCCTCTGTGGTGAACTTTAGTTCTGACTGAGATAGTGGGCTTAAAAATCAGTGAATACCTTCTGCCAGATCTTTAAGAGTATTCTGTGGGACACATTTATTAACGTTGTTTTACACCTACTCCAGAAATGATCAGGTAGCACAGTGATACAAAGTATTAATGACAGTGATGCTTCAACTGCAGGGGAAATGTATAGAGATGACCAGTGCAAACATATACTGGGAATTACAGTCCTGGATTAGAATAAAGTTTTGAAATTTCCATAACTTGACTATTTATGGAGATACTGTATTTAAAAGGAAGAACATTTAAAGACTATATTTTAACTGGAAATGTGTAAGTACACACTGTATTGTGACCAAGTCAGCTGCAGGAGGCAATTAAAAAAGAAGCAATAACAATATGACCCATTTTAACAAAGAACAGTTGTGGAAGTAACACCTTAGATCACTTTGCTTAAAAAAGCAGTGGGACCAAGGTCTCCTCCTGCTAGGAGCATAGGTCCTTCTCCCAGCTGGCAAGCAGCAGGCACACTTTCTGTGAAGAGAGCATGAATCCTGCAGTAGACTAGGATATACCCAAGTGTGTGAGCTCCGGCACGGATGCCAGGCCTTCGTGGCACTCCTGCATTAATGTCTGTAAATAAAGCGAATGTTGCCGAGAGAAAAGCAGCGTTAGCAGCCCTGCAGCCACACCTCAACCAACAGATGCAAAATGTCCCTGCTGGCAGCCACATGTGTGCAAATTTTATGCTGGCTTGGGTAGATGGCCTTTCTCTGGCATCCAAGGAAATGTCCAAATCCTATCTCTGTTCCAAAGGGGCTGGTGGGGAAGAGCATTACCTCTGCGTCAGAAAGGGAATGCTTGTGTTAGCTTTGCTGCTGTAGAAAGGAGGGGAACTGCGCGATTGCTTTGGCTGTGCTGGGCACAGGCCAGGACTGTGGCTCTTGGCTAGCATTAGTATGATCCTGAAAGCAAATACAACATTAGGACAGCTTCTTTTGGCTCCTGCTGTTCCAGCAGGTCGTGCAATCGAGGAGGTCTGTGTCCTGGCAGAGGAAGGGACGGGCTGGGCAGCAGAGAGGCAGGGGACATCCTCCCCACCTCAGTCTAACACACCTCCCTCCTCCAGTGCTGAGGAGAGAACTACAGGGCTACAAGCGCTCATGACATAAATTCAGCTAAATCACTTAATTCCTTCCTCTTTCCTTCCTCTCCCCCTTCTTTCCCAAATGCTTTAATAGCTGTAATTAGGACAGTGCCAGTGGGAAGTGGAAGGCTTAACATCTTAACATCATCTAACGTAGGCCAAGTGCTATTACTTTGATGCCATGAACTCATAAAAGAATAGCAGCCCAGGGTTAAAAAAGAGTCACAAGATTAAGTAAACTCTCTAAAACACTGTTCTAAAAAATATATAGAGTAGCCTAATACTCAGGGAATTTACACGTCTCTCTTCTCTGGCATGGGCCTGCCATATAAGCTAACTACAATCCTATATAGCCTTGGAGTATGGGCCAGCTGAGTTAAAGACAGTTTTTCAGAAGCACTGATTTACTAGTGTCTCCACTCTTCCAGTTTTCACATCCCATGCAACCAGATTTGTGTCACATCTTTTTTAATTATCACTTTGATCATTAAGGTTCCTGAATGAAAAGTGAAGACAGACATTCAGGAGCAGCAGGTTCACAGTAATGTAGTTTATGGAAAAAATATAAAGTTCTATAATGATACTATTTCCTCCTGCAGGTTTTAATAAATGTAACTACTTAGAGTATCTAATAAAGTATATAGTATAAAATATAAGCAAAGAATATAAAGTATATAATAAACTGTAAAGAATATAAAGTGTATAATAAAGTATAAGCCTGAAATTTTTCAACCTTCTTTCCCTCATCTCACAGAAAAGGGGTCACAATGTGGCAATATAATCTATTTTACTTTCTTTTCCAGTCTGTACCAGTAAGAGTCTGGAAGCTGAAGCTTGGTCTAGAAAGCCTGTTTTCTATTGTCCCCTCAGCGTTTGGCTACTGAGCGGACTGAAACTATTGCTGTTGTGAGGCTCTTCAAAAGCATAGAGTTCATGTGCATCTCCAGAGACGCAGACGGATAAGTTGATACTTCTGTTCTTACTTTACATATAAATTTGCCATGACCACACTGCATCACAGACAGTAAAAAAGCTGATTGGAGAGCCTCTGGTTTAAACCAGGCCCATTTGCTTAGGGCCAGGAGCATAACATATCCCTGGAGGCCCTGAAGACTGCAGGACACATACGCTGCAAACTATTTTCACCATTTGTCCAAGGAACTCAGTCAGTTACAGCTGAAAAATCCCAACTCTACTGTTTGCTGTGCCTAGCGCACGATGGCTGGCCGGCACTGCATGCAACGCAGCGTTCCATTAACACAGCCAAAAATGCAGTTTGGATTACAGCTTGTGGAGCAGTAGTTTTAACCTTAGTGCCTGACCCTTTTCTTTAGCCACAACAAAATGAACAGAGCTCCCTTAGAAAGAGGACAGAAAATACATTTGTAAACATAATAATCAGCTCGTCCCCCGCTTCTCCCCCCACTCCTGCAAACACAGCCTGACTGTGAAGTCTGTCGTGAAATCCGCATGTGCTGCATTCTGGGAAGGGAGTGATGGGAGAACATCCTTTTCATTTCCTAAATTAAAAGCAGCGATTGAATTAGCCCCCCTCAGCACCGCCGCTGCCCCGCATAGCGTGTGACTGAGCTGGGTGCGTCTAAACAATAGGCCCATACAGATGATGCACAATAATTCTCTGGCTGAGTTGGGATCTGTCTTCTCAGCACCTGCTGCAGCTGAAGCCCCCATCTGTGCTCCCCGGAGAGCTACGGCATGTCAGTACTTAATGTGCTTGGTGTCACTGCGCTTCCTGAGCTCTTGTTTTATACAAATGAAGGAGAATTTGGGGAGGAGAGGGCTGGAAGGGGAAGAGGATCACAAAAGCACGCGCACACAAAAAGTGTGAGTTTTAATTAGAAAACAGGTCGGGGGGCACTGACGCTGTGGGCAAACACTTAGTGCAGTGCAGAAGTAATTAGGTGCACAAATCTCTGTTGTTAACAGACTTTTCAACAGCTATTATCCCCAGTGCTGCACAAAAAAAGCAGATTCCGTGTGTGTGAAAGGGGCTGGAAAGCGTCATTTTCACTCCTTTCTATTCAGGCGGATCAGTGAGAAGGAGGGAAGGAGAACTGGGAGGATACAACACTGGGCGGCCAGAGTATGGGTCCCCCTTCACCCTCCGTGCCCCACTACGAGCTTATTTTGCTATGGGTCTGTCACATGTTTTGTTCTGTTTTCCCCCCAGTGCCTCACTTTGTTATTACAAGTTTCATCACTCTCATTCATTACTGCAACTGTACCCCCAGGCTCTGCTGACAGGTAGAAGGACAAAGCCTGTGTCTTTATTTCATTTCTTTATATATTCAGCTTGCTTGCAAATCTGGCCCAAATCCGAGGTGACCACTCTGCACTAGATAAGCAAAGCAACAATAAGAAACCCAGAAGCTACTCGTTGGCACCGATTATTTTCTGTCACTGTTTAATAAAACCAACTTTCCTAATATTTCCATCTCAGGGACTCTCAACTGCTTTACAGAAGCAGCTGTGAGGGTCATTCTAGTTACATTAAAACTTGAAATTGAGGGTAGCTATGAATATAAGGTATACGCATTTTAAAACTACCGTAGCACTGAGAAATGGTATAGTGCAAATGAAATTATCAATTACCAGATGTCACGCTCTGCCCCCTTATTCACAGTAAGCCAAACCCCCAAATTAGGACCTTTCAAATACTCTGACAATTCTGCTCTTTATATTCTGACAGAATAAATCAGAAGCGAGTCCCCTGAAGATATGAGACAATACCAGTTTCCATGAGATCAAACATACAAGCAAGTGCCATTCTGGATTCACATGATTAAATTCCACATCTCCCCCAGCACTGTAGATAATTTTTCTCTCCGTTTTTACCAAAAAGTATATAAAATCTCAAAGATTTTTTTCTTTGACTTAGCTAATGGAAGTTAAGTGCCTGCATCTGCAGGTAGGCACAAAAATGAGTGTCCTGTTTTCTGTCTTCAGCTTGCACTTCAGAAATAATGATAAAAAAAATCTGACTACTCACCCAGGATCTGCTGCTCTACCACCCACTGAAACAAATGGGAACTGTTTCTTTCATATCAGTGAGCCCTAACTCAGCTCCTCTTGGGCCAAACTTCAGGCACACAGGCTTGGAAATAACAGGGGGTCCCTAAAGATCACAGAAATTGTCCCTGGAAGAGTCAGGAAAAAAGCTGAACAGTCTGGTCTTCCAGTTCCTTGTCTTACCATTGCAGAGCAATAGCAAGTGAAACGTCCCATTTACATTGTTCTGCTCTTTGGTTTTAAGCGAGTTATTTATTTTGTCAGCAAATTCTCTTTCCTAGGCCAAGAGTGGGGATCCCATAAAAGAGGTAAGATACCATGTATGTAAGAGCTGACTGTAAAAAATATTTCCCAAACCATAGAGGTACTTGCATAGGTGCTGAGGTGAGTTCATATGCAATTGCACAATACGATACACTAAGGTATGTAAGTGTTATGATGATCTTTGCATTGTGGTGACTCTGAACACTGCTGTGCTAGCTCTGTCCCTTGGTCACATACTGCTTGTGCTCACCATCTTCAAATGCAAGTGTGGAAGCCAATAGTTTCTGTAAACTGTTGGGCTGCAAACTGCTCACAAATACCCTTCCCAACACAGCAAATACCACAATTAGGACTGAAAATTTTAACAGACTGTTGCAACATGCTGCAATGGTTGCTTAATGCTGCCAGCAGAACCCTACACTGCAGTCCATGGGCACCTTTGCTTCGTGTATGGGGTGTTTTCCCAGCAGGAAATATTCCTTCTTGATTCACTTGCAGACTACATTATTTCACTAGAAAAGCTAAGTTCATGCTATCAATTACATTTTCAAAGCCACTTTATGTTATTTGAGAGAAGTGCTAAGCACACGATGTGAAACCACAAAAGTGCTTTTTTGGCATTCTTTAACTTAGGAAGGAATGGGCATGCTAATTTAAGGTTTTTGTAACCATCCTCAGACTGAATTTCATCCCAGGGAAAAGTTATTATTGTTATGTGCCTTTTGGAAAACAAAACAAAGCAAAGGCTTTTTAAAGAAGCTAAGATGAACTTCACCAGAAGTAATAGTCACTGTACCACCATCATTCTACTAATGGCACACACAGAAGGGAGGTGCCTAGGGACTAGAAAACAGAAATAGGAAATCTGGACAATTCACTCAGTCCTTTGCTCTGCTATTGACTGATTATTTGGCCTCAGGCAAGTCCAGGAAAGTTAGTGAAGAAGTTTCTCTGGCTCAATTGTCTTGGGGTGAGACTCTTAAACATCCTCTACACATGCTCAGTTGACCTCTCTGTAGAACTGAGATACTGAATACTTCCAGAAACTAATTGATTAATCTTTGCAAAATACTTTCTAATCCTATGGCAAGACTACTTGATGATTATCACATACATTAAGTGATATATACAGATACAGAGGTATCGCTATCTATATATACAGGTAGGCATTCTTCTGTGTGAAATATATCCAGATAAATTATTGATGTTTTTTTCCAATGGCATATATGCTTTTATTAATAAAAAGGACCACTTTTAAGCTACATGAGGACAACGTAAAAGACAACTATGTAATCTCTCAGTGGGTCAGTTCCATAACCACTTTAAATAGGCTTAATGCAGGCTGCCATCACCAAAAAAGGTTAGTTTCATCCTCTCCCCTACCATATTTTCCTGCAGGCACCCTTGTGCCCACACACTTTGAAATCTCTTTATTTTTTCCCCTCCCCTGGATGTTTTTTGGCCAGACCTGTTCCTCTGCATGGCAGCAGGAGTGCTTGAAAGGTAAGACTCCATATCGACCCCAAGCCAACCTCTATCTTAGATGATGGCTTCAGGACTAGGAGAGAGGTTGTGAACCAGAGCACAGGGGATGTGGAGTCACCGAAATAACACACCAAACATTTCCTAACCCTCCTCTTCTCACTAGCTTCTGAACAGCACCAGCTCTGCCTGCCAGCTCAGTAGCAGCCCAGTTCACATTTCTCTATGGTGCGTGGGAGCTTTCAGCATTACTATGTGAAATCCATCTCTGAGTACAAATACCACGTGGAGGAACAGCAACATGAGACTAGTGTAAAAGCTGTCTGTGCTGAGAGCCCAAATACATATACAAGCCTTAATAATACAGATTTTAAAAGTAAAATTTAAAAAATGGCTCATTTTGCCAGACAAATAAAGAACAGTTATCTTGGCAGCATGTGTTTTATTTATAGTAACAGGTAATATCTCTGAGGACTGCCAAATACTCAGCAAAACGCAACCGAGTGCCATGCAACAATTAATAATAAATTTTAACTCTTAGTTGGTCACTTCACTCAGATTCCTTTGCTTCTACTGTGAAAGCAGCAGAGCAAAGCATGCTGACAGCTTCCATAAATAGCAGAGATTTAAATAATTCATCAGCAGGCAAACGGGATGCACATTTATACAGAATGTGAGCATCTCCCTTGCTAGCTCTTAGAGCCCCAGTTAGCTGAATGCATTTCCTTGTAGGCATCAGTCAGCTCCAACATAAAAGAGCAATACAAGAGCACAGAATCAAAGGGAGTAGTTTTGTCTGTCAGTTTACACAAGGGACCAAAACTTTCTTGATTCTTAAAGCTGTCTTTGGCAGTCACTAAACTTCTTGCTTGTACAGTGCAGATAACTGTATTTCTGACTTGAAGAGCTTTCCTGCATGTTGAAAGAATGAATGAAAGGTGTTTAGAAGCAGGAAAACTGGCTTTCCAAGGGGCTTTGGAAGCTTAGGTACACTGCTGAGATGTTACTCACATTCACAAAGCCACTCCTCAAGTGACAACTAACCCTGTACCTGAGGAATGGTATGCTACAGTAATGCCATAGGATATTTATAATAGCTATCTGTAAGTAAGGTAAGCTTGGAAATGGAAGATGCAGAGCAAAGTGTGGGGACTCCCAGGCCAATATATGATGCTTCTCCAGAAGGCCAAAAAGAAGCAGAGTGATGCCACAGTAACATGTCTAGGCTGCTTCCAGGACTGAGTTAATGTATTCAGCAATGGCTCAGATGTCTTCGTGTAACACCACTGCTCAAGTGTTTGCACCACTGTCCGAAAGCCCACAGCACTGAGTTGCTATGTATCTAGCATATGTCTAGGCCCCATCATGAGCCACAAAATATTGTGAATCTGCCAATTTCTTCTGCCAGGCTCAAACCGGGGGTGTGCTCTCCATGCACTGATGCCCCTGCACTGCCAAGGAAGCGTGCAGAGGACACCACCACTTCCTTCTGCTCAGCGACTTTGGATGTTTGCCTGGAAGGCTCCAGGAATTAGTGCAATGTCTTGGGCTTTGAGAGATATAGGTCAAGTTTTTTAGACAGAAGAAAGTTTTGAACTGAGATCTCCTATGTAGGTGAATGCACTAGCTAACAACCTGTTGGCTACAAGGAGGAGATGCAACACTGATTCCTCCCTCCTCTGGCCAGCTACTGGGGTGAACTTACACAGAGAGCAGACTCCTGACTTATCCTCAAGTGCAGCTAGTCTTTTACAGCAAACAAAAGAAAACAGACGCTGCAGTCCTAATTTGTACAAGGGACGACATTTCCTCTATAATACACGGCCAAGCAGAACTGGCTCCACATAAAAAAACAATTCCAAGAATAAAAAAGGTCCCTCTTAAATTAGTGAGCCTAATATGCAAGGATCCAGCATAGCCCCTGAACATATACAAATAACTGTAAGGATCAATGTGACTTTGCTTGCGCTTAACACTACGCAAACGCTTCTTGGGATCAGGGACTAAACTTTCCTCTTGCAAACAAAGAACACTGTGGTAATTAATAGAAACGAAAAAGAAATACAGGCTATGAGATCGGTCATTTTAACAAAGTAACCCTACTATCTGAAAGCAAATGCCTGAATATTCAAAAAAATGAGTTGAGCAGAATGTGCAATTGCATTGGGAAAATCTATTACTTATTTAGTAGCAAATGCATTAAGGATATCATCACAAGCAGTAGCACTGCCAAGTACTATTAAGAAGCTGTGCATTGAGTCAGGCTTCTCCTCATAATTTATTAAATGAATGCCTCTTTCTTCATTCCAGCAAAGACTGGCTTCCGAGATTGTGATGTTAAGAACGATTGGGTAAGCTGTTTTCTGCAGGACAGTTTTCCAAACAACGATAATTCCTGTTTGCTTCATGCACTGTGGAAACGAGTGCCTGATGTTGATGCTGTCCCTGTGGGCCGGGCTGCTGCTCAGCCCAGTGGCCCCAAGCTCCAGCTAGGAGTTCAGGGCATTTGTCCTCTGTCAGGTGCTGCAGGAGCTGTAACGTCCTCCAGAAAAGCCAGCTGACATGCCAGCGGTCCCCTCACCCGCACTGCTGGAGAGCTGAAGGCTGGGGACTCCCAGGGAGCATCCTATCAAAGCCAGAACTGTTCAGGCACACGGCACAGCCCTAGATACTGACACCAAGCCTAGAGAACATAACACCGTCTCTCCCAGTCTCACTGCTTATTTTTATTGAGTTTTTCAGGCTATTTGGAACATATGCCATCCAGCAACCCAGCACAGCGCTGGCACAGGAGTTGCTACAGCTGCTGTAACATATACTATATGAGAATGCCCCTCAGCTGGAGGAGTCCTCAGGCAGCTGCAACCCACCAAATTTACATTTCCTTTAGCATCAGGGAGCCTGTGCAAAATAGCGACTGGGAATCAGAGAACAGGCCCTTCCAAAGATGACTTCCTATTATTTTCAGTAAGCATGTACATTTTCACAAGTTCTGTTACTCATCTGCATGGGAAAACGCCCCTGGGTCCGCACAGGAGCAGGAGCAAAATCTCAGAACCACAGAATGGCTTGGGTTGGAAGGGACCCTTAAAGATCATCTAGTCCAACTCCTCTGCCATGGGCAGGGACCTCTTTCGCTAGATCAAGTTGCTGAAAGCCCCGTCCAACCTGACCTTGAAGAACTTCTCTGGGTAACCTGTTCCAGTGTCTCACCACCCTCGCTGAAAAAAAAATTCTTCCTTATGTCCAATCTAAATCTACCCTCTTTCAGTTTAAAGTAATTGCCCCTTCTCCTGTCGCTACAGGCCTTGGCAAAAAGTCCCTCTCGGGCTTTCTTGTAGGCCCCCTTTAGGCACTGGAAGACTGCTATAAGGTCTCTGCGGAGCCTTCTCTTCTCCAGGCTGAACAACCCCAAATGCAAAGTCCAATGTTGGCAGCTCCCCCCGTCTCTCCCAACTACAGACTAACCGCTTGAGTTGACTTCTCTGCTGTTCTAGGCCAGTCCTTTAAAAAAATGCAAGACCAAGACAAAAATCAGGAGCACCCTGCAAAAATGCGCAAATCCAGAAGCAGGTAACGTGTCTGTTCAGACCTTTTTAGCAGAGCCACGCTTAATAATGCCCTGCTGCTTACACCCTTTTACAACACTGTTTTCAGGCAACAGTGAATGCTTCTGAGTCTCAGGAATCATCTGCGCTTGTATTTCAAATAATGCTATTATAGGAATCTGAAATTATGTATTTCCTGGGAACCCGTTCTGTTTAGCCTCAACACAAGTGTGGGGGGTTGACCCTGGCTGGACGCCAGGTACCCACCAAAGCCACTCTCTCACTCCCCCTCCTTGATTGAACAGGAGAGGG
>JAVKLA010000010.1:4854509-4890313 GCA_034782735.1 Sagittarius serpentarius | reverse complement strand
TCCTCCCCCTCCTTCTGCACTGACCTGGGGGTCTGCGGAGATGTTTCTCTTACATGTTCTCACTCCTCTCCGGCTGCAGCTTCTGCACCCCAGTACTTTTTCCTTCTCAAATCTGTTATCACAGAGGCGCTACCACCGTCGCTGATGGGCTTGGCCTTGGCCAGCGGCGGGTCCATCTTAAAGCCGGCTGGCATTGGCTATATCGAACACAGGGGAAGCTTCTAGCAACTTTTAAAGAAGGCGCCCCTGTAGCCCCCCCGCTACCAAAGCCTTGCCACGTAAACGCATTACAACAAGTAAATGCATCATCTTCAAAACTTTAATATATATACATATAGTTAATTAATCTGGGGTGTTTTGAGTTTGAAGTCTTGCTATAAAAATCCCTTTGGAAAAAAGCTAAGTTCTGTGGATTTCCTATCTAGACTGCCACACCCAATTTTTGAGCAGTTACTGAAATTCTGTAGGAACTCAAATCTGGGATTTCACCATTTTGGCTTCACCTGGCCCCCTTCCTGTGCAGCATTCTTGATAAGCAGGTCACTTCTTGGATAACTCTTAATGCTTTGGCAGTTCTATACAAACACAAGGCAGTCCTCTTGATGGACACCCACAGCTTCCCAAGTTCAGGACGGGATTTCCCTCCATTGTGGTAGCACACATGCTGCCATCGATCTGTTCGCCTCCCTCGGGAGTTACCACAAATGCATCCAGCCACTTCGGCAACAAGTCAATCTCTTGAAGCGGGGTAAGCTGCAAAGAAGCAATGGTCTCTGTTTATTTCCAAGCAGATTTGCTGTTATAACCCAAATTACGCTAACTAGTGCTTCTGTTGGCTGTCTCATTGCAGCAGCTACTGCCTATATGGCCTTGAAGACAATCTTGCCTCTTACCCCTCGAAGCACTGCCTCAAACCAAGTTGAGGACTGTTACCGAGACTGTGAGGGACAAGCCTGCACCACGACTGTATACTTCCCTGGGATACATGGGAAATGGCAGTATAGAAGACCTCATACAAATCCCATAGTTAACAGATACGCACACATTATTCTGGTTTTCCTCCTGGAAAAATTTTTGCTTTCCCAACACAAAACACAGCACAATAAATTATTAAACCAAAGATTCAGACAACCACATTATTTCCATGTCTTTGCACATCTGAAAATCTGACAACAAAATTTTCTAAGAGCAAAGATGTCTTTTCCTTTTTTGTCCCTGCACTTCTCCTTCCCCAACCCCTTCATCCTTCTTCCAAAGAAGGTCAATTTTTCATGCAAGCTGTACAAGTAACTGACTCAGTTGTTTTGATTTTGCATTTCTGAGTTTTCATGATGCTGGCAGTGGTGGGAAAAGTTCACTGAACATGGATAAGAGACAAGAGATCTACCTTGGTGCATTGAAAGAGGGCTGGCTGGAAGCTACATTTTGTTTTTCCTTTTTTCTGTTTTTTAAAAATAGAACGAAACCTCAGTGGAGACCTAAGACTTGAAAATATTACTGCAAGAATGGGGGAAGCAGAGATGAAGGGATATGTTCTATATTCTTACTCATCATACATCTTCATTGAGCAGGGTAAGAGGAAAGGGAGAGGGAGAAGAGGCAAATGTTTTCTTTTGGATTATTTCCTCTAGGAAAATAAAGTTTGGGTTTAAATGAATATTTTTGAAAGCACACACAAAATGGACGCAGCAGAAAGACCATCCTGGATATTTGAAAGCAAATGAAAAGAGTTTGCTTTCTTTCCTCATTCAAGGAGAGAATAATTTTAAAGTGGATGTTACTATCTTTGTCCGGAGCAACTGGTTTCTAATAGATGTGAAAGTCACATTGGCTGTGGGATCTGTTTCTGCTTCTTTTTTCCCCCTGGAGGAGGGAGAGAGTAAC
Source organism: Sagittarius serpentarius (assembly GCA_034782735.1). Lineage (NCBI taxonomy): Eukaryota > Metazoa > Chordata > Aves > Accipitriformes > Sagittariidae > Sagittarius > Sagittarius serpentarius. The sequence continues at coordinate 4,888,429 of JAVKLA010000010.1, read as the reverse complement.
CCCAGACTCTCAGATGTTAGTTTGTAGCTTCAGGTTAAAACGACCCACTTATCTAAACATGCTTTCTTGTTTATTTTCTAACAGGGCACTAGAACTCTCTTGGGCCTGTGGGGGCCAGTCAAGGGACTCCTCCTCTTGCGTCTAAGGTGGTCATCCACACCACACCTTACTCACTCCATGGTCTGCAGAATGCAAAAGCAGCACTGAGGGGACACTGGGAGAGATGGAGACAAAAGCTGGAGTCAAGCAGTATAACCTACAAAATCACGTACAGTTATGATTAGCTTTTTCTACCCAAAGGACAATTGTGCTAAGAGACTAAGGACAACTAAAGCTGAAAACCTAGCAAGTGTCTGCGTAAATGTCTGTGAGAAGAGAAAGCAGCTGGCGGCCTGCTGGCAGACTTTGTGATAGACAAGAGTTCTCCATCTTAGAGGCACAACACAAGAGATCAGAAGAGGCACATGTGATCTGGAGCTGTGACTGTGGGACTGTTGCAACCTGGATAAAAGGAAAAAGTTCTGAAGCTTTTCTCATTACAGCTGGCAACAGTTTCATCAAAGGTTCAGCAACTTGCAAGGCTGGTGTGCCAGACCGTATCTTTCCCAAATTAGCATGCTGACAAAAGCTCAGTGGGAGACGTTCTGCTGGTATGATGTGCCTCTGTAGAGAACAGCACCTCTCCCTTTTGCCGACTTTGTCTCTCACTGGGAGCTGCTGCTTCTTGTAAATGTCTCCCTCAAAATTCTGCAGGTCTCCTGCAAAATCTGCCAGTGTCCCGTTTGGCAACCATGCTTGAGGTGCCTGCATCCCAGCCTCGGTGACAGTAGAAGGGAACCTTCCCAGCCTTCACCATCACACACCAGTAAGGCTGCTGGATGAGAGTTCAGCTCAGTGGGAAGTGACTTGGGTCTCTATCGGTATCAGCCTTCATCTCCTCTGTGTTCGTTCATTCTCCCCATGTCGTTCAGCGTCCTTTTTTGGCTTACCCATTCTTCATGATTCAACACAAGTTTTCTTATTCCCAGTGCTTGCTTTCCTCACAAGCCTGGCAGCCTTTGTGACCTATAATATATTTGGCAGCTGGCTCAGTACAGACTCATACATGATTTTACTGAAGTAGTTTAGTCTAGCCTAGTTTTGAGGGGAAGGTCAGTAGTACAGTAACTAGCTGAAATACAACAAAGTACAGTGCCCTGTGTAAATGCAGCCTGCCTCTGTTTTATCTCAAGCTGGAGAGGTAAAGACCATAACCTCATCACCAAAGAAACAGGGAAGGAGCCTTTTGGAAGAGAGAGTTGAGGAAATCACACAGTCTATTTGAGAAACCTGTATAATTGCCTGAAGCACTGAGAGTATTTGCTTTCAAGACTTCTGTGGGTCAGATTTCCTCCGCAGAGGTAATTTTAGCTCTGCCAATTGGTCAGAAATGACCTAAGGAATCTCACATGAGTTTAACTTTTGCATTTTATTCTCTGTTTAAAGAAGTTCCCAGAACCCTTGCTAGCATAGACAATATGATGTTTGTCTTTGTATACCTTGGGTGGCGTCGGGGGGAAGCTTAGCCTCTCCTCATGTCACCTGTCCCGTTCCTTACCAACTCACACAATCACAAAATAAACCATGTTTCACCTGCCTTTTAACTGTCTCTGGCAACACTTGGGGTTTTATTATCAAACTGTATTACTGGCATATCTCAGGCCATGGGATAATTGCTCAATAAATTAACTTCACCACTTTCCCAAGAGGATCTGGACAGGACACAAACAATCTGTTGGATGCTCAGTTGTTGTAAACTGTTCAAAAAAGTTAAGTCAGACAAAACAGGCAACTGGAGAATATAAGTGAAATTTTCAAAGCAGCCTATGCCTATGAAGATACGTTCCTGTTTATTTTAATGTGCCTAGACTATTTTTTTTTAAATCCAGAGTATTTTGTTTCATTATGTTCTCTCAGCTTCTCCACATCTTTTCACTTCTGCCTTCCTCCCATGACTACAGGTTTCCCCATGGGTTCTGCCCAACACAGAGGTTTCTTTGGCTATTAAATAAAACTAGGAGCTAGACTGTGATTTGGACAAGCCACACTGATATCAGATCAAATGCTACTTGGACTCTGCTTCAACCGCACTGGCAGAGAAAAGGCTACTTCTGTACTGCAGCAAGTGGAGGCAGAACAGATAGTCCTTGTTCTGCTTCTCTGACCCAATGTTTTGTGAAGGGAAGGTTATACCAACAGTATCTTATTAATACAATCTTTCTTCCTCTCCAGAGGAAAAAAGATGGCAAAACCACCCAAAGTGGCAAAAGATCCAATGAAAACCAGATAAGCAGCAAAACATGATGTAGGGAAAAAAAAAAAAGTAATTCCCTGGGAAGTGCCATCTCCTGTTAACTATAGTCATAAACTCAAATTTAAGGAGGCAAAGCAGGAAAAGATGCACTTTTTAGTTTAAGGTTTTGTCCCGTAGGAGCTGGAATAACTTGGAAGATAGACACCCATCACAACTTTGTCACAGCATAGCTCTCAGCTGTGGAATGATTAAATCCTAGAATTACAGCAAGCATTTACTAGACTAAATAAAATCCTGTCAAACCTGATTTCCACAGCTGGATAATGCCTTCTGAGGCTACAGCAAGACAGTCAAGATTAGCCAAAGTCTTTCAAAAAGGAAGCCCACCTAAAATAACCTTTGCTTCATTATCAGGCCTTATCTTACCAAGCTGAATTACATCTTTGTCACAACTAAAGTCACAACCCTGAAGAACTCTGCTACGCATCGGACAAAATTGTGAGCTCCTTTTCTCTACCTTAGAGGAACTCCAGGCAACCAGGAAGCAGTTTCACTGTCTATATTAATCTTTGCAGCACAGAGGTTGTGCTAAATTTTTGCATACAGTAGCTCAATATTTACCTGGAGCTGTATGTAGGTGCATGACCTTGCCTTTAAACAGGAGCTCACCACTGCTCCTACAGAAGATAAAGAAGTGGAAGATGACAGGTTTTTTTTCCCTATTGTGTCAGAAGTTGGTCACCTTCCAAACATCTGGGTGGTTTTGCTGAAGACTCACTATCCATAGTCACAACTACTGCGCTGGTGTATCAGCTACGTCATGGAGGGAGTGGGACAAGGTCCTAGGTAGTAACTGAATTTAGCTGTGACCTTTCATTTCATAGTGAAACAGATTTGTTTTTTTCTAAGAAAATGCTCACATGCTCCTCTCAACTCTTGCCAGTTTAATTACACCTTCAATAATTCAGTCAGTAGTTGCTCGATCTTCCTAGTTAAATTATTAAGTAGAAGAGTGGAAAAAGCTGCAACTGAGCATGTGAGACGGAGAGCTCTAGGAATGCAGCTAGGGTTGGGCACACACAACATCTGGGAGAGCGAGTCCTGGAGCAGTTCTCCATCTGAGCCTAATCTCACATCTCTGAACACACAGGATTTCCCTTCTTCCCTCCCTGCTTCCCTCCCTCTTTGCCGTTGTGTTTTTCCTTCTTATTAACACTTCCCATCACCTTTCCTGAACAAAGCTTCTGGGTGTCCTTGTGGCTTCCCCAGTAAACTGTCTTTTTATATGCTGAATGGAAATGTCAGGTCCCAAACACACTTCAAGACGAGACCTCAGAAGAACAAGGAAAGGTTTGTTTTCAGGAGCTAGGGAAGAGCGTAAGGTACCTCAGACTTCAGTGGGGGTAAAGATAAGGGTTTCATACAATAGCTAAAGATGAAAAAGAGAAATCCTTAGAAGGAAATATGGGAAGGAGGAACATGTAACAGATGGGTCAGGGATGTGGAAATAGTGAAACAAAGCTGATAGCTTCACTGAGACAAAGGAACATGGACAGCAAGAGGGAGAAAGGATTTGGGATTATACATGAAATGGCAGAGAGAAAATAAAATGGCACTGTTTAACAATATAATTAACTACCCTTATTGAAGCTTTCTTTCAGCTGCTAAATTTGCATATATGCTTCCCATATTGATCCACATTTCTGGTTATTAACTTGTGGCAAGGTCATCCACTTGGAAAGAATTTCTGAACAAGGCAATGAAGTAATTAATTTATCTGTGAGAAGACTTGTTTAGCCAATAACAGTTCTTAATATTTTAAGACAATTTTCCCCTATTTAGAAGAATATATCGAATATGTGTGAATAAGTAGTAGAAAAAATCCTTACCCCTCAAGGAAAGTGGTGGGCTAATTAAGGCACTTCTTATACACTGATACAATATTAAAAAACTAATTAATTATAAAATGTGGTTTTCTGCTGGCTTTGAGAAAACGAATGCATAAATTAATTGAAAGGTTTTGCAGCCAGATACACTACATGGCAAGCGAATCAAAACCATGCTGGTCATTATGGGATATAAAATCCACAACCGGTGGTGGTCCACAACTAACAATCCGTGTTCTCTTTGCATGACCCTAGGAGATCAATGCGCTTACAATGAGATCGCAGCACTTACGGCATCTCTGCTCTCCCTCTAGAGTACCAGCACTGAGCACCCTCCAGCTGTTCATTCCCCTTCCCCCTCCATACACATTTCCATACTGCTGTTTTTCTGATAATCCCCCATGGCCTCGGGACTTCCTCTGTAGCTAAAATAAGATATAACGCCATATTAGTCTCAGCATAATGAATGATGCATCAGACTTCTACTTCTTTATGCTGCCACTGTCTTTCCAGCAGATCAGAAACAGAAAAAAATGGATACACATATCTCTCGTTGAGCAAACGGAGGATCCTCTTCAGCACGAGCTCTGCATTGTTATTAGCATTACGTATTGCTGCCACTGGAGCTGTGCAGACACAAAGCATTCTTTTGTTAGAGCTGAATTTCACAAAAGCACAATGTCCTTTTCTTTAAAGGAAAATACAAACTGGAAAGAAGTCAACAAGGTACAGACAGTCCTCCATGTTTATTGACTATCTTGGGGACTGAAAGCTGAAAGTAATTTACACCAAGTTGTTCACCAGTTCTTGAGCTTTGACTCAGTATTTTGCTTTACTGGAAAATGACTGAGGAAGAGAGCAGGAATTGTGCCAGTCCAGGATTTCAAACTTAAAATGGAGGAAGCTTGACAATACTGCTTAACTTCTGCCCTGCATGAATTCATTTATTGCAAAAATCCAGAGGGACGAATGCACAGCCCAGCAGCAGGTTGGCTGGAAATATGCAACAATGCTTGTCCCCATGTACACTGCTTAGATCAATAGTTTACCAAAGGTGAAATTAGCCCCAAGGCCATACACAGAAAATAGGAGGGTACTAAGCAAATTGGGCTGTAGAATGCAAGATGCTCTTTTAAGAAAGGTGTCCAACAGTTAGTGTTTTCTTAAAAATTCAAATGGGGAAAATAAGTGATTATGTTGGGAAATCACAAGACATGCCAAAGCTATGCATATTTTGGCAGTAGGGTAAGCAGCACAGGGAAGTCCACCGTGGCCAAATTATAATGCAAATGTCTAAATATTCAAGCACTGCAGCAAGAATTGCCTCATGGATGGAGTCCAGGAAAGCCGAGCACCAAGCAGTCCATGGGAAATAATAGCTGGGAGTTCCTGCAGCAGGAACAAGACTAAAAGTTGGTGCCTGGCCTGTCAAACATTCCCCATACTTCTGTCTATTTCATTAATGGAAGAACTACAGTACACTTCAAATAGTTTAAATTTAAAAATCTCAGCTCCATATTGTCTCCAGTAAGGGCAGCAAGAGCGGGTAAGGAAGAACTGCTTCCTGCTGCACTCCGTCCTGGTCTCTGCACAGATCCAAGAATCTTTATGCCGTGTGTAATCCAAGCCCGCTGTGGAGGGTGGTGGTTGATGGGTAGAAAAGAGGCACTGGAAGGCTCAGCTGCCCTCGGCTAGGGACTGCCTCTGCTCCCTCCTGCCTCCTCAGGACCTGAAAAGGTCAGATAGTCCATGATTCCTCTGAACACCAGGTATGGCAGAATCTGTCCCTTACCATTTAGGGGCCACAGTGCGTGGCAGAGTCAGGAAAACACACAGACCACACACAGGCACAAGCCTGCTGCAGCTAGCTGCATACAAACAAACCAAGATGTGGTTTGTGCCACATCAGTGAGGCTTTTGCACTTGCTTGTTGTTCCCCAGCAATCAGCGGGAATGACTATTTTCCACAACTGCTCCTCTGAGACTGTCAGTGCAGAGCAGCTGTCAGTGCTTCTGCACAGGCCAGTGATGCTGTGCTGTGTAGTCTAGAGAGTGGGGAGAGATGCTTTTCTGTAACGGGCACACTGCACCTAGGGCATGAGTCTGAAAAGCCTGAGAAATGGGCTATAAGCATGGTTATTTCTATACAGGGGACCCCTCCAGCCTTTCTCAGAAGCTGAAGCGGGCACCAGTGCCCAGTGGCCAATATTTTGAAAGCAGGCTTTCCAAGCAACACCCAGTCCACCAGTAAGGCAGACTTCTGCGTGCACCTGGCTCTTCTGTTGAATACACCCATGTCTGCATTCTGGTGAACTTCAGAACATAGACGGCTTAGGAGAAAAGATTCCCGACAGAGCTCCATGGGAGTGTCATGAAATTGATATTATCCCCATCTTGCAGGCAGAAAAATAGAGGCACAGAGAGATGGGGACAATTTTCTCTAATTATTGGCAACATACCCACTAAGGACCATGGCTTATGGTAACCACTTAGGGAAAGATGCTCAGTGGTGAAATGTTAATGTCTATTACATGACCAAAGTAACTATGGAATTTACAGTGAAGTAGGGGCCTTGTAACTCACATTTTTCTTATAGCTTTTTTTCTGCTGCTTGCTCTGTTAATGAGATGGTCATGATTAACACCGACTGCAGGCACGTAAGAGGAATTCTGTTGGGACACAGATATAGTATGCACAAAAAGTAGCCTGCCTGACAATACTCTCTACAGCTTTGAATTCAGCAAGGAACTTTCATCTTTTTATTTTTTACCTCCACAGGCTGTGAAAACTTGGTGAAACATAATTATCACTGGTCATCACTTTTTCATTTTAGCTTTATCTTTGGAAAGAAAGGAACCTTGCTTGAAGTCTGAGATTCTCCTTCATACTTCTCAGACCCAAATGTGGCCATAAGATGTCAAAGAAGGATATGGAGCCCTTTTTTTTTGCTCCTTCAAGTGCTATGTTCCTGATATAGATAGTGTTCTTGAAAATCACATTAACAAAGCCAATATCTGTGTTCTTGGGAAGATACAGTCATAGCAATCAGAGTCATTATAACAGCAGTAAACTGAAAATAATTAAATTCCTTTTGATCAAGACTACCTATTCTCAATCGGTTGCCTGTTGACTCTGACAGTCATACAACCTAAGCAACAGATTCAGGGATGCCAGCATCTGCCAAATAGCAGGATGAGGAAGATACACTCTGGTGGCTTGAAAGCAAAGTACACCTCTTTCATCAGGAAGAAAAGGGAAAAAATGATTGCAAATTCTCTTCCTTCAGATTTTTCACCATGAAGTGTCTCAGAGAAAAAATGTTTTCTTTGAGAAATGATCTAAACCAATTCTTTGCACATTGGTACTGCTGGTTTTGCTGGTGAATGACCTCTGGACCTTATGTTCTTGGTTTTTTTCCAAACAATTTAATTGCTTGTATAGTTTGGGTTGTTTTTTTCCCTATTAGACAGAATGTCTTGTATATAGCAGATAAAGAAGGCACCTTATTCCTCGACCAAAGGAATCTAATCTGTGGAGGAGAAATCTTTTACTTCTAAGACTACATTTATTTTTAGAATCTTACATTAAAAAATTCCTGGGGACAGATTCTGCCATTGCTGTCCAGCTGAGTCATACTCTTATAAATAACCCCACAGCACAGAATGGCTTTTATTTTAGGGTAAGACACTCTTCCACAGATGAGAAGTGACTGAGTCTGGTCCTTGGAAGCTTTCTGCAAAAATCTCACTGTTTTTCCTCCTGGTCTCAAGTGAAAGAAGAAAAAAAGAAGGTATCATTTAGTAATAAACCAGACTTCCAGCTTATCTGAAGACCTCTCAATACAGGCCCTTGTCGGCCTAAGTCCTAAGAGATGTTTAGATATATCGTATCTTTACAGCAGTTTACTTGACCAAAAGACAAACCTAGCTGGATTAATGGCTGCCAGAAGTGATAATTGTTTTATATTTCCTAGCCTGTGACACAGCAGAGAATACAACAGGCTGATAATCTGCAAATAGCTTCAGTTCCTTCCTCTGCCACTGACTGAGGGAGCAATTTTTAGGAATTCACTTGCTCTTTCTGCACCTCAGTTTGCCACCTGTCAAGTAGGAATCGTGCCATTTAGCTTCCAATATAAATTGCTAACATGAAAGTGATGCATGATGGAGTGGTATTTGCTATGCCATCCGTTTCTGCAGTGCCACACACACTGCAGTTATTCACTCAGTTGCACAATGCAGATAAGTTTTTTGGAGTAACTCCTGTTGTACTCCTCGTATTACACAGCAACAGGATGCCTCTTACTTCTACGTACTTGCCAATGACTGTACCTTCTTGGTCTTCAACCCTTCCTCCATTCCTTTTTCATAGTAACTTTGTGGTAATCTACTCTTTGCTGGACTAAAATATCTGAGAAGGATTCATTTGGGGCAAGAGAAATTCAAACGTCTCAGCATTCTCCTGAACTCCTAAAAGATTACATTCTTTGTTCATGAATGACCTTATCCAAAGGACTATGGCAGAGCTGGACTCATGGGCTCAAATGACGTATTATGATGGGTGTTGGCAACTGGCAAGCTTCATTTTTATTTCCGTGATTTCAATTAAAAAACGCTTTCATGATCTCATTAAGTGACTTTGTAACACAACAGCTTGATATTTTACAGCGTGTCTCTCAGTCACTTGGAATTACAATTTCCTTTAAAAGAAATCCTACTGAAATCAATGGCTTCTTGAAGATCAACATATTATTTATCCTGTTTAAGAGTGACAGAATTATAGAAGATACCTTTAATTGGACCAAATCCTGATGTTATTCTTCAAAACACCTTAGATGCTTTGCTTGATCTGATTATGATTCATCAAAAGATGAATGAGTAGGAACTTCCAAACCCAATATATTTAGAACAAACCTTTCCTACAGGACTGGTCTGTCAGTGTTGAGCCTTAAGCTATTCAGTATAGCCCCTTTAAAACCGCTATTCTTTGTATTTAATATTAATCCCAGATTATAAAATGAAACATACATCTTTCCAATAGCCTGTTCAAAATCCTTAGTTCCACTGGAAGTATTTCACATAATGTGCTCTAGAGCTACACCATAAGGAAAACAGAGCTGTAAGCCATATTGCTAGACAAGTCCATGAGCCTGTGTGATGGGGCTGGGAATAGAAACAGCATTAATGTACCTTGGGAATGGATGTAAAACCTATGCCAGCTGTGTAAGTAGGGACTGATTGTCCTTCCTACACCATGAAACACACTGTATTTAATGTGCCTCTTCCTCTTGAGCCTCATGAGCTGGTCCCAAATTTAGGACACACAAAGGATTTATCAAGCTTATTCCCCTGACATTGCAGACAAAACATTTCTATACACTTGTGTAGTGAGAATAAGTCCATCAGAACCACCCTGCATAGAGAAGAGTCTGTGCCCTTTCAAGAAACCAAGGGAAACAGTCAGATGCTTGTGTATTTGGATTATCAGAACACACTAAGTATATCCCAAATTTTCAAAACCATAGGATCTGTTTAAAAGGTATGACACTTAAGAGAATAATAATATTGGATTGGTTTTCTGCCTAGCAATTTTCCAAATCTTTGTTTCTTCATCTTTGACCCACCATCTTAGAACCAGGAAATCTGCTTTATTTAAAACAAAAATAAAAATTCACATGATCCAGAAGTGAGGCTTTAGGGAAATCCCTGCCAAATACTGTATGTTGACAACAAAGCTTTTGTTTTGGGTCTTCTGCTCCAGAGCAGTTTCAGTTTTGCTTTTCATATGTTTATCCAGCACATTCAGTATGAAATGAATCCTATACCCTTTTTTCTAAATATGTACATTGCCATCAACCAGGGGAAAATGAAACATAGCATGTTTGAAAGAAATTAAAGTACCAACTGATTAGACTCAATTTACTACATTGATCAAATGCCATCTTAGTTTTCAGCTGTAAACCCAGTCTGGTTGGTATCCAGCAGTAGTTTCATGGGTGTATGCTCTGCATTAAAAATACATATACTTGCATACATCCATATGTCCAGGGTTTCAGTACATTGGAACAAATTCTGCCTTGCATTATACTCCACTGTGTTCAACAGCATTTCCTAGGAATATACATAGAGTAGGCAAAACTAGATCCATCACTGCTGCGTAGCTTACTTCCTTCTCACTCCTTTCATTGATTTTCCTCCCATTTGGTCCCATTCTTAAAGTCTTTGGCAGGTTAAGAGTTAGGCAAATTATTTGGAAACAACTTGTATTTACTGACCCTCATTCACTGTATAAATTACACAGTGCAGTCATGTGAGGTAAAAGGATTTTTGCTAATATCTTATTTAAATACTAATTAACAAGTAAGTTCTAAAGAAACAGGCACCTTTATCACTCATGTGCTTCCAAAACATTTTAAAACTTCGATGGAGCACACAATCTTCTGTTCTTTTCTGAGCAACTAATATTCATTTAAACCACATTAGTTTTCTTTTCTTTCCACTTTGTGTCTGCTGTTTGTAAATTGATCCTTATGACTCTACAAATTCAACCCAGTTATACCTTGAAATTCATTGGAATGCCGCCAGACCTGTTTTGCAGGACTTTCTAGCTGCATAAATAAAATGCCAACTGAATACACTAGGCGTACAAAGTAACATAGAAAGCCACCTTAAATTAAGAGGCGTAAAAAGAGCTCTACTATCTTGTTAGGGAAAAACGAAGGGTACAACTGCAATTTCAAATAGTTCACCCCGCAAAGAGCAGAAGTGCATGAATATACACAAAAGCCAGTGCATTAGTTCTCAGTATAGATCTAAGTAAATTTAGTCGGAACAATGAATTACAATAGATTAGTTTACGTCTCGTAACAGCTATTGTATTTTGATTTGTACTTAGCAAATTTAGCCTTTTTGCAGATCTTTTGCTTACACAGGTGCAAGTTTCTTGAATCTAACACTCACTGTTTTCTATCTTATTAGTGATCTTTGGCTTTTGTTTTGCACCTACCAGAAAGCTACACTCCTCTGCCACCTAGTGCTTTAAGGAAGTATTATTTTATATCAACTGCCAGCTCTTGCTGGCATAGTGCATTCAACAGAATAGATGAGAACTGTGCAGAAGCCTTTTATGAAAATTTCCTTGCTAAATGGGATATTAAAGAGAAACTTGTTTATCAACCTCTATGGATATCATAATTGATGACTGCCAGAGATTGCCCCTATCTCTGCAGATCTTAGTATGAGACAAAATCGTTTAGCAACTTGTATCCTTGTATTTTAGGACATTACATCATCTTCCTGGTTCTTTCTAAAATGTAAAACAAAATACTTTTTCCGTAAAATCCTTATAGAAGAAAAACATAATAAAATATAACATGTATTTAATAATATGAAATTTTTAGACAAAAAATGTCTTTTTTTCAACAAGTAGCAGGTTCCCAATGTATCAAAGTGAAATTCCCCTGAGGTATATGGTTTTTGTTTTTAAATGGATTCTGGAGTACAGCATTTGTAACAATCAGCTTGCTTTTTGTTACTTTTAATTTACATTGTTTCGAAAAGTGTATATTTATATATTAGCACTACTGCAATTCATATTTCTTTCAAAATTACATATAAACAGGGTTTATTTCAAGTAACAGACTATGACACGTTTCAGAGGAATTCTGGAATTTTTTTTTATTTTTAATTTTTAAAAAGTAATGGAGCTTTGTATGTGTTAGTAAAACAAAGCTATGAAAGTAAACTTTCCTTTATTCTTCTTTTGAAGGAAAAGTCATTCAAACTAAACTGTTCTGACTCTCACTGAAGATGATTTCTTTTTTGGAAAATTAATGGGTACGTCAATTCAACATACAAATCCTCAATATTTGTCAGTTGTTTCTAATTTTTCTTTTAGAGACCATGAATACCAGATATTTTAATGACTTTTTCCCCCCACATTACTCAGAAACCACTATGAAACATTATCAAGCATCTCCTCTTGTCTGGATTGCACAAATGCAGTATGGCTGTGAAATGAATTATTACCTAACCGTGACCTGGCAAATATCTTAAAATGTCTAGTGTTGACATAGCCTAACTTCACTCATGTTTCATAAGAACTCCATTTGTAAAGCACCTTCATTGCTTCACTAATACTATAATTCAATAAACTAATGCAATATACTGCCAATTATAATTATTAGTCCATTAGCAGAAACCACATGTCCTCTCTCATGTTTAGAGAAAAAGTCGTCTTTTTTTTTAAATTATATGTCTGTGTTTCTGAGAAATTAACCCATGACTCTCAGCATCGTAGGCTAATTTAACTTCTCTACAGAACCTTTGTCAAAAACATATAAAAAGCAGCTAAGACAGCAAGGTGTAATTGGTCCTATAATATGCGGACAAAGAAACAAAAACACCCCACCTCTCCCTAAAATACATACACATCCTTCCCTCGGGACAATATATCTCTCTTACTGCTTGGCTAATCTTACCTCCAGTATGTCAGACTCATTCCATGCAGCTCTGTCAAAAGTAAGTGTTCCACCCTGCATCCTGCTTGCCACCTTTTATTGGCTTCAGTTCTGAGTAAGTGAAAAACAGATACGACTGCAATAAATCTTGTTTGGACAAATCAAAAAGAACGTATGTTGTTTTCTTGGATACTATCAACTAAATGGCATCAATTTACACTTATCAGCTTTCATTATTCCCTTAGACTATGGAAGAAATGTAACACCTCCACTAACATCTGTTCCTACCAGTTATGTTTCAGAACATGGAATCCAGAGCGAGGAAAGCAGAAGTGAAGAGTTACAGCACACACGAGCCCACTCTTTAAGCAGGCGTAATTGGCTTGGCCACGTACAAACAAAGGCTATTCTGGAAAGCGTGGTTCTGTGTCCTCCACTTTCACATTCCTACTGTCCACGTTGCCACTTTTCTGACCCTGACATGAGCCAAGCTACAGGGAGGTACCCGCTAAAAACCAAGATGTAGAAAGCCAGTGAATAGTTCTCTGTCAGCATAGCTCCACAAACCAGGACAGCCCAGGAGCAGATAGGCTCAAGTGCCAAGGAAACACAGGGGCAACCTAGCCAGGGTTAGGGGTAAGCTTGCATTTTTTGGCAGCAAATAGCTATTAGACTGGCTGAGCCGTAATATCAAATGGTACCGTTTGTATATAAAAATCCCAACTGAAAATTGAAAACAGCCTTAATCTTAAATGCAATGGTGCTACGGTGTGGCTAAAACCAAAGTGAAAATCCACAGCTAGGTGCGGTAACTGCACCACTGAAGAGTACCAATGCACAGCAGAGGGCAGGGTTGCCCCATCTCTGAAGAAGACCCAACACCTTTTATGCTGTTCTGTACGGTTTTCCACGCACACATGCTGACAACCAAGACTACTTACTAGCAATGGCTGCAAAGAATCAGCTTTTGATCCTTATCAAATCTACAGATTTCCAGTCATTACATTTAAATTCGTTATTTCACTCAGGAAATCACAGTGCACTCTGGGGGGGGGGGTAAGTCTTTCCATTTCCCTTTAAGGCAGAAAATTATTTTGTATACTGACAACAGCAAGTAACACTTCACCTTCAGCCCAGTAGAGAAAAAGTGCAAATACTTCATGGCAACCACTAGTTAGCTCAAAAAGAAAGAATATCACTGAGTAGCTCAAACAGCAGTACTGTAGAGATCCAGGGAGATTCTGTTAAGAGCCATGGAAATAACCAGGTAACTGTATCTTTCCTTGTAAATATCCTTTGCATGTAATCAACATTGCTTTTGAAAGTGGGTTTTTTTGTTTGTTTTTTCCAAAAGAGCAGCAGCCAGAAACAGAAAGAAGTTTTCCCTAGGACACTTAACACACTTTATTTACATCTGTGAATGTTTTCCCTTTGTTAAAAAAAAATGTTATTTACAAAACCAGCATAGAACATTAACATACAAATTATTCAATGTGCTGTATGCAGATGTCCAAACCCAAGGTAGATCCTGATTTTTCTTTAACTGTTGACTGCCATGATGTATCAGTGAGAAGCATTTCCCACTGCATGCTATAGAAACAACACCTGACTGCAACACCATATGGCATGACACGATTCAAGCACGATTCCCAAAAGTTCATAGGTTTTCCATATCAACATTGAGTGAACAGAACGAGGAAAACGTTCTTGAAAAACATGATCTTTCCTGCTGTAGCAACTGGTTCTGTTAGCATTAGTTCTATAGCATCAATCTTGAACAAACCAAGATGGGCGCTTCCTGGCTCTTTCAATGATCCGCTTGCCTTCATCTTTTTCTGTGGGCTTTTCTCCATCATAAAGGACAATAGTCTCGACAGTAGGAGTATTAAATGGTCCTCCCTCCTTTTTACGTATTTCCATCCGTATCAGTCGAGTTTCTGCTTTGACCTTTGCATAACAATAGCCACAAAGGACATGCTTCTGTTTCAAGTTTCCACACTCAGGGCAAACATCTATGTTCCTCTAAAAAACAGTGGAAAACAGTAAATTTTGTAATTTGAACAACAACAACAAAAGAAGAAACAGAGAGCGATCACAACTACTAAAAAGGTTAAATGAAATACCAGAGAAATTCAATTGCTTTTTCAAAATTTATTCTTCTATGTATTCTGCAATGTATTGCTACATCAAATGCTTACTACTAAAAATAGCCTATGAAGTCAGTAACTAAATCATTATGCCTACTGATGACTGGAAGACTCAATACTTATCAACTCAATTAGATGCACAGAAAGTATAGACGTTTTCCATTCATACCAGCTCTTTAGCTAAAATTCAAATTCTGTGGGCTTGCACATAAACTGTCACTTTTTATTTAACCACAGACTACAGTCACACATGATGAAAGTACCTGCTACAAAGTATTTTGAAGTTTACAATGTCTTGTAAGCTTATTTAGAAACAAATTCCAGAAAGGTTTTTCAGTTAGTGTTTACCACTATAACAATTCTCTAATAAAAGCGAGATGAAAAATGATTGGTGGAAATCTTACTCCAGCATGCTTGTTTGCTACTAACAAAATTACTTGCAGTGGATAAGGCGCCAAGCCTGTGGAAATTTGGTGATTACCTTTTCTTTTATAAGCTTATTGGGATTTCTTCGCCTGCAGCGGTTCACTTCAATAGTACGCCTTTTCTTTGGCGCAGCCATCCACAAGATGCTGTCCAAGAGGCTGGGTGCCTCATTACTTTCTCTAGTGTTGCTTACTGTCTCTGGAAAAAAAGCTGGAGCTTCGACAGCTAGTGCTGGTCCTGAAGGAAGAAAAAAAGAAGAGAAAAAAAAAAAAAAAAAAAGTACTTCATGACAGCCAAGCCCCATTTTCGCGTGCAGCCAAAGAAATACGACAGGGATACTACTGACACCCCCAAAGCAAAGAGGCAGAAGCAGGCAGCAGCGCCCCCCGCCCCGTTCCCTCACTGTCCCCAGGGCTACGCGCTTTCCTGCTCCAGCCCCCTCCCTCCGCCGTTCGACGGTAAAAATGGGTCCCGCAGCCCCAACGCCGCCTTCTCCTTCAGCCGGGAAGGGAGCAGGCCGGTACCTACCCCAGGGCAGGCTCTGGCCCGCAGAGAAACCCGGAAAGAGGCCGCGCTCCAGCCGCCCCCAGCAGCGCTGAAGGAGACCGCGAAGCCGCGGCAGCGGAAAGCTAACCACCACCAAAGCCGCCATATCCCCACACAGCCCCGCCAAGGCCTCAGAGGAGGGCAAGGCCGTCGCCCGCCCGTGGGCGCACTGGGCATGCGCACCTGTCGCTGAGCCTTCTGGGAAACCGAGTGCCCTGAGCACGTGACGGCACGGCCGGGACGGAGGCCAGGACTTCACGTCCCAGCATTCCTCTCCTACCAGGAGGGTGGGGCGGCAAGCGGGGCACTCGAGGACTTCAACTCCCAGCATGCCTCACGGCCGGCCTCTTTGCCAATCGCGTCCCTCGCGCGCCAGGCGCTGCTTCCCGGCATGCTCCGCTCTGCTCCACGTCCTCGCCAATCAGCGCTCTAGCTGTGTCTCCGAGCAGGAAGCGGGAGGAGCGCCTGCGCCTGCGCAGAGGGAGCTCGTGGGGGGAGTGGAGGGCTTTGTTCCAAAATGGCGGAGCGCGGCTACAGCTTCTCCCTCACTACGTTCAGGTGCTCGGGGGAAGAGGGCTGTAGGCCTGGGCTCTCGGCGGGCGAGCGAGCCGGCGGGCGAGGGGGAGGACGGCGCACAGCCTACGCGGTGCGGTCTTCCGGCGCCGGAGCAGGAGGGAGTGGGGACTTTGCAGAGTCATCGCGTCCCCGGCGGGTCCGCGGAGCCGGGCCTGCGAGCTCTGGGGGGCGGCGGTGGTGGTGGCTGGGCCTGGGCAGAAGGGGCTGGCGTGGGGAAGGTGACGGGGATCAGGCGGCTTCGTCTCGTCTGAGGGAGGCACGCAGCTGCTGGGAGTCTTCGTGAGGGGAGCGGCTGCAGGTGCAGCCGTGGGTAGAGGCGAGGGCTGAGGTGAGAGTCCCGGGTCCCACCTGACCTCTGTCGGTGACCTCGGGCCTAAGAGCAGTCGCTGTTTGTATCTTCTCTTGTTGCTGTAGGTCAGAGTCTCTGTGGGACGAACCTAAGATCTGTCTCATTACTGGTAGTGCCTTATAGCGAGTGAGCAAACTTAGGGTCCCCACATGCACGCTTTAGGTTGGGTAGTAATTCTGTAATTATGAGGTAACTGGATAATGCATGATGATAGCTGAGCTGTGGTATCTTGAGAGCTTGCTTCAGAACAAGCTTTGTAGATGTGGGAATGAAAGAAGCCTTCAGATGAGTTTTAAATAGTTTATTTGCCTTCCTGCTGCACTTGCAGGAGGTGCTCTCCTTGCACTTTTTTTTTGCGCACAGTTTAGATGTGGGATGATTGTATGCACAGAATGAGTATGTTATTGGGGTGGTATCTATTAAAGTGTTTATCTAATACATACACTTAAGATTAATTCAGAGAAAAGGAAATTACTTTCTATTCTTTTTTGATGAAACTACTAAGCTATCCAGAATCATATTATACATATAAAAAGAAAAACTGAATGCAAGAATTCTTGTGCTGCTTTTGGTAAAGTGCCCCCTTAATCTCAGACGAGAGTAAATGCTGGATTACTAAAGGCTTGTTGCAATTAAGCAAGTGAAGCAGTTCACAATCTAAAACTAGGAGAAGAATCTTCTTAATGGATGGATACAGCCAAACATGCCTGCTTTACTCAAGTGGGTTGAATTCTTTATTAGCTCTTGGAAATGGTTTCCTAAGGGAGTTACAGACTTCTTGTACTGTACAGAAGCACATGCTCTGAAGCTTGAAGCTATTTGATTGTATACTCACATGGAAGAGAATACACCTACTTACATTTTCCCTCATTCACCTGTTCCTTGTACTGAGAATTATTTAATGTAGTTTGTGATTACTTTTAAAATATTTTGCTGATGTTCTGTATATTTTAATTGCTGGCATAGGAAACTTATTGTTCTGGTTTGTTAGTATTTTGTAGTGGAGAAGCTAGAATTATTACTGTGTCACCTTTATACGCTCTTTACTCAGTATATAAATAACTACACTAATTGATTATTGCTTGCTTTGTTTTTTCTAACTCCTCTAAGCACTGAGTTACATCATTTTCTCTTTTACTTCTGCATCTCTTAAAACAGCAGTGTCTGAAATACAGCCCAGAGAATATGAGTGACTTGTCCAATGAGTGACTGGCTCTGTGCTGTCCTTTTCCCTGGGGATGGAGAATGGACCCCTCGATCCCCCTCATTCTGGATGAGTTACTTTGTCAGCCTGACATCTGCTGCTCTGTTCTGGTGATCCATTACCAGAATGACATGGATCATCAAAACAAAATGCAGGAATACCTGGGGATAGAATGGGAGCTGTTTCTGTCTTGTGCCACTGACCTGATATGTGTTTATCAGGCAAAAAGTGTAGCAGTGTTTTGCTCGTACCTTTCACCAGTGAACATCAGTGTCTTGAAAACTTTTGCAAACCGCACGTATAATGCCACTTCAGTAGAAAGTCATGACATGCTCTGAAGATTTTTCCCACTGAGTGGAAAACTCGTTTAAAATGATATGAAGTTGGAGAATGGACTTGTCCTTCAGTCTCCAATCCCAGTCACTGCTCCCTATCAGACACATGTTACTTTTCACCAGAGTTTTGGGCAGGTGCTGTCTGAGTATCCCAGTAGGGCTGTGCAGCAGTGAGTTCTATGCTAAACCAGTCCAGTTCTTTTAGAAACTGTTATGAATCTTCAGACTTGTGGGGTTTTGTTTTGTTGTTTTTAAATTCTGATTAGAATATGCTGATGCTAGGTGTAAAGAGGCTTAAAAAAGCACGTTAGCATCAGGTTGTAAGAAAGATTTGAGCGTATCAGAATTACATTCAGCTTACTTTTGCATTTTCCTTTTTAGTCCTTCTGGAAAGCTTGTTCAGATTGAATATGCTTTGGCTGCAGTGGCTGCAGGAGCTCCATCGGTTGGGATTAAAGGTATAGTAGAGGATTCAGGATTCTGAGTATCATTTGAGAGAATTAAAATGGTTTGGACTATGTACTGGGTCTTTCTTCATCTTGCCTTCTATTACGTATTTTGTTTTTCTTTCAGTGGATTTTCACATCTTTTAGTGGGTTTAATATTATTTTTTTTTTCTGCAACTCAGTAATTTTCTGTAAAGAAGGAAAGGAGCGTAGAGCTCTGTGGTAGTGGAAGAAAATTGCTTGGGTGATTTTTGGAGACACTGAGCTGGTAGAAGTAGACTTTTTTTTTTTGAGTGCTCCTGTCTCTTAAGTAAATAACTCCAGCTGTGTGTCCATATATATAGAAATTACACAAAAAGTTACTTCAGCTGCTCAGTTATTAATATGTGCTTCAGAATCTTTAGAATGGGATTATGGGAGCTGTATGATTATTTAAAAGGAGAAATGATGTGTTGGGTGGATTCATCAAAGTATCTCTGTTTAATGTGATTGTAAACTTGAAGGGTTTGTAAAAAAGGGAGGAACAAAATTCTTTACAGTCCAATAAACTTGTTCTGTGTTTTGACTGCTTTCCATAATTCTAGTTTAATATAAAAAAAAAATCTTGTTCCTTTCCAGCTGCAAATGGAGTGGTGTTGGCAACTGAGAAGAAGCAGAAGTCCATTCTTTATGATGAAAGGAGTGTCCACAAAGTAGAACCAATTACCAAACATATAGGTTTAGTGTACAGTGGTATGGGTCCAGATTACAGGTATTAAAAAATTTTGTTTGGTCACCATTTAGACGCATTTTCGTATAAGAAATGTAAGAAACAGAAATAGATAGCAATTAGCTGCTTCTTTCTAAGTGTATGGCATAATACTATGGTGTATTACACTGTATATGAAATTCACTAAGTTTTTCTTAATATATTCAATACTTTGTCAAATACCTACTGTCTAAAGAATGAGTAGGGAATGAACAGCAGTGTAATTCAACCTTAGTTTCAGTTTAAGTATTTCAGGGATTACTCAGCTGATAAAGATAACCCAGCACAGTCTATTTTTTCTTACGTTGGTGTTATGCCAAAGGTATAATTCCTTAGCATAGTATTTATTATGAATTTTCAGTTCTAGCTGTAACAGCTACTTGGAATATCTTTGACATACTAATTTTTTCCTTGTTTTTAGAGTACTGGTGCACAGAGCTCGGAAGCTGGCCCAGCAATATTACTTGGTTTATCATGAGCCCATTCCAACAGCTCAGCTAGTACAGAGAATTGCTTCTGTGATGCAGGAATACACGCAATCTGGGTATGTGGTTTTCTGCATTTTGAAGTTGCTTAGATAGATTATGTTGTTTAAATGTAAGGAATAACAACTACCTGGTGATTGTATTTTTTGTGTCAAAAAGGCAGTTAGTTTTTCAATGGAGAACGTCTGCAGAAAGTGGGCTAGCGGGAGGAGCACTAACTGGCAGCGGGTCAGATAGGGTCTTCATATCTTGCAGATAAACATCGGACAAGGCAGCATACTTTTGGTTTTGTACTGTTGGTTGGCTAGTCATTCCTGATCACAAAAATAATTTAGTCACCTTTGGTTTTCACTGAATAAATTTCACGTATCAACTGATTTTTTAGGTGGTGTTTTTTTTTTGGTTTGTCTTTTTTTGGCCTGTAGTGGTGTTCGTCCGTTTGGTGTATCACTGCTAATATGTGGCTGGAATGAAGGGCGGCCATATTTATTTCAGTCGGATCCATCTGTAAGTATCTTACATTTGTAAATTCTACTGCTTTTATAAAACATCTAAAACTTTGTATGTGCTCATGAAATACTTACCGTGATAAGAAGAAGAATGCAGAGCTAGAACAAAAGATCTCTTTAACATAACTTCCGAAGTCAGGATGAGCTGATTTCAGTAGGTGTTTGGAGCAAGCCTGGATCATTCTGTGCCTACATGTTCCTGTATTGCTTGAGGGATGGCAGATGTTTTTGAGGGAGATCACCACTCCTTTTCATGCCTTCCCACCTAGTTGGTAGTAACTGCAAGAGTGGCATTCTGCAGCAGGTACCAGAAAAAACAAAATTGACTGCTTATGCTGCTCAAATAGTTGTTCCCTAAACTGGATGGAAGTTAGGTCAAAATCTGTTGCATTGTGAAATATAATGCATATGCAATGACAGTCGTTAATTTAAGTGATTTTTTTTTTTTGCTATGTTTACACTGCACTTCTGGAAAACTACCCTTTGATGCATGTGTGGGTTGTAACGCTTTACATCAAACAAAAAATGTGGTCACTGTAGTGATCATTGATAAGCTTCAGAAATTTGAATTACTACCTGATGCTCAAATGTAAAAAGCAAAATGTAAAAATCAAGCTGCGTAAGGCAGTTTGATTGAGGCATAGAACTGCTGATGGTCTTCATGCCAAAGGAGAGAACAGAAGTGATGGCTAAAATATGCTATTAGTAGCTAAGATAAATCAGATGATTGGTTTGCAACAAGTTGTTTACATTACTTAAGATTAAAAAAGAAGAATATATGGAGTGAACCTTAGGAAAGATCTGACTGTATTCATTCTCAAGGGCAAACAAACTACTTCTGTTTAAGGAATCCCGAATCAAAACTATGGTGACTTACTAAATTCATCTTTCAAAGTAGCGGGAGGATGAAAATAGGTGGGGCCCTATACAAATGTTTTGTACATTTTCACAATATCAAATTTGTCTGAATGTGATCCAAAATAGTCTCCTATATTCTCAGAACATTCAGTATTTTCATAATTGCTGCTGTACTTTCTACCAAGTAATTGAATATGTAATATTTGACTAAGTTACACAATTCAACAGATTGTTGCTTTTTCAGGGAGCTTACTTTGCATGGAAAGCAACAGCAATGGGAAAAAATTATGTCAATGGGAAAACATTCCTTGAGAAAAGGTAATGTATTTGATACTCGTCTGAAAGGATACTATCTGTTTGGTTCAGGTTCCGTGTAAAACAGCCACATAAAAAATGTGCACTTTGAGATTATCAGAACAAAGTTTTAAAATGCTTAAGATAGGATGCTTCCAGATTACTTATTTACACATGCACAGGAAATTTACTTTATTTAAACTCCAACTTTAGTGTTCATGGAGAATTATTTTGGTGCAATAAACATTATATTCAACGTATTTGCAGAAATATTGTTCTATACGGCATCTGTAGGAAAAGTAGTGAATTTTTTTTTTTTTACAAATAATAACTTGGACTATTGGTATCACAGTACTTACAAATAACATTTGTATGAGAAATAGGAAGGTTTTACTAGTGTTTGGGGTTTTAGAGGCTCTAGGATTATTAGGATTTGGAAAGATCTTTGTCCCGTGCTGAAATACATGAACTTCTGTTTACAGATACAATGAAGATTTGGAGCTTGAAGATGCCATTCACACGGCTATCTTAACACTGAAGGTTAGCAAAATACTTAAGAAATAAGTTTCTTACTCTTATGACATCACTGACATGATTCACTGAATTGTATTTTCTTTTAATAGGAGAGCTTCGAAGGGCAAATGACAGAAGACAACATTGAAGTTGGCATCTGTAATGAAGCTGGTTTTAGGAGGCTCACTCCAACTGAGGTTAAGGACTACTTGGCTGCAATAGCCTAGTAGAAACTGAGCAAGACTGTGTGATTCACACAAAGGTCTTTTTAATTCTGGCTACTTAAATGTTTTTGTTTGCAGTTTTTGCATACTTATTTCTACATGGTTTGTCTGAGAGATTTTTTAAATATCATGGGTGCAAATGCAACAGTCCTAATATTGTAATACATGGAATCTTATTACAGGTAATTCTTTCCCTTGATACATGGAATCTTTGTACACAAAATACTGTACAAAATGTAAAGTTATAATGACAGCTTGAAAAAGGCTGAAGAATAAAATTTGAAGGCCGCTGTTTTGGGGGAAGGTGTCTGTGTGTCTTTTTAATCATAGCTTGTTTGTCTGCATAAAGCTGAGATTTCAGTATCTTTATTGTCAAGGAAACAGAATTTACCATACAGCCTGATGAACTCATGTTAGACCTTCTTTTAAAGAATGTAAATTTTGAGTAGACAGGATCATTTTTTCACGTTGGAATATTGTTTAAATGTTAAGTAACTTCCAAAAATGGTTTTATCTGATGTAAAAGATCATGTAGTTTCACAAAGAGGCAGAACAGTCTTCTGTTTCAGGTGTGACATGTGATCTACTTGAGCATCTCTGCCCTTGACCCTCTTGGTCTTCGTGTCTCAACAACTTGTTTTCTATTACTTGGGTTATTTTTGTGGCCCTAGAAATTGCACTTTTTCAGCCCTAAAATACTGTTAGAAATAACGGAAGTATAACTCTTCCTGAAAACTAAATGCATTTATCATCATCAAGAAAAATCAACAGGAGTTACAAAGCAAAATGAGAATATGTAATGTAATTACTTTATCCCTTGAATTGTGATAAAGTGTTTTCCAACTTGCAAGATAAGTCTGAAGGTGCAGTAATGAAAAGAGCACTTAATTTATGCATTTCGACTTTTACAGGTGTAGAACTAGATGCTTGAATATTACTGTGTGTGGGTGTATGTATCGATACATTTGGTACATGTGTAGAGTACATGTGTAGAGTTCAGGTTATATAGAAACAAAGTTTACTACAAAAGAAACAAGATATACTTTTTTCAGCAGAAATAATTTGGTCTGCAGCCATTTAAGTTACTGTTTGCAGATTTTATTACAGTTGATTGTATTACAATCTGATTGTTAAAATGTTGATAATGAAGTGGGAGTGATAGCTGGATCACTCTGCTTGTATGTAAGGCTAAGCACCTATGGGAGCTGCCTGATAGGTTACATGTTAGCCAGCCATAAGTCATGAAGAAAATGTAAAGTATGAGTTAGTCTGCAGAAAGTAGTGTATAAGCTAATTGATCTGTTCTTTCCAATGTCTGTCTTCTGATGTTTTATGTTATCATTAGGTAAATAAGAATTTCTGAAGCATGCCATAAATGAAGTTTTATTTCCTAATGTCAGAAATAAAAGCCGTGTCCAAACAGTTAATTAAGACTTAGTCCAGATCACTTTTTGAGTATTTTACTCTGAAAACCAATCCATGCTCTGATTCTTCTAGAGAAAAAGAACAACTAGGAACTGAAACTGGAGAGTTTGTTGCTAGGTCTTTAACTTAAGCTTTCAGAATCATTTGGAAAAGCGGAATGCTGCTTGAATATTCATACACATTCAGTCAGTTTTTAATGCTATATAAGTATTTAAAGGAACTTTGTATATGAAAAAATGCAGCTACATATGTCAGAAAATGGTTAGCGTGAACTGTAGTAGCTTAGGTGCCTCCTCTACTAGAAACAGTTGATTAGCGAAGAACACCCTATGGAAGGTAGTTGGAACCAAAGCAATTTCAAGTAAGTCATGATATCTCACTCCCCAGATGGTAATGATGAAGCAAACGAAAAGGTGTTTTAAGGTTTAGGGGGTGTGGTTTGTTTTTTGGTTTGGTGGTGATTTTGTTGTTGGTTTGTTTTGTTTTGTTTTTTTTTTGTTTTGTTTTTTTTTTTTAAATAATTGAACAAGTACTGTCTCTGTAGAATTTCGCTCATTTTCTACAGGTGGTGAAGGGAAGTGAAAAAACAGTATCTCCCATCTTTTCCTGTGGTTTAATGATTTAAATGTAGTAACTGTTCTGTGTATTCTGCAGAATCGATTGTGCTCTGGGTAAGAAAGTGCTGCCTTTCAGATACCTGGTAACTGGTATAAATGTTGAGGAGGTTTCTGCCCTCTTCCCCCCACCCCGTTAGGAGGACAGACAACTATTACCATGCAGGGCACTTTTACTGAAGTGTATATACTTCAGAAGTGGTTTTGGTTTTATTTCATGTTGTTATGGACCAACATTGTAAAGGGGTGGCAACATGAAGTTAGTACTTTTGTCAGATGCTCTGAATGTCCTCTTGTACCACGTTGCCAGTCAGTGGTTTTAGGAATGTAAACTGTTTGAATTGGTAAAATAATGTGTGATTTGATTATTATTAAATGGTGGCACCTTTTTTCTTTTGAGAACAAATAGAAGTGTGCCTTGAGAAAGATGAGAATGCTGTCACTAGGCTATGCTAGCACCATACATCAGTACATAGTCTCCTTTTATGACAAAAAGCTTCAAAATTATCATCAGTTGTAATTTTCTGTTCAGAGTGCTTTCCTCAGGCTGTCTCTCTGAGGGATGATCTCATAGCCCCTGTCATCATTTCTGTGGTAATATTTAATTGCTCCGTGCTTTGTGTGAAATGAGGAGGGTAGGTCTATGACATAGTCTAATGCTTTATTGCCAGTTATTCATTTTGATGAGCCACCAGGCTGGTAGTTGAGAGATGGTTTTTACACTGTTAAGAACCGAGTCCTAAAGCTCTCCGATACACTTGAGCCCTACAGAGAATCAAAGTTCATGGGACTTGGAGTAATTTTGAAAGCATATATGCGTAATATTTTGAACTCAGGCTTTATTTAAAGTATTAGATAATTTTCTTAGTGGTAGTCAGATAGACCTTGATATTACACTGTTCTGATGGGGAAGGTGGTGGGATTCGGCGTGTGGGGTTTTTTTTTTTTTTTTTTTAAACTGCTTAATCTGACAATGAAGAAATTCATTGCCATGCTCAGGTGACTGCATGTCTAGAACAGTAACTAGATTTTATTTAGTATGTAAAGGGAACCTTTAAACTGACAAACAGATGTACATCTTTTTCCATTCAAAATCCTTGGAATTTAAGGAAATACTAATTGAGATGTATTTCTCAAATAATAAAGTCACTTCAGGTGTGAGAGATACTAGTGCAGTGGAGTAGCAAATTATATGCTGGTTGTGGTCATTTTCAAAAAGTGCAGGTTTTTTAGTTATGACATTACCTTTGTTTCTATTTTGTAAGTCGACTCACTGCATAAAGTGGGGTTGAGGGGGAATAAAATGGACAAACACTTCATTTGTGAGAAACGACAAATTAACAAGTTTGATTACTTAAGCTGACCATGAAATACGACTTTTCATTTTTCTTACGCCTAATGCAGTCATCTGAAAGAAGGTAATGTTCTTGATTTGCATGTCATGGAAGATGATCTACTCCAAGGAACTTAGGCTAGCGTGAGACCTGGGAGAACAGAGAATTTCCTTGGACTTAAGTTCCTTTAACTAGTAGGATCGGGATCGGAGAACAGTATCACTATTTCATGAGGTTATTACTTTAAGTAGGTTCCAATGTGATAGAAGATACGGGTGTAGTAAGCCCCTTACAACTTGCTTTGGCTTACTGCTGCTTTGCAAAATCTTGTGAAATCATTTAGACAAGCGAAGACAATTACTGGAGGCGCCAGCCATCAGCAGTAGGTGGAGAGAAGGCAAGTTCATGGGGATTGCTGCAGCACGGAGAGAGGCTGGAGGCCACGGAGATGTCTATTTGTTGGAAGCAGGCAGCAACTCAGGGCAAGCAGGGAGGACACTCACTCGCATTTAGCACCGAATGGTTTAGTAAGGGCCGGTTTTGTTATCTGAACTTCACGGAGCCAACGTGCATTGAGCCCTGGGTGCTTCTTCCCCGCTGAAGCTCAAGCCTAAGGCTGACTTGTCTCTGGTCTTTCTGACCTAATGTAATGTCTTTGCTCTTTAATAAAGGCTTTTCGGGACAAAACGCGTGTTTATTTGAGGACGGCCGGGGAGGAGAGCCAGGCCGGGAGGCCTGGGGCCGGCGGCGCGGCGAGGCGGCTGCGCCGGCTGTCCCCGCCCGGCCGCCCCGGGGGAGGCTGCGGCAGCCCGGCTCGCCCCGGTCCCCTCACAGCAGCCCCCCGGCAGGGATCCGGCCCCCCCGCCGGACAGCCGCCCGCTTCTCACCCCCCCCGTCCCCGCCGAGCCCAGGGGGAGGGGAAGGGGGGGGAAGCGGCCCACCCGACGGCTGCTGCAGCGCGCTGTTACTCATTTCCCTGTGTATTTGGGGGAGGGAGAGGAGGGTCGGGAGACATTGTTGTCAGTGGCGATTGTTAACCCAAATAATAATAATAAAGAAGAATCGTTACAGCTGGGTGCTGGCTGAATATGGCAATTACTATTATTGCCAATCACGATTAGAAATAATTATCCTGAAAGCACGGAGGGTTCAGCTGCCAAGGTGTTTTGAATAACGGCTTCGAAATGAACGGCAAAATATTGGGTTCACGCACAGGGACGACGGCAAACTTTCAGTTGTAGCAGCCTGTGAAGCAGATCCTACCCCGGGTGAGCTCTGGTTTGCTGGTGAAGCCCCCGCTCGTCAGCGATGACAGGCCCAGTGCTGTTCCGTCCCCGGCCGGCCCTGGACGGCGGACCCCCGGGGTCCCCGTCCGGCTCTCCTCCGCCAAGTTCCCGGAGCACGCCGGGCGGCCGAGCACCTTCGCAAGGCAGTGGTGCGCCCTGCTCGGGTCCCTCCATCTTAAATTAAAACCGAAGCAAGCAGATTACGAGGGATAACGTGGTCCCAGACTGAAACTCCGCTTGCTCTGTTTATGTTGGGCAGCTCTACACAGGCCCCCCTCTCGTTTCGGCCATTTGAAATGATGTGTAACTAGGAGGAGGTCACAGGTGACTGGCAAGTTCAACCTACTTAGCTCAATTATCCAAGTTTCATTTCCAAATTGTGTTCAATTTGATCTTCCGGCCTCCCTCCAAATTATCTTAGAGAAAAAAAAAAAAAATCAAATGGAAGCAGACAATTTAAGCCAAATCCTGTATACCATTATTTATATGCAAAATCATTTTTGTGATATATATTCCCCTTAATGGTTATGGGATGCCAGATCTTTCCACGTGGATTTACAAACCTAGCCATCAAATTATTTCAAAGGCAGGCCTATTAGGGACAAAAATAACTATGAACTTTCAGAAGCTTTGTGAAAAAATAAGTTTCTGAATGTTGTCTCTTTAAATTTTACTTAAGTTTTGTTTCTAATTTAAGCCTGGAGGCACAGTAGAGAGAGATGCAGAGTCTAATAAGGAGTTTGGAAAATAATGTGCTGTAATCCAGTGCCGAGCTATTTCTCCATAAAATATAGATAAGGAATCAATTCATAAGTGCAAATATCTACTAGGACTGAGTTTTAACATAACACTTCACATGAGCATTCTTATATGCATTATTAAGGAGATAACAAAAGTGCTTCAAATCAAGCTCTATACAGTCACATCTGGAAATGCTCTTTTCTGTCTAATTTTCATTTTTTTCCCCTCGAAAAAATGTTAGAAGAAAAACTGGTCTGTCCCCTTGTATATTAACTGTTACCATCAGCTTTTAATCAGCAATGTGTATAGTTAGAATTACAGAATCCATTCCATGTTGCCCTTTTTAGAGAACAGTAAAATGAAGATAGTATCTTTATTCGTTTATAGAATCTGATGTTAAAACCAAAACCGCACACAAATAGCATACACATTGCTTTATGCATATAGACAGGCATGTAGGTACATAGACACAACACACTTATACACGGAAACAAGACACGACTGTGTGTTGGAAAACATAATAAAAAGTATCTTTGCGTTTCACCAGATCCTAAGTCAGACATCATCAGATAAGAAGTGGTCTAGGGAAAACTAGTTTAAAATCAGACACAGCTAATTTCTGAAGGTATTGGAACTATAGCAAGCTTTGCTGTACAGTGTTTAATCTCTGTCGGTTTTAAAGGACGCTCTTTAGGCTTTTCAGTCAAATAAAGCATTACCACTAAGCAATGAAGGGTTAATAAACTCCCCACAGGTTGCAAATTGTTGATACAGGTTTGGGGTTTTCTTTGCTAACGTAGAATTTAATGGAATTATATTCTGAGGACAAAGATAAAAGAAGTCTCTAAGATCTACTACTACCCTCTCTTTAAAAAAAAAAAAATAAAAATTATATTTTTCCTTTGAATGGAAAGGCAAGCGAAGTATTTTCCAAACAGAAACAGCAAAGATTACTTAGAAGAAAAACATAGGCGTTGGTTTTTTTTAAATACTCTGGAGTTTTCTGAACAACTCTGATGTACTTACATTCTTATCACAACTATTTTCTTTTTACTATTGTAAGTGGATATTCAAGCTAAATTGATGCTTTATGTATACTCTGTCTCCATTTGTAATACACTATTCTCTGTAAGGAGATAATCTGAAAAAAAAATACAAAAAAGAAGAAGTGATACCACTGACAACAATTTACTTAAATTCACAAACCTTGAAATTGATGCATCTCCTATCAATCATAGTCAGAAGCCACAGTAAAACACATCTAACATTTGTATATCAAAACTGGGACTAAAAAAACCACGCTGTTTTGTTCAATTTAAATGTCCTTCAACATGTTGTCATTTTATACACTGATATTACTGGGGGGGTTTTACGATGGGTTAGCTTTCTTCTGTCAAAAATATGCAAGACTGTAACCTTGCAAAATTAAAGTGGTGCATGCCATTATACTGCACAGATGTTTGTTCTCACTCAGTTACTGACAATGAAATACTTATTAAATAATAATAAGGAGATATTGACTTCTCTAGTCTGTCGATATGAAGATCTGTGGATCTGTGAGGTTAATATTGATGAGGCAGAGTGAGGTAAACGTTTCATCAGGAGGGCAAATAAATCCCAATACTGGCATAAAAAAATAAACTCCCCAACTTTGTACATACACAGAAACTAATCCTTTTTGTATATATTTGGTATATGAGCACCAGTTCAAGCTATCAGCATGTGCAAGCTAATGCTGAAGTAAATCCTTGACACTACTTCCAGGAAACATATTCCAAAAATGTCTATCATAGGTATTGAAAACTAAGCTCAAAAGATGCCAAGCACTTGGAGTCTTTAGTCACGCTGCACGTTCTGTTGCGAATGGCACATTTCCTTTAAGTATTACTGGAAGGCTCTACATACAACCTCAATAGTCTTCATGTTAAGGGGATTTCTGTTTGAGCTGGAGGAATGCCTTTTTTTTTTTTTTTTTAAATAAGATAAGCTCTCTGTCAAAATATTATTTTTATTTGTTGTCTCATCAAAACCTCACCGAAAGTTCCCTCTCTTTACCCTCTGCCACAGAACACAATAGTGTACACACTTTGAACAATACAAAGAGCCATTTAACTTGATGGGTCTGGCAGAGGAAGCTACTTTCTTGTTCATTATTATCTTTAGATTTTCCTTCATTGTGTTTAAGGGAAGCTCAGAGCTGCTCCTTTTAGAAGAATATTCCATCAGTCAGGTAGGTCTCGTACTTTGACAGCACTATTTCAGCATGTTATTTTTAAGGTATGGTACTTATACATGTAAGCAATCTGTGTAACTTGCTTCTGGGCTTTTGAATAGAAATTAAAAAGATGTGACCTAACATGCAAGGCAATAAGAGGCCATACGTTTTTGGATACAAGTGCCAAAAAATGCATTTGTCAGTTTTCCCCTTCTGATTATTAATTAAGGCCTCGATCCCGTGATTAGGTTTGCAAGGGCAAAACACACGTGGTGCAGAGCAGCTCTCCCCATAGTGTGACTGTTGACAAGGGAAGAGCTCAATCGCACAGAGCTTACCGTAAGGCAGTGACCTGAAAAATCAAAACATTACTTCAGCCGCCCTTGCCAGAGATCGCAGCCTGGTTTCTAGGGCAGAAGAGCCCTTTTCACAGCCTCCTCCCTCTCGCCCGTCTGTAGCAGAACTGCTGTGCCTCAGCAGGGAAAGTCGGGCGAGCACTCGGCGCTTTCGCTGCGTTGCTGTGACATCTTGTTGGTGGGACAGTGCAGGGAAAATCACATTATTGCTATTTGTGTTGCTCCTGTTCGAAAGGAGCGAGGCTGGCCATCTGCTGCTCCTTCCAGGGATCACGTAGGGGTCTAATAACTTTTATTTTGTTCTTTGTAGAATGCGATGACTTTTGTCTGAGAAAGGTAAGTAAAACGTTTCTTTTTTTGACCTTGTGCTTTCTTGTCCTTCTCACGTCCTTCTTCCCAGTGCCTGTTCAGCAGAACACTGTTGCTGTTTTTTTTTTTCATCTTGGGCCATGATGCTGTTTGAAGACTCCTGTCTCTGCAAATTCCTGCGTTCACCCAAATCTCTGTTAAAGGCAGCGGGATTTTGTGTGCTTGTGTTCTGCCATGCTGGCTGCTTTTGACTGTTTTTTAGTTATCTTTATCCTTCTATATCTTGAGAAGCTTCCTCCTACAATCATCCAAAGTATTTCCCAATTTCTGCGTAGTGGGAGTCAGATGGCAGAATCTCTGGGATTTGGTTCATGGGTACCTTGTTTTCTACCATTTGGTCGGATGCTCTTAAAAAAAATTCTTTCTAATGCACACGCCAGGTAATCCTGGTAATAAAATCACAAGAAAAACACACTTTTCAAACTTTCTAACTCACGGTGAGATTTTCTTAAGGTTTGCTAACACTTTCAAAAAAACATTTAGGCAATTTAGAGGCACAGATTTTGGTAACCCCAAGACTCTGGGGCAGGGCTCCACATGTGCAGATACAACAACTAGACTAGGGTCTTGTGCTTCAAAACATCTTTGTATGTATTTACCTGAATGTATTTATCTGAAACAACACTAGTTTCTCAGCTCTTGGGTATGCAAAAGTATCCAGCAAATAAGTTGAATACTTCTAGTAATAATTATACTTGAGAAATATTATCGTATGACACTATTTCAGCGCATGCCTTTGCAAGAGCAAGGTGTATTCTCTGTAAAGTTCACCTTAATATACCAAGCTCGTTCTTCGCTGCGGTTTAAAGGCTGGAGATTCTGTACCCGTGTTTCTTACGTGGCAATAACGATACTGATGGAACAATTGTTCTGCTAGTGAGCTAAGCTGAACAAGAGAAAAAACCAGTAATGACTAGGGGGCTCCCATGTCTAGTTCTACGCTTCGCAAAATGGATTGCAAGAGAAGGAATAGGCAGCACACTCTGTAAACTGAGCACAGATAATTCCCATGCTGTGAAAACCCTTCTGCCTTAAGAACACTAGCAATGAAAAGGTTACAGGAAAGGGGGTAATAAAAATATCAAAAGAAACCAAATAGAAATAGGTTTCTTTGCAAGTAGAGAAGCCACTTTCTAATATGGTGGCCTTATATACAAGTACATTTGTCTTCCAGACCCTCTGCTGTTGATTAGAATTCTGATGCCACTGGAGGGGTTACAATTTTGTTGAGTTTCTGGATCTCAATTGCGCTGTCAAGGGGTCATTCTTTCTGGTAATAAGGTAGCTAGTGGCCCCTGGGAGAGAAGGAAAACAATTGACTCTTGAAAGCAGAAACATATACTGAAGTCTAGAGTAGATTTCTGGCAGTGGACCAGGTCTTTTCTCATAGCATTTGTCATTATAGCAATGAAAAAATTGTGGGAGTTCTACAGGCGGCCAAAAAAAGAAAACAGAGCACAACAACAACAAAAAAAGAGCTAGATGCAATTTATTTTGGAATTATATTTAAGAGCAGGTTGTTCTTTGTTTCTCACACTGTTGCTTCACTTGTTAAAGATGTGGATCCCATTAGATAGAAATATGTTGCTTATTTTAAAGCAAATGATTATCAAATGACTACACTTCAAAACATTTTTTTGCTTTAATTTGAAGTGAAGTCATTTGAGTTTGAAACATATGCCTTTGCTAAATGCACAATATTTTTTTGCCAAAGCCAGACAACTTCATTTTGAGTCCACTGCTTGCAAGCATTGTTGATCCTGGATGTCACTGACAATATGAGTCTTGGCAATAAGTCTTTACAGAGGTCAGTAGTAAAGTTTCGCTTATTACCACTAGGCTTTTTTATTATTATTATTATTATTATTCTATCGGGTCAAAATGGTCTCACCATATAATCATACTCAACCAGAACAAATGCAGTATCGCATTTGATTGGCTTTGGGAGTATTATTCCTCTTTGTACAACTGGATAAAGCTCACTTCTTAAAAATAATTTATCCTGAGAGCTGCATGGAAAGGTTTTCCACATCTTTCTGAAAACTGGCTTCATTATTTCGCTGGCTATGTTACCAGGCTGTTTTTCCTTGTTGTAGTATAAGCATACAGAAACCGTGCATGCATACGTGTGTATGCATACCACCACACAAACACATCACTGGCACTATATGTAATTTGACATATGATTTATATTATACTTGCAAGATTTTAAAGTGGATTTCAAACTTGTTACAAGCCCCAGCACTGCAGCTGATACACATGGATTCATCCCATCGTTTAACTGAAGTACCCGAGACGGGACGGTAGCAGCTTGAGGCTTCCTCTGTTGTCAATGGAGAAAGGCAGGCACACCCAGAGACGCACTTCTCCGAAGGTCCTTGCCTTTCTTCACCGGGTACAGAGCAAGTCTAGAGGAAACCTACTCCTAATTTAGAATAAATGACTGAAGGGGACTGCAAGGAATCCTTGCCGAAATGCGCCAAGTGCCGTATCTTCTGCTGTCGCCTATATATTCTGGGCTGGAAAAGACCTTTCAGTTTAGGATCTAAAATACCTCATATAGATAACCGTGTGTGAAGTCTCACACAGAAGAAAACCGAATGAAGCACGGGCTTGATCTTTTTTAATTTTAGTTGTCTAAAAGTCAGAAAGCTAGTCTGTACTGGTCGTCTTCTTTTACTCCATAGTGCACTCATTTAACTCATTTGTCTTAGAATTAGATGAAATATGCTGAGGAGAAGGATCCCGAGACAAATGTATCGTAGGTGAGACATGACGAGTGGGGGCACATTCATTAGCAAACAAACTTGGATGCCTAAAATTAGGAGAGGTGACCTTTGAATTAGGATTTTAGGTGCTTAGGATACCTTTTAGACAGCTAAAGCAAAGTGGAATGAAATGAAACATTTGCTAAGGGATTTGTGTGACAACATGCAAAGAAGGAAGCATTTGCAGACAGAGGGTCAAAAAGTAGTTCTACCGTTGCCTAGGAAAATCCTGACAACCCCCTGCCTTGTTGCATTAGGTAAAATGGGAAGAACAAAGACCGTCTTGAAGACGCCCTAATCTCACACCGCACAGAGCACCCTGCAACAGACTGTGGAAGAGAGAAAGGGGTTACTCCTTAAGTAGTATTAGAGAGGCTGGCTATAAAAATGACTTTTCCTTATGCCCCTATCTGGGCACAGGGAAATTAGTAATAGACATTTTCACTTTAACTTTTCTCTCTCTCCCTCTCCACTCCTCCCCCGCTGCCCCCCCCCCCCCCAGGAAATAGCAGTAG
>JAVKLA010000010.1:4812774-4854409 GCA_034782735.1 Sagittarius serpentarius | reverse complement strand
CGGCCGCCCCGGGGGAGGTGCTGGGTCGGGCCGAGCCGAGCCGCGCCGCGCTACGCCGATCCGGGCCGCCTCCTGCCGCTGCCTTGGGCGAAGGTTGTTGCCGCCGGGTTGTGAGTATGGGCTGCGGGGGCCGGGGAAAGGCGGCGGCGGGGAGGGAGCGGGGCCCGGGAGCGCCCGGAGGGGCGAGGCAGGCCCGGGCTCATCGCGCTCCTATAGTGACCTGGGGGCAAAGGCGGGGCAAGGGCCCGCGTTCCGGAGCCGCCCGAGTCCCGCCGCCCACCCTGCCGGGGAAGGTGTGTCGGGTGAGTGCGAGGCAAGGGAGCGCGGCCGGGGCGGCCGCCGGGGCTCCCCGTGGTCCGCCGCCGCCGCTGCCGCCGCCGCCGAGAGGCGCTGGGGACAAGCGCCGAGGGCACCCTGCCCTCACCCAAGATGGCGCCGCGACCTCCCCCGTGCCGCTCTCACGTGATCGCGGAGCGGCGCGAAGGTGGGGGCGGCGGGCGGAGGAGGCCGGCTCGGGGGCGGGAAAGGCGGCCGTTTCCGCCGCTCCCCGCCGAGGGGAGATGCGGGCCCTGAGGGGAAGGGAGGCGGGTAATGCGGCGACTGTGCGCGACCGCTGAGGGCAGGCGGGCGAGGGGGCGGGCTGCCGGGCGGGCCCGGCCCTGGGGGAGCCCTCAAATGGCCGGCGTGGGGACGGCTGTCCCCGCGGGGCCTGTCTGCGCATGCGCGGCGGGCCGAGGCGCCGGTGCGGCCGGGTGCGTTCGCCTCAGCCGGCGGCTTGCTGCCTGCCGGGGTTCCTTTTAACAGCAAGCGTTTGTGTGAAGGGTTTTATTTTTCTTTCTACCTGATTTTAAGGAGTAGTTTTTTCTTCTGAGCCCTTGTGGTTGATAGTGAGGCCGCCTCGCAGTTGTTGTGCTGAAAAAGTAGTTGGGTTTGCGGGCTTACTTTCACTGAAAAACTTGAAGTAAGCTTCGTCTTGAAGGCTTTTTATGTTTGTAGAAGTTGAAGCTGCTTGCTGAGGGGTGCCAAAGTAGTAACTGGGGAGGTTTAGTCATTGCTTTATATATAAGAATAAACTTGTGGCAATGGCGAGGACTTTGGGGGAGGGAAGGACTGATCTCGCTGGCCAGCTCTGATGCTGAAGAGAATCAGTAGGTCATGTTGGGAGACATTAGGCTTTTTGGTTGAGAAGAAGGGGGAGATTTTGGTGGTGTTGGGTATTGACTGGGCCAGTAGCAGTTAATGCTGACTGTATTTGAACTTGTCCGTGACGCAAGGGTGACTTCAACTGCTTGAAGCCAGGCTGCACAGTTGCACTGGCAGAGCCTGTTGTAGGACCCAGGCTGTATCCTGTTGTTCGTTTTCAGCTGAAGCTGCATTTGTCTTGCACTTTAATACCAGTTTTCTTCGACATGCAGCTTAGGTAAGAATTACAGGAGCATGTATTTATGCTTGTGGTTGGGAGTCAAAATGGATTATTTTCACTATTCATAGTGACTATTTACCGTGTGTCATAAAAAATGGTATTGTTTGCCGTGGTATTGAATCCTACATTTTTCAAAGCCAGCTGACATTAAGTAATTCCTATCATACTTTACTTAGGGAGACATACTAAAGTAATACAGATGTGAAGAAATAGACTCACCAGATGCAACACTGTAAATCTCTAGTAGAACTAGAAAACATAGAGATTTCCAGATCCTGGCTCTAGAATTACGAATCCTAGTCTGTCATGGTGCTGTGTAACGTTGAAACTTTGCCAGGGGGTTGTTAGGGCTTCATTTACTGAGTTGCGCAGTGTCAGTTGGAAGCTGGAGAGGACAGAGCTGTGCTACCCTTAATTGTAAAATACAGTGGACTTCCTCTATGCTGTGTTAAAATACTTACTGAGAGCCATACTTCACAGTTTTTATTTATGTCTGTAAGCATAGCGGGTAGCTTTTATATTTTAATGATAACTGTGGTGAGAGGGAGAGGCAAGGTTTTCTTATGGCATTAACAAGATTTCTAATTTTGCTCTGCAAGGCAACTTTTGCAAATGAGCTGTGAGAGTTGAGATCTCTCTAAGTGACTAGTTCAGTGAAGGGTTTAAATGTCGGGGGGGGAAGGGAACCACAAACTTCCAAGGCGTGTGTGGAGAATGCTGCTGTTCTCCCTTGCTGAGAACAGATCTTCTGAGGCTGTAGGTTGGATCCCCAGAGATGAAGCAAAGGGACTGAACTCTTTGGTGGGACTTGTGCTGAGGTCCTGATGCTGGCGCTTTACAATCCTGGTAGCTGTGGCACTAAGTCTACTAAGGCTACTGCAAAGTTCCAGTGTATACTGTTGCAAAGACCTTTTTTGACTGTCTTTATTCTTGACCGTGCAGTAACAATCTTCTCTTTTGCTTTCACTTGATAGGAATAATGTTTCCAACATGTCTGTGCAGTC
Source organism: Sagittarius serpentarius (assembly GCA_034782735.1). Lineage (NCBI taxonomy): Eukaryota > Metazoa > Chordata > Aves > Accipitriformes > Sagittariidae > Sagittarius > Sagittarius serpentarius. Next base: position 4,851,982 of record JAVKLA010000010.1, on the reverse strand, counting down.
ACTGCTTTGTGAAAGAATTGCTGTTGCCAAAGAACTGATCAAGAGAGCAGAAGCCCTTTCCAAGTCCCAGAAAAGGAAAATAGAAGGTGGGGCAAAACTATGTGGCAAACTGAAGGCTGAGCTAAACTTCTTACACAAGGTCGAGGCAGGGAAGGTGGCCATTAAAGAATCCCATCTGCAGAGTACAAACCTTACCCATCTCCAAGCCATAATTCAGTCAGCAGAGAACCTGGAGGATGTTGTCAGTGTCCTCCATGTCTTTGCTTATGAGGACAGGTTTGGAGACAAACAGACACTGGTGGTAGATGTTGTTGCAAATGGAGGTCACACATGGGTGAAGGCCATCGGTCGGAAGGCTGAGGCCCTGCATAACATCTGGCTGGGGAGAGGCCAGTATGGTGACAAAAGCATCATTGAGCAGGCAGAGGACTTCCTGCAAGCAAGCCATCAGCAGCCAGTGGAGTACAGCAATCCCCACATAATCTTTGCATTCTACAACAGTGTGTCCAGTCCTATGGCAGAGAGACTCAAGGAGATGGGAATATCTGTGCGAGGAGACATTGTGGCTGTGAACTCACTGGCGGAGCCATCTACAGAAAACCAGCACCTTAGTGCCAGTGAGTCAGATGAAGAAGGCCCTGAACTCCTGCAGGTGACCAGAGTAGACCGGGAGAATTTAGTGGCCAGCATTGCTTTTCCTACCCAGATCAAAGTAAATGTGTGCACTAGAGTTAACTTAGACATCACTACCTTAATAACCTATGTCTCTGCTCTGAGCTATGGTGGCTGCTACTTCATCTTCAAAGAAAAAGTGCTAACGGAGCAAGCGGCTCAAGAAAGGAGGGAGAGAGTCCTGCCTCAGCTGAAGGAGTTCATGGAGGGGAAAGAGCTCTTTGCCTGTGAATCTGCTGTCAGAGATTTTCAGTCCATCTTGGAGACGCTGGGAGGACCTGGGGAGAAAGAGCGAGCTGCATTGCTTATTAAAAGAATTAATGTGGTGCCAGATCAGCCATCTGACCGTGCCTTAGGACTAGTGGCTAGTTCAAAAATCAACAGCCGTTCTCTAACCATTTTTGGGACAGGAGATACTTTAAAAGCCATCACCATGACCGCAAACAGTGGTTTTGTGAGGGCAGCGGCTAACCAAGGTGTCAAGTTCAGTGTTTTTATCCATCAGCCGCGAGCACTGACAGAAAGCAAAGAATCTGTTGCCACACCTTTACCAAAGAGCTGCCCACCTGATAATGGACTATAAATCATTAAATGAGTTAATCATTGAAATATTGCAGGTGCTGCAGTGGAGGCATTTGGAGAAATAAGAGTTGTCATAATACATTTTTGGGTATGTATCAGTAAAAACAGTAACTGCAGCAGCGGAAGGGTTTCTCAAGGCATTTGCAATACCTTTACTCAATTCTTGCTTTCTTTGGTCAGCTGACCATTAATTTATTCACTAAGGTAAGAAGATTTCAGTGATAATTGTTAACTGACATACAGTATATTAATTATATCCATCCCTATTAAAAAGTTCAGTTAAAGCACAGTTGCCTTTGTGCCCATGTCACTTTTGTCCTTTTCAGAGAGATTAAATTCAGCACCTTAGACAGACTTCAGGCTTGACTTCTGTGGAAATCTTTCTTTCAGCTATCCTATTCGACTGAAGTCTTTGTTGATTCAGAGGTACCTTGTGTAGAGACCTACGCCTTTCTGTGTGTAGGCTGTTTCCTGAAGACATGAGTAGTAGCCATGAATAGAAACCAACTTAAGCCTTCCTTCTTTTACTGGAAGGAACTCTGTATGTATACCATGTTTACACTGAATTGGCCAAGAGCTTTAAAATTCCCAGAAAAATCAGTTGAAACTGGAGTTTATTGGCACTAATATGTTGTGAATCTTGGGCTAAACTGGACAGCCAGTGGTAGCAGACCAGGGAAGCAAATCTCCTTCCCTTTACTCTTATCCTTTGCCCAAGTTCCCTTTACTCTTATCCTTTGCCCAAGTGCAGAGTCTTGCTGGGTGCAAAACCCAGCTTGAGGCTTTGCATAACAGAATCCTCCTAAACTGAGCCTGCACCCAGGTAGTTTTTGATACTAGCAAGCTCTCTGCTGAGGCCTCACAGTGAACTTGGATTTGGCTCTCTTGCTTGTGCATTACCTGAAACAAAGCCTCACTGAGGTCCTTTAGTGTTGGCGTGGTGGAGGAAGAGGTTTGTGGAGTATGTTGTTAAATGCTAGTTTGCCCTATAGTAGAGAGAAGCTTTTCCACTGGTAGTGTAATTGCTGGTTTTACTCAAAGGGTAGAATAAACAAAATTTTATTATTTTTAGTTTTTTTTTTCCAGGAGAGAGTTGCTGGTTTTGGAAGTCTTTCTAATGTTTTTCTGTGTGCTGTAATGACACCACTAGCTCTTTGGTATGAATTTGCACCAGGTTCCTAGTGGAAAATTTTGAGATGTCAGAGTGATCCTCTTGGCCCTGAGCTATACATTTTATCAGGTCAGTGAAAGAGATACCCACTGAATGTTTTATCGGCTGTTGTTCAACAAGATAGCATTGTTATGCAGCTTATAGCTTAGGCAAAGAACATTCCCTTGCCTCTTGCCAGTCCACTCTAAATTTCTTCCTACAGTACAAAGTAGCTGCAGTGTTGCCCTTAGCCATAGACTCTACCTATGTCTTTCTGTCTCTGGTACTCTGGTATACTCCAGCACTGGTGTAAAGATACCGGCATGCCAGCAAAACCACTCTGCATGGCTCTTCCAGCTGAGTAAGCTTAACTCCAAAGAGAAAAAGCATACTTTTCACTGGTATGACTCTTGCTCTTCTCTGTTCTTACTATGCCTGTAAAGTAACCTTTTAGGAGTTGTCACCAGTATCTACATGCTGCATGTCTTTACCTGTAACTTTTAACAATGCAGAGGGCAGTCTGCTGTCCATCTGCCCCTTGATTCTGCTGGTTACTGAGGTAGTTCATGGGATTTAGTCAAGATGGGTGGAACCGGATTTTGTTTTTTGCTGTTTCAGCATCCAATCTTCTACCTGCCAGTTTCACAGGTCTCCCTCGGTTAGTTGTTCTAACAAAACGTCTAGCTTGTTCCTACAGTCTAACAGTGTAATGAAACCTCATGGCAGGATACATCCCCCACTGTATCTTGTTATTTTTCCTGAAAGTTCTTTGGAAAGGCAAGGAGGACCAATGCAATGAAATGATATAAATAGTATTTTGGCTGTGCTGCAGAAATGCAAGTCTGCCCTAGTAGTTAACAGGGCAAGCTTCATCATACAGGAGCTTAGGGAGATGTTGTTTTATCGTGGTATGATGGATCTGCCAGAGCACAACCACAGATGCTCGTGAAATGTTACAGTGCTATAAACAGCTGGAAGGAAAGGTGCCTTTCATTTCTGCCCTGAGAGCTCTTACTCTGGACAGCTGTGTGATGTCTTTCCTCTGGCAGTAGGTGTGGGAGCAGAGGTGAGAGAGGCTGGCTGTGGAGGATAAGAACCAACTGTGTGTCTCAAAACTCTGTTTCTGTTTGGTACCAGAAGTCCTGAAAAGAAGGTACAAGAAAGCTCCTGGTGAATAATTTATGAACAACCAACCTGGGAGAGAGGGGTTCTTTTTGTTTGCAACTCGGCGCTTTAAAAGCTGAGGTCCCAACAGACAGCTTGCTATTTATCACTGATTAATCTGTTTTACAGTCTTACAGGATATACTTAAAGCTAAGTGCATGGTAACAGTGCACTTATACATGGTAATCCATTATGGCCTTTTAAGAACTAATCCTTTGTATTTAAGTTACTTTTAATTTGCTTGCAGCCTTTTTACCCTGATGAGGGTTTTGAATGAGTAAATGGGAGAGAGCTGCTTCATTCCACTTGTTGTGACTAAGAAGTGGGTTTTAATCATTTTCCCTGCTGTATCCCATTCGATACTCTTGAATATCTTCTTGGGCACCCTCTAAAGATGTTCCTCGAAACCACAGATGAGAGGGCAGTGACCTACCTTCTTAGATGGTAGGTGACCCAGAGAAAGCAGTGAAAAGCAAGTAACCTCTGTAACCTCTGTATTGCCTAGGTTAGAAGCACGTGAGCGCTGTTTGCTGTATTTCTTCACTCCTGCTGCTGCAGAGCTCGCAGTCTTGTTTTGTAGTGATGCTTTTGTATGAACATTGAATGCAACCCCGTTTAAAAGCCTCTGCATCTGGAGCCATCGTGTGGTGACTTTCTTCATTACCAGTCATTTTTTGCCCAGCACAGTATGTGTTAATGAATCCATTTTCTTTCTCTTACCAATTTCTACCAATCATATGAGCAATATTTTAGGAATATGAAACTGTAGAAATTATCTGCGTGCCCCTGTGCGGCTTGAGGGTTTTTTTAATTGTTATTTTGCGTCTCCCTGTTGCATGGTGCAATAAAAAGCTCAGAATGTATGTGTTCTGGGGGGTTTTGGTGTTTTGCTTTGTTTTTTTGTTTTTGGTTTTTTTTCAAAGCTGTTTTTACCTTCAGTTGTTTTCTGGCTTATTGCTCAAACAGAAGTGCAATGCTGGCAGACTGTAAGAATTGCTTTATAAGATGAAACCTCAAACTGAATGCTTGCTTGGAAACAAAATTTGTTTTAATTGTAATATTTGGTGGCTTTTATATTGCCTTCCAAGATATTGGTGATGTACATACATAAAGCAGTGTTCTGGGTTAGTGCATTTAGATAGCTTCTACTTAATTTTACAAATGTGGGATTAGATGTTGGACTTCCCTCATTTATGACTTTAAAAATGAGTAATTAGAAGATACCAAATTATGTTTGAAATTAAATTGAGAAAAGTGGAAATCCAAGACTGCTTATCCTTTCTTCCAATATCACACTGCTTTGTCTACACTACACCATGTGCTTGAGGATACAGAGACATCTCACTTGCTGCAGTGGATTGTGTTTGGTTATTTTTTTTCATGAAATTTTTCAGTGTTAAGTTCCTTGGCAAAGATGGATTCCTAAACTGTTTTGGAGATCCTTGTTCTTCTGACACTTAATTTATTTTACATTATCTCTGTATGGCTCCGTAGTCTTGAGGAGAGCCAGCATTTCTGTTCTGTGCAGCACTCAGCCTGCTCTTTGTGCTCCAGTGGTGAGAATACCAAACCAGGAATGCTGCGATTGATGCTAGGCAGTACAAAGCACTTGGGTATTATATGAGAAATAAATAGGTAAGTTGTTAATACACTCGTGTTTCTAATTTGTCTTCTACAGTTTTGTCAAAAGCAAACTTATTTTTGGACACAGCTGTGTATGTTCTTTACTTCCTCTTGGTCTGGCTGGCAAAGTTTTCAGATAAATGACTTGTTTGTCATTATACCTGCAAGCCATGAAAACACTTGGATAGTTTTGTGTGTTGCAGCCACAGCTGTATAAAAGTGTTATTCTTTGGTAGGTTAATGGGCTGTATAGTGGTTTGTGTTTCAAACTGTCCCCCTCCTCTGATGATGCCTTCAGCAGACTGAAAGCAGTCTGCTGAAGTCTTCTGGAGCCTGTCTGAAGATACTTTCACAACGTTGTTCCTAGGTCCTAAAAACTGAACGTAGGCTTGGTGACAACTAATAAAACAAGAAAACAGAAGCATCAGTTGTTTGAAGTAAGCTTGAGAGGACACCTGGAAAAAAATACCCTAAAATCTTTTTTGTTAAAGTAGAGCAAGGAACGGATTTACAACAATGACAAAGCATGTAGTTGCAATGACATTCTTTATTTCAGGTTATTAGGCAAGCAAAACAGCACAAGTCACCTGTTATCTAATTACCCTGGTAAAGTAAGCAAGAATTAGACGAGGTTCCTGAACTGAAGGCTATGGTTACAGTTTTCCTGCAAGCTGTAGTTTTAAGAACTGCTCTGCCATCCAGCTTGCTGTAGGCACTGCGTGTGTGTTGTTTTGTGGTGAAAACAACTCTGTAGGTACATGTGGCTGTTGCTCTTCCATCAAGATTTAATGTTGCAATTTATTCTAGAGTAAAAACAAAGAGAGTGAATGTAAAATTACTACACTGAGTGATAGAACTGCTTGGAATTGCAACTTTTGGGCTTCGCGAATCTTTTCCTATGAACACCATGGAAATTAAGATTGTTCCTACATAAACTATTGTAAAGAACAAGCGAACGAACAAGCAAACGAACAAACAAACAAAACCTCCTCCAGCCTTCATCGTTCAGAAGATCCTTCTGCCCATTTAAAAGACCCTCGCTTACAATGTCTTATATAAAGCATTCTTCTCTTAAAAAAACAAAAAAAAAACCAACAAAAAAACCAAACCACACAACAAAAAAACCAAAACCAAACCAACAAAAAAAAACAAACAAAAGAAAACCAAAAGAATTAACAACATCTTGTAATGAAGTTGTGTCCCTTTATTCATTAGTGAGGCCAAGTGCACGATAAAGCAGCTCACTGCGATAATGAAAAACATGAAGATACAGGGCACAGAAGTTTACACTGGAGTGTAAGTACCAAAATCTGGGGGCTAGAGGAGTAAGCATCAGGAGTGCTTGATAGGATTTTTTTGCTGAGGTTCATCACATCCATTTACTGAAGCATTTGTGGTCCCAACACTGCCCTGGTGGTAACAGTAGTGAAGGTGATATTTTACAGCGAGCTCAGGAAATTCTGCCATAGGCTTCCTTGTTACGGTGGCGGTAGTAGTGCTGACTGATGTCAGGGGTTGCTCCATTTTCTGAAACCACACTGGACATGATATTATAATTTCCAGTTTTCCTAGCACAGACATAGTCCTAAATGCCATTGAAGTAAGTGGGCGAAACAAAGCAAAAATGTTTCAAAGCAAATGTTTTCAAGGGAAGACACTATCAGAAGATAAGGCAGCTGATGTGAACAAGAGCAAAGGAATGTGGAAGGTTAAGTCAGTGTCAGATTGTCTTGCTAGCTAGACTAGAAGCATGGCAGGAATTGGTGAGGAGGGGGGAAAAGGTAATTCTTCAGCGTATCCCCTTCCATGTGCTGTGCCCTGCTGTGAGCTCTGGAGAAGCTGCTGATAGCTCTAAGGGACAAAGTCTTCAAATCTAACACTGTTCAAGATGAGATCTCTGGGTGATGTATCACACAACCTCCTTGCAGGTGAGAGCTCCATACAGATGGATGATATGACAGACCCTCTGCTGGTTTGCAGCCACTGACTTTCTGACTCTTCTTCAGATTTTTCTTCTGTAGGGGATAATTTGGCCCACCTTTACAGAGATGAGGTTCACCAGAGTAAAATGTCACTCAGGCAGACTACAGGCCTTCATAGCAATGAAACTACCATATAAATCTGGTTTTGGTTTTTGTGGCTTTTTTTCCACGTTAAGAATGCACATTATACACCAACATTAACTAAATCCTCAAGAGAAACCTTGTTCATGGAGAGGGGAGGTGTGACCTTATTTCGCAAACAGCCGTAAAATGCACTCATCCATAATGACACAATTCGTCTTAAGGAGTCTCACCTTCCTCTCCATTACTAGCAATTTATTTATGTTTTTGGAAGAAGGAGAGGAGCAGAAGATGGCTAGATCTCTGTCATGCCAGATACCTGGCTGGAAATAGACTACAAGGAAAAGTAGTATTCTTTGCGTCTTGCCCCATTAGTGCAGAAAGGGTAGGAGCACTGGAGTAACAAAACTGAAATAACAATAACATGGACAATCAAAGACAAAATGGGTCTTACCAGATATTTCAGTGGTTGACTCCTGGGTTGGTTCTTTGCTTGGCTCCACACTCGGCGTAAGGGTAGATTCAGCACTTGACTCTCCGCTCAGCTCCCAAGTGGCCTGTTCACCTTCTTGCACTCCAGTGTTCCCGACTTGCTCTGTGTCTTCCTCCTTGTATGGGTCTCTGCTGTGGTCCAGGGGAAGCTCTGTGCTCGGCTGCATGCTGGAATCTCTGCTTTGCTCCACACTCGTTGCCTCAAGCACAGGGGTAACAGGGGTACCTACAAATAAAATGAAAGGAATTCACATGGATGAGGAGGATGGTTTGAAAAGCTGAGTTACTTCTAGGTGTATCTAAACATGTACGTAGTTGCTTTTATGGATTGGAGAGCCCAAGGAGGAGTTTGAGGAGGGGAAAAAAATAAATCTAGGAATAAGTACACTGTGGAACGTGAATCTTACTTCAAATTGACAAAGATTGATTTGCCAATATGTTTTTGACTCACCTTGTGCCTTTAGCAGATCGACCAGAATCAGAGCCAGCAATGCTGAAGGAAGTGTCATCTTTTTCAGCATGGTGACCCAAATGCCACATTAAGCATGAGCGTTTGGAGTGAGGCTTGAAGTACGTAGCAGACAGAAAGCCCTGGGTATTTAAAGGCAAGTTCATACCTCTGTGCGCTTTGGCATCTGCCTGAAAATAACAGGTTGCAAAAACAACATCCAAATTGCATTCTCAAAATGAATTTAGGACCTGTCAGGGACTGTAATCAGTCAGTTCCTGCCCCTTGCTACAGGGTGAGATAGCCTTTGCTGCAAGCAGTAAAGGACATTGGGGGCAGGGAGGTGGGGCAGTGGTGGCCCCAGACTGCAGCAGCACCCGTAGCAGTGTCATTGCACGCCTCTGGCAGTGCTGGTTTCTCAAGGCAATTGATCCTGTTGATTTTGAATGAGGATCTTCAAAAATCCTTTGATATGACACTTGACAAATTGAACGTGCCTCACAGTAACAGGTGAAAGGTGAGGTGTGACTAAAAAATGTGCAGCTGGCGTTTGTGTTGTAAGGAAATAATAACAGTGTGAAAGAACTGTGATGTTTTGGTCAAGGCTGGATGAGCATTTCATTGGGAAGCCTTCCTTTTTCATTGCTGAAAGCTTGTGTGTTTGTGCATGTGTGTATCTAGCCTGTGATATTTCAGGTAGCATCTCAGCCCCAAAGTGATGCATTTGAAAGATTTGGACAGAACGAGACAGATCTCCAGAGAGGAGCCAGCTCCTTTGTGTGGTTTAATCAGCAAAGCACAACCGTTGTTCCCAGGGGCCGTTTCTGAAGCAGAAAAGATGCCCTGTTTGCACGGATGCAGTTCCCCATGACCTTTCCCATCACCGCTCACCACTAACCAGGGAAGTGGGTCATGGCAAGACACTCGGAAACTGTGGCAAATGTAACTAGGTGAGTTATCTTTCAGGGTCTGCCGGGGGAGCAGTGGACCTCAGGTCTGTGTGTTCAACTCTGTGATGCAGATAGAGAACTGTGGGCCTGGTTCTGTATATTACATTTATATGAGCAAGGGGTGTAATTGCTATAACTAGCAATTCTGCAATAATTAGCAGAATTAGGTTAATGTCAAATCAACGTAAAGGAATTCAGACTCTGGCTCTCTTAAAGTTCCTCTCCCCCCGCACTTCCCTGATTTCACTTGTTTAATATTGCATCAACTTAGTTTTTCAGCACAGTGTTTCTTTCAAGTTGCTTCTACCTCTAGGGTTTGCCTGAGGCATTATTCTTCTAATCAAGCTTTTTATAGTGCAACAGAAGGATTTTTTTTTTTTCTTGAAGCAAAAAAGAAAAGCTGATGCCCGTGAACACCTACAGATACATGGCTGCTGCGGGAGATTTCTCCTGTGTTACTAGTTTCAGTTGAAGTTTGATATGTAACGTTCTTTTTTTCAAATGTGAATGGAAGATTTTGTTGCCAACTCACCTGTAAGAGGTAACAACATGATGCACAGGTCAGAAATCTGCAGATAACGATCTGCAATGAGCAAGGTTCCTCAGTATGGACTAAGAACTCTTGTTTTTCATTCTTGAAAATGTTTTTTTAACACACAGTTGTTTTCATGAGGTGGTGGACCTGCTATTTGTGCAGGAAGAGCAAACAAATATGCCACAGGTTCTGTTACTCCTACTGAGTTATTACTGTACAAGGAAAGAGGAATTTTCATGTTATTCTCTCAGTGGATCTCAAATTTGCTTCTAAAGTATTTATCTTCCCTTCTCATGAGGCTCACTGAGCAGAGTTGCCCATCTTGCTCTTCCCAGATCTCTTCTGCTTGTTTTGTTGTTACAGTTGTTACAACAAAATGGAAGCAGTGAATTTAAACATTTTAAGGCAGGGTTGCAGGTTAGTTGTTTGTCTGGAGACAAAGTTAGATTCACTGTTTTTTCCCTGCTGCCGGTCATATTGTTAAGAGTTGTAAAGAAGAAATCTCAAAAAGTAGTAATCAAGGGATAAACTTTGAGTAGGAGTTCTTGGATTTCTTACTGTTTGGGGTTTTGTTTGTTTCTTTGTTGTTGTGTTTTTTTTTTTTCATTTGGTGGTTTGGGTTTTTTTTAGAATTAGTACAGAGCCTGTCACTATTCAACATGTGAAGTGATCTGAAAGTAAATACAGTTATCATTGCTGAAAGAATCAACAAATGAAATGAGATTCCTGAAGAATAAATAATGATGAGGACAGGGGTGTGTTACAGGTTTATTGCATTTAGCTACATTTTTTTCAATAGGCGCTAGCCAACAAGGCAAGTTACATGTACAGGATAAAGGAATAAAAGCCATACTTAATCAATGGAGGCTGCATCCTGGAACACAGTCTTTCTCCAACTGTTTCATTCCCCAAATTCCTGAACATGGGCCTCAGTCCAAATATTAACATCCATTATAAAATATAATCAAGTTAGAGAGGGTGACAAAATAAACCATACATGTTTACTGCTGGAAAAAATCCCTCCATATGAAGGGAGAAATCCTTTCAGATGCCCAATCTGTTTATTTTATCAAAAAGGATACAGGAGTGACTTATGGTTTGTAATTTCATAGAGGGGGAAGAAAAATGGTAGGTCCGAAAGCAGTCATTAATGGCATGGACAGAGGCATACCCAGAGACTGTGGCTTGGTACCAAAACAACATTAATAATTTAGGTACTTATCACTGGACTCACTGTGAGGAAACAGAGTAGTATATAAAAACCTGATGGATTAAAAAAAAAACAAACCTAGGTATGATTATCCAGTGGTTCCTCTTAGCCTTGTGGTCTCTTGAGTCTCAATTGTCCAGATTACGTTTTGATATTAGACTCCTAGGGATAAGCAACTATGGGTTAAATACTATGGAGGTGGATCACCACGTTCCTCTGTGAGGTGGTGGAAAATGTTTGGTCTCGCTATTAAAATGCAGAAGGTTACAGCATACCAGGCACATTTATACAAGCTGTCCATACACTATGTTCAGCTCACTCGTGTGCAGAAGATGGAAAGCTGTGCAAGTATCCACAGAGCATCTTTAGTCTGGAGAATAAAAATTAACTCTGCCTTAGCTGAATTAGAGTTTTGAAGGATATCTGATAGAAACCTGATAGTGACTGAAGCTGTTCACTTAATCCCTGGAGTAGGATAGGTTGTGATGATACTGTCTTATACCATCTCTGTGGAGGGACAACTTCCCTCATTCTCCGTACCCATTCAGTCCAGGTACCTTGATTGAGACTGAGATGGCACCTGGAACTCCAGCAGGTGTGAGACAAGAAATTCTTCCTTCTTACACTTCTGTGCGTGTGCGATGGCTGGAGGTGAAAACTTATTTTGCATTTTAACAATCCAGTGCAAGTATTCCAAAGGTGTGCTGTGCAGGCAGTCACAGTGCTGAGAGGTTTTGACAGCAAGTAATGGTAGTTGAAGCAAGTTGTGCTATGTAGCCTCCCTACCCCCTCACCTCCAAATTGCGAAGTGTAGCTCATAGTATTTATTAAAAGGGTTTTCATGTACTGAGAATATTGTGAATAAATGATACTAAAATAATTTTAAAAATATATTTCTTTTCTTCCCCAGCTGATGTTTTTTGTATTTCTTTCCCCTGAAAGCAAGCTGGGGTCATGAAATGAAGCTCAGTGGAGCTAGGATGAAAGCAAGGGACATTGTCCCATGGTGGAGGAACTAGTCAGAAGTTTACACAGGCTCAAGAGAAGACTGCATATAAGTAAAAGACTGCATAAGTAAAACTGAGGGTAACTAAATACCTGGAAGCAACCTCCAGCCCAAGAGATGCTCAGATGAAAAATAGGGTCATAGAATAATTCAGCTTGGAAGGGATCTCAGGAGGTCTCTAGTCCAACATCCTGCTGAAAGCAGGGTCATGTAGCTCATACCAGTTTACTCAGAGCTTTATTCAGTCTGGTTTTGAAAGCCTCCAAGGACAGAGCCTGCACTACCTCTCTGGGCAACCTGCTCCAATGCTCGACAATCCTCACGGTGAAAAGGTCTTTCCTTATATTCAGTCTGAACTTCCCTTGTTTCAACTTTGGCGTGTTGTGTCTTATCCTCCCATCAGGTACTACTTTCAAGCCTGGCTTTTGATAACCTTCCTAAATAGATGGGAAGTGAGAGAGTATTAGTTGGAGGGTGACATATTACATGTGTTTATGTGCAGATAATATAAAGACTTCTAAATTCTTACTTTTCTCCAGGCATCAGCTTATGGCCACCTTTGCAAACAGGGCACTAGGCTAGGTGGATCCTTGGAGTGGGTTATGTGAAACATTGACTAGTATCCTTTGTTGGACTAGGGTAGGAGGGAAAGATGTTGATCCTAATTTGGGTGTCTGAAACAGCTGCAGAACACTTAAAACCAAATGTAGCTGGTTATTTTCATTGCTGTTTGAACAATAAGCAAATTCTTATACTGTTGTGGTTTTTTTGTGATTTTTTTAAGGTTTTTAGTTTTGCGATCTTACCAAAGGAAGTCATTTGGGAAATTGTTTAATTTACAGAAGTAGACTCAGTGCTAAAGACCTGTGAGGTTAGATTGCACAACACGAGACAGAAACTACTGTTTTAAAAACAAGCTGTTTTTTTGTTAGCAGCAAGGACCAGATTTTCTGGAAATATGAAGGATGCTAAGACTATTTCATTCTTTTCTTGTGAGCTGAGCGTTGTAAATGCCCTAGGGCATCTTGTGTCAGATATAACTATTTATGTTTTGGGAAAAGGATCTGTGGTAGTGTCCCTTAAGGTACTTTATTTGTATTTTGCAAAGCGTTTTCTTCTTTTTCATGGAGATTAGCTTGGGAGAGAAGGGAAGTCAAAGATTCTCTTTCTTCAGAGTCAAATTCCACAGAGTTTTGTGGACTGTACTTAGTGCTTAATGTTCCAGCAAGCTTCACAGATATAGGTTTTTTTTGTTTGGTTTGGTTTGTCAATAAGGCAAATCTTGGCCTTTTCTGGAGAATTTGCGAAAAAATACAAAGTCAGGATCTTTTGCATATAGATAAGGATAGGCTGAGTTACATATCAGGAGCTCTAAATATATCTGGTTGAAATAATGTTTTGTGATTCAGGCCAGATTTTCAGCACTACTTGGGACTCAGCCACATTTTTCCCCGGAAGTCCAATGTAATTTGTAAAGGTGAATAAGTTTTATCACTTCACAGATGGGGATGCTGAGGCACAGACAAGACTACAAGACAATGAATGAACCTGCTGCCTCTCAAGGATGTCTCAAAATAAAGTATTTATCTCAGTTTTTCCAGAGATGTGGGGAGGAAGCCATGAAGAGGAGGTGAAGGAGGTCATGAGAGAGAGAAAGCCATTATGGAAAAGTTAAGATACCTGGGGTAGGTCAGAAGGAATAGGTGTTTTGAGGGTGTGTTCTTTGTAGGCCGTGTCTACAGATCAATGTAGAGTAACTCAGGGATGGTAAAGTTGAAACAGGTCCTGCTGTCCTCACTTGAGCCCTGTGCAAAGTTGAGGTCCACTTTTATCACAGGCAGGGTAAAGAAGCTGTGTAGTAAGCTCTCATTGGACAATTTGCCTACAGAGAGCCTTTTTGTTCTAGCTGTCATTAATGAGGTGTTTGGGAAGGCCCAAATCCCATGTTTCTGATCATTGTAGGCGTTATCTGGGTTGTCTCATTCTTTCTGATAGCATTAAGTGCTTTTGGAATCCTGTTACATTTTTGGCCTTATTAAAATCTAATGACAGTGATGTCCATGAGCTAATGATGGGAAAATTAATGAAATGGTTGAGAAATTAACCCATGATGCATGGTCAAAATCAAGGTTGATTTTTGCAGAAAAGCTGTCACAAGTTACCTGTTTTCTGTGTCTTCATTTCTAAAGACATTTCAGAGCTGGCTTTGATGTTTGACTGGCTAAATCAACCCAGAGGTCCACTGTGTAAGGAGAATATCCAACTGCACAAGTAAGGCAGCTTTAAGCCACTTCAATGTGTAGCAGAGAATGATCTGATTCTGTTTTACTTAAATGGTCATCTCCTAGGAGTGGTTCATGCAACTTCCAGAGAGAATTATATGCTATCTATTTAACAACCAGGTACTGTAACACCTAGTCATTAGGTAGTGTAACATAATGTAATGTTATTAGGTGAATGTAATGAAAATACTGTCGATAAATAAGAGGCAGCTCCTCTGAAGCTGTAAGGACAGAGAAGATGGTTTATACCTTGCCTTTTCTGCTCAGTCTTTCAGTTTATAAGAACATGGTAAGCTGGGAGCAGTATGAAGCTGTGTAGCCCTTGATTCCTCTGTAGAAAGTTTCCACGTTGCTCAAGCACTTCACTTTGACTTCCTGTTAATTGTACCAGCTGAAGGAGTGAAGAAAAGTAAAAGACTAAGCATGTGATTCTTTACTTTTTCTGCCCTTTATTGGGGGGTACTTTAATTTTGGGTATGTAGATTTGGATGTAAATTTGAACTCTTACATCTGAACTGACATAAGAGCCTTTACAGAAGGTCCTATTTGATTTTGAGAGGTGTACTTTGATACAATTAAATCAGATTGGGTTGTGACTTCCATGGATTAAACCTGGCTAAAATAAGAAAAGATCATTCAACCAGCTTAACTAACAAAACAGAGATGCCACCCAAAAAGACAGTCTTGATTCCCTCTCCCCTTCTGCTCTGTGCCCCTGTGCGTTCTTTTCTGTTACCAGTGATGCTTAACTGTCTCCTGGGGAGCTGAGTCAACTTGCTGATGTGGCAGAAAATGTTCTTTTCCTTCTAGACTGAAGAGTTTGAACACCTCAGTAGAGTTCAGATGAGCACTGGAGCTGATGTAGGGAAGCAGTGAGAGCACATGGCAGAGAACAGTCATGTCAGTGGCAGTGAGCTGCTTGGTCACCTCAGTTGATCTCATCTGGTTGCTCCATAACTCACTGGAAAGACATAAATTGAAATGGTGGGTTGTAGTTACTCTTTTCTTTGTGTAAGGAAAAATTGTCAGTAATTAGTCCAAATGGAGCTGATGGTGGTGGTTTTGTGCCAGACACAATAATGCTGTCTCAGAAGAGCCCCTGTGCACATTCTGGCACTAGTGGGCATGGCAGCACCAGACAGAGCTATGGATTGCAGGGTTACAGCTCAAAAGTGTACTCAGGGCTTCCCCCTGAGCTTCATTGTTTTAGTGGAAACCCTCATGCCACCCCAGCCTTGTCCATAGTTGCTGAGAGTGGCGGGGACTGGCATTTGACAGCAGGCAGGAAAGTACGAGCCAGCAAAGCAGATGTGCAGTTTGCAGTGGTATTCTGCTGGGAAAAGACAGACAAATGGGATTAGCTGAAGCATCGATGTGGCAGTGTGTTTAGGAGGAGATGCAGGCTTGGGTATTTTTCCTGCTTTTATCAACACTGTAATTTCCATGCTCTACTTTACATTCGTGTTCCTTGTCTTTTCATGTCCCAACAGTGTCATGTCCTTTCAGCCTTTCTGTGTCTGTTTCTCCTGTCACTGTTTTCCAAATGCATGTTTGTCACTGTTTCATAGGACAGCTTTAGTCTCCCTTCCGTGGAGAGTCAGCTGAAAGAGGTCAGGAGGGAAAAAGCTCACCTGAACTTTGCCAGGATGGAGTGGATAAAAGTATTTTCTTATCTGTAGAACTTCAGGCTCTCAGCTTTCTGCCAGAGGGCAAAAATGCTTACTAAGAGATAATGTGACCTTACTCAACTGTTGAGATCTTTGGCTTACCAAGCAGCATATTTGACCCCGTAATGTCACAGCTTCCTGCTGCCTTTGGGAGCTTTTCTGAAATGGAGTACTTTGCGTAGGGAAGGATCTATGGAAAAACAAGTGCCATAGTGGCGCAGATACCAGAGCTTGCTTGCTCTGTAGAGGGTGTTCACCGTAGTATCCTAATTCCAGCAGGTTCTGAGAAAATGGGAGTGCTGAGCAGAGGCACCTCAGCTCTTCTGCAGAAGCCGTGGAGAACACATCTCAGTCAAATGTGGAAGATGTAATGCAAAATGATGTTATTTTCTTCTGTCACTTTTTCAAAATATTTCAAGATTCTGAAACTCTCAATAATTTTTAAGGTTT
This sequence comes from Sagittarius serpentarius, assembly GCA_034782735.1. NCBI lineage: Eukaryota > Metazoa > Chordata > Aves > Accipitriformes > Sagittariidae > Sagittarius > Sagittarius serpentarius. The sequence continues at coordinate 4,835,688 of JAVKLA010000010.1, read as the reverse complement.
TGTATGACACGCCAAGTGTTGGCAATATTAAATACAACACCACAACGTTGCCTGCAAGGATATCACTTCTGCTCATGAGAGGAACAAACAGAAATGTTACTCAGAAATACATTGTATGCTTTAAAAATGGTTTGTGAGTAGCATAGTAAAGTCAATGATTTTATGTACAAGAGGATCTTTCTTGTACTAGGGAAGCTTGCTCTATTACGAATTGTTTTCCCTTTTTTAGGAATCAGTATTACTAAAGCTAGTGGAAGCCGTGTTAACAACGGCTGTGTTGTTACACAAAGAGCAGCTGTGAGGAGTGCCAGAGCTCATATTTTCTGCCTTTTCTAATCTTATGTGAACAAAGAAGTCATCTTCCCCCCCTTCTAGAATGCTCCTCTTGAGGTAAATATCACACCAGTGAATTGGGTTCATCCAGCATTTTTGGTTCTCCATTAATGCCTTTTTGGTGTGTGACTTTGTTCCAACCTCATAACTTCATCGTTGGTGTCACTTTTGATAAATTTTCCATATCAACAGTCCTTGAAAACAGCAGCTGTTACATCAAGCAAGAGCTTGCTTTAGCATCTTGATTATTCTCTTAAATGTGGACTTGGATATTCATGGATCCTGCTCAGTTTGCCGTTATGGTAAGCGCTGTTTATCTTTGTGAATGAAGAACTGGATGGATATGAAGGATGTATAACCAGTCAAAGGTATACCTTGCACATATTCAACACGTCTTTTGTGAAACCTTGTTAATCTGTAGTGAGCCCATTGGAAGAACAGGGTTACTTTAAACCTTTGCCACTATCAGCACATAAGTGAGAGACCTTCTCATCAAGGTGTTCTTGTAAGATGCAGGTCACCCATCTTTAAATCACTGCCCTGATTTGTATTATATTTCAAGAAAGATTTTTTTATCTGGGGAGAGGAGGGATGTTTCAGTAAAGAAGTCAATGATCATCTCTTTTGGGATGTTTACCAAAAAGGCCATGTTAAGGCAATAATAGGTTCTGTACAGTGTTGAGATCTGTTTCACTCTGGTTTTGGTCTGGATAGTCATAAGGTTTTCAATGGGATTGCTGTTGCTTGTTCCTGCCTTAAATGTAGGTATTGTTTGTGTCAGTCTTGATTCTTTACGTGCTTCTGTTACTATTTGCCTACTATCAGTAGAGAGGTGGGTTGTAGAGCTCATAAATTTCACTCCCTCTTATCTGACTTCCCTTTGGAATTAAGACTTTTTAAATTTTTTGTGGAGCCAGCTGAGTTTTTTGGGTGGAATAATTTCCTGCTGGAAAATACTAATTTGCCAGTGCTGAAACATTCAACGTTGCTGTGTTACTGTGTCAAAACATTTGATAGAATCCAGGGAGAGAGGCTGGGGAAGCCGCATGGTTTCCTGCCAGCCTGCATCCCGTTGGCTCCCTGGAAGAGCCTTTCTGCCTAAGCACTCGGATAACGCGCTGCTGACTTACAGCCTCCCTAGACCAGCTCCCTCAGTTCCTGATTGTCCTGGTAAATCATGGGGCTGAAGAGTCTGTCTTGTGAGAAGGGACTAGAAGAGGTTGGCTTGTTCAGCCTAACAAATACAAGGCAGGAGGTGACCTGTTTTGCCACTCATGAACAAGTCAGGAGGGTAAATGCTGCCGTTGAAGAGCTGTTTTAGGTGTTTGCACAGGGACAAAAAGCTTTACGTACATTTAGATGGGAAAAGGGAAAAGGAGGACAATTTTGCAAGAGCCTTTGGAGGGAGTAGTGGACTGAAAGAACAAATGTTTTGTAAGATGAGATATGGTAGGTGTATGAAAGGGATTATGTGATCTGACGGGGATAACTGGGGGCTGGATACAGTGATCCAAAATACTTCTTCCGACTTCCCTTCCCCCCCCCCCCCCCCCCCCACCCCCCCTCCCTGAGACAGAGAAAGCTGGGCAAAAATTAATCTTTCAGAATTTCTTCCTCTTGTAATTTTTACTACTTACCTCCTGTCTTCAGGTGATTTCCCTTTCTCCTCATTCTGCCCACAGAGGAAGAGAAATGGAGTTTTCACAGAGGCAGGATTACATTTTACAGCCTGATCTAAATTCCAGCAACATCGAGAAGGGTCTGTCTCTCTCTAGGCCCTTCTTATTCTCCGCTGTTTGGTTACATCCAGTTTCCCTATTTAACACCATGAGGCCAGGAATGGAAATAATGGGCAGGTTTGCACTGCAGTGCCGCCTCTAGGTCGTTCATACTCCTGGGGAATATATATTCCTCCACACCCCAACTTTCTTTAGGCTCTTAGAATTTGATATCAAAGCTTCTATTATACCTGTATTTTAGTCTGTGGTTATGCAGTTAGTTTTTAAATCCATCATAAATTCACAATGCTGCAAATAGCCCTCCAGCACAACCCTATGCCTGACTTCTTGTTCCCACCCTCTAGCTTCTGCCTCTGTGGCATTTGTCTGGCTAGGCAGTCAGACAAGCCAGGGGAACTATTTTGCAGAAAAAGGACTCAAAACAAAAAGGTTGATTTCTGCTGGATTTGTTTCCCATCCTGGCTCATTGTGCAGCTGTGTGGATGCCCAAAGGGAAAGGATAGTAATGACTGTAGGAAGGCAGAGGTGTGGAGGATGGACTACACTGTTCAGCAGCGATCCGGGTTTATCTGTGACCTTAAAAGCAACTGAGTTGCAATGAAGATTGAGCCACACAAAGCAGAATGGATGCCAGAAATGGAGGCAGAACTTGCCTTTCCCTTGTCAACAAAGGAGCTATTTGTAACGCAAGATGCTGACTTCCACCCGGGAGACGGGAAATTCTGGTCCTACGCAGTGTGCCTGCTACTTAGTAGGTAAAGCTGTTTTGATTTGAGGCTAACCAGAAAGGCACTGTTAGCACAGCAGTTGGGTTTTCTGTTCAGAAAAAGCATTAAGGGACTGTATTAAAGAAGAAATAATTTTTTGACTTAAAAGTAGGTGTGAGGCTAGGAGAGCTGTGGTTATCTGCTTCTTTTCTTGGGACTAGAAACTGAGTCCCTGTAATGCAATGTTTGTCTAATGCAGGTATAAGTACTTTATAAGAAAATCCTGATGGATTCTGCTGTTTGTGTGGTACTGAAAGAGTTAAGAGGAAACTCTTCATCTCCGCTCAGCCTAGCAGCATCCAGTTCAAAAGATAAAAGCACCCCTCAGCATGAACAGGCCGCGAAATGTATTTGAAAATAAATTCTTTAATGCCAATTGTCATTATGAATTTATTTTCAAATATGTTTTGCAGTTTGCTCATGCTGAGAGGTCCTTTTATCTTTGTAACTTCCAGACTAGGGGGCTGAACAAAGTAGGTAGCTTTCCTTTTAAATAAAGTGGAAAATATTGGAGCAAGATTGTATCTGTCACAGATTATAATACTTATATATATTTCTCATCAAACCCAAATTCCCAAGGGACTCTCAGATTTGCATGAGGTCTCAGAGTCCTGGATTTTGTGTCTGGGTATGTGATTGCTTTGATGGAAGACTATGCAGTTTGCATTTGCTCTACTGACACTCCGTTATACTTGGTCACATGTACATAAAAGACAGTCTAAAGCTGTTTATAAGGAAGATGCTTTAGGTAACACGGTAAGTCAACATGTCATGGCTCAGCCCTGACACTTAGGTTCAAACTTGGCAGACCTGGCTACGTCTGTTACGATTTGTTAGCAACCTCTTGATTAGGAGCTAAGTACCATAGCTACCTGTAGCTTGCATTCAGAGGTGGAGTGTAGTTTGTGTGTTTCCCTGACTTCTAACATTTTTTGGACAGCATCAATACTTTACACGCTTAAAATCCTGTGAATCCTGTCTGTGTTGGAAAATTATTAATCCCTTTTGTCTTCCTCAGAAGTACCAGGGGAAATGTAAAACTCCAGACATTTTCATCAAATTTGTAGAACAAATGAATACTGAAGCAAAAATTGGGCACAGCATTGGCTTCTGGAGGGTCCCAGCCTAGCAGCTTTGCTGGCTGAATTCACTGACATCAGTGGGAGATCTGGAGTCCCCCATGAAGTCAGGTTTGTCACACAAATGTTTAATTGGATAAAATCTCAGGTTTCTTTTTTTTTTTTTTTTCCTTGCAGCTCCAAGAGGACTTTCTTGTCTATACTTGGACCTGTTCTTTTTGGGCCAAAACATGGATACTATTCTAGTTTTACTGAATCTTTTCCTCACATGGCTAGAGGGGAATTTGTTACATAATTTGCTGCAATTACGCTCAAACAAAATTCTTGGAACTTGAAAAATTCATCGGGAAATATCCCTGAATGTCAACAAAACAAAGGGGAATAAGGGCTTCAGGATCTGACTTCTTGACAAGTGCTTGTACTTTATTTAAGGTCCTGTGTTAATGGCGCCAGTATTTTAACAGAAAAGGACACTTAAGTCGAGCAAACAAGACAGTATAGGCACTATTAATTTGTGTCTATGAACAAATGCTTTACAAATGTCACTTCCTCTACAATATCAAATCGTGGGAATTATGACACCATCCCTTCAATCTTTTTCATATTACATAAAAAAAAGCTATGTATTTTTTTCTGTGAAAATTTACCAACAATAAGGTTGTTCCAGCATTTCTCAGTGAAGTCCGCCGTATACCCAGAACAGTTAAACAAGGATTTTATTTTTCTTATTTCTGATACTGTGCTGACCTCTAGAGAGGCGAAGCTTGGTAATCATTTAGGGAGTGGAACTGAAGGTTTGGACGTAGGACTTCTTGCGAGGGGGTTAATCAGTTTAAAGACTTGTCCTGGTTTTGGCTGGGATAGAGTTAATTGTCTTCCTAGTAGCTGGTACAGTGCTGTGTTTTGGGTTTAGGATGAGAAGAATGTTGATAACACCCTGATGGTTTCAGGTGTGGCTAAGTCGTGTTTAGCCTAACTCAAGGATTTTTCAGCTTCTCGTGCCCAGCCAGCAAGAAGGCTGGAGGGGCACCAGAAAGCTGGGAGGGGACACAGCCAGGACAGCTGACCCAAACTGGCCAGAGGGGTATTCCATATCATGGGACATCATGCCCAGTATATAAACTGAGAGAAGCTGGCCGGGGGAGGAGCACTGCTCAGGCATCAGCCAGCAAGTGGTGAGAAATTGCATTGTGCATCACGTGTTTTGTATATTCCAATCCTTCTGTTATTATTGTCACCTTATTGTTGTTACTTGTGTCATTGTCAGTTCCTTCCTTTCTATTCTATTAAACTGTTCTTATCTCAGCCCACGAGCTTTACCTTTTTCTCCGATTCTCTCCCCCATCCCACTGGGTGGAAGGGGGGAACTGAGTGAGCGGCTGCGTGGTGCTGAGTTGCTGGCTGGGGTTAAACCACGACAACAGTTTGCATTCTAGTAGAGTTCTAAAAGCCCCCTTTTAAATCTCTGTAAAACATAGTTTGAAATAATCCTACATTATTGCTTTCACAAAATATATCCCAAGCACTCAGGCACTGTAATGGAACTCAGGGTTTGGTCGATAGCATGGTTGCAAGCAGATGCGCAAAGAAGGTCCTCCCAAAAGGGGCAGTCCTGCTTCCCCTGTTTCCTGTCATCACAGGCGTGTTTCTACCCTTGCCTTAGAGGATCAGTCAGCCTTGCACTATTGAAACTGGTCAGGGAACCAAACAGACAGAAGACTGCCAGTGCCAACAAGGTGGTGGGAGCACACAGATAGGACAGAGAGTGTATCTGCCAAAAGGGGCAGCAACCAGCCATGAAGTTGCTGTAGGTGCACTGTCAAATTGTACACTCCATGAGCGAGGGGTAGGTTTCAGGATAAGACTGTTTTCTTGCTGTTGTTGTTTGTAATTCTTATCTGATTTGTAAGCATCTGATTTATCCAAAGCAGTGGAGACTTTCTGTCTTTCCCCTTTCAAGTTTATTAGAAACTGGTTTACCTGTGGTTTTTTTAGTCTCCAGTTCATTCCTTGTTTGGCTTTCCAGAAGGTACCCAAATCCCAGCCTTTACCTTTGCTGTTGCTGTCCTTTTGAAAAACTCGCTCATGGTTATGTGGGCAGAACTAAGCAACTTTACTCTTTTCTCAAGTCAGAGCGTCACTGGTATGTATCCATCTTTTTTTGATTTCACCTGCAGAAGGTCCAGGGAAGTGAACTGAGAGCAATCGGCTGAGGGTTTGGAGGAGGAATCTCAATCAGAATTGGGAAAATGTCAAAGAAAAGGGTATGGATTAGCAAAGAAAAGGCATCTACCCCCAGAAAAATAATCTGTGTCCCCATCTCAGAAAGGACTGAGAAAGGCCCAGGTTGGAGGTAACACAGTGGAACAGCCGAACTGGACAGTAGGAGACCCCTGGTAGGAGGTCTGTGAACCCTTGGATTAGCACCCAGGGCAGAACCCAGAACTCCTGCCTCTGACTTTTGGAAATGGCTGAGAAACTCACATTCTGATCCTCTGTAGCACTAGCAGGAGGTGTTTCCTTACCGCTGCTCTTTCCCCTGGGTAGCTCAAGTGACAGTAGCTTGCGGGGCATCTGAATTTTGTGCTCTTATAGGCGCTGGTGTGATGCTGCAAAGGAAGCTTCGGCATTTTTGGTTTGCTCATTTTCTAAGAAACTTATAAACAGAAAACTGTGTTCATAAAACTTTAATATGTTTGCAAAGTCAAAAGTGATGTCAGAATTTATTAGTGCAACTTTGACTCCTGATTGTAATGCTATCATTTAAATACATGATATGCATTATTTTTATAGTGGGATATTGACCTAATTTATTACCTGATGGGAAAGGGTTCTTTGCAACCTGTATGAAATTTGTTTAATTTGTTGCAGCAACTGTCAGGAACATGAGGAAGACAAAGATTTGGTGTCATGACTACACAGCTGAATGTCTTGAAAACTAAGGTTCTTTCCTTGCCTCTGCCAAAGGTACCTTTGAGGGCTGATCCACAGAAAGCCCTCAAATGCACAGAAAGCGCATTTAAAGAAGCGCTTGAATCGAAAGGGGTCTGTGCTTTGTATCCAGTACTCACAACTCTGGATCTTTGTGATAACTTGTACATTTTCAACACCTCCCTATTTCTCAGCTGCGGAACTGAGAGATGAACATGCATGTTGCAAGTATTTTAGGTAAGTTCATGATGTGCTGGAGGACTCCCACAAAGGGGTGATGAGTACTGTAGAAAAGCCTGTTAGGATTCATAATTCTGTGCTTAGATCAGGAGGGGGAAAAGTGTGCTTTTAATACCATAAACTGAATAATAATGGTAAAACCAAATAGCCATTCTGTAGTTCAGCAGTCCATCATGGGCTCTGGATGAAGCAGGAGACTTATGATATATAGTCATGTGGCTCAGAGGACCTGTATAAACATTGCACAGGAAAATCTGTGATCTGCCACTTCCTAAAGATGGAGTAGCTGACTATGCAATGTCCACAGTAATATCTGAATGTAATTTTATGTGTATGATAGACATAATGATAGATGTCCAGATGTATGACAGATGGCCAGAAGCATTCCCACAAGCTGGTTTTGAAGCTGAAAAGCACAAAACATAGAGATGATGAAGAAAAGTGGAAGCTGGAGAGGTTTTCTGCTTCATTATTTACTATACCATGTCCAGTTGAAGTGACTTCCTCATTTGACCCATTAGGAAAAAAGCTTTCTATTGAAAGGAATAGATAACTGCCTATGGGGGAAATAAAAGAGATGGTGAAGAGTGAGTCTCTCTGTTCTAAGTGCTCAGTCATAATCCCACCTTAAAGCCTGACTCTGTGAGGTGACCAGTGATACTGAAACATGGCTCAGGGGAGATGGCCTGGGCTGGGTGTCCCAAAGGGCTTTCAGCAGGGTGGCAGAAAGCAGCGGAGTGGCTAGAAGCAGTTTCAGAGCCCGAGTCTCAAGGTCTTGCATGGTTAGTAGATTTGATGCAGGCTGCCTTAAGGGAGTTAAGGGTGACTGCAGACGATCCATGTTCTGGTGAACCTTCCCCATTTCATACCTTGCCTAGGAAATTTTGCTTTCTCTCCATTATAATGGGAATTAAAGCGTAGCACCACCAGCCTTGCCACTAGGCAAGGAGCTGAAAACAGTAAATCCGGTCTTATTAGCTACTATAGAGCATGCTGAGGTCCCTGGCTAAACTCGTTCTTAATTAACACAAAGATGAGCAAAGGGCAGTTCAGTAAGGGAAACTTCTCGTACCCAATGAGAGAGGGTAGGCACCTCTTCTGGGATCAGGTCTGGTGTTGAATGCTGGATTGTTCCATTAGTCAACCATACCAATACATCAACTACAAGAAAGAGAGCGAGCATGCATTTTTTTGGAAACTAGTTCAGTTGCTGCAAATAGCAGAAGGGTTTTGCAAAGCCAAGATCACAGCAGGGGTGAAAGAGCTAGTCCTTATCCCCAGAATGAGAGGTACTCTTCTGAGGGAAATGAAAGCACATTTCCGTGTTCTACCCTGCTATTGAGGTTTCTGTCCAGTACTTTCTAATGCTGGTGTCTGAAATGGAAAATGCATGTGTCTCCAAAATGTTATGTTTTGTGACTCTGAATATTTCTCCTGTGCCTGGGTTTTGTCCATAGACTGAATGTGCATTCTTTGTTTCAATTTTCTAAAACCATGAGCTGAAGAATCTCTCTTAGGAATCTTAACAAATCTTATTGCAGTTTGTGTGCCTTTATTCCCCGCACCACCACCACCACCCCCTGCCCCGAGATCATACGATAGTCCTTGGCTTTTTGTCTTTCAGTTTTCTTTGCTGTGTTGGAGGCAAAAGACTAAGTGAGTTCTGTGTTGGCTGAGGTCCAAAGAAAGACGGTGGGGAAAGTCAAGTTGATGCTGACCTACTACTCCCTCGATCACAAAGGAATCTGTTAACTAAAACCAATCCTATTTTTGTGATACCTTGTAACATGTGGATACCTGATCTAGTGAGGATGGTATGTGTAGTACATGACTGCAGGACTACTAATTTTCTGTGTCCAGAGATCATAACTCAGACCTTCAAAAATCCCAACATGTAGTAAAACACATGTTTTGCCTTATTTTTAATTTTTTTTTTTTTTTTAGGGGTGGATGCTCTCAGGGTTACACTCAAGCCTCATAGACACTTTCTAACATGCAGCTGTTGTGCTGGCTGCTTACTGTTTCCACCTCCCACCCCATTTGATTCCCATATCCCCAATAAATTGGCCTCCTGTTTCCCAGTGTCCTGATATTCCTGCACTCTACCATTTTGCAGGGTCAGGGTTGTTCCCATCAGTTTCTGTGTCCCACCTATGTCCTAGGTTTGCTCCTGGACTATAAAATAGCAGCCATGTTGCTGGCCATAGGATTGCAGTAAGTGAGAGCCAGTTCTTTTCCTCTTGTAAATAATTTGAAACAACTCTTCAGGTTCTGTGGCATTGACATCCATTTTGAATAAGGAAAAAAATCTACAAATTGGCTATTATGTTGTCATATTTTATAAAACAGATAGAAAAAAATTTCCAAGTCACCACCTTTGTTACAAAGTTGAAGAAATGACATTGCTGTGACGCTCTGGGGCCATGACAGCCCTTGTGCTGTGGATGCCGATGGTGGTAAATGCTACTTGATGGCTTGGCCTATGTCTTTTGAGGATGCCGGGTATATAGGACATAAAAGATGGCAAAGTCTCCCCAGATCTATGGCTTTCTGTTGTCCTAGTGCCGTCCTCTACCCTGCTGAAATAAATGAGGAAAGAGCAGAAAGGGTTCTCTAAGCAACAGACAGGACATAGCCACAGACCAGTGGGGACCAGGAAGTGGTGGTGGTGGTGATAATGGTGGAAGTGGAAGTGAGAATCATCTGAAATTAGGAACTATTGGCAAGGGCTGTTGTAGGAGGGTACAAGAGAAGAAATGAAGAAAGTAAGTCTTACAAGGACAGTACAGGAATAAGTGAAAACCCACCTGGAGGCAGGTTTGGGAATGGACATCACCACTAATAGCCGTAGGGAAGCAGGAGGATACGTGAAGAGATTAGGAAGGAATAGCAACCTATCCCTGGCACATGTTCTCACAGCTAATGGGAACCTTGCAAGGAAAAAGGGACAGCTCAGCAGCCCTTCTTGCAGCTAATTCGGCCTTTTTGCCAGCCTGAAGATTTTTGCCAGCAAAACCCCCATACTGTATTCTTGAATGAGGTTTTTATGGGTGTGACAGAATGGAGCTCCTGTGCTTCTCTCAGGAGTAATGATGATAAAAAACCCTGAGTGGTAACAATCTAATGAATATGGTATGGGATTTTCCCATGTCAGTGCCTTGGCCATTTGTGGGGAAGGGCAGGAGGAAAGCAGCACAGTAACTTCCGAGAGAGGTGAAGTGGGATGGGTATTATTTTTGAAAACCTTATTTCTTGTCAAACTCAGTTTGGTCAGAAGTCGGATTACCGGCAGAGAAGACTACTGAATATTAAGAATTGCCTTGATTCCTATTGCGAGGTGTGTATGACCAGGCATTGCCAGCAAACAGGCTGACCTGAGATACAGATGGAGGCAGATGCCCTGAGAGAAAGCAAATGCAGATTGTCCTCTCAGATTTTCTCTGTGGGAGAGTTAAACACGTGACTGATGCCCATTTAGTTTGTTCTATTGTTTTTAATAGGATCTTTTTTAAACACTGTGTGTCACAGAGCTTGTCAAATGGTTAAAGCTGTCATTGCTCTGGAGGAAGCCAACTGCAGGGTCCGCATACCCCAGGCAGATACTCTTAAACAAGGGAGGACTGCAGCCCAAAGCCATAGTGAAGGTTGGTAGTGTTGTGCAACTCTGCTCCAAGCAAAGATGAAAATAAAGCTTTACTGAAGATAAATTTGGGTACACTGGAAGAGACTAAAAATTTTGTTTGGTTTCTCAAAACCTGTCAGTTGTAATACCAACAAATTATATGAGTCCGAAAATGAACTTCTTTATTTGCAGCACTGTAGCAAGAAAACTGTAGGGCTTTTTATTTCTTTGTTTAATTATTCTCTCAGAAACAAGAGCTATGTTCTTACAGCACTGGTCAAATTTGCTGTGATCTTTCTCCTGGCAAAGTTAAGTAATAGGAATTTAGTATACAGCACAACTTTTCTCCTTCCACATCATTATGACAACGGAAATAAAAAAACGGTACACTCCCCCCCCCTCCCGTCAAACCTACAGGGCAATTCCTTCCAGAGCTAGAGGTGTCTACTTCAGCAGAAGGGGTAAAAACGAGCCAGCAACATTTTTATTAATAGTGATGACATTAGTTAGAAGTTAGGAACTTGGCTTATAGTTCTTGGCTGTATTTATTTCATAGTGCTGGAAATTGTGGGGAGCTCTTAGAGCAAACATCAATTTCTGTGTAAGCCTGAAGTAGCTGCGTTCCAGTGAATGCTTTTTTATGTCTCCTTCTGTTACTGTGGCCTCAATTTAAGGGCTGTGGCTCTGTGGAGAGCATTGAGCTTGTTCCCAAGAAGCCAGTGCTCTGTTCCTGGCTTTCCATCCAGTCCGTTGCTTGGCATTAAGCAGATCACTGTCCTTCTGTTTTTCCTCATACCCTTTACACATCTTGTCTCTTTGAATGATAAACTTGTTGGGACTGGCACTCTTTCTTTCGATGTGGCTGCAGAGCACCTAGGGCATGGAGGCATCTGGCGTCAGCTGGGGCTTTTCGAGTTGGTGGTTCCCAAACCAAGTTCTGAGGGCCTGCACGTAGGTCTGGGAGCTCATTGTAAATGGCCTGTGGATCTCGTAGGCTCCAAATGTTGACAGGGCTGATGACTGCTCTTTACTTATCTGCAGGAAGAAAAAAGCCAGGGAACAGTTGTTCTAGGTGAATATTGTCTTGTGGGCAGTAGCAACATTAGAAGGCAAAGCCCTGTGTTATATCTGGAAGAACAGTGTATGATTCTCTGACAAAGGGATGTAAAGCTCTTGTCACATCCTCGTTCCTAATTTTAAACTATTTACTTCAAATTGGATTATTATTCGATTTAAACAAAATGCACAGTTGCGTTCATTCTCTAAAATCAGAGAGATGTGACTCTTTTTCAGGCCACAAAGCACTATGTATTCTTATTAATATTATTCTATTTTCGGCAAAACTCAGAGTTTTGCTTGCATTCCTATCCTATTCTGAAATAATGAATTCCCCTCTGGCCAGGATAACAGTCTGTAGCATAGTCTTCTAGATGTATTTGCACTAGGGTATTAAACTCTGGCTGTATTAAAGGAAAACCTTCATTGAAGCAGGTTTCCGCCTGAAAAGGTTGTTGTCTTTAAGAAATGTAAATTACTCAAAGCTGCAGTTTCAGTTTCTAGCAGTCCCACCTGCCATTCAGGAAGTGTCTGTTTTCAGAAGGAATTCCTATGGGGGAGGAAATTCCCCACAGATTAGGGAAGATTTTTCATTTAAGACTATTTTGATTTGTATAAGGGACTAAAAGGCTATTTTTCTTGTCACTGGAGAACTTCCAGCCCAATAGATATTTTTCTTTTTGAGCTGCTTAACTTGAAGGCATTCTCGTCCAGAAGTAGAGTTCCCAGGAATTGTCACAACTGAGGCTATTTCTTAATGGTGTAATTCTCCAAAACTTGCGTTTAGAAAGCAAGAAAAATAAAGAATCATAAGCTAAAGTAAACCCTCACCCTTGTGCCTGGGACATCTGTTAACTGAAATATGCAAATCAAAACCTAAAAACTCAGTGGCAGCTCCCATTATCTCTAGCAGGTCTGTGGGGCGGGTGCAGTCGGAGGTGCTGCCCACAGCCCAGATCCCCGCAGTGTATGCAGCAGAGGGACTGCTGGACTATGAGAGCACATACAGGCTCTCTCCCTAATCGGTTCTCTATTTGAAAACACCTTTCAATTGCATTGGAAAAAATAAACTGGTTTGGACTATGGGAAATATGCTTCAATCAAAATCCAGAAGAGGGAGCCCTCCATCAAAATAAGGCCCTGAACTGGACCCTGACCAACATTCACAGAAGTTTCCACTTTCTCTTCCACCTGCTTATAAATCACTCAGTGGAATTTCTTGCCTGTCTGCCTGTTCTTTAAAGACTAACAGCTCACAGTTTCTAGCTTTAAACAATATCATTCAATAGCTGACATGCATGTGTGAGTTTTTTTTAAACTCTGGTTGGACATATCAGATATGGAACTCAGTCCCTATAAAAGAAGGGCTTCCATTAGCCTGCAAAGCAAAACATCTTTTTGTCCCATGTTCAGCATATCATACAGCAAGTCCTGATTTTCACTCACAGCGAAACCTTCCTATGCTTTAAGGAAGCCCGCAGCTATCAACCTTGTTCTTGCTTGGCTGAAGTCAGTGAAGTTTGCTGTTGTCTTTGATGGGACAAGGAGCAGGCCCTTTAGTGTAACAGACTATGTTTATACAGGAATCTCCCTCAGATCCACACGATGATAATTGGCTCTGACCAAGACCAATCTGGAGCATATTGAAACTAAATGACCTTTTCGGATACTGTGTGTGCTATTTGTAATGTCTGCTGTGCTCACTTTTTAACCTAGTCATAACGGCCCCAAATGTTCACACGCACCGATTGCCCTAGTTGCATCAATTTCCAGCTGCTGAGACTTTGGCGCTTGGCTGATACTCATTTGCAGATCTCTAGAGTTTACTGCTTGTCCTGTCACCCTGGGAGTACTGGACAAGTTAGAGTAAGTTTGGGGTCCATCCCTCTGGTAAACAACTAAAAGTCCTTTGTCACTTATATTTTTACTTTTTACACACACCCTCCCTCCCCGAAATATCAAGGATAATCTGCCTTATAGTTGCTTGTTCACTCAACGAGAGTCTCAGATTATAGGTATGAGTTTCATATGCCTTCTACCCCTTTACTTAGCTAAAGTAACTTCTCATAAAAAAAAATCATCAGTCACAACTAAGGCAAACAGGTCTTCAATGTCTCATCTAAAATGTTTCTCTTCTGTCCTTTCTGACCCTTTCCCCTGCCTGTTATAGTCCAGGGTAAAATCTAGACTTCAAAATCCCTTTTTTTTTAATACATCTAGGTATAGCTGAGAATAGGCCCGGGGTTTGTATCATTCTCCCACATTACTACAGTGCTCCTCCAGACTCCAGTGTGACTCAAAGCCATGAGTTTTGCTTAGGAAGTAAATGCCTTTAGCTTTCGTGAATGCTGCTGAGAGAAGATGTGACAGTGATGCTGCCTGATAGGACAGGATTTAAGAAAGCAGCACTGAAAGTTGCATTGTATTAGGCAGGAGCACAAAGATCCATAACTCCAGATTCAGTGGCTAAACTCCCTGTTAAAGTGGCCCTGGGTGACTTAGCCCCTCCCCACCTCTTTTTCCTCTTTTCTTTTTCTCTCTTACCTTTTTCTTTCTCCTCTTTTTCCTCTTTTCTTCTCTTTTTCTCCCTTCTCTTTCTCTTTTTTATAGGTTTGAGCAAGGCATTCAGCTTTTCATATATCTTTCCAGGGCTGTTACTGGACTTATCTGGACTATGTCCTCATCTTCATTTGTCCTTTGATGTATGGTTGAATTAATGCAGCTCGACATTGAGTAGCCACTCTAGTCATAACTGTGAAGTGAATTTATTGAGATAGTATACATTATATGGAAAAGTCTAATTTAAAAAAGGAAGGAATAGGCTAGGTTCTTGGAAATTAAACTTTCAATATATTTGTTATCCTGTGTAATACCTATGAAGTGAATGGTAGCTGCCAGCGTTTTATGCTTACACACAGTGGCTTGTTTTTGCTGTCTTGAAGAAGACAGTAATGTAAACATATTTAGAGCACAGTACATGTGTGTTTCCTTGAGCTTTAGAAAAACGCATGTGTTATACTCCTGAGTTGTGCGCTATGATCATCCATTTCAGAAAAGTCTTCAGAGCATATTTTGAGGATGGCAGGCGCTGTGGCTAATTGGGTAAGTTATGGCCATCCTGAGATCTGTACGTTATCAGCGGGAAGGAGGTAGTGGACAGGTTACTTCCCTTCCTGTCCCCCTGCCAAAACACAAGGTTAGACAGTCAAATTGGTTTCCCCTTGGGTCTGAGTGCTGGAAGGTGAGATCAGGCTGTCAGATTTCTTTCTGCTGGAAGGTGAAAGTGTATGTACATTAGACACCTTCCTGCTGCTAGAAGGAGAGCTTGAACGGGAACACCAGCACTGCCAGCCAGGAGGCAGACGGGCAGTGGACAATGTGATGGCTTACAAGCCAGTCCACAAGCAGTGCCCTGCCTTCCAGGCCAGAGCAGTGTAATAAGAAAGGCTACAGATCCAGTATTTTCACATTGACTTTTGGGTTTTTTTAATAAAACACAGTGTAATTAAAAAAAAATCCTAAATCAAATCAGTTCTATAACAGAGCTCATGGGCTGACTGCAGTTAATGCCCTTAAAATAACCCAGTAATAAATGAAAAAGTCTCCTACTGCCCAAAGACAACCAGTTAACTTCCTATTATGAAACTGTAGGTCTTTTTATTAGGCTACAAAACTGTTTCAAACAAATCAAAACCAAATGTGTAAAAAATGTGAGTGTTTTTCTTTAAACTCATACCAAAATAGTGTAAGCCACAGGGCTCTTCAAACGAAGCTCTGCCTCAGTCTCTCCTACAGGCTGCCTTGTGCTTTTGAGAGCGGTGAATACAGAGCTCATCTATTGAGCAAAGTGCTGCATCGTGCTGTTAGATAGAGGATCTATACGGTAACTGTACCGGAGAGATTAAGCAGCCATTCAGTATGGAACTATTCAGAGTAGCGAACCCCGAGATATGCAAAGCATTATGCAACTCAGATTGGCACATGTTGTGTTCTCCAGCCCAAAATAGTTGCTATTGTGGAGACAGGCTATTTTAATATTCACATGCAAAAGCTTTCAACGCATACGGAACCTATGCCCTGCCTTGTAATATTATTCATTCTAGTACTAAACAGACATGACGCCAAAACCAGCCCTGCTATAAATGAGTGCATCTCCTATTGAGATCAATAAGAATTGCACTTGCTTACACCAGGGCTGAATTTTTGCCTATAAATTCCAAACAGTTCCGCTGTGGATGGAAAATATATTAACCGTCTGTGAACGTAAAACTCAGTGTGTCCTCTGTAGGATTTTGGTTTTCAGTGATTACTTCCTAACTGGAGAACAATTACATTTCAAGTGGGAAATGTTTTAGCAGCAGATCTTTGTGTACTGCCTGAACATGCTCATATCTTGGCCTCGGTGAAAACAATTCATGTGTAATGATCATGGTCTGGGCCCTTAGGTCTCGAGTTCTGATAAATTCCTTGTACAGACTAAAGGCCAGGCTGTTTTGGCCAAGAGAGCAGTAAATGAGACTGCAATAAGACATGTTATTACATGGAGCAAACCTTAATAAGCAAAATACGTGGCTTGTTTTATTTCGTGTATCGGTGAATCTTGTCTGGTGAGTTACTGAGTCTTCCCATTAAACACTACCTCATATGGCTCATTTTTCAGTCAAAGGCTAAATCCCTACTCGTACATTTACCTGACCATGCAGATAGTACCTGATGCCAAGACCCATTAAGATACGTATGTTGTCGTACCTGCGAAATGAAGGAGAATCTGGCTCCTAAATGTCCTTGATGCCTTTGGACCGCTCTGGATTTAGGAACTGGCACATGTTAAGTTACTAACTTCTAGATTTTTGTCTGTGCCACTGCTGCCTGTGAAATTTTTGCTATGTGCTCCATAGGGAGAGAGCTCTTGGAGAGTGAATAGCCAAATGGGTCTAGGACATGGAAATTCCAGAGAAAACCATCTCATTTGTTATAGATATTGGCCAAGAGTCACACAGCACATGAAGGGTCGACAGAAACTTTTGGGGATTTTTCGGCTCCCCTTATACTACATGTGTAAACAAGCTTTGTGAGGTCCATGGCAAAAGCAAGCTGAAACACAGAAGAAAATGTGCTCTATCTTAAAAATGAAAGCAATTAGAGAACATGATACTGCATTTGAGAAAAACAGTGATCTTGCAGTTAAATTGTGTAGAACAATGCATATCTTTAAAAGGTTGCACACAGATCCTTAATTTAAAATGTTTTCTGAATATTAAGCGTTTAATTGTGCACTCTGTCAATGCGGTTGCTTCTTAAAGTAGTATAGATTATATATTCCACCTAGTTTTCCAAGGAATGATGTATGACATTTGGTCAAATGCATTGTGCTCTCAGGATAAATTATAAAGTACTTAAATGTATTTCATTACACATTATACTTCATCTTCAGGCAAAAATGTGTTTTGTCAAAATATTGATTTGTATTATCAGGGCACGTTGTATAAAATCCAAGACTGAATTTCATTTTAGGGAACTGTGCAATTTGTCTAACCATTCCAAGGAAAAGGACATCAAATACATATGAGCAACTGTGCTGGTGAAGTGAATTTTAATCATGTTTATCATCCTTCCAGATACACTGTACAGTGGGATTTGATAAATTTCACTCCCTAGACCTTAGTCTGATCGCTGATGAGATAGGAATGTTACAACGTCTCAGTGGCATCGAGCTGGATTCCTGCTCTTAATAGGGTGCTGATAATATAGACACTAGTAATTTATCTGCTACTTAAGAAAAATTAAATCTGATTCCATGAAAGGAGGAAAAACAAACAAATGAATATAGGTGAGAACTAATGTAGACATAGCCTGCAGTATATAACTGGTGTCTAGAGGTTTTAAGGACTAAATGTAAGTATTTGAGAGATTGTTTTTTCTTTCAGTCTTGTGGTTAAAACTTGAGACTCATGAAACATGGAGTCTCTCTCTTTTTTTCTTTTCCTTTTTATTTAACTTTCTTGCAGATTTTCTACATGACCTTGGAAAAGCTGGATGGGACTGATTGTGCACTGCATGGCCTGTATTCTACAAAGAGATGAGGGCTGAAACTGCGTCTTTCCTGTACCTCCTGTCTCTTCACTTATAAAAAGAGGCTAACAGTGTACTCCTCTCTCCTCGGGGTGCAGCAAAGCT
This sequence comes from Sagittarius serpentarius, assembly GCA_034782735.1. Classification (NCBI taxonomy): domain Eukaryota; kingdom Metazoa; phylum Chordata; class Aves; order Accipitriformes; family Sagittariidae; genus Sagittarius; species Sagittarius serpentarius. The sequence goes on along the minus strand of JAVKLA010000010.1, from coordinate 4,817,744 downwards.
AAATCACCCGGTATTTGCAAAGATTCTAGTATCAGAAAATGTGGGCTGCATCTGCTTGAAACTGCTGAGACTCCCAAGAGCAAGGGCTTTGCTGGGGTTGTGGGTTACCCAGCAGAGGGCAACATCACTCTCGCACATGAAAATGATGCATACACTACTTGATCCAAAACTTGCCAAAAGCAAGAGGGATCTTTTCTTTGGCCTTTATAGCTCTGTATAAATGCAGATTTTTACTGTATTTCAATATTAGCCTTGAAATGAAATGGCAGTGTGTTAGCGCTCCCATGGCACTGTTGGCAGCTAGCCTTAGAAAAAAAGCTTCAAAACCTTCCAGTGCTGGCCAGAAACATGATAGCAGTTTTTATTTTCTTAGTGGTTGATACAGTGCTAATATCCTTAACACCTGTGACTATGCGGTGCTTTGAGTGTTGCATGGCTTTGGTTAAGTTTTATCACTCATCTATTTATTTGATATGTCACCCAAGGGCATTTGAAGTGCACGTCATAGGATGTGGAAAAGAAAGACATTGCATGGATCCTGATCTCATGGAAGTCAATGGCAGCATTTTCTTTCATTTTCATGGGATCAGGACTGTGCCTGAGCTTTCCGCCGAAGCCTACGGCTGTCAGGGTCCTTTGGGCACTAATGAGCTTTACTGGCCCTGACCAGCTTCTACCCTCCACCCAGGAGCCCTGTTTCGGCTCAGGGCTTGGCACCCAGTCCTTGCCCGAGGAGATGCTATGGGCATGTCTATCTCTGACCTTGCTGTCTGGAGAGACCCATGTTGTAGTCCTCTCTCCCGCCCTTGTCTGCTGGATGGACCTTGGAAGTGGCTGGTTCCTTTGCCTTGTCTGAGGCTGTTGATGGGATTCATTGCAGTGATCACCTGGCTCTGCAGACCCTGCAGGACTGCACCCTGTCAGTGAGGGCACGGCCTGTGCTGGGTCACCTGTGGCTCCTGGCTCATCTCCACTCATGGCATAGCCATGCTCACGCTGCTCCCTGATACTGCTCCCGCAGAGACTGAATTTATGCCCTGTGAGAAATCCCCAATGAGAAATTCAGTCAAACGGTTTAGAGCACCTGAAGTGAACACGGGGGTTATAATAAATCTTTGCAGGATCACAGGTTTCTGTAAGGCAAAACTGCGAGACCCTGGAAATAGAAATACTTGTATACAGCATAACCGAGTGGTAATGCAGCTCTTACACTCATAGGGAGCTGGACTTTTAGATATCCAGTTCTACTAAAGAAATGGTTAGTCCTCAGCCTTGCAGAGAACAACATGCAAAGTGAAGAACTCTAGAGGTCAAAAGAACAAGAACTGAAAACAGAAATATCCAGACAATCCCACTTACCTTTATTGTGCTTGGAAATTAGGAAATCTGGTGGATTTTAAACTAACTTCATGTTTTATTGCAGTTTATTTCCTCATGCTTGGATGCCTGTGACTAGCCAGACTCGGAAGATGACAGGCAGTGATATTTTTTGTTCACTGTGAGGCAAAAGGGGCAAACTTCAGTCAGTTTTCTATTAAGCTTTCCCCGCCGAGCATCCAAACAACAAATGCATAGAAACACTGGTATTTAAATTTGAAATTCTGTTGGTGGGGAAACAGCTCTCCCCAGGGTACTTATCTGTAGGCTAACAATTGCTTCACATTTTATATTCTCTTTCTTTTTCCTCATTTTTGTTTAAGAAATACAACCCTCAGAATGATTGGGAATTTCTTTTGGATGTTGTAATATGAGATGCAAATACATGCATAAAAATTTGGGCCTGAGTAGTTGCTATTTTCTTTGTGAGCCTCTGGGTCCCGTATCCCATAGGTGTCAGGAAAGGGCTTTGTGGAATTCAGGTGTGTTTCTGTGTGATCCCTGCACTGACTTTGGTTTTTGGAGTTGAAGTGGGTGAAGTGTTACTGTTTAGTAGCTAGTTGCAGGGAGAAACTTGTCCAGCTCCAAATGGGAACTGCACCATTTAACAGGAACTTCACGCTGAAATGGAGGGGATGTAAAATGCCCAAGGCTTGTCTGTTTGGTGTAAATAATGCTTCTTCCAGCTTCGACAGATGCAAGGAGGCAACAGGTTTTGTGTGGAACATGTACCACTGAAGTGAAAACAGGGAATTGTTCTCAAACTGAGGTTTGGAGAAAAGAGGTATAATGAAGTTTAAATTCCCCACTGGCATAGTTATTCTGAGCATGCAGGGACCTACCAGTCCAGGTCCAGGAGCAGAATTTGCCCTGTGAGGTAGGGGATGCCCTGGATGTGCTGGCACTGTATAACGTACTGCAGTACCAGGAGGGCACAGGAAGACCTACCGTCATTACTGAGTTCAGATGAGTGTAAAAGCCCATGTTGGATCTCAGGGTAACATGGCCACGCACTTCTGGAAGAAGCTGTGAGTGCAAACTAGCTTGTGTGAGGGATTGCACTGTATCCCTTCCACGTGAGTGTATAAATAACAAGCAAGACTGCTAAAAAGCAGTATTCTTTCTCTTCCCCTTAGTAGAAACTCTCTAAGGTTCTGCTAATACTTCAGACAGTTATTTGGTTGTAATTGGCTGGGTGGCTTTGAAAAAGAATCTTTTTAGCAAGGAAGGTATTATTTACTGCTGCTCTTAGGGTTGTTGCTGTTGACACCCTCTGAGACAAGCAGGTCTGTGGTGCTCTACAGCGTAGATGCTCAGTGGGTAGAGGAGAGTCACTGCCAGGAGCACTCCTGGTGTAACCGCTGTGACATGTGGACGAAAGCCAGCAAAAACTTGGGGTTAGGGAAGGCAGCAGGAGATCAAGGTAACAAAATAGCTGCAGTTTAGTAAGATAACAAACTTGACAGATCACAATTCACCTAATGAATGAAATGGGAATGCTTCTTCCTTGAAGCACGTGCTGTGACTCCTACTGCTTTTTTTCTCTTGCTACCTTCCTCCCTGGTTCTGATAGCAGCTGAGAGCTGGTCAGAGAGGGCATCCTCTATGGGACGCTGCCTTTCATTGCTGTTCTGCCTCTCTTCCCCATTTCCTGTTATCCTGTTCTCATGTAGTATTAACGCACAAGATGGTGATCCTGGAATGACTTGATGGAGGCTGCACTGTCTGTTTTACTGATAAACTATCGCTGATGTGGCAGGGACTAACGTATTGCATTGATTTGTGAGTTGTACTAACACTTTCAGTTGATGGCATAAATCAGTAGGTTTTAACTCTCTTGGTTATCAGATTCACACATTTCCTATTATAAACTTTTGCATACATAGATTGCTGCGTAGCACATACGAAATAACATTTCAGTCAACTGTCTTGGACCTCATAGAGTATAAGTCCATCAAGCACAGACTGGAAGCCCTTGATTTAAAACAAAAGTGCCTTCACAGTAAACTCTCTAACCCTCACAAAGTGGATTAATTAATGGAAACTTTTTTTTAAAAAACGGTTCTATTTTAAAGGAAGGTAAGTATATTTTTCCAGTAGATTTAATTGTCAAGATGTTTTTAGAGAAAATGAGCCCTTGCCACTACTAATGAATAAGACAGCTGAAATTCCTCTATACTTATGACCTAAATTAACGTTCAGCTTCTCAAGGGGTTATGGCAGTAACACTGTGCAAAGCATTTCTGTGAATTGTAGGAGAGGTAGAAAGTAAATTGTTTGGGCCTTCCAGTCTGTGGAGAAGTTGTAAATGTATCACTGGTGAACAAAAAAATTATTTGTAATAAGGGGGACTCTTTTCTGCTTCTGAAGATGTTGATATCAAAAAAACATACGGTATGGATGCCACATGCTACTAAGGCTCTCTATCAATATTTTGTATGGCTGATGTCTGTAAAACATCTAAGAGACGCTTTCTGGTGATGATATCCTGAACACAAACCAGCACAGCACCCAGCCATAAGATTGTGGGTAGCCCACAATCTTTAGTTCTCTGGAGTGGAAACAGGTCAGTAAAATTTTTCTGAAACTTAATGCTGTCAATTAAAGTCAGTGTTATCAACTGCATCATATCTACTTGGTATTTCTATCATATGCATGAAGTCCATTATCCAGGACTGTTGTGCTCAGCTATCACAGCAGTCAAATCCGTCTGGCATAACACATGGATTTCCTTTAATCAATTCTGTCTGAATGACAGCACTAGCTCCTTCTTCAGTATGTTTTTATAAACCCCATATTTTCATTTTCCCATTAGGAGATTGTTTCCAGCAAGCGTTCATAGTGTCAGTAAAGCTGTAGTTATGCTCATAAATGAACAAATCTTTCTTGTCTGTCTTTTTTCATTCTTTTTTTTTTTCTTTTTTTGGTGTTTTACTGTAGAGGCTGGCATCATGCAGATATAGGCAGTGAAATTATTTTATACTCTTTTCACATTTTGATGTCTTGATTAATACGGCTCAAAACCCATGATTTCTGGGCCTGTTCTTGTCTGTTACCTTTGCCTTTTGTTTAGTTGAATGGGTCAGTCTGTCCAGAGGAAGTATGATATTCTTCCTGTTCCATAAAATCCTCAACCTTACAGCTCCTTTCTAGTTTGTAGCTGACTCTTCAGATATTTCTGACTTCTGTTGTCTTCTGCTTGCAGTACCGAAATGGTTTCTGAGAAGATCAGATGAATACTGCTCTTCTTTAGTGTCTGTCCAACTCTCCTAACATTGTCTATTGTCTGAAGCATATCATAGAAATTTCATCTAGAGGAAAGTGCCAGAATGTTAATACATGTTGTCAGAGACATTGTTCCAGTACTCAAAATAGACTCAAAAAAAAAGAAAAGAAAGAAAGAAAGAAAGAAAGCAAGAAAGCAAGAAAGCAAGAAAGCAAGAAAGCAAGAAAGCAAGAAAGCAAGAAAGCAAGAAAGCAAGAAAGAAAGAAAGAAAAGGAAGAAAGGAAGAAAGGAAGAAAGGAAGAAAGAAAGAAAGAAAGAAAGAAAGAAAGAAAGAAAGAAAGAAAGAAAGAAAGAAAGAAAGAAAGAA
>JAVKLA010000010.1:4793711-4808482 GCA_034782735.1 Sagittarius serpentarius | reverse complement strand
GGGAGCCGCCGCCGGAGCAGGTGGGTATCTCCGGAGGGAGCTGCGGCCTGGGGAGAGGCCAGGCCGGAGCAGGGGGACGGTGCGAGAGGGCAGGAGCTGGTATGGACTGACCACAGCCCCCCGTTCCCCATCCCCCTGCACCCCTCGTGACAGAGCGGGCCCAGGTAAATGAGTTGGGAGTGAAGGTGAGCCTGAGTAAAAGGAGGGGGGTGGGAGGAAGGTGGTGGTTTAATTTTTGTCTCACCATGCAGCTCTATTTTAATTGGCAACAAATTACATTAATTTTCCCCAAGTTGAGTCTCCTTTTGCCCATAAGTGATCTCCTTGACCCACAAGCTTTTCCATCTTATTTTCTCCACCTGTCCTGTTGAGGAGGGAGAGTGAGGGAGCGGCTGGGTGGGTGCCTGGCAGCTGGCTGAGGTCGACCCACTACAGGTCCCAGTAAGGGAATGAAGCCACGGCCATGCTGCGTCCCACACAGCTGATACGTGGGCCTGGTAAGTCAGGGACCAAGACTGGGGTGTGTTGCTATAGCTGCTGTATGGGGCTGGCCAGGTCTGCCTTTGGGAAGGGGATACCACAGCAGTCTTTCCTCCAATGGGGTCACTTTGAGGTCAGGGTTGAGGTGCTTTTGGGGTCCTGGTGAACAAACAGCTGCCTGGTCTGTGATTTAGGTGAATAAGCATGAATTTTCTCTCTGTGGGTCATTTCACCCAGTGCCTTTCACAGGTCACTTCAAGGAGCAGTGCTCTTTCAATCTTTCTTTCTGCCTGAAATGCTTAAATGCTGCTATGTGAGTAAAATATCTGGTAAATAAACTCTGGGAGGGGTGCTGGCAGGTCAGCCACCCTCCTGCAGCAGCTGCCATGTGAACTGGCGCTGGGGACCCCATGCCATGCTGCCGATGCTGGGTGCCCAAGGTGGGGCTCCTAAGACAACACGTATGCAAACACATGCTTCATCCAAGGGATGCCTGGCAGTGTCCTGGCTGCATGGCTGCATTGCTTTGAGAAAAGAAATAGCAGTTTGCTGTAAACTCACAGACTCAGCTGCAACAAACCTAGAGGGATGTGGTTTTAACCCTATCCCATGGTCTGGCAGCTTTTTTGCAAAGCAGAGTTTTGCTCAGTAATTCTTAGGAGCATACAACACCTTGAATTTGTAACACGTGGCCAGTGCTAAAAAAGGAGAGGAGAGAAATAAGGCAGGAATCAAAAGCACAGGTAGCTTCATACACTGAGTTAGACCTGCATTTTAGGCTGTGGTCAGTCAGGGATTGAGGAGAAGAGGAAAAGGCTTGAGTACTAAAGTGTGGTTGTATATTTAATCTGGTCAGCACTGCACATAGAAACCTCAGTCACATCTGCTCATACCTTAGCTAGTTGTTGATTAGGAGAGCAGGATAAATGATTCACTTCATTGCAGCTGAGAAAGGCGGTGGCGTGTACAGTGGACATTAATTTCTCGCTGCCACTCGTGAAAGGTATGAAGAGAGACCTTGTACTGAACACAGTGAAACTGATTCTCTCCTATGTACACAGGTGTAAATGAGTATGACACAGGGCCGGTAGCTTACTCAAACTATCACTTACTTGAAGCATTAATACAATCTCCAGCTGCCCTAAGATGACTGGTTTAAAACCAAAAGGGCTCCAGATACCCTATAAAGAAAGAAATGGGTCAGCTTTAAAACTGGCTGGCTGGCAAATTCTGTGCACCCACAGGTCTGGGCCATTGACCATGTGCTAGTCCTTGGTACACTATTGGGGCTTTTTTTTTCATCTGTCAGTACTGAGAGATGTACTGGTAGCTGCACCTGTAACTCAGGGTCTTCTGAGCTGTGGGGTGGGAGAAGTGGATATATTGCTGCCCTGGCCCCTCATTACTCCAAATTCTTCTTCTGGTACAAAGGAAATCAAGAAGAGATGAATCTTAGATCACTTTCTGTGGATACATACAGCTGAATAGCATGAAGGTGATCAGACTCAGCTTTCTGGGAGGGTTCAAACATAGCTTCTGATATGAAGCCCAATGTGCAACATCTTTTTTCTTTAGCGTTTTATTTGACTGCGATCAGGTCATGAAATAGATATGAACAAATTTCTCCAATGTGCAACAAAATGCATAAGGATATCTTACTTTTAGTAGCTTGCTTAAAGAAATGTGTCATATCCAAAGCACATATCTGCCTGTGCCGTCACGTGGAAGAGCAGCAGAAGTCTGAAAAGCTCCGACAAATTTAATGAAAGAAGCCTGGAGAGAGGGGAGAGCCCCCAAATGAGAGCAAACGCTGAGGGAAAGATGGGAACTCAGCTGCTACATATTCTGGTTGGTCACTACCTGGCCACCCCACGCAGGTGTCCTGCATGACTAATTGGAGTGCAGTGAGGCACAAGCTAGCCTGAGTGTATCCTCCCTCTTGCTGACAGTGGTCTTGTGAGGGTAGGTGAGTGGAGTTTGGGAGAAGTCACAAGTCTGTAGGAAACAAAGCTTTGTTGCTTCTGCTTCTATGAAAGAAATTAAATTTCTCCCAGTGCCTCAGAAAATGGCTATTTATTTACTTACTTTTAGCAGCATACATTTCATTGCAGTTTGCAGATGACAAGGGTTGGGGTTCTGTGACATTCTGTGTGTCTGCCCTTAATTCTTTTCTTTTGAACTCACCATGACTTGCAGTAGAAGCCTGTGTATTTGCTGATATAAATGGATGCAACAGTTCTTCTTTAGTGTAAATATCACTTATTTTATTAGCAATAATAAAGGCATCAAATCTTTTGCTGGGATTTTTTTTTTTTTTTTGAGTTCTCAGAAAACTGAACTCTTGCTACCCCAGAAATTTGAGCCTAGGGAGTTCAGTGGTTAGTATATGACTACACTAGGGGAACAAAAGGTACCTTTCCAATTAAAGTTAATAGAGGGATAACTTCAGACACACAAAAGGGAAAAAAGACACCTATAAGTCATGGTGAGTTCAAAAGGAAAGAATTAAGGTAGGCACACAAAGCATCATGGGAAGTGCTATTCAAGCTACCATGTCAAAAAGGCTGATTAACAGCAGTTCCAAGTCTACCTGATCACCAGGGAGTCTTACTGATAAAAATTATTTCCCCTCCAGAGAGAAGAATCTCCCTGAACTGAACAAATGTGTCACTTTTGAATAAGGATTCATGAAAAGGCAGAAAAGGAGAAGAAAAAAGAATAAAGGTATGCATTCACCAAAAGATCTGAAATTTGTAACTTGTGACTGTTTATCAGTCTTTAAGTTCTGAATGAAACTGCAAGTCATACGTCAGTGAGCAGGATTCAGATCATTAGCTTTGCATTTCTTTTTTGTTTAAAAGTGGCTGTTTGCAGATAAAATTCGCTGGCGTTTGTTGTAATTGCAATCAAGGAAATCTAATGGCTTTGTTTGATGTGTTGCTTAGACCTTCCAGGCTGTAAGGCTTTTCAGCAGAGTCCTTTAAAGATGTTGATTAAATTCTGGAGCTACTGTGTGAAATTTGGTGGTCTGTGTTGTGTGTAGAAGTCAGACTAAATGAGTGTAATGGTAAATTCTAGACATAAAATCAAATTATTTCAGGTCACTAATTTTGATTATATTCTTTCCCCCTATTTTATTTCCATAGGTTGTTTTCATTATTTTTAACTGTACAAGAGAAAAGACACATGAAAGAAAATGCTATTTGGATGTCTTTTTGTGAGCATGATGTTATACAGATGCCAAAATTTCTTTTATTTGGCCTTAATCTGTTGTTTGACCTTTTATAATTCTCATGTATGCTTACATGATATTTTGGAGGAATTTCTCTTTGAATTGCCTTTTTATGTTTGAATAGCTCAGTCTTCGTCATACCCATGGTTTGTTCCTCCATTTGTGGTGATGTGGAATGGGATAGAGAACAGGTTTGCCACAGGTAGGGGGGCAGTTCAATATGAAAATGTAGGCGCTTGAGATACGTTATGCAGGGCAGCGTTTGGAAGAATTACAGCGGACTGTGTGTTGGAACTGCTTTGTCTGGGCTACTGCAGTAGATGTGTTTTAGGTGTGTCCAATGTTTTGACATGAACTGATGAAATTTAGGAAAAGTTTTGCAGTTAAGGTAGTAGGCTTTGTTGGACTGCAGCAGGCAATTTGAGATACAGCAGGGATGAAACGAACAGGAGCAGTGGGTGCTTTGGCTGCAGCTGGACAGCAGAAGATGAGCAAGTCCAGGCTGTGCTATCTGGGCAAAAGTGGGATGACTTCTTGAATTTCAGCCAAGTTGTGAGGAGCTTCACTAAATACCAGAAAGAAATTCATGCAGTTTACCTACAAAATGGAGGTAGAAGGGGACTTCAGGTAGCGAACTTCTAAGCAAGCAATATTGTGTCTCGTAAGGGCAAATGAAGATTTTGCCTAGACTATTGTATGTTCTAGATAAAATATTGCCTTCTGAGAAATCATTGAGAGTTTTCCCTCTGTTTGGTTCAGTATTTTCAAAACCATTGGGTAGTGAGTTTCACATTACATTTGTGATGTTTTTGTGAAATGCAAGTTCTAAAACTGTTCACGTTCTTCTCTTTGTTTTTTCTAGATGAGTTATTACTTGTGTTCTCATAGTTATTTTTACTTGAAGTTTTTAATGCTATTACTAGAATTTAAATGTTAGAGTGGGCTTTTGTTAGCTCATTTCCTGAATCAGCTGTTCTTAACACCTTGGGGAGCTGTGGATTATGAACTTTTTCATTCAGTCTTTCAGCATCTCATTGTTTATTCATAATGATGTTGTAAAAATGCAGAAAACTATGCAAAAAGCAGCCTAAATGTAGTACAGATTTCTCCTAAAAAGTGTGTTTGTATGTATAGAAATATGCGCACCTGTATAAAAGATTAATAACATTTACATTTATACATTATATTACATTATGCATTATATTCTATGGAATATTTAATTAAACCTAGGAAAAAGTCTATGTAGAATTAAAATATTTAAATTAGTATCTTAAAACAGATGCATATTGTGCACAATTATCTGAAATGTATATTCGTTTCATCTATATGTGCACTTGCCGTTGTCCCATGCAAATGAGTGAATTTAACATTTAGTAACAGAAAAGGAAGATTATTGTAGTTTTCTTTTATTTGACTGTAGAAGACTACCACCCAGAAGGCAATTTAAGTGTTAAGTTCATAATCAATAGGCAAGTTACCCAAAAGGGAAAAAGAAGCAATGTTGTTTCTGTTCTGTTTCTGCTTGTTTCTACTCTTGGTATTATTATTTCTTTGACTGGGAATCGGTTATTCTTTGGGGAGAGATGGGAACCATCTCTTTGCAGCCAATGTGACGACATCACCATAGCAAGCCCTACCATCGTAAGAGCTTGGATGCATCTCTGAGCTCTCCAGTATTCAGCTGGAAGACTGGGGCCCCATAGCAGTCAAGGGACCCCTGGGTTATTTGTCTGCTATTTATTTGATAAAACATTGTAGGCTTCTGGTGCTGTTGGCTTGCAGGCAGAAGTCTCTCTGTCATTGTTCTAGCAGTTTTAAAACATGAGTACATTTTGGGAATTCTGCTCAAAAGAAGATGACAAGCATGTTTTAGTAAATCAGAACTTTTTTGGTAGGTGAGCTGACAGCATGCTTCAAATATAATTGACTGGTGGTTGATTTAACATCAGTAATTTCAGCACTAAGTTCAGCACTAATATGTTTGACACTCACTTTGTAAGGCATTGTATGGTGGGAATAGTTTCTGCTGAATGAAGCCTTTATTTGTTGCAACAGGAAGATGTCAGCAGAAGGTAGGTTAGCTGTGAAGAAAAAAAAATTGCTTTTAGTGAAGGTGAGAAGAAAATATATCATTACTGGCTTTAACATGTCATTGGTTTCCTCTCTCTTTCCCCCTGAAAATTTCTATTCCCAAAAGTTTCTCAAGTCAAGAGTTTTTCTTCTTGCAAATCCTGATTTTCTTCAATTTCTTTCTTAACGGATTTAATTTCTATCTTTTTCTCTTGGACCTTAAAATTAAAGATACTCTTTAACTTTCTATACGTTACTTTAACAACATGAATCTGCCCCCTCCTTGGTGAGGAGATCTCCCGTCCTTGGACCTTCCTGGATTCAGTTGTCTTCTCCTCTCAACACATTTCATTACAACTGTGGTTTTTGCTAGGACTAATCGTCTAATCTGTGTCATTTAGATTATGTCATACCTTTCTTTCAGCTTCCTGTATTGTGTCAGTGCTTAGTTCAAACTCTGTCTTCTCATTTAAAATCCATGTATCTTTGCTCCTCCCTACTTGCCTTTGTGTATTCACTTTCTTTGGTCTTTTTTTTGTTCCATCAGGTAATCAAATTAATTTGTTGTTATCCTCTGGCACAAACTTGGCCATGCCATGTTTCATGCTGCCTGTTATGGAGTAACTTTCTTGAATGCATAAGCAACTCTGTCCTTTGTCCCACTGAAGCCTGCGTTGTTACTTTCACCTCTACTGTGCTGCTTTAGGGGAAAACTGCTGTCAGTTTCCCATTAAGGCAGCAGTGTAATTATGCTGGTTGTAGCTCTGTGTCTTCTCCCAGCTTCAGTTTACTCATCTGGCTTTTTTGCAGATTTGAAAAGTACCTAGGGTGGGTTATACCCGGTGCACAGAATAAGTATTAATTCTTGAAATTATTTGTTAATTATGCTCTGGGCCGCTCACCCTGAGGAGCTGCTTCTGCCTAATTCTGTAATCATGGACACAAAGCTGGGACTCATCAGCAGTATAAAGGGAGTTTGGGATAGTGCACAGAAAGAGCTGGATGATTTTGAGGACTACAAATGGGATAAAATGTATGAGCGCGGAAGATAACATCATGCATTTGGGAGCTTTTACTGAAACCTGCTGCTCTAAGCTGGGATGTCATCAGCTGGAAATGACCAAGAAACACTGAGAGTTACTCAGTCACAAGCTGACAGTAAGCTGCGAAGGTATGAAAGAGGTAAATGCGATCCTAGGATGTCTCAGGAAAGATAACTCCAGATAGGGTAGTATTACTGCCTGCATACAACGATCATTAATGAGACCTTGTTTAAAATACCACATATGGTTTTGACTAATAGTGTTCAAGAAAGATGACCTGAAACTGAAGCTTGCATAGACAAGGCTGTAGGGATGATCAGGGGAATGGAGAATTTGTTTTACAAACAGAGGCTAGAAAAGGTTGGCTTGTTTAGCTTTGTCCTGGGTTCAGCCGGGATAGAGTTAATTTTCACAGGAAAACTTGGGGGAGGGCACAACCAGGACAGCTGACCCGAACTAGCCAAGGGGGTATTCCATACCATGTGACATCATGCTCAGTAAATATATTGGGAGTATATATATTGAGGGAGGTAGCGCAGCACGCTCTCTTTTTCTTTGGTGGCAGAGCATTAGGTTCTGGGTGGTGAGCAATTGTATTGTGTATCACTCGTTTTGTATTTTTGTTTATTTGTACTATTGTTACTATCGTAATTTCTCTCTTTATATTGTCCCAGCAAACTGTCCTTATCTCAAGCCCTGAGGTTCCACCTTCTTTGTCTCCTCCCTGATTCTCTTCCCCACCGCTTGGGAGCGGGGCTGGGAGAAGGAGGGAGCGAGCGGCTGCCTGGTGCTTTGTTACCGGCTGGGCTCGAACCACGACAAACTTAGCAAGGCAAAACCTGAGAGAGTATACAATTTTTTGTCTTTAAATACACCATGGCACAAAATAACTTTTTAAGCTGAAGGGCAGTGTTGGCAGAGGAACAGAGGGGTATAAAATGGCTAGGAGTACATTTCAGTTGGGGTTAAGAAACAAGTTCCTAACTATTAAAGTGGCTGAGCTCTGAACAGTCATTCCATGGGAGCAGACGGGGAGCAAAATATAACAGAAGTGAAGACAAAGCTCAGTAAGTTTATAAAAGGGCTTATCTGTAACAAGGCTGCTCCTGATAGCCACGCTTAGATTCCCTGAGCCAGGTGATCATCCTAGGCCTAGGGCTCTTAGGACCTACAGAGTTCTCTTTTTTTTAGTATTTTTTTTTTTAATTTTGTAGAGAAGCCATTTGCACTTGAGTCATTGTTTCAAATAAATGGGCCATTGGCAGATCGCGGGATGTGTTTGTAACTGTGGTTACCTTCCAGAAGTAAACAAAGTTTCCATCCTCATCTTGATGTTGGGTTTGGAGCAGATGCTTTTAAATCACATTAGCTCAGCTCCGCTAACTGAACTTGACTGAAACTCTGCTCTTCTAAAAGTGAGCCGTAGGTGTTGAAATGCTTCTACTGAAACAGTCTGTGTAAGCTAATTCAGTCAGTTGAACTGGTTTGGTTAAATAAAGCAGTTTTATGTTACTGACACACATTTTCAGCCCTTTGAATATCATCCACCATCTGATAGGAGCTAAATAAAAATTACTGAAAAAATTTACATTGGACAACAAACTATATTTAAAAAAAAAAACAAACCCAAACAAAACCTCTAATGATTCATAGATTTGTCTAAAACAAACTGCTGAATTTATCTATATAAGGCTCTAACTCCTCTTTGAAATAAAGGATTAATAGTGTTGACTTCACTGTTGGACAAATCTCTTGCAAGTGAAAGGAGACTGGGATGCCAGACAATTTCCAGTTACTTCTATCAGAGGACCTAATGAAAGGAGAAAACCATAATAAGAGTTGTAAAAATATTCTCCTCCCACATCTCTAAAAGGACGAGTTTGGCATTTGATAGGATGCCAGCGTGCTGCAAGTGTTGACTGCTGTTCTTTAAAGCCTTATAAAGAAACAAAAATAACAAAAGACACTACAGACAACATTGCCGCAATGAGTGTTTCTTGGATGTCAAACACCCTCCAGCCCATAGCACTTTGATCTTGGGAACAAACCATAAAGAACAAATAGAGTAATTTTTCTTACATGCTAACACTTAACAGTGAGGTTGATGAACTTCTGGAAAACTAGCATAATGGGCATGCCTTTTCCATTTGTTAAATTGTTTTGACAGGGGCATATTTCATTTAAAGAGACTGTTTTCTATTCCTTCCCTTTTTGGTCTCTGAAAAAATAAAAGAGGAACCAATATAGAACTTCACAGCAAGGATCAGCTCACCTTCCATATGAGCCAAGTGGAAAAAATATCACTTAAATGCTCTTTTTTTTTTTTTTTGGGGGGGGGGGAGGAGTAGGGCAGGGGGAAATAAGAGAAAAGAGTGCATAGACAGTATAGCTGGGTATTTGTGAGTTTTGGCTCAGTCAGCCTTTTCATTGAAAGCCTCTGTTTCCATTAAACTTGCCAAAGAAAATGTATGAAATATAGTAATACACACTGTACACATTAGGGATGGGAGCAGTGACTTAGAGACTACCAAAACCCCTCTGTAACTAGACACAAGTGTATCGGTGGGCTCTACCATGCTCGGTTACTATTTCCCATCCACAAAAGACGTGCTGCTTTGAAATTTTTGTGTCTCCATCCTTTCACATTTCCTTAGGAACTGAAATTGCCAAATTGGAGGAAGTTCCCTCCTGCATGGCTAGTCCAGCTCCCACGACAGGGTGTTATACTCCCCCAAACCCTGCTCTTCCAGGATCCCCTTTTCTCAATTTGCAGACATAGGGCTTTGGTCTGTTTGGTAGGCATATAAACTTTTGGTATGTTAAAGCTCGGGCTCTATTCATAGATTCTTCTGAGATTCATTTTGCCAATGTGACTCCATCTTCGAAGATATTACATAAATTTTTTTCAGGGATAGCTTAACATAATAGAATAAGAGACTTTTGGAGTCTTGACTTCTTGGAGTCATGAGTTCAAATTCTGACTAGAGTTAACCCAAGCCTTTCACTGTCAGAAGATGCTGGTTTATATGATTTCTGGTGAAAAACCGTAGCATGTCCAAGGCTTGTCTGCTCTGTCTGAATGGATGCTAACGGTCTCTGGGCGTAAGAGTCTGGGTTGGTTCCACCACTCTCATTCTTTCCCACTGTTTACGGTGTAATGTCTGTGTTTCAGCAGTGCTGTGAGAGACCCTGTCTGGATAGAATCTATCTATTGCCTGAAAGACTTTATCCTCATTACACAGGCAAATTAATCCACTAGTTTCTGCTCTGCATGGTTTTTCTTTTTAGAGAAGATGGTGATGACCAGAACCATTGCTGAGACTCAGTCGTATTCTTAGCCTTTTCCAGGGCAGAAGCCACCCCCTCACTGGCAGAAACACTGGTCAGTCCTTCCTTGCATTTATTTTCAAGTCCTTATTCAGCTATGCCCTGCAACATGCTAAAAATGAAACTCAGGATGCCTAGTAGGTGTTTCTCAGATTCTGTCCTGACCATTTGCAGAAGGAGTACTCTTTATACTATCCAACTTCAGGCAGCTGACGTGGGCTATGAACTGCTTTGTCTCCTGGATATAATTGTGCTGCTGGACAGGATTACCACCTGCAGCTGGGTATCATACATATGTGTGAGCTTGCATCTCATTCAGATCTGTGAGCAGAACTGCTGTCTGGGGCAAAATGAGCCATTCTGCAAAAATTTTCCACTTACACTATGTAAGCTAGCAAGACTCATTCTTCCCAGTTCAGCACACCTTTTCACATTTATTATAAAACTTAATTGCAAGTGGTTGCATGTTTGCAGTCGCATGTTTTGTTGCAAATGTTTCAACACTTTGGACTTGTTTTGCCTAAGTGAAGTGGTAACTGAGGTACGAAAAAAGAGTTCTGCTAGAGGCAAACCTTCTCAAATGACTGCTTTTCCTGTCTTCTGAAACTTTCTGTCTCATGGCAGTTAATAGATGATCTCAGTGGAGCATGGCATCTGCACATAAACCTCTTACCTTCAATTTCTCATGCAAACAGAATACAGAAATGACAGGTTAGGAAACAAGTGCTAAAAATATCTGTAGTTAATTTCCTTTTACGCTTTGTCTTGAAGTAATTTTTGGGCAAGTAAAGAGAAATTATGCACAACATGATTTCCTGATTTTTTTTTAACTTTTTTTTTTACTGTGATTGACTGAAATCTTGGAAAGTTTCTGGAAATCACTTAAAGTAGGAGGCTTCCAAAGTTACTACAGCTGTTAAAATCCTGCCACACCAGGCCAAAGGACCTAAACGTTATCAGAAAGTCAATTTTGCTTAAAGATTTATTCTGTGGCTTCTTTCCAGTAGGAAGTCTTTCATGGCTTCTTTAAGGTTTTCTAATGTAGTTCTTTAATGAAAGCGTGGTAAACCTTGTGAAACTTTACTTCAGTCATGTTCATATGAAACAGATATAGGCTTACCTGTGCATATACGTACAGAAGGAGTATTCACAGGTAATAAGCAAGAGGCACAGATGGCGTCTGAAAGATTTCCAGGAAACATCCACAATTTGACATGATACCTTATCCTAACTCTGGATGCACTGGACCACCACCTCTGTCTGGGAAGCTGTGTGCTGATGCCTTTACCTTCACTTCTCATGAAGAACAACTCAAAAAACAAGAGAACAAGTCTCCAGCAGATACAGATCTGCACAGCTACAGTGATTTTCCCCTGCATTAATAATCTGTTTCAGTTATATGCTAATGGTAGAATTGACAGGTTCCATAAAGTTCATAATGAAAACTACTTCACACTTAAGTATGTCAAAACACTACTAACAGCATACCCCAAGAGTGTGCTGTTGAACATTTCAGTGAGCAAACTGTGGGGACCTTTCAATTTCCTCAGCTCATGAGTATTTAGACAATATGTGAGGTACATCAGTGGGGCAGCACAAGGCATCCTGCAGTGCTGCTGAACTGCTACGGCTCTGTGAGAGAGCAGGGCAGCCTCAGCCACCTCAAACAGAAAGCAACTTGCCCTATATACAACTGCACTTGGAGTGAAACTTACCCGTTGATCAAAATGTTCGTTTTGTGAAAATCTCTGGGTAGGCGAATCTGTGGAGAGGAAGTTCCCATTTTGTAGGCAAAATAGCCCCCACAGCTGGGGCAGAGGGCTGTTGCTGAGGTTAGCAGGTATCTCTGTGTCCCTTGTTGGCTAGCTGACCCTGGCCTGCTGTGGCCACCATCCACACCCAGTATGAGGGCTGGTCACTGAGCTACACGGCAGCATCTCGCAGTGTACAGCCTGCAATAGCAAACTCGCTGCCTTTTGCTTGGGGATTTCTGGACAGGGATCGTAGTGTGAATCCATTGGCTCTCTCACCTGGTCTGGGCTGAGCACTCCCTTGGTACTCATTTTGTATGTTTCTACTTGGATGATGACCCTCCCTACCTGCCCACCACTGTCATCAGTCTCTTTCCTACACGTTTTCTCTTGAGAGGCAGGTCAGCCATGTGCAAGGTGCTTGGAGCTCTGTGCAGAAGGCTCAGTTACAGATTTGCTGACTCCTTTCCCGGCAAAAGGCTTCCAGTCGTCTCTGTGGAGGACCTGTGGGTAACAGCTGTGGGCTTTGCAGAGGGCTTTAATTAGGAACACTGCTGCTTGGGTGTCTTTCCTCTTCAAAACATAAGAATTTCTTTTAAATGCAGTTTTAACTTTTGATGGGGCTTGTAATGCTTGTTTTGGGGACAATTCTTCTACTGTTGTGGTGTTAGTGGGTTATCTTTTTTTTTCTTCAATTACTGAAATATTCTGAATACTAACGTAGGCGGGTGTTTTTTGGTCTCTGTACATGTTTAAACTGTGCGTTCATTAGGAAAGACCAGTCTTTCCTCCAGTGAGCAAGGTTAATTATGCATTAAAGTAACAGTGGTAAATAGTTCAGTATCATGTTGTATTGTGTTCCTATTTGGTAGATTTTCTCCAGAATTTTGTGTACTCGCTCACTGGGAGCAGATGACTCTTTTCCATGTAACAGCTAAACTGATCAGAACATTACGGATTTTGGGGTTTGCTGTCTTTGTGCGTCATGGAAAGTCTTCATCCTTCCAGAGGGAGGGTGCATCTCCGTCTTCCCTTGATGGGTAAGATTGAGATCTTCCCTGGTTGTGCACCAAGCGAGATATGATAAAGTTTATTTCCCTGCTTTTTTTAATATCTTTTCCATTCTCTTCAGAGACTGTAGTACCCCTTAGGCTTCAGAATCACTGGAATGCAAATCTCTCTGAAGTACAGAAGTGTACCTGTTTTCTTCTCCATACAGATGACATTTGGCAATATTTCCATTTGCCAAGATGTCCTTGTGAGGGCATGAAAAGATATTATTTCAGCCTGATGTTCACAACTGAGATTCAGATTTCTGAAAGAACTCATCAATTTAGTCACTTCATCTTGAACTGGAAATGTTAAACTAGAGGCAAAGCCGTGCAAAGCCTGGGGCTCATGCAGTATTTCTAGAGGATTCTGGATGTGCAGTTTGCTAGACCAGGATGAACTGTCTTTTCAGTGGGGGCTGTGTCTTGACATTTTGAGCTTGTCAGTTGGTAGTCATATTACTTTCTCCAGAGATCATTAGTGTTCTTACTTAACTGCCTAGCCTTGTGTCATGAGAAAAGGGTAATTAATACTATTTACCCTTGTGCTACTTGTGTCTTAAAAATGAAAGTGTTAGATGTATGCTGTGCCTCACGCAAGCCCTGTTTGCAAATGAGTAAACTATAATAAAGAGGGACTAAATAACTTTTTGTTAACATGATTCAAGAAGCCTGTAAGGAACTGAAGAGTAAGTCTTACCTTGTGACTGAAATTGTGCTTTTTCCATAGAATTACTTCGGCTTTTTAAAAATCATACTAGCTGATGAAAGTGAATGAAAGAAGAGTAATAAAATCATATTTAATTTTGGGCAAAGCCATAGCAAAAAACCCAATGGTCCATTTGCTGGCAGGCATGCAGGTGGTCAGGGCATGTGAGTTGTGGTTGTTCTGGACAAACTGAGATTATCTATCGGTAACATCAGCTGCAATCAGCATTGCAGGCACACCACCTCCATGGCCTCTCCAAGGGAAAGACTGTGGTTCCTTTGGTGAGGCTCAGCATAGAGTCTGCAGAGACCTGGGCTCTGGTCTGCATTGGTCTGCAGTATGCCTTCCTATACCTTCTGTAAAATGTGGATTATCCTTGTCTTCTGTCTTATCTCTGACTGCAAGTACCTCAGGACAGGAAGCATTTTTTGCTCCATCTATGAATGACGCCACTGCAGGGTTTCAAGTTGCTGCTGTAAGAATGTAGGTCCCATAGAGTGGGAATAATTACCTAGAAAAGCCATGCTAAAAAACAACAACCAAACAAAAAAAAAAAAACAAAACCCAAAACGAAATTGCTGTGAACTCTTGACTTGTGTGGCTGAATTTTGGCATGCTCCAAGGAAGTACAGGATTTAAAGCTCCAAAAAAGAGGTACCTCCTCTGCCTCTGATATACTGTCTTGAGTAAGAACAACAGCTTTCTCATGAAAAGGTTTGACACTTTCCTTTGCTTTGCCCCACCTCATTTTACATCAGCTTTGCTTTGCGTCCTTCTCCTTGATTTTGAAAAGGCAAGCATGCCAAATCCTGTTGCAGGTAATGGTTTCTAATCACCATTACGAGTGCGAGCATCCTCAGCCCCTGGAGGTGCTATCACACTCGTCCACTGGAGCACCGCACCGTGTGCTGAGGTCAGGAGGAAGCTGTCTGGGAGAAGAACAATGCGGTGCCCTGACAAAGTGTCACAGTCAGCTTGAACGTAACTTACTGTGTCAGGAAGAGAGAGCAAGAAAAAAGTGTGAGGCATTCTAATAAAAGCACCAGTACAGTGAAGATTCATTTTTCTTAGAAAGAATCTTAAGAAGTTCTTTTTTTTCTCTCTCTTGGC
>JAVKLA010000010.1:4749509-4793701 GCA_034782735.1 Sagittarius serpentarius | reverse complement strand
CCCCCCCCCCCCCCATCTGCATTATCAACTCTACCCGCTGTGTCGGTCTCTCTTTCTCTGCTACTGTCAATATGCATTGAAACTTCTGTCTCCTCCTTTGTTCGCGTTAGCAGGATGAGTCTTTCTAGACGCAGGAAAGGGGACCTTTTGCTGGCCTACATATCAAATAATTTTTCACCTTGTGAATAGTGGAGGAGGCAATCTAAATCCCTTAGTTCTGAATCTCTCTTTTCTTTCTCTTGGATTGGACTTCGAAGCAAGCATAGGGTGCTGTTGGCTTGGCTGCTGCATGTCATTTGATAGATGCATACAAATCCAGGAAGTGATCCAAATCCTGTATGACTTCTTTTATCCCCAAAGGAACTTCCTGCAGAGGAAACAATTAGGGTGTTTTTTGTTAGTTTCTGGGTTAAGGAGAAGGCTGCTATAAGATTTTATTTCCATTGGCATCTAAGAAGCAAGTCCTTTAAGATTTCACATCCTGAGCTGATTTTTGAAGAAAGCTTGACTAATCAGAATTTTTCAGGGGATGAAGAAGCCACTCACCCTCAGGTGGCTACAGGTTAGCCTGCAGCAGTTGCATCAAGCTTGCCATGACAGTAGAGGAACCTGTACAACCTACCATAGGCTTCTGCTTTTTGCGCAGATATCTCCCAAAGTAACTGCAGCAATCTGAAGTGCCATATTTTTTTACTGCCCTTTTGCAGGGGAAACTTCCCGACTTCCTTCAGAGCTGTGGTTCTCTGTGCCGTTGTAATGTTCTTAAACTTGAAAATCATTTTGGGCAGGGGTTAGAGAGCATCAGGAGTGAGGATCAGAGACCTCCTGAGGGCCCTTCCCACCTGAAGGACTTTGTGAATCTCTGATGGTCTGCACTGATCACTGGCAAGAAATGACTATTGCACTTAACATGTAGTGAGTGTGCACAGAATTGTGGAAGTGCTGTCATGGAAAGTTAAAAGTACTGTTCATGAAGGTATATGGACCGCAGAATCAAAAATATTAACTGCAGCTCAAATACGTTATTTATTTAGCCTGAGAATCAAATTAGGTGATCATAGTAGTATAAAAGTGAGTGGCCTGCTGTGACTATGTTCTAGGGAAAACCTGTGTGGGTTTTTGGTATTAGAGGCAAGGTGCAAGTGATCCTTCCCACCTGCCTGTGCTGTAAGACAGAGGCTTGGCTCAGCCTTCTGCTTGAAGGGGTGCTGGGAAACATACTTGAAGACCCAGTTTTGACTCTGGCCAGAGAGGGAGGAGGACACGAAGAACTGTGGTAATATCAAGATTTCAGGCTGATATTTAAAATCAAGTAACCTACACTTAGGAGCAGCTTAAAAAAAAAATAAAATCAGAGCTATCTATCAATGTTAAGTGTGGCAAAGTCATAGGAACCTAATAGCCAGGAGTTGAATTCTACTCAATGTTAAGGTGGATCATTTACAAAAGACTGGTCTGTACTTGAACTATGCGTGTCCTCAAAGCTCAGGGAAAATCATGTTCAGGATTTGAACCTGTGTAAGGAGGTCTCTCAGGCCTTGGATGCGGATACTTCCTGCTCCTTGTAGCTGTTTTCATCGCAGCAGTTGGGTAAGGGTTGAGGGAGGATAAACTCAAACTTTCCTGTTGAGTTATACCTGAAACCTCTGAATTAGAGTGCAGACTCTCATGGGATGCTTTCAGTTTCTCACTGAAATAGTATTAACCCCTGTCATATCACCAAGGGCCACAGAACAAATGCATCCACGGAGTTTAACACTGTTTATTCACATCATCGCACAGAAAACAGATGCACAAACCTAAGGAAAGTGTTGCTCTGGCAGGGAGAGTGTAGCGTGAGGCCAAAAGTGAATTCCTACAAGGCAGAACTGAACACTGTAGCCACGTGATAGATGGAAGAGACCAGTATAAATCACAGGATAAAATAACCGCTGTGAAGAATGCTCCTTGTCCTACAAATGTTGCGCAGTTATGCTCCCTCCTAGGATTTATAAACTATTTCAGTCATTTTTTTGCAGAACCTTTCAACATTCCTGAATTCTCTGAATCAACAGCTCAGGAGAGAATTGAAAATGGCAGTGCACTGATGCTATAAAGGAATCCAGAAGACTTAGGGATGCATTAATCTCTGATTTAACACAGTGCAATATACTCTGAAATTAGTAAGGTTGGACTGAATGTTACTGTGAGCAGAACTTGCCCTTTGCAGTTTAAGATGTGGGGCTCAGGGCCCCCAGTGGTGTAAGTTACACCCCAGGCAGAAGGTGTAAAGTGGTGTAGTGAGCACAGGTGTGATGTTTTGTGGGTGCGCGATGCTGGTGAGAAGAGGCAGGAGTGTGCCATGGGAATAACACGTGTTGATACATTCCTCTGCGGAGATCTGATGTGCTTTTGCATACATGGCTGCAACCTCTATGGCAGCTAAGGGAGTTTCCTGACAGAGAGCAGCCCACGCTTGGTCACAGGAGCATTGGGAAGGATGTGAGCACACACTCGGGTTAGGCTTTGCTTGAACTGACGCAGGAGGAGCAAAGGTCTGATAATTTGCAACCAGTTTGGACTCTTATGAAAAGCATCATGAACACACTATTTTATCATTTTCACGTGCATTTTGTTTTTAAGCAGCGTATATCAGGAGTTTACTGTTTGTAAACTACCTAGGTTACCAGATTTGCCCCAGGTACTCATTTGCCTAGGTTCTCCCACCTGAGCTTGATGTATATACTATAAATTGAGTCCTGCCAGTCTCTCTTAAAAAAAAAAAAAAAAAAAAAAAAAAAAAAAGGGCAAATTCTGCCAGTTACCTTGCATCACTGCTCTGTCATCCTGGTTTTGTGATGGCGAAGCACAAACACTTCTGATGGCGGCTGGGCTCCTGGTAATACTGCAGATGAGCAGGCAAAAGTGGTGAAAGCCAGGCTGCACCATGGTTACAGCTGAAGGAAGAAAGCTCAGGTGATGGCATGAAACTCGTGAAAGGATTTGGTAGCCAAGCTGGGACTCTCATTTGTCATTTTACCTTAAGATCAAAGCAGAGCAAAAAGCAAAGGTACCTTTGATTTCTAGTATTTCAACACACCCTTATTCTCCATCATCTCTGAAATCAAGACTCATTTGTGCTTGGGTCCGTTTTCTAATGATAACAGAAAACGGCGTTCATCTTGATGATTTGTGCAGGGAAAAATGAATCCAACCGTTTCACAAATGACCAAAAAAATGTTGAGGATAGGTTCAAGCCAGTTCTGGCTGTATTCCAACAAATTAGTGCACCATTAACACATACTGCTATGGAACAATTGACACAAGTATTTGGAAAGCTATAGGTTTCTAGAAATTATAAACTACTAAATGGTGAATTTTTTAGCAAGCAGTGATATGGCACATACAGGAAAACCTCTGAAAAGTCCAAACCAAACCGACCTATCTGTTTATCCCAATAACTTGTCAAGTGCACATTACTTTTGTGCTTTACTTACCATATAGACTTCCTGTTCTTGAAGTATCTGTTTCACCATCTCTGTTCCTGGTACCGAGAACTCTTCTTGGGGTGGTCAGTAGTGGCCTGAGATTTTTGTCTGCATTCAAGGAAGTCTAGCTGAACTGAGCAAAGTTATGAAATTAAACCTCATGAAACCTGTGTGTGGCTCCTACTCAACAGTGTTGCTGCCCTGGGTGTTTGGAATCTCCATGTGCTCTAACCAGCATTCTTGCATTAAATCTTTATTTCTGAAAAATGGATCAGCAAAATTTTCCTGGGTTTCCGTCTTCAATCCTAAAAGTTTCTTTGAAAATTGAAACAGTGGAAAGCGCTGACCACTGGGAGGAACACTTAATGGGTAAATTCCTGACAAAGATGGGATGGATTATAGCACTTCTCCTCCAAAAGGCAACCCCCACCCCCCCAAACTAGAACTACTACTTTCAGAATTAAAATGCAATGCAATACTCTTCTCTAAGACTTTCCTTCAATGATTTCCTCACACAGACTCACACAATAGTCACTGCTTTAATTTAAATTTAAGCTATTTCTCCCCAGTGTGGGAAAGATGAAAGATTTCCAATTTGTAAATACCAGTGGAAAACTTGTAGAATTTTTGTTGCTGAATTTATATTTTAATTAAAAAGGGCTTTATGGAATGAAAATAAAAAGAGTGTTTTGGCAGAAAATTTTCATTTTTTTTCAAATTTCTGCTTTTTTTTTGTTGAAAAAATAATCCAAGCATAATAATTTTTTTCTCCTGATGGTTTATTTTTGTTAATAATATTTTTTGGTTTTTAAAAGTGATTTTTCTGAAACTGGAAATGGTCATTTAAAACCAGGGCATTTTTCCTTTTTTGATCTGTTTTAAAAAAAAAAAATTAAAAAACCCCCAAACCGACCCTCATTCCCCTCCCAAATCCCAAAATACAACATACTTATTAATGCTTAGATGGGAAATTTTGATTTTTATTTTTTAAATAAATACAACATTTTCACTTTAAAAAGATGGCATTTCTGTCTCTGCTTCACTTGAGATGTTTTCAGAGATCAGAGCAATATGGATCATAACAAGTTTTGTTTCTTTGCTAAACATTTTTATCTTAGCTGTTAACTGGCATCAGTTCCAAAACCTCTGCTAAATTCACTAGTCCTCATCTGTGACGGCGGAAACAATTTCATGCATTGAGGAGAGTGCTTAAGCTGTCCTTACGTCATAGAGGACAGTTCCCTTAAGCATGTTTGTAAGGACAATTGTGTTTGGTAGCTTTTTTTTCTGTCCTCCAGAGTGTTCTTAAACACTTCAATGTTTTGTTACAGGAAAAAATGGAGATAAATTTTTATTGGTAGGTATCCTTCAGATTTACATGTGTGTCTGTTCTCTGTGAGCACTGTGGAATTTTAATTTACTTCTATCCACCCAGCTGGGTGCCTGACTTATAGCCATAGCTCAGAGAAGGAGTTGAAAGAGGTAAAAAGTAGAGAGCATAAATAATACCTGCATCAGTAAACTGAAGGGTAGGGGTACAGGTCTCTGCTTTCCAGCCATGCCTGGCTGTTTCAGAGCTTGTCAATAGATGAAATGAGAAAATCTCCTCTAAAATAAGCACTTAATATATTTTTACCATGTGAGTGTCCAATGAGGAATTATTTAGAGATATGTAGGAAGTGATTGGCCTGCCAACCAACTACCTACAGATAACTAGCATCTTTTTGGTTGAGAAGGTACTCTAAAAATTGAGGATCTACCTGAGATGTAATTTTTGTATGCCATGGCTCTCCATTTTTAAAGTTAGGACAATAAAGCATCCCCATTTGTGATGAGAAAAGCAAGAACGTAGACATCAATGATTGAGAAAGTTACTAACATTACAATGGCCGTGATATTAGATAAGTAACTGAGAAGTGCTTTAAGATCTGTTAATGACCTAAAAAAATGAATAAAGCTAGTGGAAAATATGCTTAATTTAAAATACAGATTGAGAGGATATATTTTCCCAAGTGCCTGGACATACCTTCCTGTGTTGCATGTAAGTGTTGCTGATTTTATCAAGAGTAACAGCAAAATCCACCCCCCTACATTTTGTTGAAGATTTAAGTTTCCAGCAGGTAAAGGCAGAGCAGAAGCGCCTGTGTCACAGCATGAGCAAGGGCTAGAGCTTGTGAAGGACCTGCATGTGCCATTCTTTGGTTCGAGGTGTGTACGGGAGTCTGTAGATTAAGCGAGTCTTTGAAGAGCTCAAATTTTAGTTTAAATTTATCTTCTGTCACAGAAGCTGAGTTTTTAAAATATTTTTCTTCCTAAGCAGAAACAAAATTGCTCAAAGGGAGAATGTAGTAACTTATTCTCTGATATTTTTGGCCTGTTCTAGTCCAGTAGATATTTTGATCTTGTATTTTAAAATAAGACTTATTAAATATTAAATTAGCATTTTTGCAATTATTTTCCTGAAAGAAAACTCATAGTTACTTTTCAAGGAAATACTTACATTTTCTTTGATATAGTTCAATTGGCTGTAGTTCTTACTTACAGGGAAGTCAAACCAGCTGCGGCTGGAGTCCTCATCTGCTTCCACTAAGGCTGACATGGACTTAATGTTGGAGTATAGCTTTGATGACAATTTGAATGGGAACTTGGAGACTGTATTTCAGGGTTTGAAGGCTTCAGTACTGATGGAGCCTTAAAGTAGGTGGTTTCATAATTTGAGATTTGAATTGTTCTCTAGAGCTGCACGAGACCAATAAAGTGTTGTAGATAAAATGAATTTAGCTGACAGATATGCAACATGTGCAATATATTTTTATTATTTCTTTACAAAGGTAAAGCCAAATGCTGAAATCTTTATTCATTTGTGTCTCTGTCCTTACTCAGACTAAGCTCCCATTGGCTCTAACCTGTCTCCAGTTCATTGAAATCAGTGGAAATGTATCTCCATAAAGACTTTAGGATGTGATCCACTTTGCTTCAGTTGTGCAGGCCAGCATCACTCAGATTTACATCATAACGCTGTCACAGCGGCATGGCAGCTGCACGAACAACACAGCATTCTTGGGAGGAAGTTTGCCCTATTTTGTTAGCTCTCACAGCAACATTGTCAAAAGTTCCTGTTTTAACAGTTTCAGTCACTGATTAGTTCTGCAGCTATTACTGCATGAAGATATAAAAAAAATATTTTCTGGAGGTATTGTTAAGTTGTGTTTCTGCCACTGACTTGCTGAGTCATGTTGACTGTGTCACACTGTCTGGTTATGATCCTGTTTCCTTTCTTGTCAATCCTTACATGTAGTTTTCAGAGACTATTCTGAATTTCATATATTTTTCTAGGAGATTGTTTGGATCATAAGAAGGTGAAATCACTTGCCTGTGTATTTTGATCAGTGTTTAAGTCAGTTATGAGTAATTTGTTTCTGTATTTCATAGCACATGCTACAAGGGTCTCATATCGGTCACAAGATGTGGAAGCAATGTTTGACATGCAGGTATCATTTATTCTGTGACAATCTCTTGCATCATGGTTTTCAGGATGCCACTTCTGAGCAAAATTTTCAGTGATATTCCCAGCACAGTCAAGTGCAAACCTGGAAGATGTGATGTTTTCAAATATTTAATATAATTTACCTTTTATATTTGCTGTAGCTTACTACATTGTAATGATAGACCACTGATTTTGAGCTCTAGCTGTCTATGTAAGTAAAATTCCTCCCTCGAGTTCCTACAATTTGATGCTGCAGTTGAACTCTTAACCCTTTCAAATTGTTTTTGAGAATCTTTTTTTCATCTCTTGTGGTCATGTAAGATCATTGGATGCAGTGGAATTCTTCCTTGTTTTCACTGGTGTAAGAGTAGGATTTGGATCTTGATTTGAAATAGGTTTGGTGGTATTATTATTTTTTTTTTTTAATAAGACCAAATTACAATTTGACCACTTTCATTATAGATGATCAAACAGAACTGCAAACACAATTTTCAGATTAACATCCATTACAGCATAAAGTATTCAGTGGCAGCCTTTGCCAAGAGCTGTCCAGAACCTAATTATTCATCATTAAACTGCAGCCTGAAGACACAAAACCAGACCAGAGGTCTGCTGTATAACATTGCCGTACATGCACATAATAAAACAGAGGGTTGGATCCACAGGGGACTTGGGTCTCCGTTTCTGCTTCCTGCTCTTCATGCTACACACTCAGCAGTTAAAATATACACAGTATTCAGAGGGAAGGGCCTCGAACCACTGCGGGCCACCTGCTTCCCCTCCAGGCAACTGCTCTGACTGCCAGGCTGCAGTCATGCTCCCTGCCTTGCTCTCCTTAGCCCCACCACTCGGGGTGCCATGCAAGGGGTATCAGCTTTGGTAAAACGGATGGAAAATGCCCCTGCAGGCTGTCATGAAAGGTGGGAGGTGTGGGAACGAGCTCTTCCTTAGAAGGGGAAAGTTGACGCCACTCCTCTCACAAGATGTGTGACTTTCCAGATTCAGTACTCTGGGATGCTGTTGCTGCAGCCAGGCACCACGGAAATTCCCTGGTAGAAACTTGAGAGCCTGGAGACTGGATGGAGGATGGGGGAACGAACCATTCAGGGAAGGCACCTCTTTTGTCCTTTTGTGGATGCCCCTCCTGGTTACAAACCCCAGCAGTGGGTAGTGTGAAGGGCCCGGATAGACAAATGGTGGAGAGGGGAGGAAGGAGGAGCACAGAGGCAGCAAGCACCCTGCCTGGGCTTACGCAGCAGGATGGGGCAGAGGCAGGCAGGCAGCACAGGTTTCCCCACCCTGCTGTGAGGTCTCATCTCCTGGAAAATATTGTCCCTCTTATGACCTGGTGTCATGTGGTTATCTTATTTGGCATCTAAGATTCCAGAGTGCACAGGTGAGCCACAACATGCCAAGGGTTTTTCTTCTGGTTTTGTGTTAGAGAATACTCTGAGTGGTGGAGGGAGCACGTGGGTAGCCTGGAAGCTGAGTCAGTGCACTGGTTTACATTTGGACAGGTATTTCCACAACAAAAAGAGTTCATAACTTACTGTCTGCCTTTTGAGACGGCCTGAGCACCTGTAAACTCAGCATGATAAGTGAGAGCTTGGAAAACTTAGCAACTCTGAAAATCGGATACTCATCAGTTCCAGCTTTCCACATAGTATTAAAAGTAAATATGTACAAACAGATGCCTCTGCTACTTGACCTGACCAAGGACAGCTTCCCACTTCCCATTTACACTCCACACTCAAACATTTTCCTGGAAATGATTCCTTGCAATAAAGAACATGAAAATGTGTTGGGCTGTTCTTCCTTTCAAGGATGGTATGTGATGAATTGGAAATAAGCATAGAAATTAAAACACTTCTCCGTAAAATCACATTCGGTAAGCCTTTAAACTAATCACAGTTCAAAACCATAATGCCTGGAGCTAAAACAATTGTGTTTAAAGCAACAAGGCAGACCCACAGTATAAACTTCCATCAAGATGTTGAGCCTGTACTTGTTTTCTGTTTGCTTTCTCTTCCCTTTTAAGCCTTAATCTTCAGTAAAAGCTGTGGAATAGGGCCACGTAACATGGAAAAGCCTATGCATTGCTACAAAAGTGAAATCTACAGCAGAAGGAAAAATCTCCTTGATAAACTGTTCAACTGCCTCTGCTAGATGGTGATCGTTCCTGCTGTTATTATGGGAGTTGCAGGTTGCAAAATTTCATGTCTCACTTTCTGCCCCTCCCCCCCTCCGGCATTAAAGACTCAAATTCAACAGTTTCTTTCTTCTCTCCTCTTTTCTCTTTGGGTAGAGCTGGAGAAAATACGAACTCTCTCTCACCTTTTCTGTATCCTCTGCTTTTTTTCTTTAGACTATTGTATTGCCTTTTTCAGAATTATCTCCTTTTCTTTAAATCTTAAAAGTTTGATTATTACAGCCCAACAGCCAGTGGACCTGGGGCTAGAGACCTATATGCCCTTACCATTTCAAAAGTGTCAATATCTTCACAATCCAAAAGGGCTTTCAACTTTTCTTTCTTCCTTTTTTTATGTAATAAAATGATTTCAGTAAAAGTAAGCTCCAGAAGTTTCTCCCACCATCTCTTCTGCCAAATATACATAGATAATTTATATGACTGTGGGTTTTCAACTGCAGGCAGCCTTCTTGAAATGTTTGTAATTTGCTGTTTAGAAACCAAATCTGCAATAAAAATGGATGTGAAATGCTGCTTTCAACATTAGATGCTTCCACTAAAATTATTGTATGATGACTGAAGTGCTCATGGTCTGGAAGTCATCCGAAAAGCGTAAGTGATACAGATACCTGACCTTAATCTCTTTCACCTCAAAATGCATTTATGGCAGGACCTTATGCCTTTTTGCCTATTCCTTCTTTTGGGTCAAAGCCTCTTTTCTTTTGGGAAGCTACTTCAGGACTGGAAAACCATTGCTTTTCACCTGTATCTCTCCCATTAATCATTTGTTTTTCAAAAATCCAACATCTTTTTCTTTGTCCATAGATACTTGAATTGTCTCCTCACCATCTTGTCCCGCTGTATACTGGCAGATCATGGCTGGTGCTTCTTTCAGACTTGATTTTTGGGAACCCAACTCAAAATGACCTGGAAGGGTCTGGCTTTTAAAGGGCAGGCCCTCAACCTTGCTTGAAATTCCTGTGTGTTCAGTGACTGATCTGTGGCTCTTATGGCTAGTGACAGAAGTGGCTGATGGGCCTCCCCAGGACTAAAGATTAATTTGGCCCAACTGGAAACAATTGCTATATCCTCAAAGCAATTTTAAGTGATACGTATTTATGGGGAATGCTGTTGTAGTCCTCCTCCATGATAAAACTATCTTTCACTTTGTCACGGTTTAAGCCCAGCCAGCAACAAAGCACCGTGAGGCTGCTCACTCACTCCTCCCCCCCCAGTGGGATGGGGAGCAGAAAATATAATGAAAGCTCATGAGTTGAGACAAGGACAGGGAGGGATCACTCACCAATTATGGTCATGGCCAAAAACCAGATTTGACTTGGGGGAAAAAAACCAAAATCAATTATTTAATGTTACCTATCAAATCAGAGCAGGATAATAAGAAGTAAAACCAAATCTTAAAACACCTTCCCCCCTACCCCTCTCTCTTTCCTGGGCTGAACTCCACTCCTGATTTTCTCTACCTCCTCCCCTCAAGTGGCACAGGGGGATGGGGAATGGGAGTTGCAATCAGTTCATCACATCTTGTCTCTGCTGCTCCTTCCACCTCAGGGGAGGACTCCTCATCCTCTTCCCCTGCTCCAGCGTGGGGTCCCTCCCACAGCAGACAGTCCTCCACAAACTTCTCCAACATGAGTCCTTCCCACGGGCTGCAGTTCTTCACGAACTGCTCCAGCGTGGGTCCTTTCTGCGGCCTCCAGTCCTTCAGGCACTGACTGCTCCAGTGCGGGCTCTCCCAAGGAGATGTCCCCCTCTCTTCAGGGGCATCCAACCGCTCTGGTGTGGGTTCCTTCACAGACTGCAGGTGGGCATCTGCTCCCCCGCTCCCCTCCATGGGCTGCAGGGGGACAGCCGGCCCTCTCACCAGGGGCTGCAGCGCCATCCTCTCCTCTGGCCCACCTCCTCCCCGCCTTCCTCACTGACCTTGTGGTCTGCATAGGTGTTTCTCTCGCATCCCACTCCCCTCTCCTCTGCAGGTTTCCCCTTCTTAAATACGTTAATGCAGAGGGACTGCCACTGTCGCTGATGGGCTCAGCCTTGGCCAGTAGTGGGTCCAACTTGGAGCTGGGGAAGCTTCTAGCAGCTTCTCACAGGAGCCACCCCTGCAGCCCCTCCCCTCCCCAAAACCCCTCCGCACAAACCCAGTACACAGTTCTCGCTGGGGCTGCATCCAAGAAAGGAATGGAGGATTAAGCACACAATTCCTGTTAGCAGCAGTAACTCTGGTAAACTAGGGAGCAAGCAGGCTGCTTTAACCCTCAAGGTGAAACCCTAGGGGCTTGCTTCCTTACTGAATACTAGGTTTTGGCCTGTTTCATGTATTTGTCGTGGCATATATCCCTGTCTCTCTCTGGTAATGCTCAAGGGTACAAGATGAAGAACTGTGTGATTCAAATCTCAAAATCATAATCACTTTCTGGTTTAAAAAGCAAGCTTTAGTTTGTTATTATCAGTGGTAGATCCTCTTCCTCCTTTTTAAACATAAACTAACCAAATTGAAGGTAAAGTCAAACTAAACAAAATAGCATACATACTCATTGCTGATCTAACTGAGCAGGGAATGGATGCAATAGATGGAAAGATCTTTATTAAGGGATGAAAACATTTTTTTTTAAGTTATTTTTCCTGCTTTCCAGTACACTTTAAAAGGAGGTTGAAGTTTCTAGTTCTCTTTTCTGAAGGTGAGGAGGGGTTTGGCTTAATTACATTGAACTGATTACATCTTGAGGTGAACTTGAGTCATTCCAGTGATATTATGTGGTTTGCATCCATCAGAAGACTTGAGTGTAGCATGGTTAGAAAATGTTCGTGCGCAGCTAATCAAATCAAGTCATGTACACATCCAGTATTCAGCAATAGCTGCCATTTGTACCTTGCATGGTAGTCTGAAAATTATCTATAGACATAAATTGTTTTGCTTTAATCACACTGATAAAGCTGCAATGATACGATAACTCTTAATTTTTCTCTTGTGTCAATATAAATATCTCAGGCCACAGTGTAACGGTGCTTTACATGTTTTATCAGTAGTTGTATTTCAATGAAGGGAAGGAGAACTAGTTGTGGGTCTGCAAAATCTCTCTAAACTGGCATTGCTACATCTCGAAAAATAGTTATACTAGGTGCCTTGTCTGTATTTCTCTTTTTTGTATAAGGCCATAGTCAGGAATGGTTTTGGGGAACAAAGTTAGCAAAGTTAGATAAACAATCTTTTTGTGCTCAGCTCTTCACCGCTGTCCCCCCAGCTGAGGAATGGTTATTGGCTGCGTGAGTGTTCCTAGTTTGTGTCAAAGCCAATAAACCAGGTTAGATTAGATCGCCATCATAAGAGCTGGGTAAATTAGCCCATGCTGGGCCCAGGGCTTTTATACCTGGCCTGTGTCCAGGTCCAGAAGTGCCTTGTTAAAAGCCGAGCTTGAATAGCTCTCATTCCAGGCACTTCTGTGACTGGTGTGCACACATGCCCCACGATGGTTTTACCAATTGGACAATGCTTATTTTTGTATTTAATCACCTAGAAGTTTTTCCTGCTAGGGTTCTTGCTGAGTATGCATGTTTCCATTTCTTTCTCAGATTTTATTTTATTTTTTGGATTGTCTATAAAAGATTGACCTTCCACACTCTCATATATTCTTGCCATTAGATATAAAGCATATGTATTGGCATAAAAACTACTGTATATGGAATGAAAATTACTGGCAGTTCTTGAAACACATTCTGCGCATGAAAGCCTAATTGTATGTTGGACAGTGGCAATCATAAAAAAATAATCTTGAATAGTTGTGGTTTAAATCAATGACCTTTACTTCTGTGAGTGGTTGCATTGATACTGAGGTTGTCAAGTGCTAAGCCAAGCTGAAACTGTATATTGTGTGAAAACAAAGGTGCATGCCAAGACTCCCTGCCAACAAACAACATGGCCTAAGCAAGGGTGAACGAGGAGACTGGTGAGGAGATTAGCAGGTTAACGTGCAAGAGTAAGAGCTTGTTCATGTGAGTAAGGACTAATTCCTACAACCCTGAAGGAACTAGTTTGCTAAGATGCATTTGATTCATTTGAAAGGCTTGAGGAATTCCCTTGATAACCAGAGTATCTGAAAACTTCTCCATCCAGCTTCCACAAGCTGGAAATGCTTTTAGGATACAAATGTCAGAAACTGGGCCAAATTCAGTTTCCAGGATATTGATGACATAGCCATTGATCTAAATGGAGTTTCCTTGGGGTTTTTGTAATGCTACGATGAACAGAACTGACCCCTCAGATACTACTAAGTATTGAATGAAGAGTCTGTGTCTTTCTTGTTTTGGGTTCAAAGCAAAATCAGGGTGATTCACAAGTAGGGTGTAAATTCACATTAGCTGCTCTGCAGTTGCTTTCTGTCTGGCTGCTTTTGGTCACCTTGCATCACAGGGACACCTTGAAAGGGAGGCCTCGTCAGGGTGGTGTAGGTAGTGTGCAAGTAATATGCACCCAAGAACTGTTGCACTCATCTTACCTCTGCAGACAAGCCTGTATGCAAGTGCAGATGAGGAGTTAATTTAATCTAAATAGTTAATTTAGATAGGGCCATATGTGGGAAGAGGATCAGAGTAGAGTTGCTTTGCAGATGAATGTCGTTTTCCCTGCCTTGTGTAGCTTGTCCAGAAAATAGAGTAACAAACCCAGTGCAGTAAAACCTGGTTCGCTTCTGTAGTTTTGTGTATTCCTTAGTACTAATGAGAGTTTGTTTGCTGGTGTTAGGAAGAGGTGTTAAGAGAGAGCTCTGAAAATTGAAGTCCTGTGTTTGCCTCCTGCCTGCGCACAGGCGTTCCCAACTCACCTGTACTGCTTCAAGCAAGACACTAGAGGGAGGAGGAAGTGCTACTCCAGGAGTGTCTCCGTGCCCCTTACCTATTCATCCCCCTGAGAGCAGAAGGAAGCATGGTAATTAGCAGCATCCACGCTGTGGGTTTTGCAGTGCTGGTGTCTGTCTCTCCAGCACAAGACCAGTAACACCCATTGCTTTGCACCTGTACCCCACAATGGCAATTGCAAAGCAACATCTTAGTCTTACCACCAAGCTGCCTGGATTGTCACCAGCAAAGCAAAGGCAGAGAATGGATAGCCTAGTTAGTGCTTGGGTTGAATTTATACACAAATAGCAATAGAGTATGCAGTTCATGGACAGAAAAATAGTGCTTTCTAAAGTGAGAATGAATGGGAAATTCAGAGACAGACAACGTGGTTAGTCCAGATCAAGAGCTCTGGGCTCACTTGTAGTACACAGAAAGACTTCTGCACCATCAAATCACCTGTGTTTTGTTTTCCTTTGCACCAGCGTAGCCCCTGACTACTGCAGATTTAAATCAGTGAGAGACGGCTCAAGGCCGAAGTCAATTTTGTTTTAAAGTTTCTTCTGCCAAAATTTGGCCCGGGAAGCTTGTACTTGGAGTTGTACAAAGTTTCATTTTATTACGGTATGTTTCCTGCTCTGTCCCCAAATTGGCGATGGCGTATATGAATTTTGGCAGGGAACGAATGATCCTTCACACTCAGCCTGTAATTTACAGCTACATTTGGTTTTACATAATGTACAATTTCAACGTTGTCTAACATTTCTTCATGTATTGCGGAAGACTTTCAGGTTTTATTAAACTGGCATATATAAATTGATTTTCCAGCTGGATGCAGTCACTTGGCAAACTCTGCACATTCTAACTACATATGAGCTAAATTACACACTCTAATAGTGTGTTTGAATTATTTTATGTGCAACATATAGTTGCAGGAGCATGTGGCAGTTTCCCAGTGCTTTGCCTAACTAGAATTTTGCTCCTAGCTAAAGGAACTGTTACAGAGACAGATATAAGTATTTTAGTGAAAGAACAAGCAGGCCATGCCTTTTGGTAGGAAAGACTCTTGCTAATTTGCACTTGCTGAGAAGAGGTATTACTGTCTCCCCATGACATGAATAGGTGTTACTTAGGGCAAGTCAAAATCTGCAAAATTACCAATTGAGTTAGAGGGCTTTATGGATATGAAGAAGAATAGAACTAGACTGGGGCACCTTCAGTGTCAAGAGGATTTCTTATGCAAATAGATGATCCATGAGAGGCAGAAGACTTCTGCAGTCTGGCCTGCAACTGTTTCATGACTGAATTCTGGAAAACTTGAGCATATTGATTGGATTTCCCCTTTGCTAAAACGAGTCAGGATGCCAAGTGAGATGCTGTTCACCTCTGATGCGCTCACTTCCCAATTTTGCCATTCTTGCTCACTGAGAGTAGGCTTTAATCCCTGTGTAGCCACATGTTTGCATTATTCTTTGTGAAGGAACAGAATAGACCTTAATCTCAAACCAGTTACCCCAAAATAAGGACTGGGGAGAGGACTCTGGTGAACGTTTGCTCACTGAAGACAGGCAGATGACTTCAGTCCACATGAATCCCAGTGTGTGTGGCTTGAGATTTATGGCTGAGTTTTGAATTTGAAAAATCATTTGGTGCTACTTATGTGCTACCTAAAAGCCTTGGCCTATCATGGGGGATAGCCACTAGAGTTGGGATTTTTTTTTTATGGTGTTCATATTTACCAGAAATCTTCAAATATCTCTGTCCAGAAGGTTATCCTGCTCCAGGGTGTAATGTTCAACTTAGTAACAGATACCTCTGTCTCATAATGGCCAGTCATCTTGCTCTTAGGGAGCTTTTGTGGAAAGTAGCTACTGATTGTCACACCTTGTTCTGCTGGAGTCAGCTCCTAGGGTCACCAAGGCCACAGGCAAATGCAGTAACTCAGAAGGGCAGTGCTGGAATTTGCATTGTGAGTTTCTTCTCTTGAAAAGTTTTCACTCTGCATCAAAAACAATGTCACATCGTCAACCTCTTTGTAAAACGGAATTTCTAGTTTTGAGCCTCTTTGTGTTAAGATGCTGCAAGAGTTTTATGTCAGGCTAGGGATTCTCTAATGCATGTCCTCCTCTCTACAAAAAGTGGAGGAAAGGAAAGAAGTATCGTGATGTTTTTACCAACAGTCTTCTAATTCACCAGATATTTGAATTTTACTGGAGAGTAATGTGTTTCCTTATTTTCTGAGAGATCAAATTAGCAATAAATTCTGCCACTACCTCTCAGAGTTCTGATTTTGTAGCCATTGCTCCTCTTACAGTGCTTCAGGTGTCAATTGTGCTATCTATTTACCACACGGATAAACACATAGCAAGCATTATATCACTTTATTAGGCCACTAATATCCAAGAGCTATGTCTTATGACATGGTATAAACAATAAATCATATGCTCATTGCAGCTTTTCTTTATGTCAAGTCTTATTTCTACATCCCAGGCAGAATAAAGTGTTCGGTACTGTTTTCTTGTTATGTCTTTCCGCCTCCTCTGTTGTTATTAATAGACAGTGTGCCTGATTATTCTGCCAGGAAAGGCAATATGGGATAAATCGTGGGCTTGGATGAGGGAATCAGAAAGAAGTGTCCCAGTTCTTACATGGTATTGATGACTGTGATTTTCTTTGGGAAATCAGTGCACTAAGGACCAGACAGTTGAAGTTCAGCCCAAACTGCTCAGCCTAGTACTTCCTATTGAAAAGGGCACTCCAGAGCCCAGAGAGTGGAGGTCATGTGTAGCATTTAGGGCATGCAAATATGGTCCAAGGTATCACACTGGTAAGAGGTCCTCATCAAAGTTTTGTTGTGGTAAGTGATAACCTGTCGATAATCTCCTAAGCTAAAAGCATGCTATACAGTCCCAGACTATGTATTTCTGGTAGAATCGTTAGGAAAAAGAACAGATTTGTATTTTAATGAAGAGGTGTATTAATTTTACCACAAAAGAAAGAGGTATTATTTTATGTCAGCACAACCACAGCCATCTACAAGTGCTGTCCATCAGACCTTTCACCTTTGGCTTCCTGGTGCCAGCAAGAACACAACAGCTTGCCTAGCTGCAGCATGTTGTTTTGTTGGCATCAGTTTTATTCTTTTAGGAGAAGTAGCAAGCAGCTTTTACTTGCCCTTTTCTCTCTTCCACTGGAGCAGAATGGCGGGGAGGGAAGAGAAACACAGAGACATCAGCTGTGGGGATCCAGAATACCTTCAGCATGTCCTTTCACCTACAGTGGGTATAATCCAGGCTGTGAAGAGAACAGTTCTTGCCTGCCCAAGCTGTCCAGGAACTTCTGCATGATATTCTCGAAGAGTCACTTCAGCCAAGTATTATAACAAAAGTGGCATTGACTTTATCAGCCAGTTCCTTGAGAGAAAACTCCCATGACTGAGATTTCTCACCATAGTTGTGGCCAAGCACGTGAAACTTTCCTAAACAGGATTCACTGAAAGCCTTGAATGCCTGCCTTTTCAGTTATGGACACTCTGCTACAGAATAACCATACCACCTTGCATATCTCCCAAGACCTATTTCTTGATTCTTTATCACATCTATCAGATGATTTTC
Organism: Sagittarius serpentarius; assembly: GCA_034782735.1. Classification (NCBI taxonomy): domain Eukaryota; kingdom Metazoa; phylum Chordata; class Aves; order Accipitriformes; family Sagittariidae; genus Sagittarius; species Sagittarius serpentarius. The sequence goes on along the minus strand of JAVKLA010000010.1, from coordinate 4,776,094 downwards.
TAATGAGTAGCACAGAGGACTACAGATATTCCTGGGGACCTGAAGGAATGTTTCATAATAACAAGCAGATACTAAGGATCCCAGGATCTTTCTTGCCAAAGATGAACTTATTTTTGCAGGTCTTACAGGAAGTCATAAGCTCACCTTGCTGTCCAAAGCCACGACACTCTACAAAAAAACCCAGCCAAAAAACCTAACCCAACATGGTATAATCTGATTATCATAGAGCATTAAAAATCTATGTCAAAGTCTATCTTTCTACATGTATTTTCTACTTGAGTTCCTTGTTTGTCATCTTTTACATGAATGTCGTTAAGTATCTGAACTGTTTCTGGCCAAGTGGATTAATGTATGTATTACATAGAAAATGCTGTACTTGATAGAACCAACGTGCATTTCCACAGGGCATAAACAAAGCTGTTGTTTACATGATACATGTCTACAAGGCAGCAACACAGTTCTTCATCTACATATTTATTCTACTCTGTGAGTTGTTTCTTGATCATTACAGGATCTTCAAGAAAAATAGTCTGCCCTACAATGATCCTCTAGCAGATTTCTGTTGCGCTAAGGATTTTGCAAGGATAGGAGAAGTGGGGTGAATTCTTCTCTGTTTCTGTTGGTGGGTTACAATTTCCCATATGCATCTGCAATAGGATCCTAAACTCTGTAATTTCTTCTTTGCTGGCAGCATCTCTCCCAGTTTTGTGTCTGGATTGTTCTTTGGCCATGGGACAAAGTACAATTGTGTAAATGCCTGAACTGAGCGCTCTGGTTGGTACTGAAGTTACTCTGACTAATCATAAGCTCATCTCTCTCTTATCACTACATGGTTCTGGAGTGAAGAAATGGAAAAAGAGAAAGGCTGAGCACTCTGTTACAGTGTTGAACTAACTTGAGGCTGCTCACGAGACAAGATTTGCCCAACTATGTATCAGGACTGTAAGAGGGTTTTCCTGTTGTCTTCCCTTGTGTCTGTGTGGAGCAGCTGTGGGGAGAAGGAAGAGAAAGGCTTCTCTTCAGAGTACCATCTCCTGCCTGAGCCTAAAATTGGGGTTGCAATCCAGTCTTGCAACTTGAAGGAAAGCAAGAACCACACTATCTAGTATGTAGATCTCGTTAGGGCATTACAGTATTTGTTCCCTAATTCAGGCCTCTCTTCTCTTTGCAAATCACTTAGAAAGACATCCTGTTTTGAGCAGATTTTTGCCAGACCATTTGGGGGAATGTGATTTCAACCTCTGCTTTGTTTGCAGACTACCCTCTCCATCTGTTTGGTGTTTGTGACAGTGGTTTGTGGCCTAAATTGCATGAAGTCTTGTTCTTAGCAGGAATGAATCAATACACAGCTACACTCTTTTATTCTTCAAAAAAAGCCTGGCACATTGTTTTGCTTCCAGTCCTTGTTTGGTTGCCTGAAATTTTTGGAGAAAAGAATAATAACCAATGAATAGCGAACAGTGATTATTACATAAATGCAGTTGTTTTCCGAAATAAAATCATCATTCAGCAATTTTTACCATGAAGAGGAGGGAGCATGGTGGTATTGGGCAACTAGTGTCCATAAACACATCAGGATAGCATGGCTTTCCCAAAGCCAGTAATATATCTAGTCTTCATTTCCATAAAGCATGGCATTATCCCACCCTTTATGTGGGGTTTAGGAGCTCTGGACCCAGCAGCTGGAAGGGTAAGAGTTAAGCTGTACTGGGAGGTGTGCGCAAAGTGAAAACTCTTCAGTGAGGGGCACTGTAAATAAGAACAGAAGTTTTGTTCAGTTACGGTTGCAAGCGGATGAGGAAGTCCAGCATGCGGCAGAGTAGGTTTGGGAGCAGCAGCTTGCTCACTGGAAGAAAAGGATAAAGACAGTTTGAAGGTGATGCCAATTTGGTGAAATGTGTTCACTGGAAGGTGGCTTAGACCTTTGTCATCTTCCATAAATATGGACATGTTATGGGCTGTAGGGGTGATAGGCTGAGAACGAGCATGTGGGGTCATTAAGGGCCATATCTGTCCAGTTTTGTGGCTGCATCTAGTCCAAGCACCGTTTCCTCTCTTGCCTTCCTCACCCTGCATCAAGGTGCCCTGCGCCTCCCTTGCACCGCAGGGAGATGCTGACAATGTGGTGTAGATCAGAAGGTGCATTGGGAAAGGAAAAATTTGACATTGACTAATGCCCAATTAAATCATATGTTTGGGATCTCCTGGGTCACGAACTGTGAGAACTTTCCATGAAAATTATGAGCCATAACTCAAGCAGGCAGCTCTGGGACAGTTGCACAGCTGCACAAGGCGTGCAAGAGACCCTTTTGCACTCGGCGTTGGTTCCCCCCACCCCCTCCAGTAACCCTATCTCTGACTTGCAGGTAAAGCTGAAATTTGGCCTCCGGTACCCCCTCCCGCACACAGGCGGTAGCTGGGCTGACCCAGGGGGAGGTGGGGGGCCGGGGGGCAGAAGCGGAGCCCTGCGGGGAAGCTGCCGGCTGGGTGCCCGCAGCCGGGGCTGACGCTGTGAGGTGCGTGGGCCCCTAGAGGGTGCTGAGAGCACAACGGAGAGAGGCGTTTGCCTGCGCGGCTCCAGCTGCAGGGCAGGGAACTGACTTTATCGTTCCTTTCAGATCTTTACCCTGTATCGTTCCCCAAACATCCTTAAATTGGATAGTCAACGCTGCTTGCAGATTGCTTGTCAGCATCGTGCCTCCCGCGTCAGGCAGAGAGCGGGATCAGCCAGCGCCGCTGCCTGCTGCCACCCGGAGAGATCATTGCGCCCAGGGCTGGGGCAGAGGGTGGTGTTTTGGGGGACAATGGGGAGAGCCCCCCTTCCTGCAGCAGATGGAGGTCGGTGGCAAACTTTGGGTGGGCTGACAAGTTTTTTCCACGTAACCCTTCTCCAAGCAGCTGGCTGGACAGTAAAATTGCCCGACTGCGTATGCCTGCGCCAAGGATTATTTATGAGTTGTACTTCCACGGGGGAGAGGGCTGGAGGAGCAGTGGGGTGCTCCGCTGGCACCCTGTGAGGCTGTCGTGCTTGCTCGGTGTTGCAAAGGAATGCAAGATGTACAGAGCTGCAACAAATGTGTTTGAATAATTTATTAATCAAGGGGAGTTAGCTGCAGAAATGTGGTTTCAAACATCTCAAGGGTTTTTCTCATCAAGACTTTCTGAGGTAAAATAAAAAAATACTCTCAGGGATCAAATGACACTTTCTCTGTGTCTTGCTTCTCCCACACTGTCTGTGAAGGCAAGGAGAAGCACTGGAAATGGGCAAACACACATTAATCCCCTCCTGCCAAAATTTCTGTTAGAAAACATCTCCGTCTCCTACCTTTACCATCAGACTGTTGGGCTGCTTTGTGGGATTGATTTGATACATTGATTCTATTATGGCAGAGCTTGCAAAGAGTGAAAGAACATAAAATATAGTTCCCTAAGGAGCAGATTTCTTGGTCAAGAAAGATTCTTACAGACTAGCAGCAGAAAGAGAGTGCTAGCAAGTATGCTAAATAAAAGCAGATACCAATCATAAACAATTACATATGTGCTTAAAAATTCTCCTCCTGACATCTTTACATTTGCTGGTGGAAGTCACCTTATGAATATCAGCAGATGAATTATTCTATATGGGTAAGGAGTTGAAAAAGGAAAGGACATCTCACTTTTTCCTTTAACCTTGGGGAATAGAAAAGATCTGGCTCTTGCATCTCTTTCGAGAATACAGTCACTGCAAGGGAAAAACCCATATGCATTGGAAGGCTTCTGAATACATCTAAATAACAGGCATATCAATGAAATGCCAGACTTTGGCTGAACGATAACCCATATATAAATCATATAGTGTGCTGTTTACTTCAGATTTACGCTAAACTGCAAATCTAGCTCTACTGGGAAGTTTGCACAGACAGACCAAGACAGACTGGCCAAGAAGTACATCTGCCTCATCCATTTGTATAAGCAGACCTAAACTGACGGTCTTAAATCTGCAATGGAAACTAGGGGTCTTTTTATATTCTGGCTAGAAGAGCATCCCTGTTTATTTGTTTGTAGTTAGAACTAAAATCTTGTAGTCATCCAAATATTAATTTTAAATAATATTTGTTATGAATGTAATTGCCTTTCTGTGATACATACTCTCTTGCAATTGGTCTGGCTTTTTGAGAAGGTATTAATTATTCTAACTTCTTAGCTAAACAGTTTCAGTGCATAACTTTCAGCCTGTGGTTTGATTGCAAACTTTCTCCTTTGAATATTCGTTATGCGTCTTGGATGTCTAAACATACAGCATGGTATTGTTTCTGGCTGCTCATTGTGTGACTCAGATTTTTAAACAGTGGATGCGTAATTGGCAAGTAACAAACTTTCAATACAAATTAATCATTCTGGCATTATGGAAAACACAGGATTCTCAAGGATTTCCAGAAATACCTACTGGCTATATGAATATTCTGAAATAATGAATAGTATTACTCACAGCCAACTGAAGTTTGGCAGTCATGCCCGCAAAATATTTCTGAAGAAGGTTTATGCCTATTTGTTTTATTGCTATTAGGCTAGAACAAGTGCTATCACTTCCTAACTCGTGATTAATTCAGCGTTGCCAAATCCTGTGATTTTTATCGCAAGTCTCGTGATACTTGATGGTTTTTTCCCTATAACTTCCCATTCCCGGAGACATTTAATTAGGTGAGAATCTCAGTTTTCATTTTCATAGAAGTAAGTTTCTACTTCTCAGACTGTGAAGAAGTTTGAAAGTATGACCCAGGGGCATCCTAAAGACAGCCACAAACCCCAGAAAAAATACAAATGAATCTAACTATTTTTCTTTTTTTGTCTTGTGATCTTCAGACAGTTGCTCAAACATCAGATTCCCGATTCATTACTTTTGAATATTTAGGGATGGGACTACCCTCAACAAATTTTCCCCTTTCCCTCTCTAAATTTAAAACACTGACACATTTTTCTTCAAAGGGGAAGGACTGATTGTTGTGGAACTGCAGTGAGGCCACATGGGCAACGTTCAAAGCGCTCCCTCGTCACCTGTACTCTTAGCTCAACCTAATGTGATCTGAACATATTTTTTGTTTCATGTTATTTTGCTCAGAGGTCAAATTCTTTGGTTCCCAGGTGCAATGAAACCCATTATACACTGTGCTATTACAAGGCGACCCTCCCTACAGCTTGAAATAGGAGACACATTGCCTTCTCAGGATAACCTGCCATGAACAGCAAGAAGTGAAGCTTTGCATGATGAACCTTGTACGATGTGTGCAAATGTGCAGACGTTCATAAGAAATTCTTTCAGTTACAGGAACAGAGGAGATCATCAGGCTTTTCACAGATGAATATTCCTTGAATGTTCCCCCCCAGATACTCCCCTCTCATCCCACTTTTTACTCAATCATGCATGACCATTCCCAGTTTCTGTGAATGTACTTGCTGTTTGTGTTTCCAATAGGAAAAGTGTGTATACTGCTAGATTAAATAACATACAGTTGATGGGTTGTTCAAACTGTTTGATTAGGGTTTTTCAGAGCTGGCTGAAAAGCAAGATTTCCAGTTTGTGAGGGTTTTTTATTTTTTAGAAATTTGACTTCGGTCCAACTGGCCTGAAAACTTTTTTTTTTTAATTTCCTATGAATTGAAAAAATGTTCTCCGGAGACGCTGGCAAAGGATGTCTCATGCAGTATTCAAACTGAGAGGAAAGTTGGTCTAATGTTTCAGCCTCTTTCCCCCCCCCTCAAATGTTTCACTGCTCTGTTTCCCTGCTGCCAAGCTATAATGCCACCATCCCTGTAACACAGCCCAGGCTCACTCTGACCTGGGCAGTCCTGCCTTCCCTCTTCCTCCTGCCCCTTCATCCTCCTTGCTGCTGCACCTTTGCTGGAGGGCATGAGGGGAACCATCTAGAAATAGAAAATTCACTCTGTGGCCCCTCCACAACAGGTGGCCGCCTAGGGAAGAGGGCAGCACCCAAGCAGTAGAGGAAGGTAGCTCCTGCCCTGGCCTGCAAGAAGACATTTTTAGCCAGGGATGAGGCTTTTCCTTCCTCCCCAACAGGCACTTTCAAAGAAAATTGATGATGAAATGGTTGATTGCTACTGTTCCTGCTGTTTATGCCTAATGTGAAGGGAAGACGCCGATCTATTGGGTTTTGGATTAAGCCTTTTGCTAGTAAGGCAAAATGAAAAAGCATAATTAAGAAAATAAAGTGGTTTTGTCATGGAGCACAAGGCTGAAAAGGGGTCTGGTTAAACTGAACGTGACAGGCAAACACATTTATTGGCCTGACCTGCATCTCTGTTTTGACCTGTGTGACATTTTCTGCATCCAGACTCTCCCTTAAACTTGTGAGAAGTTTTGATCCAGATCTGGCCATTGCAGCTGAAACGGGAAGGGGAAAAAAAAAATTGCCGGCAAAGGAAAGGCACCATAAAATAGACTATAGTGGAAGGAAATTAAAGATAAGGAGAGCTATGAGAGACTCACTGTTGAAATGCGCATTTCACCGACAAGACATTCGCAACAAGGAATGATAAAAAGGAGGAGGGGACATATCCTGCACACATGGGAAGTCAGTGAGCTTTCTTCTAAGTGGCAGAAAAAGCACTGTGCATGAGAGAAGGCCTGGAGCCCTGTCTCCTGCCGAACTGCCCCAAACTGTGGATGGGTCTCATCTCGAGTGGCTTTGACCAAGACCTTTTCCCTGCCAGCTGGCCGGCGTGCATGGCTGTGTGATGACAGAGGGGTGCCTGTTCCCTCTTATCGTGGTGTCACCGTGTGACAACCACCTGCGTGCTGGCATACAGATGCCTGTGTCTCACTTAATGAGTCAGGAAATCCTCCCTCGTCCTCTGTGCATAAGTTAAAAAAGTGCTGATTTAACGTCTTCTTGGATTTGACTGGAGTATTTGGGAGGTTTCTTTCCAGTCAAAACAAAACAAAAAACCCAAACCACATTGCCAGATGGTACGCTGCTAGTGTATCATAAAACAAAGAAAGCAGTAATTTTGTCACAGATACATATGGTACAGAGCTGATGTAGTCAGGCTGAGGAATCAGAGGCTTCAAAGAGGCCAGGAAACAGGACATTCAATAAGCCTATTTTTTAATACTATTAGAGATGGTTAAGATTATGAATTTGTATCATAAAAAAAAGTTTCAGGGTTCTCTTCTTGATCAGGGGCAAAAAGCAATGTTCTAATGGAAAATGTTGAAAGTTGCTGGCCTGATCTGCTGTGTCCCATGCATCTACCGCAGTGACTCATGGAAGCTGTGGTTCTCGTGATCTGCTCTCCTCCAGGGCTGGCACTCCCCATTCAGACAACTCTTTCCACCATGAGCTGCGGGAGTCCAAATAAAAAGAATACTGTGGTGCACTGTGGAAAATGTGCTCAAGCCCAAGAACTAAAGTGGAAGGAGAAGGGGGGCTCACAGCACTTGAATTACTGCTCCCATGAGACAATAGGACTAAGAAGATGACTGGAAAATAAGGCTGAAAAGAGACACTGTGATTTTTGTTATGACCACTTTTCGTGATTTGTGTTAGCACATCCTGGAGCTAAAAAGTTTACTTTTTGTGACGGGAAATCAAAAACTTCTGAGAAAATCAAAACTTTCTCATGGAAAGTGCATTTGGCAGAATTCACATTTTCTTTTACCAAAAGTGGTAACACTTCAATGGGCTTTCTGATCCATTCTGCTTCCCATATTTAGCCCTGTTTCAAGTGGGATTGAGCATGGGATGCAGTTACTACATCCACAACTACACTTATGTAGATGCCTAATTAACCAGTTTTATCAGCTGTTACTGGGCTTCTATCTGCAAATGTGCTTGCAATTCTTTTTGAAAATGCTGCTTTAAAAGTACTAGCTCCCAAGAGGCTGAATGGTAAGAATAGCATGATATTTCAAGTGATGACATATGGTGTCCGTTCTCTTCCCTTTAGCTGAAGTTCTGAGCCCACACACTTGGCAGCTTGATGCAGCAAACCAGAAGAGGTCTAGTAGATCAGATTTGCTAGAATTTCAGGCTTTTGTGTGCAAGCTCCCGTGCCGAAATATGTAACTTGAGTGTTCAGTAGTCACAACAGAGCTCATTCTGGAGTTGCATAGCTTCTAGAGTGAGACATATGCACAGTGTGTAAAAATGGGTCCCTTTATGAATTCCTGGTCTAGTGGACTCGTAAAAATAATTAATAGGGCACCCACCATGCCGTACCTCTCTGCTTGGTCTGTGAGACATGCCAGCTTTTGTAGTTTTGTCAAGCTGGGTGAGATCTAGGGATTTTCCATAAGTCCCAGCTCAGAAACTGTGTGGGAGTCTCCAGTCTCATTCTGAGGAAAAAACCACACCTGACCCTTATACATACATTCTTGCAGGTGACTCAGGTGAACTTGAAGATTCAGAGTATTCAAAGTATTTCCCTCTCTGTTCCCCGCGTGCAGTAGCAGAAAGGGTGAGGAAAGCCTTTCTATAACAGGTGACACAAAGTCCACTGACTGCAGCATCCTATGCCCTTTCCTCTCTGTAAGTGGCACTCCTCTTCTAAATGGCTCCTTCTATCATGAGTGACACCAGTTGAATCAGATAGGAGAATGGTGTGCTGTGGAAAATGGAGTTCTGCTACAGGACCAAGTGTTTTTTTTATGGGGAGAAACACAACCTATTAAGTACCCTGCTTAGCCACAGAAAGCAATGTACAAATCTGCATTTGCTAACAGCGTGGAGGGAGTAACTCCCCATGTCATCATGTTGGCCTTTTTCTTGTGAAATTTATTGTGTTGGGTGTTACACAGCATCTTCTCTTCCCTGGCAATGGCATTTTAAATTTAAATCACATTAAAAAGCAGAACACCATTGGACAAACAAGATCATTTTGTTCTTCTGAAAGCAGGACAGATCTGCTGTATGCTGTCCTGTAGCATCTCCGATATACAGTGAGTGTGCCACCAACAGTTATGGAAGGCTACTAAATCTACCCTTTCTTAGGGTTAGTCTGTTGTTCTCCAAATCTAACATTATATTTTCATATTTGACATGGTCCAAGAGCTTCTTCAAGAGTTTTATAAAATTCTAAGGAGAAAGTGCCCACAGTGTAAAATTAGAAACAGGAAATTACCAATTCAATCATTTGGCTTTTGACACTCAGCTTTCCTGGTGACCAGAGAAGGCAGACAGGGCAAAGCAGATCGTTCGCATTGACCAACTACTCTGAGTGACTAGGAACATGGGCTGAAATGGCAGTTTGCTCATTTTATAGATATATGGATTACTTAATCAGTGTAAATTAATAGTAGCATCTTCGTATTTTTTCTCTGCTGCACTGAGTAACAATGGAGAACAGAAACATACAGATGACAGGCAAAACAAAAGAAATTTGCAAATAAGAGGGAGAGATATGAAGTTGCTTATAAGAGACAGTGGGGTTTGTCCTTCTAAAGGAAAGAAGAGTGGCTTTTAGAGTTGTGAGTTTGGAGGTTTGTCTTCTGTTCTTTACACTGAAACTGCCAAGTCTTGTTTGGACCACAAAACTCTTAAGGAAACAGTGAAATGCTACCACAAGAATAAAGGTAATTAAAACTGAAGGGCAGAGAGGGAAAGAACATATCTTCTAGACTTTGTTTCATACAAATGAGTGACTAAAAGTTGGAAAAGATAACTTGCTTAGCATTTTCATCTCTTCAGTTCACAATGAACATCCTCAAGTTCCCCATAATTCCTTTATATAAATTAGGACACATCCAAGTTAAACATGCAGATATTTCTAACATGGAAGAATTTCAAGAGTTCAATGCAAGTAAGAGGATTAAGGAAGCTGAACTGGGAAGATACGCAGATTTGCAGCTCAGCAGACGGGGAGAGGAAAATGGCTTGGAAGGAGGTGCGTGAGACCACAGAAACTTTCTATACTTGATCTGGTACTAGAAGGGAAGTGTTCCTGATCCCTTTTTGTCAGGTAAGTCGATTTCTTTTCTGCAGAGTGGAATAGCTTAAGAGTAAGTGGGAGCAGTCTTTGGGAATCGCTAGTATTGGGTAGCCCAAGAATATTGAACAAAGCCCATGTATTTTTCCTGTTCAGGAGTCATTTCATCTGGCTGTTCCTTAGTTTGTTAAGCCATTGAGTGCCTTCTCTGCAGTTGCCTTTACTGTTTTATACAGCGGTTTGTTTGATGTTGTATGACACTAATAACAACAATAAAGTGACAATAATCATAAAAGGATTGGAATACACAAAACAAGCGATGCACAATGCAATTGCTCACCACTGGCCGACCAGTGCTCAAGCCGTGCTTCTCCCTGCCCCCACACACCCAGCTGGGCATGACGTTCCATCGCATGGAATACCCCTTTGGCCAGTTTGGGTCAGCTGTCCTGGCTGTGTCCCCTCCCAACTTTCTGGTGTCCCTCCAGCCTTCTTGATGGCTGGGCAGGAGAAGCTGAAAAGTCCTTGAGTTAGTCGAAACACGACTTAGCAACACCTGAAAACATCAGGGTGTTATCAACATTCTTCTCACACTAAACCCAAAACACAGCACTATAGCAGCTACTAGGAAGACAATTAACTTTACCCCAGACAAAACCAGGACATAAGGTAGCACTGGGGAAGGGAAAGTATGAAAAAGTTACCTAACTTTTTCAAAAATAGCTCAATTTTATCAGGCTTTTGTTTTAGAACTGGAGGTTTGATGAGGTGTGAATGTGCCGGTTCTGGAAGAGACACAGAACCCCCGTATTTTGGTGTCAAATGGTAAAGGCCAGAGGCCTGGGCTTGGGTGTTATGGGGTTGTCTGTTGCCTTTATGCATACAATCACAAACATCATCAGGAAGAAAACAGCGCCGTGACTCAATCAGCAAAATTAACTACGTGACCAGCAGCAAAATTCACAGAGTTCCCCCTGCCCTTCCCTGTTATGTGAGTTTCCATGTTTTGGGGAGGAAAGGAAAAAGAATAGCTAATTACCTTGAATGGTTCATTCTGCACCAGAAAATGGATATTAAGTCCGTATGAGAGTTTGGCACTGGGAGAACAGAGGATGCAAAGGCAGCTGAAAAGCAACTATGGAGTTTGGTTTATTTTGATTCAAAACCTGTGAGGAGTGGGTACTGTCATTTGTGTCATTATTGTTGTTGTTTGCAGGGAAAAAACAGGTTAGGTCCAGAGAGCTCTCTGAGTTGTCCTACACTGAGAGCTTGGGGAGTCCCACAGGAACAGGGCTTACCCTTGCTCCCTCCTCTCTGTCACCCACAGCTGCTCTTTCACACCACTCTGCTCCCTTTTCTGGACGGAAAGGGAAACTGCTAGAGACTCCTCAGGGGACATTGGACCTTCTTTCCTTGTGCTTGGAGAACAGGGGGAAAAGACATAGGACTAATTTTCTTGTTCTTTCCCCAATCCCAAAGAGAGAGAGGCAGATGGGGTCTTTGTCCTTCTTTCCTTCAGCATAAGGTGGAAGTTGGGAGCAAAACCTGTGCCTCTGGCTTGCTGGTGAGCACACTTCACCGTGCTTAGAGAAGGTTTCCCTCGTTATCCCTGTGGAGAGTGCTGGGGGTGAGGGGAGCCCAACTATGGCTCCCACTGGGTGGTGGTCCTGGCTCTAGTGCCAGCTGAGCACCAGTGGAGGAGTGCTGAACAGGAACCAGTCTGCATGTGGCCAGGTAGGGATGCAGGGAACCCAGCCACCAACTTAACTGCTGTTCATGCACTTCAATTCACGTATTCAACAGTCCTGAAAAGTACAGAAACAGCCTCAGTTCCAAGCTGTCCCTTTTTGTGTCAGGTAATTTAATGTCTTCCTGGAGGGACCAACGTTCAGATGATGAAAAGCCTTTGTCTTTGCATGGGGCTCTGTGAGATGGCAGCAGATGAAATCTCCCAGAATCAAAGAAAACATGACCACCGACTAGGTCCAAGTTACCATCCTTTGGATTTCCGTGCAGACTGCAGCTGTCCTGCTGGTGCCCTTTCCAAAATCAAAGCCCTCCACTCTGACAGCCAGTTAGTGGGACTACAGCTGCCTCTTGGAGAGGAGTGAAACAAGCTGGCACGAGTTATCTTGCATTCTCTCAATGGAAAGTTACGTTTTCCTTCTATGACAGCATCTGCTTGGGATACTAAAATAACTTTCCAGTGCCTAATTAAGCTTCCACTTCCTTTTTGGGAATAGATGATGCTACAGAAGGATTGAGATCTGCCCAGTGCAAATAATTGGGTAGTCAGGGGATGCAAACCAAGAATCCTGACTCCTAGGTACCCCCAGGCTAATACCAGGCAACCCCAATTTGCTGGGATGTAGGAACAACACCTTTAGTGGACTGACATTTATTCAGGGATTGAGGCCACAACCTAAGGAAAGCTAACTGAAATGCTTTTTTTGTCAGTAGTAACCTTTCTAAAAAAAAAAAATAAATTAAAAATACTCCCCACGATTGTTTCTATAATTTCTCTCCCAGATTTTTTCTTTTTTTTTTTTAATCAAACAAGTAATTTTAAGATTATTCTTTCCTTTTCTTTTTAATGCAGTCACCTGTCCTAGGAATAGAAGAGGGGCAGGAAAAAAACATGACCGTATTCCAGAAAAGGAAGCTCCTTTCCAGAGACTGTGGAAAAAAATCTGCAAAGTCTGTAGCAATTCTTTTCTATGGTTCTAGTCAATGTAGAGGAGATGACAACAAAGTTCAGCCCTATATTCTGAATTTACACTTCTATTCTGATGAGTCAAGTGGTTTAAAATAGTCATTGACTCCTCTGGCTTACCCTCCTCACTTCCATTCTTGTACTATCTTTATTGCCATTTTCAGAAACCATGCAATAACTTTGTTTAATTGACCAGAACAATAATTTTCTGCAACAGAGCTTGTAATGGAGAACTTCCCTCTGGTTTTGTCTATGAATAGATCGAAAAGAGACCAAATAAATACCAAATACAGCTGTTGGTCGCTGTAAGCTCTTTGTTGTTATTCATAATATGCACAGTAGTTAAATTCATACTTATTCTATGATTATATGAATATGTGCAGCACTCCAAGTGTAATATCCAAAAAGTTAATTTTTCAGGCATATTTACCTATCTGTAGAAAAGCTTTTATGTATAACGCTTCTGTTACATGCTTGGCTTTTACAGAAATGTTTCTTCACTGAGGTTGATGGAGTTACTCTTGATCAGGACATGTTAGGATCCCCTAGTTTAAGTGGCCCTGAAATACTGATTTTGTGGAGCTAACCAGGTGATCACACAGTTGTATCAAGGCTAAAAGTAGCTTCTTGAATTGTAAGCATCATGAGACTCCTGAACTGAACCTTGGAGGAAGATTCATTTTAGAGGTGTAGAACTAGTTATATTTGTGGGTAGAAAAGATAAGCATGGGGATGTGACCTTGCAAAAGCAGCATTTAAGTTAAATAAAACCACTCAAACCAGGCCTTCCTGCTCAAGGAATTTGGTCTTACCTCTCTCTTAAAAAAAAAATAAAAAAAAAATTTCAAAGCAATGTTAACAGGGGCCCAGACTAGAAATGCACTGCAGGCTGCTAGTTCATCAAAATAGTTCTGGTTGGGTTGTTTGGGGTTTTTTGTTTGGTTGGTTTTTTAATTTTAGCATTTTAAAGCTTGTCTGTCCTTTGTACCAAATGTACTAAATAAAACTAAATATGAGGTGGGGTGGGGTATCTGTTCTGGCTACTGATGGAATTATTCTGTGCTTGAGTGAACATAATTTATACTGACTTAAGAAATTCAGTGGTCAAAAGCTAAGATATTTGTATACTTTTCTAAAGATGAACTGCGTATCAAATAGCAAGGAAGCTGGATCACTTTGTTGAACAAGATTTTAATTTCTCCTAAGTGGTTTCCTTGAGTTGGGTGTCACTTTGGAGGTAAAATTTTCATCTTGCCAGGAGATGTTTCTACTGTATTACATCAGACAGGAATTTAGGTGGCAATAAAATGAAACCTTACAAATAAGTCCTATATTTCCTTTGTAATGCTATTACTTGGTGACACATCAGTACTGAATACACACTAACTGTTTTTAGAGGACTGATTGTCTACTGATAAAGATGTAGGGCTAAAAGCTAAGAAATCAGGGATGATGCTCTGGGCTCAGTGATTTTGTCAGAAATCTGCCATTGGCTTTTAGGATTTACACCCCAGTATTTATTTGCTTGACACCTTGTTTCTGAACTTTTTGGAGGTTGGGAGAGAGTCTGGAGCCGTGGGATCTAATTCTGATACCAGCATCCTGGGCAATGGATGCCAAAGGGAAGTGAGGTGTCTTAAACTTTCTCCCTTTCTGTGCATCAAGAACAGGCTGCCGTGGAAGGACCTATGTCAGGCTGGGTTTTACAGCTCTGCGGCCTTTTCTGGAGTTCAACATCTGTATTGTTCCTTCCCAAAAAGGAGGCAAAATCCCCCCCACACACCCCTTTTTTTTTTTTTTTTTTTTAGAGTGTTTGTTTTAAATAGAGCAGGAGCTTCAGCTGGTCCCCCACTCTCACCCCTTCATATGGACCACTAGTAGTTGGGTCTCTTACCAAAAACCTCCCACCATGAACATCTCCCACTTTCCAGGAAAGGGCTTAGCTGCCTGGCCATCAGCTGTTCCAGAAAGGGCACTCTCCAGCCCTCCTGGCAGATATCCAGCCAGGCAGGACAGGGTTCAAATCCACAGGGAAGGGGAAGGGGAAAATAAGGAAGAAGAGTGAGTGTGACTCTATAGATTAGTGGGTAGGACATGCCTCTGGGGAGATGGGCGACTGATCTATCGTAGTGAAATTGTTGAGCAAGGTATTGGGTTTGGGTCACGCACTCTAATCCTGCTTTCCTATTTTGACTGACAGGCTGGTATATAAAAGACAGGTGCTGCCTTTGGCTGTGCTTTAACTGTTAGGAGCACTATAGGTTTGCTCTGATTGCACCTGTGGGTGAAGCTTCAGATGGGAAATCAGCAGAGCAACTCCTAGGAGAAGGGTGCTGATGGGGCTGGGGGTCCACCACTGGAGCTAGCCCCAGAGGTGTGCAAAGGTGGGAGGCATCAGAGAGAAAACTCTGCTGGCAGAAATACCGTCATCTACAGATGGGAAATCTGTGGTCTAGACATGGGCTTGGAGACTCAACCTACTGTCTCTGGGTACGTAAACTCAGCATGGGTGCTTAGTTTCATCCGTGGATCTGGCCTTAACCTGTGTATGCCTCTGTTTTTGTATCTGTAAAATTTGGAAACTGCTATACCTAAAACATGTGGATAAATAAATATGGTTTAAGTCAGACCTTCATGAAGTTAATGTAGAGATACTTGTGAGTTTCACTGGCCTTGGAGAAGCTCTTGTAAATAATTACAAAAGTAGTCTAGGATCCTCCAAATGGAATGTGCTATAGTCATGGTGAGTATCTAAAATATTTATTCTAATAAAAAACTTTGGTGGCTTATTACTATTTCATTAGTAGTAAGAAAATACTGGCATGAGCTTAATCAAAATAGTATGAGAAACAGGGAGATACAACAACAATACTTGTCTGCTTTCGGACTTGTGGTGGCTACAGCATCTACCAAATATGTATGTGTTTGTGTGAACTCAAGCAGCGTTATTACAGAAGCAGTCACTTTCTTTAGACTAGTACCCGGTTGCTACTGCTGCTCAGTGAACTCAGTGCCACGCTAGAATCCAGGATGGCTGCGCTCTGGTGCCAGCTCTGTCACAGGGTTGCTGAATGGTCTCAGTCCTGTCACTTCTCCTTGCCTGTCCAGCCTTCTGTGAAATGAAATTTTATTTAATATTTTTTTCAAAGTGCTTTTCAGGGCTCCCTGTAAGAGCAAATGGTTTGCTTTGTTTGCAAGAAAAGAATCTCTCCCAGTCCAGGCACCGCAGGAAGCCTTGGGGTGTGTTACAAATACAGCCCTACATAGGCCAGGTCCAGCAAAGCACGGGGGCATGGGTACAGCCCCGACGCCTGAGTGGTATCACTGATCCAGTGCATCGCATTTTTCTGCTGCTGGAGACCTGTCTTCATGTAGGGCCTCAAACAGCAGAAATAAGAGCAGGCATCTGCTCAGATCAAAAAGAGGGAGAGAGTAACTTTTCAGCAGTGAGACCTGTTATGAGGCATTTTACAAACACATGCAAAGATAGGGTCTGTGGTCCGGGTAGCTCAAAGGTAGGCACAGGCAGAAAGTGGAATAAAGTTAGTCTGGAAGAAAAATCATGAAAACATAGGACTCAAACAGCAATAGTGTTTGCTTTCTTTTGGCTGCTTTCATGGGGTATACTTAGACTTTCTCTTCAATTTTTGTGTATGTTAGTACCTGCAGAGGCTGAATGGAAACTATTTGGGTGCAACAGTGGCTGGGGAGGAAAGAGTTACCTCAGGTTTTAAAAAAAACCAGCCTATTTCTTCTTATTGTATCCTGCTGTATCAAAAATATCTTTGAATTCTTCTGGTTTCTTATTGTCTGTTTAGATCATACACAGCACCCATTGTATGTTCTAACCAGTCTTAATTCTTTGCAAATGTTCAGCCCTAAAACTGCCTGTGTTTCCAGTCCCACTGTCATAAAAGTAATTGACTTCATAGGGTTATTATGCATTTGCCTAATTATTGATATTTCTCTCCACCGTATGATGCTAATTTAACTTTTACTTTTTCCATCTTGGATTTATTCCTGATTTTCTTGTGTACTTTTTTTTGTCCTGGCAGTATGTTGGCTTGGGCTCCAAGTATCAAATTTAACTGTGACAGGGTCTCTATTCAATTCCAAAGTTATTTTCCATTCTTTATTTTCCTCAGTATTGACATGGGACACAGTTCCAATAAACAGTTCGTATAGCATAGTATCTGTGACGACATACACATTTCTGCAAGCTGGGTTTTGTTTTTTTCCCATCTCTGCATATATTCCCATATGCGGAAATTGTATTTGTGGGATATTTAGTAATACATCTCCCATAAACCAAATTTTGCCCGAGTTTATTGCTCGCTGGTTGTACAATTGTTCTTTATTAAAAAAACTCCTTCTAGTTTTTTAAATAACATTCTGTGCACCTCACCTTCAGTTGGTTTTACTATGTGACCTTCCATAATGAAACCCCTTCAGTACCTCAGATAAACAGCAATGTGCAACTGCTCAACTTCCAGAAGGGTGTTGGGAGATTTAATGCACTAGCTTTGGGATATGCAAACAGCCCTGCTTAGCTCAAAGATAAGATGGCCCAAATAATTCAAAGATAAGGAAATACAAACGGGAGATTCTTACTAGCAACACAGGGTTGTGAATTAAACAGTGGATCTTGGGTTTTGTTTTTAAATCTGCTACCTAGAAAATTTCACTTGGAGGAGATTACTGGGATTTTTTGTCTGTTTGCAAAAATGCACGTGAATATTACAGTCATCTGAACGTTTGTACTTGACATGCTTGGTAGCCATTGCTAAGGCTTACACTTGCTCTAAAATGAATGTATTCAGGAGGTTGTGAATTCTGTGTCCAGTCTCGCAGAGGTAAAATTGAGTGTTGTGCATTTAAATTTTGTATTTTGAAGGTGTAAGCAGGATTTAACTGATGCAAGAGCCCTGTGTTGGACCTCTGCACAGGGACTGGGTAGAGAGTAGTAAGTATCTGAAGCTGGAGTCAAGAATATATTCTGAATGATGTCACCTTCTCAGTCAGTATGATCACTTATATCATTTACTTGCTGCTTTTGAACAAGGGGAAAAATCCTTAGTAAAAGTACAAGTCTGTTCATGAACAATTCATAAATAAAGAAGGAAGGTAATATCTTATTAAAAAAGTGACACCAAATAATTTGCTCCATCCAGATTTTTCCAGCAACATGGTTAACTCAGTTGAATTGCATTTCCTGACATATAATGAGTAATTTCTGGTATATACATTTAACCAGGAAAAACAGGAAATTCACCTCTATGGAGAAAGCCAACAAAAGACCTGCGTGTTGTGACAAAGTTAAAACTGCAGTAGGAACTTTAACATATTCATTTCCTGGTTTCTTGTTATATTAATTATGCATCCTTTGCCTGCCATTAATTGAAGCCCAAGGCTTTCACAACAGGTGTGTGAAGTTAGGCTTATGTCCTTGTCAGACAGACACTCAATTAAATAGTCTGATTTTTCAGAAATACTGGATATACTTCAGCTTCCTTTAGCTGAAAAGCTGCTCTTTCAAAAATCACATCATAGGTATTGAATTTAATTTCCCAAGTGGCAGCTGGTTTTAAACACTGGGACTCCAAAAAAAAAAAAAAAGTTAGTTGAGGTTATTTTGTGAGAAGAGAATGTGCTGCTTTTCTTCAGTTTATTAATGCATCTGTGGTCAACCTGGTAGTAGAGCTTGTCTTTGTGCGTGGCTACCATTGCATGCTTCAGAGACAGGGCAACAATAAGGGCAACAATCTAGGCAACAATAAAATAACTTCTTCCCTTACTATTTCTTGTATCTAACTGCTCTCAGGCAGCAATGAGTGTGTACTGTGTAGCATAAGGGCTATAGCCCCTCCAAAATGAGGTTTGGTTATTGGTTTTTGTTTTAGCATACAACATTTTGAAAACATTTTTTTTATCCGCCTGGCCCCTGGGCCTCATGGTAATGAGCTACATCTGGGACATCAGATGGGTCATCACCAAATCCCCATGAAACCCCTCCCAGATTGTTTTCTCAGGGTGTTCTCTGTGCGTAGTAGCTTTGTGAGCTATAAAATCAGTGGTCCACAACAGGAAGAATGATTTGTGACTTTTGCTGTACAGCTACAAAGGACTTTCATTTATGTGAAGGGCTGGTGTTACCTGCTAGTGTTGCTGCATGCTTCTGGCATCAAAGGCCAGAATATTACCAGGCAGACAATGAAGAATCTGTACCCATGAATGTCTCTGTGAAATTGAGAGAAAAGGTCAAAACATACATCCTCAGCCCTCAATAGCTAAAAAAGTGCTCTGATTTGCTGATAGTGTTCATGAGGCAGACACTGAACAGCCCTTGGTACAGGCTGCAGCACAGCTTGCTTGGTAAGATATGATGGATTTAGTGCTCTCAGGAAATGGTACAAATACCAAGAGATTTAAGCAAAACAAGAGCTATAATAAGCAAAATTATTAAACTAAGTGGTACAAGTTCAAACAGGTCTCAGCAGTTCCTGTTTCAGGATGGAACTGTGGAGATTTTTAAGCATTGGAAGAGTGAAGTCCTCAAACAGCCTCTTGATGCAGGTATTGGGTCAAGGAAGCAAAGTAATCTTTCCACCAGTCTTGGTAAACTCGTGATAAGAATTATTTCACAGAGATGGAGTGATCCTGGATTTTTTTTTCTTTTTTTAATGTGTTGCTATCCCTCAAAGGATGCTGAAATGAAGCTTGGGCACTTCCTGCTTGTTAAGTTGTCAAATCATATTGATATTGTAAGAGTTGCCTTGGCTGGTCTTACCAAGAGCCAGAAAGATATGTTTGTCTCCTCAAAGAGTGACTTGTGAAGGCTCTTCGCATTCTTCTGAGGAACAGCCAAAGACTGTGGTAGGAAAGGGCAGGTCACTCCTGGTGATGCTGGGAAACCTCTCAGTTTTTTGGTTGCACAACTCACCCCACTGGGCAGAGATGGTCAGCCTGGCAGTGGTATGGTCAAGTCACATGGAGAGGAGCTGCTGAGATGTTTTGGCCTTCCTTACTAGTACGGGACTAGTATGATTCCTGTGTTTGTCCAGGCACTTTCACTCCACAGGTCTCCTGCTCTGCAGGGAGCCAGCACATGGGTGGTTTTGCGCTGTAGGTGTTGGGGGCACCTGTGTGAATTACAGTGCACATAAAAGGAGACTTATGTACCTTTGTGGGCAGTTACATTGTTGCTTGTGATTTCAGGAGACTGAATGTGATGATTCACCCATTCTCTGCCCATCACATATATACTTCTAAATTAGAAAAGCATTCATAGCTGTTCAACAATTCAAAGAAGGGGGTGAAGATTTTCCTTGAATAACTACAAAACCCTCACAATTGTTTCTCTTCTTAAAAAAGCAACTCCACCTTGGTTTTGTCAAATTAAATTAAAGCATCATATAATTTTTTTAAAGTTAGAGGGCAGATATGCTAGAATTAATAAAATGAGATTTGGTAACTATAGAAAAAATCCAGACATTTAATCTGTAGAAAATTAGTAGATTATGCATCTGGAATGGAAAAAAGTGAGTATCTTTACACAAACTAATGTGGTAGATTTGAATCATCCACACAAGACTTGATTAAACTAATTAGAATTCCCCAAAGAACCATCATTCCATACATTGAGTTGAATAAATGGGCATATCACTTGTACTGCAATCTTCCATAGTCCTTGGCTGCAAAAAGGATTTATTCATTTTGGAGTAGCACAATTCTTTTAAAAGGAGATATAGCAGAAAAAATAGTAGACCATGAACAACTAGAATGACAGGTTTGAAGGTAAGAACTAGAAAAGTGATTAAAACCAGGCAAGGTTCAGTGCATAATACAGAAGTCTGGAAGCACACAGGGAAATACTTCCTCAAACAGGAATGACTGTGTTAGGGGGATTAGGATTTAGTTGTTAGTTACCCTCAGGTAACGAGGGTAGAAGACAACTAACACTTGGTCAGGGATGCTGTAATGGTAACAAACCAAATTCATGCCACTTTCCATGGCTTCAGCAGAGCTGTCCTCAACATGCTTACCAATGAGTTTGGTGCCGTGAACACTTGAGCAGGGAAAGGGTAGGGAGGTGCAGAAGAGCCAGAGCCGGGCATTTTCAGAGGTAGTGGGCAGGGAGATTTGCATATGCAAACCCAGTAAGGTTTAAAATGCTCTTCCTAAATTCATCAGCGGTCCCTTCTGTCGCAGGTGACCCCTCTGTTGAGACATGCCTTCTCTTCTAATACATAAATGTCTTCTAAAACATCATGACGGAGAGGCACGGTTGTCCATAGACAAAGTCGGTGCTGCGAACAGTCTGAGGTGGGGTTATCATTGCATTTTTAGCATTAAGCCTTGTGGACCCAAGTTAAATCTTCTGACTGCACGTGCCACAACTGGGATGAGATGCTCTGTCTTTCCTCCTTCTGTTCCTTTGTTCTCCTTCTGTTCTTTGTTTCAATAAAAGCTACTGCAGCATACGCATATCAAAAACCAGAAAGTTGTCTGGCACTTCAGATCAAGGAATGGATTCAAATTCACTGCCTCAGGATATGTGTCAAGTCACTGTGCTTATCTTGCTCTTATATTACTGACTTTCTAGTTTTCACTGGGGGTAGCTTTCTGCTCTTATTGGCGTTCAAACCACGAGCAAGAGAAGTCAGTGGAGGATAGCACCTCCACGCTGAAATTGGGCAGGGTTCCCTCTTTCCTTTGAGCTACAAGGAGAGGACAAAAGGAGATTGGGAGCCCTGGGAGGTAAGAGTGAAATTGGCCTGATGTTTGCCTGGTAGCAGTAGTCCATTATTACTGTAATTGTTATTATTTCTACTTGCAGTTATAAATGAGGGGTACTGTAGTTTCCTTTAAACATCTACTGAAACCAACAATAATATGAAAAGCACAGGCCAGTGTGTGAGGGAGCATGCTGATGCCAGTATTTTCCCAAGAGTTAATTTTTCTGCCTAAATGTAAATGCATTATGTGACTTCCAGTACTTATTTGTGCAGACTACAGAATTATATTTTTAGCCGCTTTCTCCAGAGTTACTTTGATAAGTTTCAGAGCCCCTTTGGAAAATCTAACAAAACAGAATAATGTAGGATACATCTAAATCCAGCAGACCTTTAGAAACAGAAATTAATGCTCTGAAAATCCTTCCACCAACCCAGCAAAACATGTTGGCTAACAAAACATTTAATCAGACATATTGCATGCAGAGGGGATATGCATGTCTGTGTTTACACTGTGATTCAGGTCTGATTAGAGGCAGTGGGTAGGCAGCTGTTTTTGACATAGTCTGTATTTTTTTTAATATATATATGTGTGTGTGTGTGTGTATGTGTAGGCTTTGGAAGATTCCACCTGTATCTGCCTGTAAGTCTAGCAAATTATTTTTTCAAAGTGGGTTTATTTTTAATGTCTGCTTATATGCTTATATGTATAAATTAGTAGGAAGTAAAAAAAAAAACAACAAAAATTATGAGGAACCAAGGTTTCATGGATGTTGCAATACTGCTCTGTCTGTAGAAGGCCAGATTCTGGATTTGGAGGGTAAATTGACACAGCACTACGCCCCAGGCTCCAAAAGTCATTTTGAATTCTGCAGGTATCCCTGCCTATATGGCTTTGCCAGAACTAAGGACAGAAGTACTGGCTTTGGAGTCCAAAGCCTGGTAGTGAAAATCTGGCTCCGTGTTAAGATGCCTATCCCTGACATAGGGACCTGGTTAGTATCTCTGCGTTGCTGCATGTTGTGCTGTGTCAGTGGACCAGCTCATGTGGAGATGGCTTGAAGGTTTGAGTGTAGCACTTTCTGCACAGTGTAGATATGCACTTCAGCTCTGGTGGAACAAACACTGTGGCAGTACCAATTCCAGCTTGCGCTTTAGGGTCATTGTGAGGTCTG
This sequence comes from Sagittarius serpentarius, assembly GCA_034782735.1. Lineage (NCBI taxonomy): Eukaryota > Metazoa > Chordata > Aves > Accipitriformes > Sagittariidae > Sagittarius > Sagittarius serpentarius. The sequence continues at coordinate 4,753,553 of JAVKLA010000010.1, read as the reverse complement.
CCCTGGAAGCAAGAAGTCAACTTCTCCTTTACCCATGAGATGTACAGTGCAAGCTTGCACAACATCAATACTTTTTGCATGCTAAGTGAAGATACAGAAGGTTCAGACATAGATCAATTAGTAATTTGGGGTGCAAAATGAAACACATGACATGAAACACATAAAATGAAACACAGCACATTCTGGAAAATGAGCAAAGAGTTAAAAGCCTGGAGTTAGAAGTTGGGAGACTTCTGACCCTGCCGTGATCTCTCTGTGAGACCTTGCACAACTGCTGTTACCTTTCTGCCTCTGTTTCTCCATTTATAAATCATTTCCTGCTCTGTGTCATATGAACCAGTTCATGCTTGGGCAGTTTGAACATTAAACACTCTTAAAAAGGCTAAGTAGTATTATATAATAATACCTTTTTCCCCGGTGTGATGAAGCCTGCATCTGTTCTCTGACTTGACAGCGGGAAGGAAGGCTCACTCTGAACAGAGCAAAGTACATGAGGGATTGATTAAGAAAAAGAAGTGGGTGAAGGAGGGAGGAGAAAGGTAGTTGATGGGGAGAGGCAAGCAGCGGAGAAAAGTCGATTAATTGACATATCTTAACACAGTGGAAAGCTGCATCTGACCTGAAGTAAGGTAACATGAGGTTCATATACAGCAGGAAATCCTAAAAGCAGTTTATTTTGGGAGTTATCCAGAGGCTTGGGTAACAGAGAAGCAGCAGGAGGAAGCAGATCCCAGTATGCTGACGTTCATCAACCACTGACCTAACTAGCTGCTGTTAAAAAAATGGACCAGAATTGCTATGTGGAAGGTGCTCTTTAAAGCAAATGTGAGCCTCCCCTGCAAGTCATGCAGTTCTTAGTTTTACCAGATCTCACAGCTGAACAAAAGCTAGATACACAAGCAGTTGCTTGTATGTGCAGGCTGGCCCTAGGAGCTATGTCAGACTCCAACATGCTAAGGCTCTGTGCTGTGCATCTTCCCCAGGAGATTTTCTTATGTCAGAAAAAGGATAAGCTTCTCTTTGGCATATTTTAGAAGAAAATATGATCTCTGTTAATGTAGGAATTGCAAAACTCAAATAAATAACAAGGGATCTTGAGGCATATTTTCATCCTTTCAGTTTAAAACTGTGGGAACATCTGTTCAAAAATATGTGACCAGGACTAGCAGTGTAAGCAGTGTATGTCTAGAATTGGAGAGAGAGGCACACACACATGCAGGCACACTTCCTATACGTGAAAATGCAACAGTGTGAGGTCTGTGACTGAGGGTGGAAGGGGTGACAACTAGATAGCAACCTAGCATAGGTAACGGAGAGCTATGAACCACTTTGAAGATCAAGACTGAAAGGCTGAACTTGATGCTGTTGAAAAAAGGGGCAGTCAGCGGAGGTAGCTGAAGAGAGTGTATTTAGGGTAACAGGCAAAGAAGGTAATGTTTCCAATTCTGTTTTACATGGACGTCACCCAGGCGAGAGAGGAGGAAGTTGTGGCTGTCAGGAGATAAATTGCTGAAGGTCTGGACAGGTGAATGGACATGAAGAAATCAGATTTTAGTGTTACGGAAGGAGTAACGGGAAGGTACAAGATGCAGTAAACACACTTACAGGCCCTATGCAGGTGAAAAAGGGGAGAGCTGGGAGCCTTTCACATATTTAAGTGGGGGGTTGCTAAATTTTGGGTTGATGGTGAAATGACAAAGATAGGAAAGCACGATGGCTCTGGAAATTAAGGAAACCTACTTTGACATTTTATGGTTGTTGAAATAGATGCAACTTGAGATTACTTGAAGTAGCCACTGGTTTACTATGTCTTGCTTCAGGAAATTACCAACAAGAGGAAATAGCCAGGTCTAAGTAAATATAGCAAATGAAAGCATGAGGAAAAATATGGAACTTCAGGTCTAAATGTAATGTGTGAGAAACTGTTTTGGAGGAAAAAAGTTTAATCTGACCCTAACCCAAACCATCTGTGCCTGTCTTCACTTTCACTACTCTTATCTCTGATCAGAGAGTACTATCACAACACTAAAATTCGGGATCTGAATCAAAAGTTCAATTAACACTGACTTCACATTCTATGTAATCACTTAAATTCCAGGTTTTTTATCTTCACCTGTGTATACATCCTCCCTTCCCCCTCTGTAAACCCAAGCCATGTGTGCATGCCTGGCGGATTTCCATCCACGGGATTCAAATAAATTTGGGCTTGGTTTGCTTTCCTTGCTGTTACTAGACACCAGTGAGGCAGTTTCTTAAAGGTCAGCCCTTGCTGCTCTCCAGCTTCAAGAAAGGGGAGGAAATTATGCACCTTCAGCCCAGAATCAACTGTGACAATGGTGGCCCAAGCTGGGCAGAGGGACACCGCTTACACCCTGTAGCAGCAAATTGGTTGCAGCAGCAATGACCAAGAAGTTGTCTTTTCATTTTCTAGGCAACATTTTGCAGTTACAAACTTGTAACAGGCTAGCATATTTTCCGTGACCATTTAGCACCAGCCTGTTAAAAGCTGATCACACGGGAGATCTGGTGCCCCTCTAGACCTCATGGGACTAAGAGACGCTATTTCTAGCTCCAACTCTGCATGGATATCTGGCTGGGGCAAAAGAGTTTCTCTGGGCTTTTTCTCTGCACTTTGGACCAGAGTCTCACAGCTCCGGAACACCCCAGCCATGCTAAATGAGAAAGATACTTATTACAGGAGTGCTGCTGTAGCGAAATAAACTCTTAACCACAACCATTATACTCATAGTGTATGGAAGTGCTACAGGCCTCTGGAACGCTCATGGCTCCAGACAGCTCCTAGTCCCATCTTCCTCCTGGGTGAGTCTGAAGTTTATGAAGCCAGATAGGGCCACCTTGCTCTTCTGTCTCCTGCTTGTCCCACTGGCTTGCAAATACTGAAAGCAGCAATACACACTGAAGTAGTCTCTGCCAAGCACTGCTTTCACAAGTGTTGGCCTCCTCCCTAGATCTACTGGCATTTCCGCTGTGGAAAACCATTTCTCTACAGGATTCAGAAGCGTAATCATTCAAAGTTGATAGCTACAGGCTGCTGCCTCAGTAGTTTCTCAGTCGTAGCTCTTCACCGGAGTGTCAAGCAGCTTTTCTGGGTGGATTTGTTCGCTGGCACATAATTTAATACGTTTATGTTTCTGTTATGTTTGGACATGTGTTCAGTAGAACATGAGGCAGATTTGCCAGTTTAACAGACATAGTTTGCCCTGTCACACCACCTTCTGAGGGCACGTCAGCAGGGACGTGCAGACAGAGCAGTGAAAGGGACCCCAGGTCACTTTTTATTTCCAGTTCTTGCAGCTGACCCTGTTGCCTAACTCTATAAAATCACTTTAGTTTCCACCGCCACTATATGCATTTGCCTTCCTCACCCATTGTGCCTGTCATGCCTTATGTAATGTGTAAAACATCCTGCATTGCAACTGATCCTGGTACCTTGGCTGGGATCTCCAAGTCCCTGTGACACTACTGCAAATAATAGTTCTCTCTGTCACTGGTCCTTGTAATTGCTAACAGGCTGAGTATGAGCATGTGTAAGAGAAGAGTGTTGTGCAACTAGATGCATGGCCTCTCCCATACATTATACCCCAAGGTTTGCATGTGGGGATACTTTATGTGTTCTTCACATGCACATTTTTTGGTAGTGCTATCACTGTCTAATACTAAATAAAGGCTATAGGATGGTTGTAAATATACTGTTTATTCAGAGGGAGCTTAGAGGAGGAAATAAGAGAGAAACATATAAAGCCCTAGTGATTTTCAAGTGAAAAAGTGTAGGCACAACCTCGAAGCCATCCTCTCTTGCCTACACTACCTTCCTGTGTGTCCTGGTTTTGGCTTGGATAGAGTTAATTGTCTTCCTAGTAGCTGGCATAGTGCTGTGTTTTGGGTTTAGTATGAGAAGAATGTATATAACACCCTGATGTTTTCAGGTGTTGCTAAGTCGTGTTTCGACTAACTCAAGGACTTTTCAGCTTCTCGTGCCCAGCCAGCAAGAAGGCTGGAGGGGCACCAGAAAGTTGGGAGGGG
>JAVKLA010000010.1:4701531-4738409 GCA_034782735.1 Sagittarius serpentarius | reverse complement strand
TCTCGGGACCTTCCGAGAGCGGCCAAACGCCCCCGGCCTGATCGACCTCGGGGGCAAGAATCCTTCCCGCACCTGGCGGGACGCCAGCGGGTGCTCCAAAGCACTGGGACCCCTGGCAACATCTCTGCATCCCACTTCTTACAGCTTTCTGCCCCTGGCTGCACAGGGGATGAGGACAGCAAGCTCTGCAGGGCTCCTCAAGAAGGCATTCCCTTGGTCTTGCCAGCGCTATCCAGCTGAAAAGGCCCAATACCCTTGGGCACCGCCAGGGCTTGGTGGTTCTTCTCCTCTCCTGAGGGGCTTGTGTCTGTTCCCTGAAGTATGAAGCAGAATTTTCATCCATCAGATGGGCTTTGAATGTGGCCCTGCCGGGAGCTGGCCTTGCATCGGAGAACCTCCAGCAGCCTCGTCCAGCCTTCAGGCTTCCTCCTTCAGCCCCCTTCAAGTCATTCCAGCGGCTTCTCAAGGACTTCCTCTTGGATGTCTTCAAGCTGCCCCCGGGCCAGCTCTGGCAGCGAGACAGGGGACACTGCTCCTTTTTAACTGTTCGGGGCATTGTGACTGCTGCATTGGTGGGTGGTGGCACTGTGACACGAGGGTAACAGGGCCTTCCATGCACAGCCCCACCCACTGCCCCTCCACCCAGCCTCCGTTGGAGGAAGACCTTTGGTGTTTGATGAACTGTAGTTATGTCCCTTAAAATGAGGCTCCTGAGTGACTGTCACGTTCCGACTTTCCCTCTGAGCTCCACCACACCTTAGGAAACATGCTGTCAGAAAGGAGCAGATGACAAAATTTGGTTCCTGTTGGGAAGGCTAAACCACGCTGAAGCACTTTACAGGACTTTGAAAAGACTCAGTTAATGTTATTCTGCCTTTTGAAAGCATGAATACGCAGAAGTTGGTCAAACTGGCGGTAACCTCTCTTTATGTGTCAGGGAACACCAGAGGGCTATAAAGTTGCGCTGTGTGGAAAATTCAGTTCTAGCAGAAATTACATGGGTATAGCCAGCAACACTAGTGAGATTGGACACTGACCAAAATATTAGAAAAACAAGTGACCACAGACCACAGAGAATTCTCAGACCCACAGCACACCAAAAAGTGCTCCAAAGTAGAATTTATTAAAGCCATACACTCTTGGATATGAATAAAGTGCACAACTATTTTGAAGGACTTCCAGTACATTTAGCATTTTACAGAGTATCAGGCCAAACAAGCCCACACTGGGATTGCCCAAATATATCCTGATGATGTACTCTTCTCTCCCTGCAGTATCACTGAGTGGTTTAGCAAAGACACCAAGTGAACAGAGCAGAGAGGTTCCACAGAAGTCAGTGCAGGAGAGGTGATAAGTAGGAAAGGATGATCTGGTGATGCCCTTATTTATCCTTACTTGTTAAGAGCCTGATTCTGCGACTAGCTACGTGTTTTCTCTGGTGCTACGGGGGGACATTTTTGTGAACCAACTGCTCAGCAGCGTAAATCTCCTGCACTGCTGCCTTTGCGGACAAGTATCACTTTCCTGTCCAGAGTGAATCATCTGATAAGAGCAGCCCTCTGCCATGGCTTCTCCTTACTGCTCTCTTGATAAGAACTAGGCTGTTTTCATTTTCTTTTTACTCCTTGCATGTCCACTTGTCTCAGAGAGCTCTCCCAGCACCGTATGATGTGCTGCACCAATGGCTGCTGGTTGCAGCGGGGCTCCAAACCATGCTGTTGTCATGGCTCTACATACAGGATCTCAGCCTCTTGCTTGCTTTCCCCCTGGAGTGTTTTCAGTTGCTGTGGTCTAAAGTAGCAGCTGTGGCTTCCAAATTCTGAGCGAGGATATTGGAATCATGCGTGTGTGCCTGCCTGGAGTGAAAGGCTTTGCTTTGTACAGTGCTGAACACAGCGCTCCCTGGGTCGTTGTAAACGGGCAGGGAGCAGCGCAAACTCCCTTCCCTTGGAAAGGTGCCTTACCGAAAATGAACAATGGTGAAGACTTCTATACTTAACAAACTGCTGCTAAATGTGCATATTCCAAATAGGGCTAGAGCAATGCCAGATATGGTCCAGCTTATCTGAAACACAAAGTGCCTGTTTCTTAAGAGAAGGGGTTAGGGTTGCAGTATTGAAAAGCTTCTTTTGATATATGCTGCTCTGGGGCTGGGGGGAGGTAAGACGTTTTTAAAAGGCATTGTTGGAGGCTCTTTTGAAAGAGGCCTCAAACCTATTTGTGTAATAGGGATGGGATGATAGAGAACTTTGTGGGGATGGCCTTGCCTGTATTAGCGTGTTAACCACTGAAAAAAATCCAGCTCAGCATGAAGTGTGTGACAGAAGGCACAGAAATCACTGATTCTATGGCTTGCATTTAGTAGGTCATCCCAGCTCAATGACCATAACATGCTCTAAGTGTTAATTCTGAAGCGATGTCTTGTGGCCACAGAGTTTTGCTAAGGATTCTTGACAGTAAGTTGTGGCCTACCCCATCGCCTTGCTCATAATGTTGCTACATCACAGCCTCATTGCTATTGCTACAGTTGTGTTGGTGTTTCAATCAAGAATCCCCATGTTCAGAGTTCTATACAGCTGGGGAACAATTAGCTCCAAAATTAGTAACAGGAGACAAAACTCAGCGAATTAATTTTTATTTTTTCTTATTATTTTGGTAACATGTTTAATAGAATCATCTGCAGCCTTGTATTTAAGCAAGGATTTTGCTGCTTATCCCAGTTTTTTACTCTGGGTGGTGTCTGCAGAAGGATGATTAAGTGATAGAAACTGGGAAAGGAGTATCTTAGTTTGGGTGTGCTGAAAAAGTTCTTCCAAGTATAGGCACTAAGCCAAATGATATTGCATGCGTTTTGATTTCAAGGCTCTGTGTCTGCCGAGGATAAGTGAAAGGCATGTCTTAAGCACTTCTAAATAAATAAATGTCATTTAGGTATGCAGTTGCCATCCTCAAAAACTTTCCAGTGCTTCTCTTTGCAATTAGATGTTATCTAAACTTCCCTGCACTTAATATAGAGAATACTTAAGCAATCTGTGAATAATGAAGTATCTTTATTTAGTTACCTTGGGCAATTGAAAAGATTTTAGAGGTGGCTGCTGTAGAACAATGGCTGCTATATCTTAATGGAATAACTTGTCATTATTACAAACCTTTTCTGAGGTCAAGGAACGGATACTTCTACTCTTGAGCATATTACATCAGGAGTTTCAAAAATGAATTGTAATCCTGATTGTAAAATAGTTAAGATTTTTAAATGTATATAATTTCATTTCTTTGTGTTAGATACTGTGTTTGGAGCCCTTGGATACCACATTTTGAGGACTTTTCTGTACCTACCAGGGCTAGAATTCTTTTCTTTTAAAATGAAAACTGAGATCCTTACGTAACCAGATGACTTCGGGATTCAGGGCTTTCAAGAAAACCTCACCCATCTCAGTAATCACTCAGTGATCATCAGCAACAGGCAGTAGCATTCAGGATCTCAAAGTCCTGTAAGTCCATGAAAAGCATTTCAGCAGGCCCATGGGGTAGGTAAGTCCATCAGCCTCATCTGTGGGCTGATGGCATGAGATGGGGGTGCTCATGAGTGATCAGAAGGCTTTCTCCTCTCTATTGGTGCTCCATGGGTGAGGGGTTTTTCAGTGAGGGATGGACGTGTGTTTACAGCAACACCAGTCACCCAGAATAAGCACAGCAGGTACACCATAAGGCGTACTGTGTTTTCCGTGAAGGGATGAAGAGCCCTGGCATGGAGGGAGGCAGCAAGTACTCCCCACCCCTCAGCACAGATGCAGGCTTTTAGAGGACTGTGTCCTCCCTTTCATGTCCTGGTTTGTAAAACCACAGTGTAAACACAGACATTTTCCCTCTCAGCATGGCAATCAATAGTGGAAAACACTGATTTATTGTCCCATCTTCTCATCACTACAATACCGTTTGATTATCAGAGGCTGCAACAGTTCATCTTCCTAAATCTCCATAGCCTGTAAAAATTTCAGTGTTCCTACAGGCTACCATCTAACTTGACAAAATGCTGGCAGCAAAGGTTTTCTCAAGTGAAATAAGTCTGATTTCATATTTGTGCAATGAAAGAGGACATATATTGTGAAAAGAAATGATTAGCAATGGCAAACAGGTTCATGAATACGTTCATCTCTTTACCTGGTAGGTGACTGACAACTGCTGCAGTCCTTAATAATTTCCCTTTTGATTCTGACTTTGTCTGATGGGTGGGAGTTATTTCATCAGTATCTCTCATATACCCTGCTTCTCTGACTGGCTGGGTGTGCTCCTTGTCATCGTGAGTGCTACCAGAAGATAGCTGATTTTTTTGAGTGTGGCTGCATTGTGGGTGCCCAACCAAAGTTGCCTTAAAGGCTGTTGGTAAAAAAAGAATGTGTGCTGCTCCTTGTAATTTGTTAAGGGGGGTGGTATGTCTGCTTCCTCCCTGAAGGTCCATATAGGAGGTCCATGGGGACGACAGAGCATGCATTTCAGCCGATGTCCAAAAATAAAAGGGCAAGCAAGGCTTTCCCCAGAAAGCAGAAGCAGGGATTATTAGAAGCATGGACTCCCTTCAGTGCCTGTAGTTTGGCTAACCTTTTAGAGCTCCCTATCAAAAAGCCAACGATATGTTGAGGCAAGTTTCATGGGGAATTTATCAATGAAGCGTTGAGCTTTCAGAAGTTTGAAAAATAAATTGAGGACTTATAAATTACTCAGAATGAATTATAGTACACTGGAAATGTCAGGAAACCACACTGCTTTCATTAGGTTTTTGTTATAGGATCCTCAAGTTTTCCCAATCAACAGCTAACCTTCAGAGCCATTTTATTACCTACATATAAATTCTGGATTGCTTTTATGCAGTTCAGATCTCGAAACTACTTACAATATTTAGGAGAAAAACTGTTGAAAAATTGGATTTTTTTTGAAAAACAAATAGTCAATACTTGTTTCCAGCCTGTCCCACATACTCCTGAATTTGGGATTTCTGTTTCAACACAGTTGAGGTGGAACTGCTGTAAATTTGCACTGTGGTAGAGCCACAACAGCCAAATTACAAAGGCGAGCTGAGGCACCATCAGATTTTTGGAATCCACAGCCCAAACTCAGCCTATGGGGCTCCCTTGAAGATAAAAGTCAGAGAAGTTTGAGGAAAGGGTTTGGTTTGAACACAATTTTCTGACACCTACTCAGCCTGAGATACTTGAAACCACACAGCTTAGGGGTATCTCATACTCTGCTTGTGCTCAAACACTTGACAACACACAAAAGTTGCCAGGAGAGAGCTCCAGAACTGATGTTTTTGTTCCCAAGTCCAACTGCTTGGGTAGGGCTGTGGAGATCTCTCATGGGGAAGTTGCATCAAGGTGATGGATTGAGACGCAGAGATCAGGCAAAACAGGATGCTTGAAACCTAGCCTAGTAAAGGCCAGACAGGGTTTGAACTTTAAACAAATGGTTTTAATTTTCTCTTAGTAACTTAAATTTACACATAATCTGGATAGAGTCAGAAAGATCTTCCTAAAATATTCTTCCTTTTGGCAGGGTGCTGTCTTCTGAACCTTGTTTTCTTCTTTACATCTTCAGAAACATGATCTGGGAGGGATGACTTGTAACCAAAATTCCCCACTGCTGGTATTAATAACAAAAAGCCCGACGTGTAGCCTCTCCAACTCCCACCCGCCTCTGACAGGATCGGGCCCTAACACAGCTTAGAGACAGATGTTCTAGGAAGTTTCAAGTTGCTTAATATTATTTGTTCACACATCCCAGCTGATGCTAAATCTTACTAGGGAGGTGTTAAATGTCTGAAGACGACAGAGGCACTATCCATTTCCAGAATGAGTCACTGGGATGGGAGAGCTGAGTCCAACTATTACCACCCGCCAGGGCTTCCGAGAGTTCCCTCCATTACTCCCCTTTTTTCATTTTAAAGGAGATATTAATTCCAATCCCATGAATTGGAATCTGGACACAATCCCTGCTTTTCTTATGACATATTAATAGCAAAATTGGAAACGCACAGGATTAAAAAAGAATAATCTTGTGCATAGTCATAAATGTGTGATAAGAACAAAAATCTGAGTTTTTCTTAAAGGGAGGGAGCTATTCTTCTAATTAAAAAACTCTTCTAAAAATATGTGACAGCTCCTTGCATACAAACAAGTGGTTCTGTGTGGGGAGCTCAAAACACTTTCCAAACTCTGTATACCTTCCCTGAGGAAAGGGTACCGAATTTGTTTATTCTCGTTTCACAGATGGGGAAGCAGAAGCACAGAAGTGAAGAGACTTGCCTGTTGTCAGCTGTGGTCAGGCATCAATCCAAGCAGTCCTGATTTCCAGGCTCTGCTTTAACCTGTCAAGTAGGCTCTAGTTCTTCCTCCTCGGCGACGTTGTTAGTGGTTTTGCTGCCTCCCTCCATGCAACCTCTTTCTTAGGTTTAAAATGGGGTCAAATGTCTATCCAGTGCTGTGCATAAGGGAGCACACCGTACAGCTTTCCAGTGTAGAAAGTAAACAGGAAAATGCTGTTGTCCCAGACCTCAGCCTTACACACACATGGTGTGCAGCCCCACTGAAACCCATTTAATGTGTTTAATATGCATCATCCATGACTTATAGGTTGGATGCAGGAAAAGAAAAACAAAACATCACTGTAAAACAAACTATGATTTCAGAGAGTTGCTGAAAACGAAAAGCAGGAACAGGCACCAGGGATCTTTCAACAAATGTAATTTAAAGAGCTCACTTTCAGCACTCTGGGCACTTTGACAAGCATTTAGTGGGATTCAAGCAACTACTGAGTAGTAACGGGCAGCTGTCTGTGCAGCATGGCTGTGCTGGGGCGGGAGGGAGCGGAATGCACGGGAGGGAGAAGTGGGGGCGACGGGAGGGAGCAGGTCTGAGCGATGTGTGACAGGGTCCTGTGTGAACCCCAGTCCGGAGCGCGTACAGCCGCCTGTTGTGTCTTTCCAGAGTCAGGGAGTGAACACCCTCCTTGGTAATGAGTCTGATAGTAAAACTGCCCTCGCCAAGCCAAACAGCATGCCGTTTCCAAGGCCGGGGAGGACCCCAAGGGAAGGGCTGCAGCTCCAGGTGGCTGAAGTACAGGAGAAAGTGGGGAGGGGGGAAGCAGTGGGCTGAGGGGAGGGAGCAGCTTGGCAACAGTTGAGGTTCGCCCAGAGCTGCAAAAATTTCTCTCGGCTGCTCATTCCTTGCAGGAAAACTGCCACTTTCTGCCTGCGAGAAGGGATTTCTTCCTGACAGCCAGCACCGGGCTGCGCCCGCCCCCCCCGGCAGCCATTTGCAGCTTCACTAGAATGACTTGTGTGCACCGGGGACACCTTTGTGAAGACTGTCCTATCCACACCTTTATTTGCCACCTTTGCAGAGCCAGTGGTTATGCTGGGCCAGGCTTCCTTCACCTTCTTAACCTTCCCAGCACCTCACAGCATCAAGAGGGGAGATCCTTCGCTTCCTTTGCTAAGCTCTGCATGGCTTGCATTTTCCACCTACCTCCACACATAGTCCTTAAAATCAGATGTTGAATTCAAGTCCAGTTTTCTCTGATGGCCCTTTCACAGAATCACAGGGGTCAGAAGGGGCCTCTGGAGGTTGTCTAGTCCAACCTCTCTGCTCAAAGCAGGGTCATCTACAGCGAGTGGCTCAGGGCTGTGCTTGGTTTTGGTTTTGAAACTCTCCAAGAGTGGAGACTCCACAACTTCCCTGGGAAACCTGTCCCAGTGTTCAGCAACCCTCCATTTCCTGGGTACTCCCAAGTACTTCTCCATTTGCTCTACAGCATGAGCTGTGCAAAATACTGTTGTGGGTTTTCCTGGGACTGGGTACTCTGATGGCATAGGGGCCCTCCTTCTTTATGTCTTGATAGTTGATATCCCCTTCACCCCCCATCTCCTCTCTGCCAAATCTGGGTTGTGCATTTTAGGCCCACTTGGGGCTAGAAATGGGCAGCACTGAATATTATTACAGCACGTCAGTTATGCATCTGCGATTGTGATACGTGTGTGTGATACATGCATGATTTTTGATTTTTGTCTTCCTATGGAGATTTTATGTGATGCAGTCAGACATCAGTGGCTTTTGGCTGGTTATACTCTACTTCTCCACCTGCTTTTAATGTTTCTGTGTCATAAACAAGCTTGAAGTTTTTGTAAAAGATTATTCATGTCTCATAACGATTCAAACTTTTGTTAGGAGAAAAATGCTCTCCATTTTCTAAGTAATAAGAGAATCAGATGGCGTTTGATTAGGTGATAATCGAGTTTCTGAGCAAGTAAACTTTGACAACAAAGAGATCAAATGGTTTACGCCACTGGCTCAACAAGACCATTTCCTAGTAAACTGAAGCTCTCCTTCCTGTTTCCGTTGCATTGAGAAACGGGCTCAGCGGTGTAAATCCTGCTGTGGAGTTAAACTACCCCATGGTTGGCTCCATCTGGCACAAACACCAGCGCACCCCTCCAACAACTGATCTGGAGCAGCTTTCCTTTGCTATCTCTCCAAGCCAGGAAATACCCCCACGCACTGGTTTCGCTCTCTGAGTTATTTCCTGGGACAGGGATCCTTCCCGCCCTTCGGGAGGAGATACGTCTTTTAGGAATGGCCTGGGAGTGCCAAAAACCACCCACTCAGCCAACCGTCAGGAGAACTTGGTTACTGGCCTTGTTGCCTCCAAGCCCTGTTCGGGTTTGTTTCCTCCGAGTTCGGAGCGGCGGGTGGCAGTCAGGCAGTTTTAACTTTTTGTGCCAGCACAGCAGTCTGATGATGACACAGGGTCTCCTGGGGCATCGGCCAGCTGAGGTCACTGCCTTGCAAAAAAACCAAGCAGCTCATGAGTTTTGAGCACGATTTCCTTGAACCAAACCCATGCTCGGCTCGGTCAGAGTTTGACTCCATCTCTGACAGGGGGACAGCCTTGCCAGGCCAAATGGTGTAACAGTGCAATGTTGCTGAGAGGGACAGTAGTCCTTGTTTCACTGTACCGCCTTGGTATGTCTGCGTTTGCATCATGGCATTGCCCACTGTTGCCAAGAGAGTAATAATTCAGAAGCTGGAATTAGGTGGAGGTAAAGTAGGTGTAGGTTAAATGCTGTTTGGCAGCTTTTTTTCCGTGTCACTTTGCCTTGGTATGTAAAGCAGCTCAGCAGTTCTGCTGCTTTTGTACTGCTTTCCGCAAGGCAGAGGCCTAACCACTTTGCATTTTAAAATAAACACCTGTGGGTGATGGAAATAAAGATGTGGGGCACCAAGCATGGCAGGCAGGAGAGATCTTCCTGGGCTCACGTCTCCAGTACAGACACAGGGCAGGTGGGAGTTAGTCTCAGTCAAAGGCAGATCAGAGGCTCTGTGCTTGCGTCCAAGAGACGACTTAGTTTTTAGCCCTTGTTTTTGACCCTTCTGATTAAAAGAAGGAGCCAGATCCTTTTGAAAATGTGCTGAGTAGATGAGTAGTATTAAATGACACGGAGAAAGAGATGAAAGTGGCCCAAAGACTGTGTTCAAAACTTTGTGTGAACTTGGGCCAGGCCAGCACTACAGGAGCCTTGAGGGAACCATGCAGCCAATGTGCTGCTTGTGTTGTGATGAGGAGGGTCAAAATCAAAACATTTTGAGGGACATTACCAGGAGAAGCATGGGTTACACACACAGGATCGTTTAGTAACTAAGCTGTGCTGAAGACCCGTGGAGAGATAACTCAGAGTGTCTCAAACTCTGAGTGATTAACCAAACTTATGGAAATGCATTAACTGAACTCCCTGCCTGTGAAAACAGGTACGGACACAGCTCTCCTAGGTATGTAAATTAATTCAGTGAGAGAATACATGCCATGGGGAGTGTATGCATGTATGTGCATACATCAAAATATTTAAAGAGACATGACAGATTTTCAACATGTGCAACATACTGCATGTCGAATATCATTAAAATGTCAACTTGGGAAAATAATGCTTGTGTGGGACATTCTGAAAATACATTAATCATGTTTATAGCCATATATTAGGTTGAATGTGTTATATATTTTTCCTGCTTAGGACATGAGGTAATCAACACCAGATTTGTAAGTTTTCCATTGCTTGATGCTATTAAATAATCACCAGAATATATTGGGTTTATATATACAAGGTTTGCATTAACATTTCTTACATTGGCTGAGAAATAAGCTCTGCGATTATTCTTTGAATTAAAAATCCAAGTATATACCAAGATAGTTTATGCACAAAAACAGTGAATTAAATTCAATTTAGCTTCATAAATGAACACATAGAACCACTCCCATTGAATTTGTAAGCCAAAATCTCTTTGCATATGGAATTTTAATGGTGGATAACTTCAGGTAATGAATAAATCCTTTTAACAGTGTAAAATGTGGGGGAAAAAAAGAGAAAAATGAAAAAAAAAGAAGTATTGACTATGAATTATTGCTTTGTTACTGCACCTGCATAATCATGTTTAGTAATGCTAGTATTAAGGTGCTCCAGCTTTATATCGAGTAATACTTAAGTAATCAAGTGGAGGATGCGGGTTGTTTGAGGAAGTATCTTTCATTTATTGTAAAACAGTAAATCAGCTCTGAAATTTTATCTGTTCATTGCTAAATTGGCTTTAGTTTCAGCTTTAAGAAGGCAGGGAACCAATTAGTGATAGCCCAAAGAAGAAAAATCATGAATATTCAGAGGCCTAGAAAGCATGACCTCCTGAGGAAAGACTGAAAGATTTGAGTTTATTTAGTCTAAAGAGAAGACTTAGAAAAATGATCACAGCCTTTGAGTACGTTAAAAGTTGCTCGAGAAGAGGATGGGAATAAACAGCTCTCTGTGTCCTCTCTGGATAAAGCAAGAAGTGACGGGCTGACGCTGAGGCAAGGACAGTTTGGTTACAACTTGGGAGGAGGTGCCGGTGCTGGTCTCTGGGATGGAGATGGCGGAATTACGTGGTTTAGGAACAAGTTTGAAAATGTCTGGGATGACGTAGATATTTCTTGTTCCTGCTTTAATTGTGATCCTTCTGGTTGGAATAGGTGATCTCATAAAATCCTGTTCTCAAAAAAAATATTTCTCTTTTTGAAATCCTTATTTTCTAAGATCCTGATTCTTAGTAATGCAGTAGGAGGTGAATGTATCCATCTAAGTTCTTACCTGTATGTTGTGCAGTATTATGCTGTGAAGTCATATATTTTAAGGGTTTTGGCCATGAGCGTACTCTGGACACAAACAGAAAAACTATAAATGTGAGCCATAAGGCTATATTAATCACAGGCATTCAAGTACTCTTAAGTATTGACTAAAGCAGGTTAAGATGGAGACAGTACACAGAACAGAGCTGGAAGGGGCAGAAGTCTGTTCTGGCAGAAAGTTTCAAAGGAGGGAAGCAGTGCTAGTTTTTGGGGGGCACGCTAGGGAAGATTACTTTTCTGCAGAATGCAGGGTAACAGGGAGCAAAAGACATGCGGTCAGGAAGGCCAGAAAGGAAAGTGTTACATGAGGGCGGGTGAAAGAGAGCAGAGACACAAACCAGCCTGTCAGGCTGGTAGAGGTGGAGAAAAGGCATCCAGTTTCAATACATGAACTGGAAAAGAGCAGAGTAGAGCAAGAAACTGAATGTAAGGAAGAAAGGAGGAATCTGAACTAACACACAGAGTGGAAGTAGATTGAAGAAGAGATTAACATAAGCTACCATGGAAAGAGAGTAAATAGAGAGGAACTAGGAGAACAAAGGAGGTGTTTTGTATTTATTGTGTTTATGGAAGCGTTGGGATTTCCAAGCACATACGTCAGTAGCTAGAGAGATATATGAGCCTTAATAGCATGAGATTCTTGACAAGATGTGATGACCATGCACACAAACAGAAGATCATTTGTTCTAACCAAAACATAGCGAAATGCTTCTCATGAGCTAATTTTAATAAAAAATCTGGTTTTGCATTAACACAGTGTCTTGTAGCATATGGTCAGATGCTAGCTGTGTAAGACCAAGCAAACAGACTGTAGTGTCTGTTAATTTATTATTTTTTCCCCGCATTCACTGATAGATTTCAGAAGACTAATAATGCGCCTTTTACTTGTGGCCTGAAGTTCAGATTGCTAAGGCAAGATGAGTCCACAGAGTAATGGAATCTGCAGCCTAACCCCAACAAAGCGTTTGTTTATAAATAGGAAGAGAATATCCTAATAACAGGAGGCAGATGTTAAACATCTTGATTCATTTCAAGTCTACTCAGTTTAACGCAATGAACCCAAAGTCAGGCAACAGTGGACAAACATAGCTTTATTTTTATCCTAGTGAGTCACGTTAAAATATATGTCGTGTTTTCTGCAGCTTGTGCACTGACTATGAAACAGTTTGAACAAATTTTGGAGAGAAAGGTTCAGGATTGATTGTTAAAACTGTTTAATCATATCCTGATTGTCACTATTATTGTTTGTTTAATACTTTAAACATTCTGCGTATTAAAATCCTTGGGAGAGCCTTGGGGTTTCTTAGTTTGTTGCTTACATTACGCATAGTTTCTCCACCACCATCCCTGTTAAAGCCAGTGTTACAACATCATAAACAGCTGAATTTTTATATTGTCAGTGGTTTTGGTGACGGCAATTTAAAAATATTCCTAAGTGTTCTTTTTCTGCTTGGCCATGTGTACTTTTTCAGTGCTGTTCGTACACAAATAAACAATTGGAATAATGCTGTAAAGTTATTTTTGAACTGCTGCCTAGGCTTGAAAAAGCTCAATGCACAAAACTCACCAAGGTGAATGGAAACATTCCAGCATATTTCAGTGAGCTCTGGATCAGACTCCTGAGCACAGTGCCATTTCAAAGACTTTTTTTTAAACATATTGTAATAGGCAATGTTTACTGAACTTATCTAAGGTTTCCAGTGATTAATATACATTAGCTCCAATGTGTTTTAACTGGCTGATGATTAGGTATCACAGGGCAATTTCTTAGGGTTTTTTTCTTCTGCACTTCACAGGCATTACACAACACTGCTCCAGCTGTCCCCATGTCCAGATGTTGGCTGTAAAGCTCTCTGAATTTAATATCGTATGCAATTCCCCCCCCCCCCTTTTTTTTATTATTTTTCCCCAAACTGGTTGAAGCTGCAATGTCTGTGTTAGCCCTGGTTTCTTACAAGGACTGTTTTGAGGCATTACTCCAATGTGGTTCGGAGGGAGCTCAGGTTTCATCAAAACCTGTGCACAATCACTTCGTTTGTTTGAAGCTATCTTTCTCATTTGAGGTGAAAGAGCCTTCTGAACATGCAGGATGCATTCTGCTCCTGCATCGGCTGGAGAGCCTTACATTTCTGTTTCTGGTCCTGCATTCTTGCCACAGTCCCTAGTTAATTTTAGCATTACTAAACAAACACCCCCCACCAACCTTCTGCTGGGGACCCTACACAGGAAAGGCACTGTCTTTGTTTTAACAATTTCTGTCACATTAGGGTGAACGATTTCTTCCACTTGGCTATTTCGCAGCTTATTGCGCATCCTTTCTATGCTTTCCCTGATACTTTCTTTTGCATGCCTGTAATGTCTTCCAGTTGAACATCTCAGAGACCATTACTGGTGCTAATCAATCTTCACAACTGCTCTGTAAAATAGGTAGGTCTCCTCATTCCCATTTGGCCCTCATTTGAAAGCTGAAGAATGGATGGATGTGCACCCATGAAAGCATGTGGCAAAAAAAGCAATTGCTTCCTTTCAGTTAGTGTCTCTTAACTATACTAGCAAGCTGTTTGCTAAAAAGTGTATCTCTTTGGGAGGAAAGCGGTTAATTGTCCCCAGATATTCGACAATGCTTTTTAGTGTTGGCAAGGGGCATGTGCTTTCAGTCACTGTATACCACTTATTGCTTTGCAGGTCTCTTGAGAGCTCAAAGAGGGTTGAAAAATGCTGCTAATTCCTCAAATCTTTCAGCTAGGAGTTGAGATGGGGCATGAAGTATGTCATTCAAAGGATACTTGAGCAATATGATTGGCTAATGGGGAGTCCTAGCAGCAGGTACAACATTTTAAATATGCACTACCAGAATACAGGCTTTTAAAAAGCATTTCTAGTGAGCCTTCACCTCAATGTTTGCAACCCTGTAGATAGCTTTTCTAATTGTAATAAGTCACAACAGGGCATGCCTTGTTGGGCCATAATCATACTTCTCAGGCTGCTGATAGCACTCCTCCTTCGGGTTCGTGGCTGGCATACACCCGAGGAGTGCAATTATGGTACAACAATGATTGCCCTGTTGTGCCTTATTATTCAAGCAGGGCACTGAAGCAAGTGTTTGTGTGCGTGCACATGCAGAGACAAAGTACATCTGAGCAGGTCCTTACCAGATAATTAACAAACTTGTATTAACCCTATCCCAACATTTCTTTAATTTGAATGTTCTTTTTATAGCTGCCATTTTATCCTACTTGCCAGGTAGCTCCCAGGAAGCCCGCCAAGGTCTCCCTTTTCCTTTACTCTTTGCCATTACTTTTTTGGTTTGTTTTGTTATAGCATGAATTTGAGTCCTGACAAGGGTGGCATGCTGCCAGCCTTGGAGTAGGAAGATGCCTGTTCAGCTATAGGGCACATAAATCACAACCTGTGGTAGTAGGAGGTCCCCTCACATCAGGTGAAAGGCTTGAGCTGAGCTTTTGTGTCCTGTTAGCCCATTGAGGGTATGTTTGCCCAGATCACTAACAAGTGTGTCTTGATAATGCTAATAAGCATGGCAGGTCTTAAGAAGAGCCCTGTGCTCTGCTCAGACCCAGACCAGAAGAGCCAAGATCTCATTTCACAGAAATCCCACTGCTTTTTGATGGGTGGACCTGAACTAACAACATGAAAATGAAAAGTGTGGCTGTTCCATCAAACCCTTGAGTTATCCAGTCCCCTTTAAAACTTTTTGGTGTTATTTTTTAGGTATATTTGGATACGCAGAATATGAAATGTATTCATGACATACAGAAGTGTGACATACAACAAGTGATGCCCTTCTCCTGCAATAACATCTGTAGCAGTGGACTGGTGCACAGGGCTGGAGGACACCCTAGGGTCAGCGCACTGTCATTTGTCACTGCAATTTGGAATTGAGGAAGCTGCTTAAACAACAGACAGGGAAGAGGCACTTCTCTCATTTTTCTAGGCTTATGCTGTCAAATTTTTAAGTCATAAGAACGGAATGAGTTCTATGATCCACATGTTTTTTTGGAAGATCTCTTCCAACTCTGAGCATTTTTAATTGCAGATGTTGTTAAGATGTCATTTTTAATGGTCTTATAAAAAAAGCTCTGCCATTTCCACATTCTTGAGCTTTGAGCAGCATGCATTCTTCAGCTGCTCAACAACAGCCTGTCTCCTTCGGTCCCGAGGATGCTGAGAATGGGAACACTGTATCTTTGCAGACGAGCTAGTGTTTGTCATTGCACCGTGGCACATACCCAGTTCAGGGGCTGTAAATTTTCCTTGAGAGGTGCAGCTTGGTGAGAGTTGGTCACGAGTGAGATTCTGTGAAAGCTAATGCAATGTTTCCTGAGATTACAGATTGCTAGGCTGGGGACAGTGTTAGGACCGCAAACATAAGGTGTTTGAGCTAAAAATATTTCACGGCATCTGCCAAACTGGTGAAATTTTCCATATTTGCTGCTGTGTTCAGTTCTTCTAATGGTTACAGAGGATCTTGGCTCCCTCTTTATCCTCCCTCGATAGCAAAAGTTAATCACTTGCACATGGACTCCCTTGAAAAAAATATGTAATGTTTACTTGTTTTCCTCCCTCGTGTTAAATTTCATTTCCTCTGCTCCTACCATTTCTCTGTGCTGTGAACCTATTGCTCATTGGGGTATAACACACAGAGCTATTTTTCCTGAACAAAAAAGTGATGCTGCTCATTTCGTTTGGAAAGGCCAGTCTGCGTGTTGGAAGGCAGAATCTGTGCCTTGATCCCTGCAGCTCTCCTGGATTCTCTGTTTTGGTCTAGGGGAGTAAAACTTGAAGAAAGCAAAAAGAATCGTGTGAAGCTGCATGGGTGTTACACCTGTAAGCCATTTCTGCAGAGAGGTAGAGAAGGACTGGGGGCTGGGATGCAAGATTCACTGAGCACCACTTTTGCATTCACGGGATACAAGCTAATGACCCAGTTTGGCTCTTGGGATGTACATCCAGCTGCAGAAAACTACCAGGAGGGACTCTGGTGATGGGGAGACCTGGAACATTTTGGCCTGACTGTTGTTGACCCTAGCTGCAGGGTAGCAGGACAAGGGAGAGAGATCGGGCATCCCTGTGCCCCCGTCAGTACCAAAGGAGCCCTTCTGACCCTCAGAAGCCCTGTTTCAGACAGCCTCCTTTCCCTCTGTGCACTGCCAGCGGTGTAGGATACCCCCTGACTTCCCTCTAATTCCCTAATGTGCTATTTCAAAATGTTTTGTCTCTTCCTAATTGTGTTTGGTTATGAGATATTGCTCCAGTTCTTCAAGGGCAAGCACCTCTGATCTGCATGCTTTTCATGCCCAGTTACAGGATTTCAGGGCTCAGTCTGGCATACGCCATTCAGGATGGTCTCTTAAATGAAATCTCTATTTATCACGTATACATCCTCATCAAATTAGTCTCCCCTCCCCTCTGGATCTGCATGCCGACCCTGCTGCTTTGATGTTACAGCACTGAGGAATTTATAAGACATGGTATTTTTTCCCAGCAAGAAAACATGAGCAAACCATCTATTATGGTAATTACTGAAACTGATTTACATCTTGTGAAAAGATTAGGCAGTGGCGGCTGCTGCTGCTGCCGCCGCCCTGGAAATGTCCCATAATGATATCAAACTTCAGGCCTAAGGAGAAGTACAAAAAGGCAGCTTGAAAACCTCTGGATGTATATCTTCTGATAAGTCTCCATGGATTTGCTGATAAGGCTGCCCCGGAAGGATTCTTGCTTCTGGTTCTCTCACCAGGCAGAGGGATTTTCCTCTCCTTGCAGTTGTGCTTCCAATGAGCATTTGAATTTGGTAGGACTTTAAAGAATGACAACCAGAAAAAAATTAGATTCAGACACAAGTAATGTTTCAACTGGTTTTACAGCATTAGCCAGCAAGTCACACTGAGAGCTCTTCCACAAACAAATCTGGAAACCATGGTTTCAGAGACAAGTCTAATGGGTCCTTTGGTATCTCCTCTCCTCCAGCTTTTGGAACCTCATCTTGCAGACACGTTTATGCAAATAAATAGCTTCACATGCATAATTTTCTATGACTGTATAAATCCTTTAAGCATCTTGAGCCTGTGCCATAGATATTAAGGGGAGTTTTGTCTCTGGCTCCAGATGGTGTGTAAGGACAGCTCAGGTATATAGTTTGCTTCCTCCAGCTCTGTTTAGACACCTCTCAAATGAGGTATATGTAGAGTTGTGTGAATTATGCAAAATATTTAGGGCCCATGCACTAAATCTTGCTGTTGTTAGCCCGCTGAGTTTTCATAAGCAAATGATTTTTACTTTCAAAAATAACTGAATTTCAAACTTGACGGGATGAGCATCTTTTGAAAATTATGTTATTGCTGAGAAAGCCAAATAGATACAATCTAAAAGAAAATCAGTATCAGGTGAGTTGTTTTGGGGCTGTTATTAGATAGGGAAGACAAATATATCAAGAGATTATAAAAAACTTTACGATGAAGTACAGTATTAGAGCTTTTTTGTATTCTGATAGTTTAAAACATTATGAACAGAAGATATTCAATGAAACTGAAGGGCCTTTCAACATCTTAGCATATGAAAATCACAGTTATATAATACTGTGGTTCATTCCAGTGACAGGAGTCTGGCAGGGTTCAAACAATAGTATGAAAATTTATCTGGACTATGACAGGATCACCAAACTGCAATACTATGCATTAAGCAAATTAGCTAGTTTGCTTCCCACCCTCGCTATCCCCCTGAAGAACAAAAATAGGTTTTGTACAGAACAGTACTTTGCCATGGACACGTGCCACTGTCTGGGTCAGGGAGTGGTTTGGTGCAAAGCCTTGATGTGTTCAGATGTTAGCGTAAGCACTGCTGGGTTTTACATTCGGTCTTTTAAGCTATGAGGTACTGTCAGGCTGTGCAGACTGAAGAAGACGGGCAACAGTTTTTCAAGTTCCTATGAGTGACAAGAGAGAGATTTTAGGATATTTAGGATGGCTTTGCTGAGGGGAAATGTGCAATGTGTATTTAGTAATTTTAAACACCACTAAACTGAAGGCAATGGAACACACACAAAATGGATCTTCCATGGGCAAAAAGAGGCAAATTAATCATATATTTTACTGTATGTATACTTTACTGTGTAATGATGTTTTATAGGGGTGCTGTAACCCAAAATAGTTTGTCTGCTGTTCTTATAACGGATCAAGATAGAGCTATGAACATGGATACCTTTCACAAAGTGTCTAATTCAACACACTTAAAGTGCTTGCACCAGTACACGTGTATTCTTCTGTGAGAAAACCAAATCTGAAAAAAAAGCTTTGACCAAAGGTAGTATTTTGGCTGAAGGCAGCGGTGAGTGCCCACATGCCTCGGATTGCTTTCCAGAGGGTGTCCCAGCTGCTGGTATCCCTAGATACTTTGTCCTACTTCATGCAACTATGTTTATTACCATATTTCAGTCCAAAATGAAGGTTATTCTTTGTGTTTAGGTATTACATCTATGCATCCTTGTAAGGTCCAGTCAGTGCAAAGAGGAAAGGTTGTTTTATGTGGTGATGACCACACGCTACTGGGGCAGCAGAACGGAAAGTCTCTTCCAAAGCCCCAGTTTCCCTGAGCCGTTTCTAATCTCATGGAGGCTCACAGAGCTGCAGCAGAGCTGCAGAGCTCAGTCTAATGTAGATTATCAGAATTACTTGACTTGTTTGCTTAGGAGCTCACTGGAACCAGGATTTCCCTGATGGCTGCTAGGATCCGTGTGGGAAAGCCCTACAGGATGTAATAGGAATCTTTGCAGAAACATTAAAAGGCCCTGTTTAAACTGCTCTGAAAACTATAGAGTTTAATAGAGAGTAATATCCTTTCTATTGCTGTTTTTAACAGTCCTATATAATTCTATATTAAATTCTTGAGAAAGGCTGTAATTTTCTATTAAATTCTTTCAGGCTTTTCCACAAGGGTTCAGTAACATTTTTCATCTTTCCCAGAAGTCAATCACTTCAAGCCGCTAGCCATATGTACACATTATATATATATATATATGCACACACATGTATATATGTGTGTTACTCCTCTGGCGTCCCTTACTCAGAGCCAGGTTCAGTTCTCTGAGAAGTGATTGCCTCGAAGAGCTCCCCTGCCTGTGAGCGGTCAGCCCTGGGGAGAACATCACACACTCGTGCTCCGAGTCAAAAGCCACCCTTGCTGGGCAGGTGCCCTTTCTCTGCTCACCAGGGACAGACCCTGTGCATCTGCCTCCACTAGCTATGGAGTAAAGGCTGGTAGGTCATGGCACCAGGAGTGTGGCCCCTGGGGACACTTGCCTTCTCACCAGGGAAAGTCTTTTGCAGGGGAAGGAAAAGCACACTCATAGGAGGCAGGCAGCCGAAGCCGGCAGCCGAGCAGCAGTTCCAGCTGAGCTGCCTGGCTCACATGAATTAATCTACCCCTTTTAAAACATTCACACGCTGATCTGATTTTGACTGCTCCCTGCACCCAAGCGGCTTTACAGCTTGGTGTGGTTTAAAGGGAAATTCTGACAGCACTTTCTCTGCAGATTCAGTTTATCCCAGCGCTGGCACTCAGACCACCTGATGTGCATGTTATGTTTGTTTATTTTGCTGCTACCCTGAGAAGGTCGTTGGCAGTCTGTTTCTGCTCTTTGGATACATATGCCGCTGCAATCGCTCTGCTCAATGTACAGTATGCAGGAAATGTAAAGTTCAGTAAACAAAACAAACAATTTGTGAATTGGAGAATATTTTGTTATTCCTTCTGGATTGCAGTTTTACTCCCATGCGGTGCATGTAAAAGCACCATCAAGCTTCCCTGTGAGAAGTCTAGCCTGACCCGACTGCAGTGCTTGCAATGGCGCTCTCTTCCACCCAGGGTCTGACACAGAGCCCTGGAGCTATGTGTTTGTCAGAGTTTGATGATGCTGAGGTCCTGACCTGAACCCCCAGTTGTAGAATCACTCCTTCTCCTGTTTGGCTTTGCAGTTTGGCTTTGGGGCCTCTGCCTACTTCCATTGCAAAATGTCTGAGCGTGAGTTATCAAAAGACTTACCAGCCAGGCTTGCAGTGACGTGCTTTTTGGTATTGTGCTCCCTGTGCTTGGAGCTGAGGAAAGAAAACGCATGTGAAAACACTTACAAGGTGTTCATCCTGGGAACCCTCAGCTTGGCAGCTTATTCCCTCCCTTATAGTACAGCACAGCCAAATAGGTACTTTTATCTTGGGTATGGACACCATTCTGCCACAGTGCTGTGGGAACCTAACCTCTAGTGCACGCAGAAAAACCTTGGGCCCAAGCCTGCAGCCTACCTGTGCAGCACCCATGCATGCTCAGGAGGTCAGAGAGGTATATCGTTCTTATATACCCTTTTTATTTAGCTCTCACGTAGCCACAGTCTAGGTAGTGATTTTGAAGCGTGCAAGAGAAAGCATGTCTCATGGTAAGAGGCTGGGTTCAGGGAGCTTCAGCTGGGAACATTTTAGCTGGAGGAATTAGCTTTCTGTAGTAATTTGGGGGGTGATTAGTTTTGGGGTGAATACCTAGGCTGTTTTACTGCAAAGAGAAGCCATTTGGCTTGCTACTGCTGTTCTCATCTCGGCTTCATTATGTGGCTAATCTGCTAGGGTGCCTAGGCTCTGGACTAGGAACTCTTCTAATGTCTGGATGTCCAAATCAAAGTGTGTAAACAACAGTGTGTAAATAAAAATATATGGGTATTTGTATATCTATAAATAAATAGGGCATTTAATATGGGCGTGTATATTGAGCTGTCCATGCATAGCCATCTGCTGGGATCGTGCCTGCCAGAGTTGGAGAGTATAGTACGTGAGGTATGGAGCAGCTGGGAATATACACACTAAGATACACTTATCAAGCCCCCTGACACCTATTCCGGAGAAATTCCCAGACCCGTGGAGTGTGAATGTCTTGAAATTTGGGGGAGCAAGGAATAAAGTACCAAAGTTTACCCATTGGAAAGTGCTGCTCCAGCAGTGGTGAAAGTCTGTGGTGACTCCAGTAAAATTAATGGAGTTGCAGTAATGCAAAACTGTTGTGAGATCGGCATCAAGCACTTTGCTTTTCTAGGAGATATTAATCAAAGTTCTGACCTTTTCCCTGGGAAGTTTTATTTCTTTTTAACTCTGTCCATAGGGTTACCAGATGTGCTGTGTTACTGGGATTTTCTTAGCCATGCAAGGCATTCTTGGGGTCCCAGCTGATCTGCTGAAACTGGGATCTGTCCTGATTTCAATAAAACACTGGGATTTCCCAAGGGCTTTCCCGACTATCTTCTCCATTCTAGCAGCACGCCTATGTGGCCGAGCACGTCTTCTCCTTCTCCAGTAACCTCAAACCCCAGCTGCTGGTCAGCTGAAAGCCTGAGACAGACAATCATTTTGCTGCCTTTACAGTGGAAAGGTGTGAACTGTAACAGCAGGAGCTCAGCAACAGCAACAGTTTGAAGCCTGACATGGAGGGGAAAATGTCTTCGTCCTTGCTTGCAGGCACTCACAGCAGGGCTGTGAAAGAGGCAGACTGAGTATACTGACTGTGGAAGGAATAAATAAAAGAGAAGAACCAGAAAACCCAGCACAAGGAAAGCTAGTAGGATGGAAAACTAAGTAGGACTGGGAAGTGAAGGGTAAAAGGAATTACAAACTGCATTTGGGGGGCTTTTTCTCTGCAGAGACATGGTAAAGTTTGAAACAGATAAAGATCATTTATATAAATGATCTGAACTGGCAGCATAGGTTTAAAAGCTAAGTCCAGGATCTTCTGACAAATCAGGGGAACTGATCTTTAGGCTTGATATGAGACTCAGACCTGGAATGTTTGGCATGATTTCGCATTTCCTAATAAAACCTCACAGTGCCTGACATAGCATCCTACTCTTGTTAAAACAGCAGTAGAATTTTTAATGAGCAAGTGTTCAAGAAATTGCTTTAATGTCCTCTTCAAAAAACAGCCCCTCATATCACAGCAGTCCTTAACACCGTACACAGGACTGTAACTTTACGGCCTCCCTTGAGCAATGCATGGTGCTTAGCTGTCCCAGACCTGTGCAAGCAATGAGCTGCAACTTGGTCACAGACCCTATGCCCCATCTCCTCCCCCTTGCGATCTAGCAGAAAGTAAGTACCTCTTACCCCTTTAAGTGAAATAAGCTATTGCACCTCATTTTGCATTCTGGCTGAGAAGGAGAATGCTCCAAGCTCAGAATATTAAACAGGCTTGAAACCCTTTACACATAAGATGCCACAGGTGCAGGCAGCGCTCTGGCCAGGTGCAGACAGGCTGGCTTCCAGGTGCTCCCCGTGAGCTCCTCCAGGTGACAACTCCTGCCCCTCTGTTCCTCCCCCATGCAGGCTGATACATACAATACAAAACTTCGGCCTGGTAGAGAAATTCTGTGGTCACCTTTCCCAGCTTCTGGAGCCTTCTTTCTTCCAGCTGTGTTTTGTTGGTTTTTTTCCCTAACTCTTAGCTGTTGGGGCAAAGAATGATGTGGCCTGCCTACGTCATGAGCCACTGCAGCCGATGGGTGCTCAGGTGGCTGAAGCAGCTTCATATCAGAGCTGCTGGCAGGTGACTTGCTCCCCTTGTCTTGCCAGCTTGACTCTATGAGTCATGACTTACCAGTCTGAAATGCTGTGACATAAAACTGTTTTTCTGAATGCAGTGTTGTAGGCTGAGGCTCATCACGTGTCCCCTGGCCTTGGTTTTATTTGTCCTTCTGTGCTGGATGTCTTCTATTTGCAGTTGCCTTTTGTCTTTCCATCCTGGATCTGTAGCTACCTTATATAACAAGTATTCCAGTGCAACTTGGGCATTGCCTTTTGCCCTTATTTTATGTAGCTATTTGACAGCAAGGTAGAAATCCATTTGCACTGTGATCCCAGGTCTTTTGCTTTTTTGTGACAAGCAGGCTGCTGGCTTTCACTCTGTTCTCTTTCCCTGTGTGCCTTGCACTGCTCCTTCTCTGAGTTCTTCACGGGAAGCTATCATGTTTCCTTGTCCCTTCAGTCAATGCTGAGTAACTATCTAGTCCTTGGGAAAATGCCTCATGTTGGCATGCAATGGTCCATGCCGTCTGATAAGCAACATACTTCTCTGTCTTCTGTGTCTTTGACATCAATCTCTGGGCTGTCTCTACTGCTGATGTTACTTTTTCAGGCATCCAAGGGAAGATACATCGTACTTGGATCCCCTTTTGGCACTGAATTACACAAATGCTGCTGCAGGGCACAGTGGGTGGTTGGCTGAGCAAAGGGTGTTAAGTTATGACCCCCTACAGAATGCAGCGTCAGGTCCCTGAGCTTGCTTCTTGCCCTCATGCCCCCAGAAGTCCTTCGTCACGGGGATAAGAGCAGCAATATACTCTGACCATATAGTCCGGTTACTGACAGTGAAAAGCCGTCTGGCAGCACTTCCCTAGGTTTAGGTTTGAGTTTTTTGAAGCTGTTGAATCTGAAAATTAGAAAATATGGCTTTATACTCCAAATTCTGTTTTCATGAACAGCATACTGCAAACTTTTTTTGGATCATCTCACATGGGACTCCAGCCCCAGGTGTGAAACGCATACCAGTCTCATGAGATAACTCCCAGTCTCCTGGGATGATTGCCAGTCACCCTGAGGCATTGTTACTTTTCCCAATTCAGCTGGAAGCACGGGGTTACCTCTTGTATGCATTGCTTCATGTGATCTGATCAGCCCTGGGATTTGCCTCCATTTCGTCCCCTTTAGCAAAGAAGCAAAGGTGTTGCTGCCCCCTCATGCCACGCTGCACAGCAGCTTTGATCTCCTATGGAGAAATGCCTTGATGCTGTTCTCAGGAAGGTTTGGGGAGATCAAATCCAGGGTGGGTGTTTCTAGGGGATATTGGTACCTCACATGCTAAAGCTGGATTCTCAGGCACATGTGTCGTGGACACATGCAGGGCTCCTAAGTCTCGGTCTGAAACCCCATACAGTAGTTTCCCATGCGTGCTGACTTTAGGTCAGTGCCTGCTTACTGTTTCTGTTACATTTCCCGTAGGATGAGGCTCTGCACCTACTCTGACTATACTGCTGCCCCATGGCTCTCAGTCTTCTGTCTATTGTGCAGCCTCTGGAAAGATGGCTGCCTCTTTCTATATCCCAGGATTTCTTTCATAACCCCTCCTCTGGCGATATCCTTAATGCTTTCCGTTTTCTCAGGATGTTTTGATATCATAATCCTGAATTGCTTCTCTGTTGTCAGCTCCTTCTGTAGTAGCAATGTCATTAGTTACAGCCTTGGTGGCTGGGGGTTGCTCTAATGAATGGTTCAGTTTACCCAGCTGGCTGGGCTGATGCCAGAGGCATTTGTGACCAGCCAGAGGTACTTGTGTACTTGCCAAAAGGTACGGCAGAGGTTGTCAGGAGAGTGCCTCTAACATGGTATGTCTGGGTTCATTTTTTTGCATCACTAGCAGGAATGCCTTGCCCCAAAGACCCTGTGGAGTACATTTATAACAACACTGGGTTTCAAACTGTGTAATGGTGTGAGTCTGGCATACCTGAAGTCTTCCTTGTCACTGCTAGGCTGGAAGTTACAGTGGGAATAAAGATGTAGCTTTGCCATTTCTTTCTTTAGAGACTCCATCATAGGTAATGGAGCTCCACATTTCAGCAGGCTCAGGTTGCCAATGGGTATCTGTTTTTAACCTTAGTTTATTCAGTGTGTCTGCCCTTGACATACGTCTGTATATTCAGCAGCAAAGCTGCACAAGGGACTGTTTCACCTTCCCTTTCAGGCTGAGAATATCTGGCATGAAACTACAGTCCTATCCAAGGCCTGTCCTCTTCTGCCTACATCTCCTCCTGTAAACCTCAAGTGATAACATCTCCTTCTTGGTGGGTTTCTCACAACAGCTAGAATTTGCCCACCGGCCTTTCAGTGTTTCCCTGTACATGGCTAAGGTATGGTTATGTGTCTTCAGTCAGCTATTGTTGCTTATCTGTGTTCGTAGGATTGCACTGCAGCTGATTCCACTTTCCAGCTGGAAGCAAATTGGTTTAACAGCACACTTGCAAATATGGAAAGTTAAATGCTCAGCTACCTCCTTCTGCAGTGTGTGTGTACTGATTATCTGGAACGTCTGCTAAGAACTTGTTGCAGTCATCAGCAAAGCTCCTAACAGCGTCTCTACCCAGAAAATGAGAGGATGACTATGTAAAGATTGCACAAGAAACAATATCAGTGAAGGCCTGGACACACAAAATGCAGCATAAGTGAATGCAAGGTGTGCAGTGGCTTCTACAGCTCTTTGGAGATCTATGCTGTGCATGTTTGTTTGGCTAGCAAAATTAGAGCTGGCATGAAACCATGAGTTGCCATATACAACCTGCGGTGACATCTCTTTTTTTTTTGCTGTACAAATATATAGTAAGTGTCCCCCCCTTCTTTTTTTTTCCCTATAGTAGCATTTTGCCTTTATGTCCTTGGCTGGGTTGGTTATTTTGCATTCCTTTCAGCTGTCCTTGCTAGCTGGAAGCATTTCTCTGGATTAGACCCTTTTTCCTCAGTAGCCTCCTTGGGATATGTGAATCTCATGTCTCACACAAAACCATAGTCTTCATGAGGGAATCCAGATTTACGTGTGGATGCCATTATTCTCAATCTGTAATAGCAGTATCTATTCACTCCTTATTGTCTTGATGAGTAGGAAGAAGACTGGTAGGAGAGGGATGAGAGAGGACCACTATCTTTGCATGGTCTCATTCCTCCTGGGGTGAGAGCCCGCTAATGCCTTTGCCAGCTGCCGCAGGGCTCTCAGGATTGCTCATGGCAGCAGTGTCTCACTCATGTCTTGTTCTTTTTTGGAAAGGAAACAGTCAGATGCTTTGCTTTCTCTTTCTTATCTTCTATGATCTACCCTGTTTACAGATTCAGGTTACTCTTCTTCAAGGCTTGTACAGTGATATCTGGCTAGAAATTAATCTGGTGATCTGTCTCTCAGTGCTACCTGCTTGCCTCCTTTTTATGTACTGTATCATTTACCTTGTAAACACATATTTTTATTTGCTATTGGACTCACTGAAATAACCACTGCCACAATATTTAATGTACTTTATTTATGGTGGGAAGCTAGAGTGAATTAAAAACATGCAGAAGAAAAGCAGTTTGCAGAAGTCTGTGGCTTTGATAATGCTTTCCTCTGAAAAACCCTATCTACAATACATAAAGTGAAATAGGCTTTTATTAAAACAATTGATCACAGAAGTGCTAGGCCTGAACAGGCACAGACTGGTTTCCAAGCACTGCTCTGACCCCTTCCCATCCGCCCTCCACATGCTTTCCTCCGACTTCCAGGAGGGTTGTGACCATCTTGCTCACTCACCAGCTGCCTACATACACCCCCAGTGGGGTGGAACAGGGCTGCTCTCTACATCATCAGCGGGAAGGAGAGGAAG
Source organism: Sagittarius serpentarius (assembly GCA_034782735.1). Lineage (NCBI taxonomy): Eukaryota > Metazoa > Chordata > Aves > Accipitriformes > Sagittariidae > Sagittarius > Sagittarius serpentarius. Next base: position 4,711,768 of record JAVKLA010000010.1, on the reverse strand, counting down.
GAGAGCTGCTGCTTCTCCCTGCTGCTTTGCTCAGGGGGGCCAAGGGAAGAGCCCCAGCTGACTGGTGCACGCCAGGGCACTATAGGCAAGGTGGAGCACTAGAAGAGCTGTAAGTGGCAATGGGAGATTGACAGCTTCTCTGTCCCACTTTCTCCTTTAGGCCTGGAGATATAAGGAGGCTGAAAGTTTAGCCTTATAATACAGTGACATACTCAGTTTTGATACATGTTCCTGATACTGAGAGACACGTAAGCCCCACAAATCTTTTCTGGTTTAGCTGTTTGTGACAATAACTCCTGCGTAAGCTTTCAGTAGAACTGATCAGTGACCTAAGTCCCCTGAAGTCAACTGGAAAGCTCTTGTTTTCCTGGCCAGTGCAGGGCAAGGCCACTAGCATGGCTGCTTTCAACCTTGTGTATGTTACAGCACTGAATATAGATGAATTTTTACTCTGTGTCCAGTCCCTTCCAATGTATTATTGTTAAATACATAGTATCTGATTATTCTGAGTGCACAATAACTGCAAGTAGAATAGCATTAACCGCTCTGAACGAAAGTAATTTGATAGCTAATTACACAGGAGGGAAATGAACAAACCCTGGGTTAGCTGGAAATTTCTGCTAAAAAGCAGGTATTTTGGAGGGATTTAGATATAGGATTTTGCTTATTTGACACAACAATGCATCATGCTGCATTTATAGCCTGCATTGTAAGAGTACAGCCAGCTGCAGGATAATGAGTCTCCAAATTCATGATTTCCACTTTAATTACACTTTAGATTAATATTTGTTCCTTGCAATTTGGGGGCTTGGGGCAATTTTCTGGGAGAATCTTAAGAAAACAGACGTTATCATAGAAAGACCGTCCTTTATGCAGATACTTTGATAAAGACCTACCTAGAGAACCACTTTATTGTTTTAGCCTTTCTTCTCTGATGGAGGTTCTTGCATCTGGGATACAAACATCCTTCATAGTTTATGCTTAAAATGGTAATAAGTGACTGGCCCACGTGGAATCAAGTTTAGTGAGTAGACGTCAGTATAGATTTGGGACATGACCTTCCCTTGGCCAGGGCCAATCAAAGATTTTTCTGGAAAGGATGAATTGTTGTTAATGCCAAAGTTCTTCAGTGATCAAAACATCTAACACATGGCCACTTTTTCAAACTGTCTCAATATGAATCCAAACTTTAGGTTTCTGGTTTAGAAAGTCACTTTCAGTCACCTTGAAGTTTGCATGGAATTTTCACACCAAGCCTGGAAACAGAAAAATCTTAAAATAATCACAACATTTGTCCAGATAGATCAGAGCAGATACAGTATCTTGAGGGTCTCCTAATTTTTGCAAACAGATGATAAATTTTTAGATAGACTTTTAAAGGTCTTTGAGCTACACACCCAAGTTGGAAAAGGGCCCGAGTACAAGAAAATAACCTTGAATGGGAATATTTTCAAGGCTTACAAAGCTGACATCTGGCTATAAACTCAGGGCAGTACTCTGGCCCCTCATTCTGAGGCTGAAGATAGACTTCAGGACTGTTGTGGGGTTTTTGTTTGCAAGAGCGCTGGGTGATTCAAGGCTGCGTGCGTTTCACCAAGGTTTCCAGAGCTGGCTCTCTGGGGAAGGGTGGTGGATGTGACGGCAGACCGAAGTGCCGCTCCTGCCTCTCCCCTCCGAGCTCCTTGTCGCCCTCCTCACCCCTGCCACTGCCAGAGGCACCAAGTCAGCTTTAGCTGCATGCAGCCCATCGGGGCCAGGAAACTCTTTGCACTTTCTCAAGTATTGGGTTAGGCCTGTTTGTTTCACTTTTTTAATGGGATCCTGCAATGCCATCCAGGGCACTGCTTTTTTACACTATCATCTCCCAGTCAGATGGAAAAACCTTTGATTGACACATTGTCAGAGCAGTCTTTGGACCAAATCCACTCTTGTACTGATTTTCATACTGGTGTGAAACTTTACTTCCTCGGAGTTACTCTGGAGTTGCAGCAGTGTAATTGAAAGTGGAATCAGGCATCAGAGCCCCCTTTATTCCCCTGGCTGAGGAGAACTGAGTTATCAGTGTGAACATTTGAATGTGAATGAAGCTGAAGAAATGGAATTCTGTAGCCAAAGGCTTCAGCGAAACGCCTTTACCAGCATTTAACACAGGCTGGCAATCGTCTTTTATTCATAAATTCAATACCAAGGAGGAGTACACCCTGTCACTTAGTGTATAAAATCACAATTAACATCCTATAATGGACTTTTAAGGGCAAACCCTGTAGAACTGATTTATATCTCATATTACATTAAACCCTTCTCTTTCTCCTGATACTTCTGTTGTATTTCCCCTTACTGCCTATGTTTTAAATGCAACTCTGTTTCTTGCTTTATGCTTGTGCAAAGGTGCAGGACAGTGGAGACAATGCAGGAAAAGGAGAATTTAGGCAAAACAGCCGTTTTGCAGTAACTGTGGTACTGTTGATGTAGCATGTCATTTTCTATTTGCAACCAACTTTTAAAGAAAATTAATACAGTGAGGGAAGGAGGACAAAAGATAAAGCAGTAAGTTGGGATCTCTCAGTCTTTTGATTGCACTTTCCTTCTTTCTTTGGCAGATATAGGAGTAAAATCCCAGTGTCACAAGGTCTTGCAATAGCTATCAGAGGCCCAGTTTGTGGTTGTTAGACCTGAGAAATCCCACATGTGGCAGCCAAACAATGTGCAGCGCTAAGTCAGCAGGGCCAAGTGGCTTGAAAGGGATGGCAAAGTGGCAGTTCATAATTTACCTACCTCAGGATCACCTACGTAGGTCCGCAAAGGGGCTCTGACATTTGGTGCAATGCAAATTTATATCTAACTGGAGTGTATTTGCCCCAGTTGTAAGGAGAACTTCTTCAAATGGTGTATTTACTGGTAATTTATGATGGCAACCTGGAATTTTTACCTGCATCTTTGATATATATTAAGTGGCTGAGGCTTTTGCATTCAGGACCACAGAGGAATCAGTCAACCAGGGACAAGCCACTTCTGTCAAATATTATCACATGATTAAATGTAGATATGGTCTTGAGTTGTATTTGCACATTATTCAGTTGCAAGATGCTTGGAAAAAATGGGCACAGCTTCTCACTGAAGTAAACTGGCACAATTCCACTGACTTAAGATGAAGCTACCCCAATTTGAACCACATAAGGATTTAGCCTGTCATGAAATTCTCTTCTTCCTCCTCCCCCCGCCCCAAATACTCCACTAGATTTCCTGATTTTACAACAGCTACTCAATGTCTGGTGACCTAAAGGAAACATACGAAAATAGAGGACTGCATCAGTGGATGAATGTGTAAGGACCCCTGGCTTGCACCACTCCCAGCGTAGTGAAGGAAGGTCAGGCAAACGCTGTTGAAATTTTGATGCTTTCTGATGTGGTCATATCAAAATGTGTCTGCTGTCAATGTTTTGGGGATGCTTCAAAACCTGATTATTCCTGCTTGCTCTGTCTTTATCATATATGAATAATGCTTATTTGTTGCTAAATCCCTTATTGGATAAGAGCTGTAGACACAATGATATTTAAAACTGTTGCTTCGTTGTAAAGGGTATCTGCAATTAGGAGCAGGAGCTGCATGTCAAAGAATGAGAGCTCTGATGACTCTGTTATTAAATGAAAATCATGTCCCATTTTAACTACTACTGTTCAGCTTTAAAGGACTGAACAAATCAAACTGAATTTTTATCTAAATAAATGAGAATCCCAGCTGAGAGAGTTAAACAAATTCCTCTCAGGCCTTTCTAGACAGGATCAAGGCCATCTTCCACTATCCTGGTTCTTGAGACAGGAATATTCATAGCTCTTAGAGGTCTTCTTGCTCTGTGTGTGTGTGTATGAGCTTATATGTTTTGGCATTACAAACAGAAAGGGGAAAGAGAACAATATAACTTGATGTGAAATTCAGGGTTGAGAGGAGGAAAGGAGAGCACTGGTTCAGGAAGTTTTTTTTCTCCTCCAGCAGGCAGTATATCGTAGCTGAAATCAAAACCCTATAGCAAACTCCCTGAAGGAAGCAGCATAATAAATAGGTCTTTAAGGTCCTTTCTGAATGACATGGAATGAATGCCCCTCTCTTTCCCCCTCTCCCCTCCCAAGGTAGAATTAGAAAATGATTCTCCACGTAGAGATATGTGATCCGTGCTAATGGCAGCAAATGAGAATGCCAGCTGCTGTTTCACCCTCTCTCGCACCCCTGCCCTGCTCCCACCTCCCCACAGTCACTCTGGCAGTAGTTTCATGCTTTATTTCAGGCTTACTGTTTGAATAATGATAATACTGTCTTGCACTCCTGTCGTGTCTTTCATCTGAGGACTACAAAGCGGTTTTACAAACGTTAGCTCTATAGGGGTTCATTCTGCAATGTACTAAAGATGATCACAGAATGGACATATAGTCATATAATCACACAGTTGATTATTTACCCCTTGCAAATCTATGTCATCCACATCTATATCCATCCCAGAGTAAAAACATCCTGACTGTCTTTACAAGGTACAATGCATATATGCATGTATAATGCATAGAAAAAATTCAAAGGAAAACTTACTGCAGTGTTCCCAGGAGAAGACCTATTATATTTATTCACTCCCTACTATACTATGAAAAATGGAAAATACTAAGGTATTTGTGCTTCATTGTCTATGACAGGTTTATATCAGTTCCATCAAGAAGTTGTATTCTCTCTACAGTCTGATTTAAAATTTCTGTGGCCTTGCTGCAAAGTACTAGGTCCAAATAACCCTGAATCGTGTGACACAGGAGAGGTTAAACGCGCACCCTTGAAGCGAGGTCCTCTGTATTCTTGGGAGGTTTGGGATTCCTGATCTGAGCTATGCAGCTTGCAGTTCCCATCTAATCTAAACTTCGTGTGATGAGTTTTGTTGTGTTTTCCTGTTATTTTCATGCAGGGTAAGGCCAAATTCTGCCCTTTTTGCTGTTGGTAAGCAAATTTCACTAGTTGCAGTTCCCATAAACAAACATGTCTGCTTGTTATCTTTACCTCCCAAAGCTTCAAATTTTTGCTGGAAGATTCCAGAACTGGGTTTTTTCTAAACAATTTTACATCATCATAACAGGATCTCTCATAGTATGTCAGAATTTTAATTTCTCCTGTCTCCATCTCAGTAGTGAAGGAGCTGAGTAGAAATGAGAAATAGGCTAGCTAGACGTTTTGAATTCAAATTAAAAAAGCAATTTAAGCTAGAAATAAAAGTATATAACCCAGCAGTGTATCTTTTTTACAGCTTAATTATTGACTCACTTGATTCTGACCAAGTCATTTAGGTCAGGCTTTTCAAAAGTATTTATGAATTTTGGCTCCCTCCATGTTTAGTGCCCAACTGAAAACACACCAAAGCTGGTTTTCATCATCACTGTCCCAGGTTATTATGTGCTCAACATCCATAACTGGGCTCTGTGTTTTTCTGTGCCCACTTAGTCACTTAAGTAAAGTCCAGATGAAGCATACGGGCCTTAAGATAAGTCTCATGTATTTTGATTCCTCAGTGAAGAATACAGTTCCATAGAGACTTTTGCCATCTTAATGTGTTTTGAGACAGGCCGTGCCTTTTGCTTGGATTATTGAGCTGTATTTTGTTAAGATCATTGGTAAAAGTTTTCTGGAAAAAGCAGACATAAGGAAAACTGTACTACAATAAGCCACTCCTTCTGAAAGATTTGGGAGGTCTTAGGAGACAGTCACTCGCCTTGAAACTGTCATTGAGCCTGAGATTGCGGTTTGACCAGAGAACTGAATCCCAGATATGCCGGAGAACTCGGCACAGTTCAAGGGAGATGCTTTCTCAAGAAATAGCTGACAGTTGCCAGGAGGAAGCAAAATGGAACCAAAGGAGCTGTGGGCATGCTTGAAGCTTCACCAGGTTGTCCCCTGGGGATGATGATTTTCTAAACAGATGGACATGCATGTCGATTATTTGTTACTTTAAAATTTATTTCTTTAAAAGTTTAGGTTTTTTCAATATACTTTTACTTGTAGGGTGATGACTGGGCCACGCTATGCCTGTGATCACACTTAGGCCAGTAGCCACAGGGACTCAGATTTGATCTGCCCTTAAAACAGGCAAAGCAGTTAGATCCCAGCCTAGGGAAGAAAACAGTCCTGCCCAAGGGGAGGTGCCGACTTGGCATCTGGAAGAGGATGAGATAAACTCTGGCAAAAAAAGAAAAGGAACAAAGCTTCAGCTATCCTGTAACCAAGCAAGTCCAAGTGTATGTATGACATTGTAATGATGAAATGTAAAGCTTTTTTAACCGAATGATCAAAACAGGATGAGTGCCTGGAGTTGACACTACGAAACAGGGACATACTAGTGAGATGCTGTCTGCTTTTGTCAAAAACTTTTTAATTTATGGTTCTATCTGTTGAATTAATTTGGTATGGTTTCTGTTCCTCCCCCAAAAACTCCCAAAACAAGGCCCAGAAAAGCCTTCCAGAGTTAGCACTAAATCTCTATTGATCCAGCCAGGAAAACTATTTCAGGCTTCTCTCTGTTGGATTTGAATCAGCCTAACCTACCTTCTCGGTGTTATGTTACTTGGTACAGCCCCCAGGAAAAAGAGTCATGTTCAAAACACAGGCAACTCCTATAGCCATGGCTTAAACAGAGAACAAACTGGGATTTCTTTCTTTGAAAAGGTCTAGTAGTCCTTTTCAAAAGACAAACAAATTTTCATAGAAAAGATCCCCAAAATTCCCACTTGGAAACCTGTCTTGCAGCTGTGTGATAAAAACACCTGCCTGGGATGTCCTCCCGCCACCCCTCTCTGAATGTTTGCCTCCAGCCACTTTTGATTTGTGGACCTGTAGAAAGTTTCCCGTGTAGGTGTGGGCCCCTGTGTAGGGTCATTGAGCCTGTTGGGAGTGGCTTTCTGAAAAGCATATTTATATTTCATGCAGGTGTTCCCCAGGGGTTGTAATTTCCAGCTTGTCCATGCTTCATACACATCTGCAGCTGCATTGCACCCTTGGGTTTGTTAAATGATTCCCTGGCTGGCAAGACCAGGTACAAAGTAGGAAGGCAGTGTGCACTGGGGTCCGGTCCCTACACTCGTACAGGCATAAGGTAGGCTGCTTTACTTGAGCAAGGAGCTTGCGGGGACTCAGCTGCATAGGTGAAACCTGAGTTACCTTTTGGAGACCCCTAGGACTTGTCCACAAGGGTGGAAGCCATCCCCCATGGGTCTTGCAAAGCACTTTTTAAAAATCACTGAATTGCACTGAATGACACCGAACACAAGAGTGAGACATATGGAAGTAAAAGCTGGATAGGAGTGTCTAATGACGGAAGCTAAAGACAATGAGGTTCCTTGAAGGACATACTGGTGCAGTGCTGGAGGAGAACGCACTTCGTGCAGAAGCTGTAAAGTTTCATTTTTCCATTATCGTCAGGAAGGCCCCACAGTCCTTGCTGGAACAGCATGAGAGCAAAATGCTGCGAGTGGCTGAGCTGTATGGTAATCAAAGCCACACTTGATATATCAGGTTATATATCTGAAAAACTATTCTGCTCCAAGGTCACACTTCCATCTACAGGACAGTCTCCAGGATGCTGGGGAAGATTATTAAAATGAATCTCCGTATCATTACAATGTTTTTGGACCGTCACTAGCTTCTTGGTATTTTAGAAGTGCCACTACAGGGAGGTTGGGTGGTGCCTGCACATAATAGCTGCACAGATGCATTGAATTACTCTAAATGCTGGAGCGGGTTTGAAGGCCTCCCATGGAAATGGGAGGTTCAGTACCTAAATTGCCTCAAGGTGCCTGCCAGCATCCTCCTTGCATAAGTAACAGCATTTAATATGGTCACAGATAGAGGTGTGCACGTAAGTACGCATCTCTTGGGCAAAGAAGTAGTTCTCAGATGTGTGCCTTTATATACTAGCCATGTCCAGTGCAAAATGTATTTCAAGCTATTCATTTCCTTAGCTACTGCTACTCTGAAAATAATATGGTAGCACCAGTATTTTCTAGTGTATTTTTCCTACAGGGGAAACAAAATAGTTTGGACTCGGGGCAGAACGTTGCCTTCAACTGACATGGATTTCCATGGCACCTTGCCCTGAATGTATAATTGCATTTGGTTTTGAACAGCTTTGTTTATTTGTGTGTTTTGTTAATGTGTTTTGCACCTCAGGCGTGTACTTTACAAATGCAAATTCCTTGGCTTACTGGGGTAATTTATGGCTTTTAAAGGTTAATTTTGAACCATTTTGCAATGGTAAAAAGTGCAGGTTTCATGAGATCGTTTGTCAGTGGGACCTTCTGTGTCTTTTCAAAAAGGTGCAGGGATTCCCACCTGAAAATCAGCAGGACACAGTCAGAGAGAAGCCCACGAAACCCTCAGCCTGGCATGTAGGAGAGAAATCAACCATCCTCCTCCTTATAAACGGCTATATTGCAAGAATACACAGGGGCTCAGGGCAGAAAGCAAAGCACACTGCTGTACCCCCTGTCCAAACACGGAGAAAGGGGAGGGAGAGGATGATCCTGCACAAGGGAGACGAGAAGACAGTGGTTGGGTTAGGAAGACCTGAGAAGATTCGGGGAGGGTTTTCAAGCAGGAGTTAGCTTTTGTTTCCCCATCATTAGCAAAACCCCGCTGTGGGACTGACAGGAAAGGACATAGAGGCCACAGCTTTGGCGTTAACAGGTAACTCGGGGTTACTGGTGCATTGCTCTGCAATGGTGCAGGACTGGTGCAATGCAGGAGGAGAATTAACTCCAAGTTGTGGATGGGTAAATAAAACGAAGAATGGTCTCCACATTTCTTCAGAGATGTGGTACGAAGCCTAAATCAGGTCTCTGACTTTCTCTTATGTTTCTTAAACATGCAGCAGCTTTCCAGTCGCTATGCAATGGCCGCTTTCACTGGGGACGGAGCAGGCAGGTTTCTGGCCTGAAAACATGTTAGAAGTGCTTTGTAGCTGCTGAATTGAGGGCATTAGCCCAAGTGTTATTCTGTAACAAAACTAGGCCCAAGCTTGCTGCATTGCAAAATGTTTCTTTCTGTTTGTATAACCGCTTCTTGAGACAAAAACTTGCAATTTTAAATTCTAAGTACTTAAGAAATAGGGAATTTTTGTTTAATAGTTTGTTTAAGAAATGAGAAATGGGAAAAGAAGGGCTGCTTAGTTTTTAAAAGAGCCACTCAGGTTTCAGAGCTATTCCAAGCCTTGGGGTTAATTTTCAAAATGAAGTCTTTGAGAAAATAGCTTCCTAATAAAATTTTAAAATTTGGAAGCCTCCATTCTCTAGAGTTTTTAGAGAACTTGGTTTATTAAAGAATTTTACCACTAATACTTCTTGGTAATGACTGTGCTAACATATGAAAAGGGCCTTGCAATGACAATGCGGCTAAGGACTAGAGGGTCAGAGAAAGTGTGTTAGTTGCTTGGTTTATCCATTCCGTTTTGTGATGAGAAAGTTGCTTTAAGCCAGCTCTGCTCAGCCCAAAGCCCTGTTTGGACATAAGAGTCATATCTCACTGATCCAGCTACTCCCAGCTTGCATCAGCTTTACCTTACACTGGTGTCTTGTGCTTGTGAAATGAATTGCTGAGGCTCATGCCATTTTGACAGAGAGCTTAAAGCAGCTCAGCAAGTCAGAGTTAGACTAAGTGTGTTAGGGCACATGGGGTCTGATCTGTGTTTCGGCCGTGTAGCTCAGCATAATTGTGTTCTTTCTCTTTACAAGCCACTAGATTCCTAGAATGGGTTGCTTATATATACTTTTTTCTCCCTATCTGACTAATAAGATTTTTCAAGGCTCAAAAGCCACACAGCCTTGAAAGAAATCCTTTCTTAGTTGCTTAACAAAGATATGTCTGGATTTTCTGCAGTGAATGTGGGTAGCTGTCGCATTAACCTCTGAAGCTGTTGTCAGGGTTCCTGGTTTATTCTAGAGGAGAGCAGAGAAAAATAATGCTTTGCCCTTATAAGAACAACACTCGTTTGAAGATGGAGTGAAATGTTAAAATTACAGCCGACGATATTTGTAAGGCTTAGGGGCTTTTTCACCTCAGAGGGCCTCTCAGTTGATATCATCTTTGTTTCACCTGGAGGAAAATGAAAGGCAGGAGATGTAATTCCGCAATTCACTGATGAGTGCACAGCACTGTGGTATGAATCTGATCTCTTGAAGTTGGCACCCAACCCAGGTCACTGCCTCCCAGCCGTGCTTGAGG
>JAVKLA010000010.1:4682397-4701493 GCA_034782735.1 Sagittarius serpentarius | reverse complement strand
GCCCGCCAGCCCACAAACTGGTTATGTTTCATTTCCTCCTGTTTGGGGTCGAGTACACAAACAGAAATAATCTGCGAGGTTGTACAGTAAGGCTTCAGTCCTCCCTGGAGACCTGCAGGGATCCCGTAGAGGCAGTGCTTCTGAGAAAAGATAACAGCAGTCTCCACGCTTGCTACATTTCACCAGCCCTCTAAACCTTGGTGAAATAGGTGAATAAAATATGAAATGTTAAGTGGTAAACTTTTAAGGTTGCACTGCTCCTGTGGGAGTCCCATAGCATGTTGCCAGTGGCATCCCATATCCAGCAGAAAGTTATTTCTAATAGTCAGGGGTTTATTCCTACATGTAAAAGCAAATGCTGATCTTGATGTGGAAGCTGATTGCCGCTGGAGGAGTAAGGAGTTGTAATAGTGCTTAATACTTAAGAGGCAGATTTTTCTTTAAATGTCAATGCAAAACCATTCTTTTCTTTTTTGTTTTTCTTCTTTTCTTTCTTCTTTATTGGAAACTACTAGAAGAAACTAAATAGGTATGCATCCTTAAATATGGATGAAATGCAAGTGAAAATAGCTGCAGAAGCTAGCCTAGGGCCCAGTTGCCCACATGCCTTATAAAGTTCAGTATATCCAGAATCATGTCTCCTGAAGCTTCAAGTGTAACTTGTCATAGTACAGTTTGTGGATCTGCAGAATAATAAACGCAGAGATAACAAGCCACCCTTATCCTAGCTTTGAACAAGCGCAGTAGATGCTGACAACGTTCACCAGCGCCTGATGCTGATCCAGACTTCTTAAATTTCTAACTTTACTCAGATTCAGCCTTCCAAAGGGGATCATCATAAAGCCACACTGCTGAGATTTACCTTGCAAAGTCTGCTTAAGACTGAGAATCAGACATACACACAGCCTGCTGAGATAACTCTAGTGGTCTGAGGAGGCAAAAAGAGCTAAGAAATTCAGTGTTAAGGCCCAAACTCTGCCTTTAACCCTGTCCTTCAGACCCTATGCTTTCTGCCTCTGGTAGGTGACATCTGTAGGGATTTTGAGGATCCCTGATAATGTGGGAGCTGTTCGTTAACTCTTTTCACTCAGGCTGAGCTTGCTGAAGGACATATGGTAGTCTCTACTGTGAAAAAGTTAATGGCAAAGATTCAGAGCAATAATCTTATATGTATTAGAGGTTTCTATTAATTTTTATTTCCTGTTCTTTGAAGGGTGAGGGAGTAGAGTGACTAATTTGGCTACTCCCTAATATTTAATCTCAAAGACTGGGGGCTGGGGGGCTGGGGTGGGTTTGTCAAAAATAATAGCATGAAAGCTCTATTGAAAAAGCATTTAATCAGAATACTGACACTATTGTATTTTAGCAGGTTTTTTTAAGTGAAATAACAGTGTAGGCATGATGTACTAATTTGTCATGTAGAAGATTTTGGAAGCAATTTCCATTCAAGGATATTGTACTCTTTTAAACTGTGTGGTATCTGCTTTGCATACTCAAGCCAGGAAGTGTGACTTTCCCTCTCTTCTCCTCCCCAGTGTGCTGAGGGTAGATTTTCAGCTGACGTGTACAAGGTCATAAGGGATGGGTTCATCGGAATAGGCCTGGGCCATTTCACACTGACTGAAAATCTGTTAATGGTCTCCCTTTGCATGCTTTCTGTCATCTTCACTCAGTAGATCATGAATCTGCAGGGTGTACAGCTCAGCACTGGGAAAGCCCTAACATTTCCAACCCATCTCTCCACCAATGTACAATATTCCTGCTGTGCTTTTACTTCCCTTTTACAGTCCAAAACATCTCTGTTATTGGCATCTTTGCTCTGGTGGCCGTTCCACAGCCTAACGCATCCCACTGTCAGGAAAATCCTCCTTAACTTTTATCTCATATTTTTTTGCAACATTTCTTTGTGTTTCGTGGTAGGGCACTCTGCTCTCTGCTGTCTCCTCTCAGCTTGCTGTTCGCATCCTGCAGATAGATGTACTCTCTCGCCTTGTGCAGTCTGTGCCTTCCCACTCATTGCTCAGTCAGGATGTGCTATTAGCAACTGATCTCTCTTTCTGCGGTAGTTTTGCTGCCCTTCTCAGAATTCATTCCAGTTAGTTAGTCTTTCAGGTAACGACATGCCCAGAAATTAAGGCTGCATTCCAGCATCTGAAACGAAGCTTCTGGTGACTCAACCCAAAATGGCTTTGGTCTGTTTCACTACTGTATTACTCTTTACTGCATGTCCAATTTGCTGCACACTATTACTATTGAATCTCTGTTGACATTACCGCTTTCCAGGTTTCTCCCTCCCATTGTGTGACTATTTCCCATCTGGGCTTTTCTCATGTGGGAAATATTCACACAAATTCAAGACTTCAGCAGAGCTTCCCAGCTGCATAAGGCATTTCACCAATAAATCACTGTTTCCTGTGGCAGAAGAGAAAACTGACTGAAACGGCCTTTCAAATCCCACATGCAGTGATAGCTCACCCTTCCCTATTCCCTTACTCTCAAATCCTGGGTAATATCACAAGCAAAATTTTAAACAGAAAATTGAATCAGGCAGGATTTCAGGGAGAATTCAAAGTTGCAGTGCTAACAGTTGGTGAGGACCCACAAGCTACCTCTGAAAGGCATTAAAAAACTAACTGCAAAAACAAGACTGAGTTTATTTTTGCTGTGTTAACCCAAGGTTATGACCTACTGTGCAGCCACCAGGATCATTACCCTGTTCCTTAAGTTTTGGCTAAGTTGGTGCTGTAATTTAGTGTTGTTTAGATGTGGTAGAGTTGATTTAGACACCAGGCCACCCTGCAGTGTAACTGGAAGTGATACGGGGTCCTCAGGAGGGACAGCCTCTTCCTGGTGCGGTGCAAGGCCAGGACCCTTCAGAAAACAGAGCAATTCCCATAGGCACTTTGTCAGTGTGATTTCAGCCCTGATGATGAAGAGAGAATATTTCATCCAGAGTCCATCTGTGTCACCAGTGAGGATGTAAAAATAGCCAAGGTGGTTCAGACCCCTGGACCACCTAGCCCAGTGCTCTGTTCCAGTAGTGCCCCTCAGAAGGCAAAGGTCAGAACAGGGCAAGCATTCGTGATAATTTCTTCTTTCAGCCTCCACCTATTTTCAGCTCAGGGGATTTCCTGGCCCTGATGAAGCTTGTCTGTTTTGTAACCCAGGGGATTTCTATTTCAAGCACTTGTCCAGTCTCCCCTCAAGCCTATGTAACTTTTTGCGTCCACATAGCTCTTTGGTAAAAGCTCTACAGGCTCTCTGATTGCTGGGTGAACAACACTTCTCCATGTGGCAAACCCAGCTCCATTTAACTTCATCTGGTGGCTCTGGTTCTCGTGTTGGGAGAGGGAGCGAGCAGTCATTTGCAATCCAGCCACTCCTTGCTACTCTGGATTTTATAGACCATCATACCCCAACCAAGTCCAGGCGGAAGGGTCCCAGACTACTCAGTGATTCCTCATATGAAAGCCATTTCACACCTTTGATCATTCCTGTTTCCTTTCTTTGAGTCCATCTTCCAGTTCAAGTCAGGTACAATATTGAAGGTAGAGGGGAAAGAAGGAATTGTGCAGTGGCACAATGATGTTCAGTTTTGCTTTTTATTAATTTTCCAGACGTTTACTTACTTGAATTGCCTTTGGATTGATAACATGCAACAGCCTGTGTCACAGGAGAAAAAAAAATTTTACTGTCTAGCCACTGCTAGAATTGAGTTTATTAGCAATAGAGCCGATCTAAGATGAAAGATTACTAATACAATTCAGACCAGTTCCTGGATTTCTTAGCTCAGGAATAGCTGTAATTTAAGCAGTGCCAAGGCTTGAGGACTGAAGCTCAGTCATTGGCACCGTTGTTAGTGTGCTTCTGGGTATGGTTTTGGCCTGCACCAACCTGCCCTCTCCCAAACAACTCCTCAGCATGCTGCAAGAATTAGCATGGGCCAGGGCTGGTTCCCAAAGCTGTCTGGCTGCAACTCGGATGCTGCTAGTTCCTTTAACTCTGATTTAGAGGATGAAAGAGTTTAATAGTATAAACATGGCCAAACCATACCAGCTGGACTCAGAGCCGGGGAATGGGCCCTGTCTATATCTAAAAGCTTCCTTGTGGGGATGGAATGGTGGTGTTCACAGGAGTGAGGGCAGGATCTAGAACAGGCCTGGAAATGGCTAGGCCTGACTGTGGGATGTTGAGAAGTTAATACCAACATTAATGCTCTCAGTTTTGGGGGGGGGTAACGATGAACTTCTGTCTCCAGAACTTTCCACCTGCCCACTTTCCTCAAGCATCCAAAATTGGAGATGATTGAATTATTCTAGATAAGAAGATTTATACATTTATTTTACTCCAGGGCATGAAAGAATCCATGCTGGGGGAACATGTTGATTTAATTGATTTGGTTACTAAGCCAGTTTAAGGAAATCCATACATAACCTGCATGAAAAGCAGTCCTAACTGTTGGTTACTTTTGACTAGAAAGAAAACCTATTCATGTACTTTACAAAGGTAAACACAGCTTGGATGTAGAAAGGTGCAAACCTTCTCCCCTTGCCTTAGTGGTGTGTTACCCTGAAGCATTTCAGCTGCTTTAGCTGTTGCCACTGCCATACTCACTTCGCTGATCTGTCCTAATGTATCTTTTCTCTTTCATTTGCAGGAGCACTGGCAGCATAAAAACAAATTTCCATTTACATTTTTTTACCATCTGGGGTAACAAATAATACATAAGGTAAATGTAATGGAAAGTGATGAGGGACAGGAAGTTTCTCATTTATTGCAGTTAATTTACACTGTGCATCAAGATCATTTACATACAGTTAATGCACCGTTGGCAGTGGTTCCCCTGTTGTTTGTGTGAATCTTTTACACAGCAACAGGAAGAAGAGAACATTTGAACAGATAAAAGAAATCAGGCACAGGGAGCAGAGATTCAGGTCTAGTAAGTAAAACTTAAAGTGCTGGCAGAGATTAAGATAAGTTTTCTGGAGGAGGGTTGCATTGGATGTTTTATGAAGAGCTGTTTTCATGAAAACTGGTGAAATAATAACCATATTTATTTATTGATACCAGTTCAGTGAGGAGAGGCCAACATTCCCAGTGAATGATTTGCATTAGTCATCCATCATTTATTTTATAGCTATGATGTACAAAGAAGCTAAAAGAATTTTAAAGACCTAAAATCAAGAACTCAGCAGTAGGGAAATGCCAAAATTAAGGTTATTGATTGGAAATGTGGATAAAACGGAACAATTTGGAAGTGGTGGAGGCAATGTGCACTGGAGGAACAGTAAGAAGTGGATGTTTCATCCTCTTTTAAAGTGGTGGTTGCCTTTCTACAGTTTCAAAATGTCGTATGATCCACAAACTCTTCTGTCAGTCTGAGTCTAAAAAATTAGTCCTTTTATATTAACATTTTAATGATGAAATCTGGAGCCTATTGAATGAGAGGACCCTCCTCTCTCCTTATATTTACTCTACTTGAAAAAAGTGCTCCACAATTTTTTGTTACTTTTAGACTCTAGACTCTTGCCAAAATCCCAGAAGCCCTCAGATCATCATGTCCTTTTAGTCCTCCCTTTCCAAGGGACTGGAGTTCTCGTCCTCATCCGTTTCACTTATCCCCAGTAAACGAAAGGTCATGTCTGTATTCCCCAGACACATCCCTGGCTGCACAGGCAAGCAATTCCTGGGGATGCTTTTACGAGTGACAGAGCACCTTGGCTGACTAGGACTGGTCACACTCTGATTTCCCTGATCCATCCTGTCCTGGGGATTTTTTTTTCTGTGCTCTGCCTGCTGCTCTGAGCAACACCTATCTCCTGCTGATGTCTACCGAGTTATTACGTGTGGATGAAATGAGCCGTCCCCAGTTCTCCTTTTCTGAAAGCTACTAGTGCTTGTACAGTGTGCTAAACCCCCCTGGTAGCATACATCTATAATATCTCCTCTGAGGTCTTCCAGAACCAGAAAGAAAATGAAGTCATAAAATTTTGTGACAGAAGTTGGGTTTTGGGGAAAAAAAACCATGTAGCAGTTTCATTCAGTGATGTGTGAAACCTTGTATCCCCAAAGTAATGGACTATTGTATGTAAAGGCTTTCACCTGCAGCAAGCTGAATTTGGAGCCTGCAAGGGTGGGGACACCTTATGCAAGACTATGTAGCAGGACAGGGAATAACATAGACACCACGGAGGCCACAACACAAACCCGTCTTCTTACCTGTAAGGGAAAAAGAAGAAAGGAAAAAAATGGCTTGACTGTTTAATCTGGAAAAAAAGGAGAGATAATGTCATGCATGAAGAAACTTATTTGGAGGGATACTTGTTGACCTTGTGAAGATGAAAGCAGATTCATCTTTTGCTGAAGCTTTGTGTCATTTTGGCTTTCAGGTCTCCTATTGCTGTGAAAGTCAGTGCACTAAGGCACAGGAGTTAGCCGGAGGAGAGGTACTCTCATATCCTTCACTGGAGAGCCAGGGCCGGCACATGGATCACAGGCGAATGGCAGTGTGAAGCAGGCAGGTTGTGACATATCCTCCAGTTCAAAGTTGTGCAGGGTGCAAAGCCCTGCTCTGCTTATATTGCCATAGCAGCACCTAAATCATATGGATGTGTCTGGTACTTTCCATCTTTTGGATGATTTCTAGTGATGGGGTACCCTGACATGCTGCACTTAGCAACATGCCTGAGCAGGTGAATGGTAGTTTAGGGGCCAATTTATTTGATTGTCATAGGAGTGAAGTTCTTTGTTCTTTCCTTTCCATTTTTTTCTGTTTGATTGTCTGTGAGCGCCGTGGAAGCCAAACGGGCTCTGAAAAGTAAAGTTATCTTCATTTGCAAGGAGTTATTTAGCTGTAAGATGTAGCATATCTAGCCTCATGCATTTAGAAATGATACTTGAAGCCCTAAAAATTCACACGTTTAACTTTTTTTAAAATCATGGTTTTTAAAGTAATGTCTTTTAAAATACTTTTTATTTTCTACTTTTTTTTTTCCCAGGCCTTAAGTTCATGTTTTCAGACTTGTCTCTGCAGGCACAAACCTACTTTTTCTTTTAATGAAAGCTGAGATTTTCACAACTCCAGAACCTGGAGCCCTGAGCAAAACAAACTTTAATTACAATTATAATAACTGGCAGTACTGAGAAGGCAAAGTCTTCAAAATGCCTTCTTGTCTACTAGCAAAACCTTTCTCTTGCTGGATTGAGCTAAAACTAGCTACTCTTCACCTAGATGATAATTTAAGTTACACCAAGACAGCTGGGAGGGGATGCAGAGGGTAGCTGATGGTGAGATGTGGATATTGACGCTGTCTCTGTGTTGGTGGCTGTTCTGCTTCCCTGTGACCATACACAGCCCCAAGAGCACGTATGGATAACTGTGCCTGGGGATGGACAGAGGGGGAAGAGAGCTTTGAGATGTTTTAGAAAAGAGCAATTCTGGTCTGTAAGAATTCATCCTGATACTTTCTGAAATCTGGTCCGTACTTTCATCCACTTGAAACAGAATATTCATACTGAGCCAGCAGATGTCTTAGAAAGTTTTAGAAAGTAAAGCATACATATCCTTCTTCAGTGGTTGTTGCTTTTTCTGATTTTTGTACTGCAGATGTATTTATAAACTGCAGTCCAGATCCAAACCACCCTTGGGCTAAATACTGGGCAGGCATTTAACAAGTACATACTCTGAGTATAAGTCTGTGGAAAAAAGGTGGTTACCCACTACAATAGAGACCAGTCACCCATTTCCTTAATTTTCTAGAAACCCTTACTTGTACTTTTATGAAAGTCATAAAATTTGTTAACCAATTATGCATCTATGACCGTCTGCAGTTAGCTGCAATATATGAAGAAATCAGAAGGAAGAAAGGATCTTATTTAAAAATCTAGGCTTATTCAAATATAGTTTTTATTCAGCCCAGAATACTTAAAGAATTTGTTTCCAAAGTTAATTCTAAAATTTCACCCATGTTCAGAGGTGCAACAGTTCAGTGGAGACTAGTCTTTTCAGGAACGTGATTACTGATAAAAAACTATATCCTGCACTACAGCTGTTATTTATGAGTGACACAATTAGAGGTTTTTGTCTTACAAAATAAAGAGTGTAATAAATTTGTAAGATCCTCAATGTAGCCTCTGCAAATTTCTCTAGGGGGATAGTCCACCCCATGGAAACAGTCCTTCATTGTGTGTTTATGCAGGGTTTATGTCTGAGAAATTAATTGAGTCACAGGTGGTAACGGCGATTATCAGTCAGTATCCTATTTATCTCCTGCAGTGGTACTAATGTTTCTGCCAGTGTAAGATGTTTTTCTTTTAGTTTCAGAGGCAGCAAGTAAAGGATTGTGAGCTTTAAAAATAGGCATATATGCACATATATACACACACACACATATATATGTGTGTGTATAAACCCATATATTAAACATCTATATATAAAATATATATCAAGATATTTATATATATCAAAAGTTTCTCAGAGTTTCTCTCATAAAGCTTGAATAAATTGGCAGCCCTGGCTGGCTTTTTTGGAGTTTTCCCAAGCCTAAAGCATGTGTGGAAAGTACCAGGATTGCCAGTCTAAAAATGTAAGTTAACCTCATCTTCCTGCATGCGCCCATATGTGCAGATTCACCCCCCAACCCATGCACCCCACTTCCTTCTGTAGTTGTGGTCCCCACTGAGCGGGTGCCGTTCCTGCTCCAGTGTCAAGTCCTTGGTGCACATTCCTCTGGAGACACTGAGTTCCAAACCTTTTTTAGAAAGACCCAGCTTGTAATTCTTCCAGCTGTAAATACACGATAGATGGATACCAGGCACCTGTTGCCTAATTCCTTGCCAAGTTTTTCAATTTTAAATTACATTAGATACTTGTTCGGGGGAATCTTTGTAACTTATTAGCTGTCGAATGTGTGGGAAAGTACCGGCCATGTATGGGAATAGCAGAAAACTGCTTTCTGAGGTATCAGAGAAAAGCAATAGCCACACACTTACAGTATAAATATGAAGCACCATCTGGTCTTAATTACTGTTGAGGAACGTACGTATATCATGCATGGAAATTATATCCATCAGAGGAAATTCCTCTCAGTTATATACCAATGTAATTCAACTGAATCCAAGGGATTTACTCCACAGTCACCTCACTGTAACTAAGAGTAGAGCTTGGTCCATTGGCTAACTGCTATGATCCTGTGTAAGGAAGAACACATAATGAAAATATGTGGCATACACTTAAACTGGCCATTGCCAAGCTTATACCTCAGCAGAAAAATACACACGAGACAGAGGCAAGCACATCAGGGGCCTACTTCAATAATATTTAACTGTCTGAAATGATCACTTTAACTCTTAAGAAGAGTGATTAATATTTATTATTTGCATTTTAGTTGTGTCTGTAGGTCTCAGCTGAGAAAGATAACTACGGGATGTAAATCCCTGTGTTACTGCAATATCCATTAGAGGATCCCATAGCAATGACTGACATTTTAAAAGCTCTGTGGATGGCCAGTATTCAAAGGAAAAAGTCCAAGATGGCAATCAGAGGGAGCTACAGCTTGCCTTGCACAAGGCTTTTGAAAGAGATCCTGTAGAAATTCTTGGTATCAGACCCTGAACTTCCTAAATTATAATCCTTTTAAAAACACATATATTTTGCCTTCTCTTATTTAATTGTTCCATTCGTATACAGTGTCAAAAACAAGGCCACCTGCTTGTATCTTGTAGTGAATAAGGGACTTAGTTCGCATGCTATACATTTTGCATATAATAGTGTGAATATATGCATAATTTTGTTAATTAACTGATTTGACAAACTCAAGTCTGCAGTCTGAACCTCTGTAATATTCCTCACAGATACATGGATTTTTCCACTGCTGCATTACTGCAATTCGTACACAAACCAAAAGTTTGTAAGACTGATTCTTCTACCAGTGTAGCTCACTGTGATACACACGAAACTATGGTTTATCATTTTGCCATTGTTTCTTCCTTGTGCTTTTGTCTACAGCAGAACATATTTAACTGCTGTTAAAATCCATCTGTTATGCTCCAAAAGTGTTTTCTAACTGTATGCCTAAATCAACTTAGTTGTTTTCAGCTTCCTAAAAACAATCTCTATAATCACTTGACAGTCTGCATACTTTTAGGCTGAGCTAAATTGGCATATAGGTCACCTGCAGGCAATACCAGCTTTGATAGCTGGTATCCCAAACAGATTCTGCTTTTGCTGATTCCTGGGTAAGTTTACATTTCACACTTTATGTATTATTTATAAATCCTTTTTCTAAATGGATAATATTTCTGAAAACAAAGAGGATCTTCCTATACTGCCTGAGCTGCAAACTATTTGCTAACCCAGTGGTTTGACAGATGAACACTAATGGTCTTCACCAGTGAAAATAAAGCAAGTAGAGCAGATGCTTGATGGTGAGTTCCCCTCTGCTTTTCAGAGATGTGACACAACTTTTGTAGTGTTCTTCAGATTAGAAAAAGTAATATTTTCTTTCAAATCAGTAGCATGAAGCTGGGCAGGAAAAAGTCTAGATATTACTCTTGTTTTAATGTTGTAGCTAGCATGACATAGAGGTGTTTCAGTTAGTCTCATAAGGCTACTCCACCAATTTTAGAAGAAAATGTGTCTTCTGACTCCTTAGCATTAGTACATGACTAATAACATGTCATAGGAAGAGTGAGACTGTTGCTGTAGGTAGAAGTTAGTACTCTGTAGAAATGCCAAGGTATTGACCTATGGGTGAATATTTAATTTCTCAGTCCTCTTCACATCAGAAAGCAGTCTTAATACATCCTCCCTATCTCTGTGCTAACTAGCAGCCAAGCACATTTTTGGTTTTCGTCTTGCAATAAGCAACATTGAAAGCATGTTGCCTAATTTCTTTGTCTTTGCCTAAGGAGATTTAAGAAACTGGCATGATGTCTACCATGCTTTCTACCAAACATGAGGGTTCTTGAATCTCACCAGGCCTCCATCCCCCATTCTTCATCATGATGCTGGAAGTTGTTATTTTTGTCCTTCTAATTAAATCCATACATCTTAAAGAAGCCAAGAGTACAAATTATATCCAAACAGACTTTCTAGTGAAGAAAGCCTTGTGTGTGACTTCCTTTCAGCAACAGCAGTGGAAGGGTTCCCATGCATTTTTGAAGGAGGCCTGTGAAACTGCTTTGAGCTTTTTTTCTGTATTTGCTCCTGAGCAGACATTCCCATCCCCTCTAATGCTTTGTTTAGCAGAAATGTGGCAGAATGGGATGTCCCAGTAAGCATAAGTTCCTTTTGAATTTTGCATGGATTATTTTCCTCCCACAGGGATAGCTCACTGTGTTCCGCATCTCACTATGAATCAACCTTTTTCTACGGCGATGTCTGAGACCTACATTTTACTGCAAAGAAGGGACTGTAAAAGGGAAAATCTTGTGGGTTTTTTGGACCTCTATCAGACAAGCTGAGCTTATGACAGAAGACTGCCTGGTCCCCGGGATCATTTCTGCCTATCATTGAGTAGAAAAAAAAAAAGACCAAGTCCCTTTAGAAAATCCATGTTTCGCTTAAAGGTTCTGCTGCAAATAGTTTGAGATTAATAAAACTTTGAAACTTGCAGGTAGCTAGAGTTGTTTATCTTCTGAAGTTTACATATCAAACCTCTCTCCTGTGGCCACAGAGACAGGGAAGGTTGACTGTGGAGAGTGCTATGAAGAAAGTGCGTAGGGAAATTCCCCTTCTCAGGCACCATGGTTGGGCAACTGCTGCTAACTGTGAACATCTTAAAAATGGAAACTGTTCCCACAGACCGGAGTATTGGTCAGTCAAAGGGGTTTATGGTTGGCTTTGCCAGCTTTTACAACCAAGTTTACTAATAATATGCGATTTTAGGAAAAGTGATCTATACTATGTCCCCCAAATTCTATTGACTTTTGTCCCTAAGCTGCCTCATACTCTAAAAATCAGTTAGTTAGAAAAATACAGTGAGTCAATAAAAAAAGAATGTTAATGAAAAGAAAATGTATACAGTTGTTATATTTAGAGTATAAAACTTTTCTATTTCTATTACTGCAAAAGAAATCTCTGTGTTAACTGTGCTTAGCATATGGTTAATTTCTTAATTTTGTTTTCATTTATGGCACGTTTCAATTCCTAACCTGTGATTTTCCCCTAAATATGGTCTGCTTTATGGAAAAATTAGGACCTTTACTCTGGAAAGTATGTTTTGTTCCAGTAATGAAGAGTCCCTTGTTTCCTGTCCCACACAACTCCTGGTGTATAGCTGCTTGGAGTCTTTGCCTCCTTTAGCGGGAATTAAAGGGGAACTCTATTTATTTATTTATACGAATATATTGTTTCTAATGATGTGGCAACTGCTGGGCCTTTTAATCTTTCTGAGCAAATGCAAAATTGACTGTGCTAACAAAAAATGCAAGTTATCTTTGGTAATCAGTTGAAATATCTACTGCTCAAATTCCAGGTTTCCTTTGATTTATCAATGTCACATTTCACATTAAGGCACCCCACTGTCCATTTTCTTCATTTCCGTTCTAATTGCAGCTCCTCAGCTCAGTAATTTGCAGTTGCACCTTTTTTGAAGTCTTGTTTTTAGTTTATTCAGCAAAGTGTGAAAGTAACATGATGGCTAGCCTTTCTGATAGCAAAGTAGTATAAAAAGATTTCTTCTCCTTCATCTTGCAGTTGTGGATCAGTGCTGAAAAGACAGTTTAGTACTGCACATGGTAAAAGGACTTAGCCTGTATTTATATGTTGTTGTTGATTCTTACATTAATATCTTGCAAACTAAAAATGGTGGCAGTAAAAGCGACATGTGAGCAGTCATGTGAACAGACAGGCAATGCTTTCATTCAGGGAGGTTTAAACATGCTAAAAATTGGACTGGGACATGAACGTTTTGCGCTGATAACGTCAGTTAGGCTCTGCTCAATTTCATTACAGTGTTTCTAATCATATTATCTCATGTTTTTCATTAATCTG
The DNA here is from genome assembly GCA_034782735.1 of Sagittarius serpentarius. Lineage (NCBI taxonomy): Eukaryota > Metazoa > Chordata > Aves > Accipitriformes > Sagittariidae > Sagittarius > Sagittarius serpentarius. Next base: position 4,688,499 of record JAVKLA010000010.1, on the reverse strand, counting down.
AGGTACAGTAATCAAGTCCAATGTTTCAACTATGTAAGGAAAATGTGAGCTGCCTATCTAAGCCCATTGAAAATATCCTTACATGCACTATGGAAACACACACCTTCATAAACAAAGTGCACGTTTCTCTGATGCCTAATCATGTTCCTCAAAAATAAAATAACGGTGCTATATAAGACTCTTAAATAATCTATATGGAAACAAGCTGTTCCATAAGCAATGCAAGTAATGAAGCCTGGTTTCCTTAAGATTCATTTTCTTTGTCCTCAAATCCTCAAATTCAGTTCCCTCTGAGTTTACAGTAACAATGACTCACCCATTGTGGATAATATTAGAATTAAGTCAGGGCTTAAAGAAAGCCATGTTCCTACAATATGGCATAGCAATGTTTGTTAAATCTCTGCAGGAAATTTCTACTTAATCATCCTACATGCAGAACGGGGTAGTATTGTTTAAAACCAGAAGACTACAAATTCCAATTGCAAACTTACACATAAATGATGTCAGGTGTGCAAAGCAGTTACTCCAAGCCCAGGCAAAGAGCACCCCTTGCATCATGCTGGGGGTGAACCAGTGCTGTCAAGTGACAACTCCAAAAGAGCTCCTAGGGCTTCAGCACTTACCTGGGAGACCTACAGCTTTGCATGAGGAGGATGGCAGATACATAAAGGGAGAAAATGGGGAAAGATGAGCCCATTTAGGAGTGCTGTGTCATTTGTCCATTTTGTGCTTGAGTAATTCCATGTTGTGGAATTTCCATATCATGTAATTCCTGCTGATTTACACGCAGGCACTGAGTGAGATCACAGCTGGGCTTGGTCTTACAACTGGCAATATGCCTGCCGTTCTTAGATGCAGGCCTGTCTAGTCATAGATGCAAATAGAGATTTATTGTCTAAGATCATGTTAGAAGATCTCTGACAAGGGATGAGTCTCAAAGAGATCCTCTGTGAAGTTCCTAGCAAAAGCCATCAAAATAGTTGAAAGGAAGAAAAAAAAAAATAGAGAAGGGAGCTAAGCATGGCAACACTGGGGTTTGTAATGCTTAGTTTTCCGGAGCCCATCTTCTTCAGGGCTGTTGTCCTTTCCTGAATGGGAAGAATTAGGTTGTGATCCCAAGCAGGCTCTGTTGTGAGCAGGCAGCGTGCTTGGAGCTAGCCCCAGGGAAAACTAGAGGATGTGGGTGTCTGCCCATCTCTAGAGCTTATTCAGAGATGCTGGATAGCATATGAGTCAGGCTGCAGAGTCTGGAATCTTTCTCTTGTGGGAGATAATAAAGCTTGCTCTTTCAAAACTGAAGGAGAGATCCCTTCCCATAGTCATCCAAGGGTCCCTTTCTGTCAACATCTTATGTTATAGCTCCCTAGCAGATACAGCACTGACCTACTGAGTGGAGGTCCTCAGTTCAAGTCTCTCCTTTTCCTTTTGGCATCACCCCAGCCAAATGTAAAGAACTTTGACCACTAAATTAGAGACTGTTTTGGGTGACATACTCTTTACTCTTCACTCTTCCCAGTACAGCTGTATGCCTTTGCAGAAAATTGGTTGAGTCCTTGGCCCAGCAGGAGAGACAGCAAGCACTTGGGTGCTCTGGAATGCACTCTGGTGCAGAATGCACTCTGGTGCTATGGCCCTGGGCTGAGAACGGGGAGAACTCAGTTCTGGACTGTCGTCCTGGGACTGCCTGTGTGTTGTGGAAGGGCTATTCTCTGTAAGACAGTTGCATCTGAGGGAGGAGGAAAGGAAGGAGCTGTGAGTTTGCGCCTCATTGGGCAGGGGAGAGAATTGAATGTGGGTCCCTGAGAACTGGCAGAAAATGGGGAAGAAGAGAAAGAGGGTGGGAGCACAGCCTTGGTCACCACGCACTTCCCGCAGGCTGTGTCATCAAAGTGAGTGCTGATACACCTGGGAGGAGTGGGGAGCCCAGGCCTGGTCTCAGTCACAGAAGTCTCTGCTGATGCCCAGCTGAGCCTGCAAGGCAGATGCATGCGGAAACGCACATCCAGGAGCTCAGCCAGGCTCAGACACGAGTTAGGTACCCACCTGCTCTTCCCTGACAAGACAGGTCCCCTGGAGGCTGTGCAAAAGCGCAACTTTCAGGAGCAAGCCTGGATTTAAAACTCAGGACTTAGGGACTGGTAGAGTACAGACAGCACGGTTAGATTACAGCAGAGGAGACCTGTGAACACTGATTATATCAGGGCTAATCCTAATCTTTAATAAAATAACTTTCATCTTGGCACAACTCTTTCTTCTCTGGCCATGGAAAGAGGAAGAACAATCCGCTTATCACAACCACGCTCAGACTTGATGCTGGCTTGATGATGGTATGTGCCTGGGTCAAGCTTACATGTCTGCTGCAACTGAAGTAGTGGAGAACCAGGAGAGTTTGGAAACATATTCTTTTGGGAAGCAGGAGGAGCAAATGAGACACTCTTTAGACACACATTAGAGCAAGTCTCCCCTGTAGTTTCTTCTCTTTCCTTCTCTACTTACTCTTCCTTGTCTGGAGTTGCCATTCCTCTTGGGGAGAAGGAAACACTAACGGATGTCTGAGATCCCGTCTCACATCATGTTTCCTCACATTGCCCTCTCGGTAACACTAATAATGAGTCTGGCCTCAACACCCCATTTATTTCCAGTTCACACTCCTGTCTCCATTAGTTTTCCCTTGATGACTTTGTGTGCGTTTCCAGAGCACCTAGCAAATGGTCCACAGATCCTGATTATTGCTCTTTGCACTAGCTCATTAATAACAGCAGTACTCAAAAGAAATGAGTGTATTAATCAGATATTTTAAAAGCTGCCAGTCCCCATCTCTGAGTTTCCTGGTGTGTTTTGTCCTTCATGTATCTGTTTTTTAGATTGCTATCTTTCCTTGATATAAACTACCTTTACTTAGTGCGTTACCCACTGCCAAGAATGGCACTGATACGAAACAAATAGGTAATAATCTGTAGTGTTGATTAATACCCTGTGGTAATAAAAATAAATAATACATTTAGCAGTTTACAAATCCTGACAGCCAGATGGTTTCTTCTGCCATTGCTGATCTCTTTGTGATCTTTGGCATTATGTATGGCCCATGAAGTTTGTGTGTGCATTATTACATCTTTACTTTTTAACCACTGTTACTGTAAGAGTGAACTAATCAGAAGGCTCTGAATGCTAGTCTAATAAAACTGGATGAAAATGGATCATGAGGGTGACCTGAACGAATAGGGGATGTATCATATGAGTATGAGAAAACATGTTGGACTATTTGTGACTAATATATTTGTCTGATTTATGGATTCTGTCATCTTTTATAATCTTCAAATTAGTAAAAATCAGAAGACTTTTAGGCTCTACTAAAACAAAAATATTTTTTCCATTGGCAAACTTTTTTATCTACATGAACTTTTCAAGCATTTTAAAAATCCAAAGTTCCTGAAACTTTTGAGCTAGGTTATAAATTGCTAATAAGGGACCCTATGGGCAGACTGATTTTTTTTTTCTGTTTCATTTGCCCTAATATGTGGGCGTTTGGGTTATTTTTTTAGTTTGTTTTAAATTCTGGGCCTGAAACAACACAAATTCTTCCTGCAAATTGTAAAATTCTGTGCTCTTTTTAAAAAATATAGAAAAAGCTTTTTTTGACAAGTGTTTTTATTAACTAACTGTAATATCTTACAAATCCGCAAGATGGGTTTCACAGGAATAACTTACTCATTTCTGGTTAGAAATAATTTTAAAAACATAGAGGTAAGAAAAATCATCTATTCTGGGAGAACTCCTACAGTGACTAAAGAAGGAGATGAAGAAAGGGGAGGGGAACCTAAAGTCCATAACTGAAGGAAAAACTGTTATTTAACACCTAAACATATGTGTGCATATAAAAGCATACCTTATAAAATGCATAGTTTTTAGAACTATATAAAAATTTTTGACATTTTTTGCCTGAAGGAATGTGCAAAAGATGCAAGACCGTGTACCCCAACTGGCTCCTCTCTGTCTGGGAGGTGAGCTGTTTGGGATGTCTGTGAATAATGGGGTTGCTGCACAGAGCTGAGATGGGCTCTGGTGTTGCAACATCAGTGAGCTCTTCGGTAGATAATTACGGTCTGGTTGAAGCCCAAGGGACTGCTGGTCAGATCCATCTGTCTTCCATTCTTTCTCATGGTTTTCTCCAATAAGGATCTTTTTATTTTGCTTTCTGCTGTTTACCACATTTCCTGGAATGAGAGATCTCTTAGGATGCGATGCTCAGAAGTGAGTATGCTGATTGTGCACAGATAAAAATATAGTGAAATACAAAGCTAACTGCACTTTGCTAACTGCAACTTCCTCTGTTTGGCCAATACTTGACTTATGTCAAAGGGCTTGTAGGCTTCCAAAGAAGCTAAAAAGGAATTGGATTGTTTTCAAGTGATTCAAGTTTGTGGATAAGATGAAAATCCACCATATTTTCACATGGGAATACAAAATACAAGAGAGATACTCTTTCATGTCAGCATTTATTCAGTGTTAGGAAGACATTCATCCTGTGAAGAGACCACTTTACCATTACCTATTGTCGGGATTCTTCCATGTTCATCTGAAGGTGGTCTTACTACAACAATCTGTGGAGACTGGACACTGCTGTTCGCCTGGTATTATCTTGTAATTTCCAAATTCTTATGATATAACAAACTTAAGACAACCATACAATAAGTTGGTCCTGAAACTCAGCAAAATGTTGAAGTGCAAAATAATGCTCCTTGGAAGAAAAATTTTGTACAGCAGCTACTGTTGACTGTTGAACCAGTAACAAGTGGCTGAGCACCATAAAACTCCTTCAGAAAAGGCTTCCATCATATTAAAAATGAATTTTCATTCAGCCTGTCTTTATCCCTTTATTATGTGCCATTGAGGCTCATCAGTAAGGGAAGAATTTTGATTGTACAAATATTCATAGATATTTCAGAGTCAAGTGCAACAATGAAATTCCTTTTGGGCAGAAACTTTTTATGAATCTCAGTCAGCCAACAGATACAGCATCCCATAAGTTAAGTGCCCAACACTGTATCTAAGATGTGGTGTTCAATTCATTGATTATCCTTGGGTTGTCATTAGTTCTCAGATCTGCACTGAAAATTGAATTATAATTTGCTTAGGGAAATTTTCAGTAATTACTAGATATTTTGCTGTCTTTACTTACAGAAGTGTTACGTATTTTTGTGCTTGATGTAGTTACTTTCTTTAAGAAAAAATCAGTAGGTTTAATGTTAGCACAACAGTAATTATATCTGCTAAAAATGACATGGTAGTTCAAAAAGAAAATAAAACCAATAATGGAATAATTTTGCTTTAGGAACAGAGGGAAAAATAACATGGAAAATATTAGTAGGCTGTTATGTAATTAACTATGTGGCATGTGTTCACTTAGCTTGTGGGATACTGTGCCCATACGCAGTGACTGCAGACCAATCAGAAAAAACAGGAAAAATCAAGGAAGGGAAATATTAATAGTGTATGGAGGAAGGAGGAGCTCTTCTATGGGGAGGGAATACAGTACCTGGTTTTTGTGTGAGGTGGTCCAAGTTATCCAAAGGGAAGGGACACAGCTAAGGACCTTCATCTCTCCATAGTCCCATCATGAATGTGTGCCTGAGACTGCCTGGAAACTATTGGGTTTTCTGAAGAGCAGTGTCCCACGGGGGCCCACTCGCAAAGGCAGTCTCAGATTTGCTGTCTGCTGAGGGCTCAGCTTCTGTACCACCACTGAGCCAGATGGTTGATTTCTCTGAGGAAAAAAAGAGAGTATGGTCTCTGAGAGAAGTATATAAAATAGTGGTGAGGTGCATCTGCTTGTCCTTTTTCAGCAATAAAAAGCAGAAGACAATGAAGTCAAGAGAAAAGCCACAAGGACTGTTGTCAGGCAATAGGCAGACCTCAGCTGAGTTTAGTGACTGTTTGGCTCAGTCACTTACACCAGTTAAGAATATAAAGATGAGGAAAAGCTTTTTAGCAGAGCCTGTAGCGATAGGACTAGGGGAAATGGCCTTAAACTAAAAGAGGGTAGATTCAGACTAGGTACAAGGAAGACATTTTTTACAATGAGGGTGCTGAAACCCTGGCACA
>JAVKLA010000010.1:4662531-4682297 GCA_034782735.1 Sagittarius serpentarius | reverse complement strand
TGAAGGTGTCCCTGCTCACTGCAGGGGGGTTGGACTAGATGACCTTTGATGGTCCCTTCCAGCCCAAGCCATTCTATCATTCTATGAAACCAAGAGACATAAAATGAGTAAGACAATCCTTAGTGAATCATTATCCTCTGGAAGTTTTTCTGCATTTCAAAGTAGGATATGGTAGTTAAGCGCACACATGTTTTGGTTCTTCTCTGCCCCAAAGAGCTGAAATAGGGTGGAAAATGGTGACAGAGCAGGGCAGTTTGTCTCAGTCACTTTTTTTTTTTTTTGAGAAACAGAGGCGACTGACTCAGAACAAGTAATACAGAGAATATCATAGACTCTACTTCTTCTATGGCCCCCAGGAACTCCTGCTACAGCCTTTTATTGTTGTTCTGGTCTGGTAGCTGTCTACACTCACTCTGCGTGGGTACAAATGGCAAAATGAAGTTTAGTTACTGGAAGATCAAACTTCAGAAGATCTTTCCAACTTTTAGGGTGTTACTGGCTCCAGCAATATTTCCTAGAGTTAATATCGGAAATAGTTCTACAAAAAGTTATTATATCTTAATACATTTTGTAGTAAAGAACAAAACAGATTAAAACCACATCGTATAGACAGAACATTACAAAACATTGTGAAAATAATATTTAAAATTACTTTCAGGTCTCATGCTTCATGGATTCGTTTGTGGCAGTGAATTGTGTGTGTTACTGTCAGTGGTGCCTTTCATTTGGGGTTCTGTGTGCCAGGGGCTGTACCTGTGTATAGTGAAATGACTGCTCCTACTGCAGAGATCCTTCAGCCTCAGCGCTGAGCTAAAAAGGAAGTAATTTCCATTTCCCATCCCAGGGCAGGTATAGTAATGAGGGTGACAAGTGATTCTAAGCTTTCCTTTAAAATAAGGTTCATCAAGCCTTAGTTCAAAAGAATCTTGGGGGGGGTGCTTTTAAGAGCCAATGAAAGACATGCAAAAATGGGCTATGATTCAATATTGCAATACTATGTACTTTGCAAACATACTGCATTCTTTACGTACATCTAAGAGGAGGTGCATGAGCTGTTCTTCGCATATGTAGTGACACATTTACTAGAGGCTCAGACATCCCATCCAGAAGTGCCCAGCACTCATCACTGCCACGGAGAAGACCCAGGACAAGGTGAACCTCTGGCGTCACCTCACATGCATCAGGTGAAATTTAATAGCATTTCTTGTTGCTTAACTGTAATTTGTAAATCAGCTTCTGACCCCAGCTTAATTTGTGTAACTTCATCTCCATTGTTTTACCTTAATTTGTATTTCTTCAGCACTTCATTTAGGCCATGAAGGATTTGCCTAGTGACTAATTTGAAGAAGGTGTAGGAAAGCAGGGGTTGGAGGGAGTGCAGTATGTGCCACTCTCCAGGTTCCAGCCTGACCGGGACTTGACCCTTTTGTGCTTTGCTTTGTTTTTGTTTTTGATTTCAGAAAGTTTTGATGATCATGCTGTTCAGGAAACAGAGCAAAAGCCTATTGTTTTCCCAGATTATCTCCTCAGATGCGCTCCTGAAGTATATTGCTTGGTCTGACTGCAGATCAACCACAAATGCTGAAGCAAATAATACTGTGGGAGCCCGAAAGTGCAAATGCCATTCAGAGTAGTCACAGATACTTTGATGTGGGCACTGGCTTTATATTTCCTGCATTTCTTCACTCTAAATTTAGTTTTGGCTTTAACTGTTTTCGCCCAGTCTCTCAGGTCACATCTCTGTGCCATTGAATGACCATGTATAAATGTTGTGCACCTGATGATTTGGTGCGTTTGGTGTGTACCATAACATAGGCCACTAGTACCTAAAATGAAGGCATGGATTTGTGAGGATTCAAATGTTAAATGCATACGTAGGTCACTAGGGAGTTTGAAGTTCTGGGATTAATTTCTTTGGTTATAAAGACAGGTACTACCCAGTAATCCAAACCTCCAAACTCAGAAAATTAAGTACTTGACTCTGGATTTTGAGTCTGGCACATACGCAATTTGAGCCAACATGAGAGGCTTGTTATGGCAGAGAAGCTAAGGATAAAGGAGTGAGAAATGCCTTTATTATTATGCCTTTGTAGTGGAGGAATTGGAAATATTTGCCTTCCCTCACACTGTACCATTTTCTTCATCTCTCTGCTGAGGTGGTTAAAACATATTGTAAACCTATTTGTGCAGCAAAAAGGATGATATCTAAAAAGTTATTAATAGCATATGTGCACCAATTCTTGACATGTTCTTGTCACCACTACAGTATTCATTAATATCTCCCATACCTTAGGTATTATTCTCTCTTTTTCACTCTCTGAAGGAACAATTTCTTTTCTTATTTCATGCACCATGAATATTTATCATCCACACACTTATTTCTTCCTTTTGGCAACCATACTTCCAAGTTGCACCAGCCAGATGGATTGGGATGATCTTCAAAAATACTGTGCAGGACGTAAGAGAATTGAAAAATCCATAGCACAAAGACCATGCCAAAGACTCTCAGAGCCTTCCTTTTTTATTTCATTAATTGTGTCTTTCTTACTACCTATGTGAAAGCAAGAATAAAGCTTGTGTGGAAAATGGATGAGTACTATTCCGGCTCTGAGTCCAATCCTACCATAGCCAGATGTTTCTACCTGAGCGGTCAGCAGCACAAAGCTTGATACAGGCACTTAAATTGTCTCCTCCTTGTCCGCTTTTCACCCCTAAGTCTCCCTTGTGCCTGGTGGACTGGACTAATTAATGCCCCTGCTACAGTGGCAGTGCCAATGTGCCCACCTGCACACAGATCAGCTCTGTGTTTGGAAGCTTTTCTGTCTGGCTATAGAGGCAACAAGATCAAGGTTATTTTCGGTAAATACTAGGATTCAGAAAGCCTAGAACTGAGAGCAAGTGGAAGGACCATCAGAAGAGTGTAAGAATGACCCAGCAGAGTCATTCTGGCTCAAGCCCAACTGTGTGGCAAACCTTCTTGATTACTCTGAAAACCCCTAGGAAATATCTAGAGCAAAATGTGGAAGACCTATGGTTGGTCTGTCAAAAACTTCCACACCATTTTTGAGTAAAGCATGACTGACAGATGGTTTGGTGGGAATGTAGTGTGAAGTAGGATGTGAAGCGAGGCAATAGCCTGGGAGACAGTCCAATTAGCAAGGGGATGTACAGGTAGGAGAAGAGGACCATAGTCCATGGTGCAGGGGAAAAGTCACAAGTAGACTTGACATGGGGAAAACAATGCAGAATATGAAGAAAAACATTTCATGAAGGGAGAGAGGGAAATATGGGCATAAGTAGCTTGGTGTAAGTCAGGGCGAAATACGAAATACTTCCTCTGCTTTGCTTTCAGCCTTTTCTTTCATCAGGTGCCTTCACCAGCCAGTTTCAATGGGTGGCTCTTACCTTTTACTGCAATAACCAGAGAACAGCAGCTAATAAACACACTATCCATTACTTCATTGGTTTCCATCATAGCCTCTCACAGTCATCTCCCCTCAGAGATGAAGAATCCTAGTCTATCGAATCCCTCTCTGTCTGGAAGCCACTCCATATTTCTGACCATCCTCATCTTTATTTGTTTTCTGGCTCCTTTTTTGAATGGAGGGCCAAGGAGAGGAAAGGACAGATAGACCAGAACTGCATTCTGTAGTATGAATATTCATTGCCATATTGATTCCCTCTATTCCTTTCCTAATCCTTCTCAATTACTGAGAGGTCAATTATACCCTCACCTCTTCCAGTAATGCTGAAGAAAAGTTTATGACTGAGTCAAAAAAACCCTGCCAAACCCCAAACCCGAAAAACATAAACCATGAAAAACTATTTCTTTGATTCTGGAGAAAGTATTATGTGTTCAAAACCATGCAACCATTTCCTACAAGAATGTTGATCACACATCCGTTCTCCTGAAAAGGAAAAAAGAAAGGAAAAAAGCCAGCAGGGTCTCGAGTTAATTAAATGGCATTATGTCAGCAGCACACAGGAAAGATGCACAGCAAGGACAGGAGAATCTGATACAGAACTTACCACATTAGTTGTCTGCTTTGTCCATAGGAGACTTGGACAGAAATGAAAGCACCTGTATGGCAGCTAATAATGAAGGATAAATTTCATAGCAGTGGAAATGGGCCTAAACTACTTAGTTCCTCACTTTTCAGGGACTGTTTGGATGTAGATTTTTGGCTGAGGTGTGGTTTGGAACAGTTTCCAGCTTTGGCTTTTTTCTTGTGTTTCAAGGCGTTTGGGTTCTATTTTGTTGTAGACTTGGTAGACATGCATATACTACAAGAACTAGCAAAATATATATAAATACATATAGAGAGAGATTGTATATAATGAAAATTTGATGGTGACCTTAAATTCATAGTAAATATATCAAAGTATATGCTCCATATTTTTTCCTGAGCTACAAAAATATAACAGTTTCGTCTCCCTCCAAGGAACGACATGCAAAAAAGCAATCCCAGTAAGTATGTAGTACTTCATAAAACTTTCCTAAAATTGGTTATTGGGGGTTTTTTCCTTTATAAAACCATGTACAGCTTTTAAAAAATCCATAATAATGCAGAGAAAGTACTCTGGTTAATATTATTTATACTAAAATAGTGTTTGCCTTTATATTCTGGCACCTGGTTTATCTATGTTCTTCCTCTAGTTCTTTGAACATACACAATTATTCTGGTCAGCCATATGTTAGGCAAGTATCTTCTCCTGTGGTATCTTTGAAAAACTGTGTTCTTGCTACTTACCCCAGAACTGCTGCAAGTCTCTCTCCCAGGAGACACAACACAGTCCAGATTCATTGATTATCTTCTGGGATGCGGTGTCCAGAACATAGCCTCTCATTGGGGCATTCCCAGATATTCAGTCTGGAACCTCAGGACCTAAAAAGAAGAGCTTCTTATTATGGATTGAAGACTTTATTTGTTAGTTAAGAAGGAGTAGAGATAGAGAGTCAAATACGCATTCCCCTCATTGAGGTGGGAGACAGGGTAAGTTGGGATGGGGGAAAGAGCGAGCCATAGAGTCTGTTCTTTTTCTTCCTTGTGGGAAGCTGCTCAACAATCAGAGTGCTTTGAAGTGTGCCAAGATCACCACTGGAAGTGAAGACATTCTTATTCTCCCAAACTCTTTTAACAGAGTAAAAATCTGACACTGTGTTCCCAGTAGTAAAAACAGGAAGGAGGAGTACGTACCGGACAGTCAGGGGCATGTGCATTTATTGTGTGTGCGTGTGTGTGAGAAAGAGAATATGGGAAGAAGGAAACTTAGTTCTCTTCCCTTCAGAAAGGTGACCATGATTAGAAATGGCCATGTGGACAGAGGGGAGAGCATGCCCATATTACTCATTCCTTCATTATCCTCCCACCCAATAACCAAATATCCTTCTTTTCACCAACCCCAGCACTTCCAAACCCCAGCCTCAAACCTTCAAATTCTCTGCCATCCAATCCCCAATCCATCTTAAAATCCCCTCATAGATCTCCCATTCCTTCTCATCTAGAAACCTTTTGTGAATATGCAGCCTTACACCTAGACACCACCTTGGCAGATGTTGTAGTCCTCTTGTCTGTTCCCGTGCCTGCTTTTTCTCTTCTTCCTGGGGTAGTTTCTATAAGCTGAACACCAGTTGCACATATCAAAACAAAAGTCAGAAAAAAAGAGATGACAACAGGGACATGTGCAGAATAAAATATATGTGCTGTAGCTCGGTGTTGTGAAAAATGGCTTCCTCCTCATGGGACTCAGCTTTGCATTCGACATCTGTTAGGCTACTTAGCTCTTTAGTTGACACTGCATCATTACTTCACCAAAAAAGATATCTTAGCATAAAAACAGGACTATCTTACAGTGACACTTGCCCGATATTTCTACCTCCTTTCTGGCAGTCTGCAGCCTAGGCACTTTTTGAACTAGAGGTTATGTCTGTATCTTCCTGTTTAATAGCCCCATGTGGTGTTCCATTAATTTGTTTAATTGTGCTTTAAAGCCCTTTGATATTTTAACTTCTACAGCATGCTTCGTGATGGAGTTCCAGTTTTTCCTAAGCTTGAAAGCCACTTCAGTAAGGTGTGCAAACTTGGCCTCTGTCATGACACTAGAACTGGGACTGCGATGAATGTATGAGGGGAAGCTGAGTTCAGTTTTGGCAATTTGTGAGCCAAGCTGTAGACTATGAAATCAAACTCACAGCATACAGAGCTAGTAAGTGCCAGGATATCTGTTAAAGGAGAGACACAGGTCACATTCTTCTATTAAAAAATTAGCCTGTGGCTTAACAATATTTATCATGCTGTCTCCCAGCTACATTCAGCTGACTCCAAAAGCTAGTTGTTGAAGGAAAGCAAATATTTCTTTTCTCAAAAAAGTGAGATTGGGAAAAGGAAATGTCAGCTCAAGGCATGGCTCAAAAACCTCCTCTCTAGTGGGGTAACACAGTCATGCAGCCACATAAGTTGCTTCTTAAATAATGGTAAAAAAGTGGCTTTTGTCAGTCACCTGGAGAATGTAGCTGCCTCATCAAGCACTGGTGAAGCTAATAAAAAGGGAGGAGTGGGTTATGCTGGAATTCCTCAAAAATCCCTGCAAATATTTGCTTTATTGCATTTTGAATGAATTCCTTTTAAAGTTCCCTGCTTGACTGCCCAGAGCATTTCTGTCCTCTAGCCCCTCAACTAACGGTTCAGATAGGACTCAGTCCTTGAAAGTCCTTTTCTTTTTTTCTGAGGGAAAATGTGAAGACAAACAACTGCCCTAGGATAAGCTTCTTCTTATCTTCATCTTGTAAAACTCCTCCAGGAAAGCTAATTAGAATATGTAAGACCGGGCAAAGAAGCACCAGAAAAGGAAAGGAGAAAGAGGCCTTGAAACCCACAGGCAGTCAGCGGAAAGTCCTGGCCTTTATAGTTCCCGTCAACAGCAGAAGAAGCCTGGAAAAGGTTGCACAGCGAAATCTGTGGCTCTGTGATTCATTACTTTGAGGAGAGGTTTAACATAGCACAGGAGGCTGAGCAGCCCCAGCATCTCTATGCCTGGGACAGAGCTGCTTGGTCTCATGGCAGTTGGACGGCGCTCCAGGATCACTGTCTTTCCCAGCGGTCAGACCTGGGCTCTAGGCACCCAGACTTTTCTGAAAAAAACCCAACCCAAACCAAGCCCACTCACAAGGCTGCAGCCTCCCTCCTGCACCTACCCGCTGGCATGGCTCCCAGAGCCAGGGTCCATGCAGCAGCAGCTGGGACCCATGGCATTCAGTGACAGCAGAAGGTTACTAATAAAACAGAAAGGGTTTTTATTATTAGTGCTGTCAGCAATATGGTGATAACAGCAATACGTGTTTGTGGGCCTTCCTCCAGGACATTTTTGTGTGGCGTGAGCAGCTTTCTGTTGAGTTTCCTGACCGGCAGTTAGGTAAGGTGCAATTGCACTGTGGCATTATTTCCATCTGCATCTTTGAAACCTCAGGTGCATATGGTGTATTTATGCCAGGAGATAGAGTGGTGATTTTTTAAAATCCTCTTGCTGCGAGGGTGACCCTGGAAGAAGTCACCCCAAATCTCACTCAGATGCCTGAGAGCTCCCACCACTGGAGACCTCGCCAGACCTTGCCAGGGAGGGCAGAGGGTAGGCTTCAATGGACAGATGCCCAGGGAAGATTAGTCAGCATCTTTCCCTTGTCTCACCAGAGTTGCACTCTGAATTTGAAGCATGTTTATTTTAAAACAAGGTATTGAAAAAACATTTTCCCTTTTATTTGCCTGCCAGGATCCTACTCCCCGGTTTTGCCTTTGTCCTTCAAGCACTGCTGGTGTGCCACACAGCTGAGGTAGAAGGTGTGAGCTTGGGCAAGCCATTAATATTGTGGTGCTTCTGTTTTCCCTCTTGCGTAAAAAGGCCATAGCAATCCTTACCTCATTTACAGTGCATCGAGGGGTTATTATTTGCCAAGGACTTTGAAATCCTTGGCAACGTGGTGCTATCCCACATCACTGCAGAATGTTGTAAAGAAAGTGATGTGGTGATCTTGGTCACCATCTGCTGAATCAATAACAAGCCTTCCTCTCATTTTTGTGTTTTTTTCTTTCTTTTTTTTTTTTTTCAAATTTACTGAAGGTAGCTTAAGTTCCTGCAGTGCTTTGTACCCCTCTTTTACTTTTTGTGTTTAAAATTTTCCATTTAGGTCATCTTTTGTAGTCTCTCCTTTAGCCCGTACTCAGTCCGAATGTGCTGAGTCTCCTCCAGTTCCATAAACTCCACGCTTGCCCATTAATTATCGCTGTGGAGCTTGTCAGATTGCTTTGAGAAACGCCCAGCCCCGGCGATGGTGCGCCGTAGCCCCTTGCTTAGCCTAGCAGTAACATCCGCGAAGAATTCCCCTTTGCTAGTGAGCCATGGTGACCTCCCCTTCCTGAAGCCACACTGGCTATTTTCAGTTAATCTGTGCTTTTCCAAATGTTCTCCCTTTTGACTCTTAAAAGAGTTTCAAAGGCTTTTGCTCACAACTCATGTCAAACTGACTAGTGTGTAGTTTCCTACTGTGTCTCTATAGGTCCACTTTTAAAGTTACAGCATTGCGTGTTAGTCATCCTTTTTCCTCAGAGACCACACCTGAACTCAGTAAACTTATGAAAACATCTACCAAAGTCTTTCCAGTTCCTACTGCTACTCTGTTCAGTATCCTCTGATGTCCTCGGCACCGGGGACCCAAAACCTGGTATTGTGGAAGGTCCCCAGGCACGTCTCACTTTGTTACACCCCTGGAGTTCAAAGAGTATGTGCAGAGGTCCCAGCGGAGTTATTTTGGCTTTGCGCAACTGTTAGTGACATCAAAGTTGGGCCAGATAACATTTGAAATAAAGTTTCTGATATTATGAACAGCAGCAGCCTCTGGAGACGTGCTGCAGTTTACTCTAGGCCTCTTGTACCTTCAGCTATATCATAATGCAATAGCTAATTATCAGTTCCTTAGCAAGACTCCAATGTTACTGTTTCTGTCCAAGTAGTTAATTTACTGTCTTCCCTTGTAATTATTTACATCCCTGACAATTTGATTTCTGCCCTTTGGTGACATCAAAAAGAGGAAAAATAGAGGCAAAATCATTGTCCCCTGAGATCATTGTCAGGTGGTTTGATTTCTCTACCTCTGCACTTTTCTTATAGGCTGTTCCTATATTCACTATGAATTTCCTGAGTTTATTACATGTGGGTTTTAAATAATCATCATTCCTACAATATGTTTTGCCTTATGCTACTGAAATGTTCTCCCAACCTTCATTCAAATGTACTTGCTGCGTGGGATTTCCATATCAATACTGTTGCCTATCTCAGCATTTACATTTCTGTTTTTACAAATAAATATTTATATTCTACAAAAGATATTTTCCCCCAATGTTTTCAAATCTAAATTTATTTAATAGATGAACCTATGAAAAAATAAGGAGGTATAAATAAAATTGTAAAATTTATAGTCATGGATGAGGTTTAGAAGAATGCATTTTAAATTTGGGATCAAAAGGAGAGATGAAGAGAAGCAGAATGTACTACTGTAAAGACCAATAATGAAAAATTACTTTGAAGGTGTGGTTTTTACTGAAGGGTTAGCAAGGAGGCATCCCGGATGTTTAAGGAATCTGATTTTCCATCTATAGTGCGATAACTTCTTTTCATTGCTTAACATGGATAAGAAAAATCTTGATATAATTCCTTATAGTTCTTCAGAACTTGAAAAAAGGCATATATTTTCCAGACCAAGTACTAGCATAGACTTAGGCCTTCATGAGATCATTTGAGAACCAGTGAATGTTTACAAGCCTTACCTGTAACCTGTCCCGACACCATTTTTAGCAGAAAATATTTTGTAATTATTTCTGCTCTGTCACTCTGTTTACCTTTACTAAGCCAGCAGTGATCGCATGGTCTTTCAGGACTTTCTCTATTTTTGGATACTGTACTTCTAGGTGGCTGGGGAAGGCAGGATGTCTGTCTTTTTTTCTTCTGTTTTTGGTAAAAGTCGGTTTGACTTCAAGGGCAGACTGAACATGTTCTTAGGAGAGAAACCCAGAGAAGATTATTAAATACATAGGTACCACACCTTATTCAAGAACTCCCAAACTGAAAATAGCTGGAGAATGGGAGATTACTAATGGGAAGTTTCATATATGCCTGTCTTGTTCTCTCTCTTCTTTAAGCATCCATTTAAGTACCACAGTTGGAAGAAGCACAGTGCATTCAGTGGACCTTTGCTCTGATACGTTATGTGTTACAGTCTTTCTTCCAATGCAAATTTTTTTTGATAACACAAAATGGATTTCATTTTACCTGGTAATTGCTCCCCTAGTAGGGGAGCAATTCAGGTGCCTGGCACCACTGTAGATGTGCCTAGACGTATTCAGGACATTCGGACAGGACTGGCAAACGTAATGAAAATCCTCCTTTAAAAGACAGAGCTGGAACAGATGATCTACAAGAGACTTGTGCCCTTCTGGGGAGGCAGTAAGAGGCCAGGTGGGACACCCTAGGGTGCCTACGATGATGTGATGTGTCTGTTTAGGCACTCAAATCCCACCTAATGGCTAGGTGTGCAGGCACTCAGTGTAGTCAAGAAAAACATGTACTCTAAAAGGTGGGATTTACCCAGTGTGTTTTAGACAACGCGTCTTAAGATGGAGTGACTGACCCAGTTCTTACGTCTGCCTCTCAGTGTTAGGGGAAATAGAGGGCTCCTGGATAACTAGCTAGATATCCAAAGTTGTGGGACATGAATACCACACACCATTGCTTTTGTCTTCTATCAGTGTCGAATCTGTTAAGAAAAGAGAAGGAAACAAGGATCTGACTGAGGCGAGGCTCGTATGTTGCCTCCCTGACATAGCTGTCCCAGCTATCACTCTAACCCAGCTCCGGCTGGCCAGATGTGTGACAACTCCTTCCCGTTAAAATGTGTAGGTGTGAAATCCCACCAGGTAGCATCAGTCAGTGGAAAGTGTTTGTTTTGGCAGCATGTATAACCAATATACTCACTGAGTCTTTCCCCAAAACACTGAATTTGAACTCTGTTCCAGGCTCCTGCTTGCAGCGCTATGTGTTCTTATTTATTAAGCTGACTTCCATGTTCTCAGTGTCTTCTTCGAAATCTCCTATATATATGCATTCAGAAGAGATTTTTCCTCCTCCTTTTCAGAAACTGGATGGAGAAAAATAATAGAACAGAGACCTTAAAGCACTTTTAATGCACTGCATGCTACCCACAGCCACCTCTTTAATAAAAGTGAGATCTGCTTCTGGATTGTATCCCTATGTGGAGTTCCAGTTTCCAAATCCTCCTTTCAGAGACTCCCTGAACCTGAGATGGTTGCATTTTCTGCTGCTAACTGTTCCAAATTCACCATCTGGCACTTCTCAGTGCTGGAGAGTGAAGATAGTTGTCAGCAGCAATGCAAATCATTGTTGTTTTGTTAAACTAACCTATAGTACATCCCCTCTTTTTTTTTCCTCTTGCTTCCAGAGGGTATAAATAATAATGTTTAAAAATGAATAAACACACATGCAAAGACATATAATATCTCAACCACATTCCAAAGTCCTTGCTCAGGTTTTTCATTCACTTCCAATGCCAGTAAGACTCCAACTGAGGTGAGTATGATTTTGGTAGACTAAAAATTGAGTAAAATTTGCAGAAGAAATTTGGAAGAAATTTGCAACAGCAGCATTGGCAATTCAACTCAGAATGCTTATTAAAAGGAAAGCTCAGCTGCCATTTGTGGCTTGGAAAAAAATGTCTATTTTGAGGACCTAGCTTTTTCCCCCCCCTCGCTAAATTCTTTCTCAGTAGTGGTATAATTATTAACACTTATGGATGAAATTCAGAAAATCTTCCCATATCTGCTACCTTTCACAGCAACAATAAGAAATCCACCTTTGGCAGAGTAGTAAGTTCCCTAGCATATGACATACAGGGAGCCTAATGGTATCTTTGCTTTTAGTCATTTTGATTAGCGAGTGAACTGTTTTATTAATTGCTTAGTTTAGTTAAACAGCAGTCATTTTGAATACTGAGTTTGTAAACTCCTTTCCTGGGCAAGGTTGTTCAGGCAAATCTGTCAAGGCCAGGCTCAGTCACAAAGCACCCAGTCGAGGTTGTATTTAGCACCTGTGGGTTCCTGCTGCCAGTGACACTGTGAATTAGCTTGATGAGAGACTGTGGAGAGGTGGAGCTGCCACCCTTTGTCCCCTGGGACTGTCACTGTGCAAAGTTTTGATCTCCTCCTACCTAACAGGCAAACGAGATCGTTTTCTCAGATACAAATCTTTGTTAATTATTAGCAGAGATATTTTGTAAAAATTAAATAACAGAATGTAATCTTGAAGAAGGGAGCACCGTAACCGCCGCAGAAGCAGTTAAGGATCTGTCTGGAGATCTTTGAAATTTCCCGTTAGTGGGATTTCCACGCTGATACAATCTAACACTTTTTGGGGACTGTGTATTTCTGTTCTGCTAAGATATCCAAATTATCAGTCTCTTGATTATAATATTCATGATACTCAAACAGACCAGAAAGAGCACTAAAATAATTTAATCATTTCCACTTTTGTATTTCCAAAGTTGCTGACACATTATCCTGGTGCAGTATATCCTCTCATTATCTCTCTTCGTTTAGAAACACTCCATTCTGCCGCCACGTACCGCTCTCTGCATATTTTTCCCTTTCTACCCTTTTCAGACATGTGGGTCTTATCCTGACCTAAGGTCCACCACTACAAATTCAAAGTACTGCCATTTGTTTGCCATTACACGGCTCTAGTTTGCACCAACACAAATCACAGCAGCAACTGACCTTTTGCATGGGGTGTATTGTTCCTGGTGGACGGCGTACTGGCTGGTCTAATTCGGCAGGGTTCACAAAGAGGAACTGCCCTTCGCTTTATCTGTCTTAGCGCTGGTGCTGAAGAGGACCTGGGTGACTTTTCTGTTATGATCTCGGTGTACGCTGTGCAGGACCAATCACTGCAGCTCAGTCCTGCCAGATCCTCAGGTTCCTGCACCCAAATCATCCTCTGATGACATTCCTGCTAACAAAGGGTGGATGTGGCAGACTGTCTCTGCCCCATCCTCCCCCCACCCCCAAAAGGGAAACCTTGAGAAAGAATACAATAAAAAGCATGGGAGACACAGAGAGGCAGAGTGTGCCTGAGGTTCAACAACACCAAACTAATCTGTCAACAAAATCTCATTACATTAATACATGGTAAGTCTTTCATTGTACTACCAAGGCAAGCCTATCCTTGCCCCACATTGTTTTGCTACCAGAACTTTTTTCCCTGATCCCACCACCTCTTTCCTAGTGCTGGATGGTTGCAGCCTCTCCCTGTCCACTTGGGGAGGGGTAGGGAGCAAGAGGGGGACCCAGTAATCCCATGCTTAGCTGATGGGTTTGTGGTTCTAGCCAGGAAGGAGGCGTGAAGCAAGGGTTAATTACTGTGGCAATTTTAGAGCTGGGTATGGTGCACACCATTGCTCTCAACTTTTGTTCCTGTAGCTCTTAGTGCTGAGTAATACTCAAAGGTTCGTGTCACTGCAGCTACGGACTTAGCAGCTGCCCTTGCAGCTTCAGACTGCAAGGCATGGACTGACTGACAACTAGTAAAGGAAAGGATTCAGCCGCTTTTCAGTGGCATAATATCTTTAGCACCAAATACATTTTCTATTTCACATTGTCACACATCTTATCCAAAATGAGTGCCAGGCTCTGTGAAAGCAAAGGTCTGCACCAGAAGATCTTGAAGCTACCAGGAAAACTTTCGCTGCCTGTGAGGAGCCCTGGTCATCGCTCTGTGGAGCAGTAACAGGGAACACACTGCAAGGGAAACCTCCCAGAGCCAGCAAGGTCTTTCGAGGGAGAGCTGCCTGCTTTATTGAGACCAAAAGTGCAAGCGTAAACCTGATGAGCTAAGGGGTTTCTCCCTTTGCCTGCAAGTCACACTGACTTTCTGATATCTGACAGTGGATTTTTTCACTTTGCAAAACCTATAGGTATCAGAGGGCAAGCCATAATAGATCTGATATATTTTTCTCATTTAAAGTTCATGAAAATTAATGAGATTTTAAACACTAGTGAACCCCAAAAAGGAGTAAGCTGAACAATTTTTGAAGAAGTTAATTTGGCTCATCATGCTCATGATCCAAACGACCTTTGAGGAGGAAGGCAAGAAATGGATGAAAATAGCTGTTGAGTTTTGTGTTCGGTCTGAGCATCTACCTCCTAAAGAGAAGACACATGTTCTGATCCAGTCTTTGAATACAAGAATTTATTAAACTTTTATTTCTTGGGTTCTGCATCCATGAAATACATGAATGCAGTATTCAGTTGAAGGTTTATGAATTGGGTTTATGAAAGAGCTAATGGTTTTTGAATCTTGTATTATCTAATGGTTAAAGCTAATCCAGAACATTGCTGAATATGTCTGAAGCCACAAATAAAGTTGTTTTTATGTCTGGCCCTTTTAGGAAGGTAGGCTGACTTGTTTTTTTAGACTAAACTACACAGAAAAACCTGTTTTCACATCTGAGATCTGGATGGACATTTCTCTTTTTTCTTTTACTGCTGTTGTCTTAGGTTACATATAGATAAAAAAAAAAACACTCAACCAAAAAACCTCTGGATCCTGCAATACAAAAAAAAAAAGAGCCTAAAGGATGTTCAGAGTGTCATATTGTGATTTATTGTTCCCTGTCATTTATAATTTTAGTATTCTTACTGGCTCATGTATGAAGATATTACGTTAATGTCTTTTAAGAAGATTGCCACATAAGCTGTAAGTGTATGCACATAAATATTATTTGACTTTTAATGCAAGGGTATGGAAAAGCTAAGATGCTGCTCAGATAAGACGTCAGTGCTGTACCTGGAAGAAACTTGTGCAGACCAAACTTGGCCCAGTTTCCAGTTTTATTGAAACCAGATGCCTTTTCAGCATTTAGCTCCCAAATCTGCAGTGCTTTGTCCAAGCTGTGACCCCTGGGAGCTGCTGTCACCCAAGGCACACCACGGGAGGGTGTCCCAGTGGCTGCCACCACAGCAGTGCAGAAACGATGGGCTTGGTGCAAAGGTCTCACTTTTGGTGTAATTTGTAAGAGCATTTGACTCCATGGGAGATTTCTCCGGAGGAGGCTGGGGCTTCAGTCTCTCTGGATATTGGAGGATGTGCCTGGACAGACCTTTGGAGGCAGATTAGCACTAAGTCCTTTGCAGTCCACTTAAGACACCTTGCAGGACCCAGGGCTGGAGCTACGCAGGACTCAGGAGGCGT
The DNA here is from genome assembly GCA_034782735.1 of Sagittarius serpentarius. Lineage (NCBI taxonomy): Eukaryota > Metazoa > Chordata > Aves > Accipitriformes > Sagittariidae > Sagittarius > Sagittarius serpentarius. Next base: position 4,666,988 of record JAVKLA010000010.1, on the reverse strand, counting down.
TCCTGTGGGGCCAGAGTTTCCCTCCCACCACTGCAAAGGGTATCCCAGGGCAGGGGAAGGCAACGGCCTGACTTGGCTTCTCCCAGCTGCCATATGGTGCCTCAATGACCGTGTCCAGCTGCCACAAATTAAGGCTGTCCCTCGGCCTCACACTGCTGGAGGCTACACTGGAACTGGGCAGGGAATCAAAGGAGTGTGTCTGACTGTCGCCCCAACTGTACTCCACCACGGCTGCTCTGCTGAAGCCTCTGTATTTATCTCAGGATGTGCACATTTGGATGCAACAGACGTGTCCACTGCCCAGCAGTACTTTTGAGGCTCAAAGAATGTTGAGTAACTTTTTTTCCACCTCCTAATCTGTTCCAATTTTACATCCTCACCTGTCTCTGGAAATAGATAGTCACTTACCACAGAAAGCTGTTCTTGAGGTGTCTTGGTTTGCCAATGGAAACTTTAACAAGACAGTTTTCTCTCATGGGACTTCCCTCTCAGGGTTTGGCCCTTCTGGTTTTTGTTGGTTTTGTTTTTTTTCCCCTTGTGAGTAATGGGACAACTACTCATAGGCAGCTTTCGCATGAGAAAGAGCTGCTGTGTAATGGCCTCATTTTGCAGATACAAGGAATGACATAACTGGTATGTAAGTTATACTGGTTGTCATGTCTATAAGCACAGCTTGAACAGATCCTACACCTACGCTAATACAAATATACTAAGGAAAAGGGGTAAAACTCCTTCTCAGAGCTGTGGAATAATCACAGGAAAAATAGCATTTAGAGAAAAGAAGGCTTTTATAAAGGAACAGTGTGATGGTGTATGGTCTGAAAGCGATCTGGAACATGGGATCGGAGTATAGGGCTGCGATGTGGCTTCCTTTCAGTGGACATTGTCCCAGTTTCTGGAAGTGAACATCATTGAAACCAACTTTGAAACTTTCTGGATCCTTGCCCCACTGCGCCTTAAAAGCCACTTGCCCTCTGTATAGTAGTACAGGGGACCAACACATACCCCCCCATTACTGTCTTCAAACCTGAAACAGTTGCTCCAGTGGTACAGATCAAGTATCTAGGGTTTTGTATACTGCATTTTAGTAAAGGGAAGCATTTAAGGGGAAAATAATATGACGCATAGCTTGAGACACCAAGGCCAGCAGGATGGAAGTTTAGATGTATTTATTTACATTCAAGAAACTGTTTGCAAGACAGGAGGGAAAATAGTCCACAAAACTTGGGGAAAGACTGAATATTTCAGTCACAAAGTTGGACACAATCTGTTTTTCAGCATCCAGACTCTATAGTCATTTATTCTTGGACCTCTAAAACACCTCAAGTCACTGTCGCGCACCGCCCCCCGCCCCCCCCCCCCCCAAAAAAATCTTTTAGCCTTTCCCTATCAACTGCTAGAACACGAAGGTGAATTTCACCCCTACTGGTCCAAATTTCCGTTTCCAAAAGTGCTTCTTTATCTTCTTATTTGTTCTGCTTGCCCTGGCTGAGTTGCTCTGAGGGAGGAAAAAAAAAAAATCTCTTGTTATGGGTTACATTACTTATGCAGCAGGCATGAAACTGCAAACACCTGGTAGAGTTTCCCTTGTGTGAGCTGCAGCCTACCTCAGAGTACTCTGCAAACATCTGAAACTCATTCGGTGGATCTCAAAGGCCCTCTCCATCACTGATTGAATATTTTTATGAGATTCATTACGGAACAGCTGTGATTGATACTGGTGATCACACAATAGAGGCTATTAATGTTTGAGATGTGGTCACTGTCAACCAGAAGACTAATTATTAAATTAAGGTAAATTCAACATGTACCCCTATTCCACACATATTACGCCTGCTCTTGGCAGGGAACATCTGGATGAGGTGATGCTCGCTGTAGGCATGGGGATAGCTGGAGTATTGGCTCACAAGGATGTTAATTTTGGCTAGTGAACTGAGAAGTAAAATATCTGAAAGAACTGCTAAATTAATATCAGATTTAAAATAGCTAAATAAGAAATGAATGGACAGCACAGGACTTCAGAGTATTCTGTGACTGTGCTTCTGCCTTTCTATGCATTTCCTGAAATATTTTCTGTTTGGTACCAGGGAAACCCAGAATTTTTCCCATGCCAAGTAGTCTGTAGTATCTGTGGTATCATCTTATACTTGGAAACTCCATGCCACTATCACTGTGGAAAACAATGAGATTTTCTGGATGCAACATGAGTGTCTCTTTCATGGATGAAAATCCTGTACAAATTCAGACCCGGTGTAAGTACCTGCAGAGTTTTGTGTATGCGTGTGTGTTTGCACACACATACGTGTACGTAGCATTGTGTGTAGGGGTGTACATGTGCATGCATGTGCATACTTCAGAACCTATTTTAATTGAATTAGACTGTCACACAAGAGCAACATTTAAGGAGCCTATCTTCATATGGGGGCACTCAGCAAGCAAGCTACTTCCTAACTTAAAAATTATCTCTGGGACTGGAGCACAGCCACTAGCAGTTGAATGGTGCTAGCCATTACAACAGTTTCATATGAGGGGCACTCTTCAGCAGTAGCATCCTTTGAAGGAGCCCATCAAAACATATATTGAAAAGAAGAGAAAACAGGAACTTTATTTTTTTCTTGCTGACTTGTACCTTCGCTAGTGCTTGATATTTAGTCTCAGTTCTTAGTCAGTGCTATGGTTTGCGTAGGGTTTATATACTGACCAAGAAAACCTCAGCCTAGTCACATGCTGTTTAAACTACTTCATTGATCACAAACTGGCTGTATATTATGGATCTAAAAATCACCACTGTAATGAACTTTATTACTACTGCCTGCATCATGCTTCACAGTATTGCCCATTTAAAAGAAACTTGTCCAGATTGTTTCACCTCAATGGAATTATGTTGTTTTATACCTGGTGGATCATACGACTCTAAGAAGTAGGACAGAGGACAGAAATGTCTTTTTAATTTTGACTGCTTTGATCCTTTGTTGATAGTTTTCCTCCAATCTTTTTTCTGTCTAATCAAGTGGTTACTGTTAAAAGACAAAGATTCAATCCCAGAAATTATTAAAAAGGGAAAGCAGCTACCTTTATTCATTTTTTTATAGGCAGACTCTGCTCTTTTTCTTGTTTCCTACATTTTTTGTTCTTTAAAGTCAATGGCAATAAGATCTGTAGTTATAAAAAACCCTAGTGTTTCTTTATTTTGTATCTCACTAAGAAATAATAAATCAAATAGAATCTTTCTAGGTTTATTGTTTCTACAAGTGGCCAAATTCTCCTTTCAGTTATACCTGTGTGACTGTATTGAATTCAGGGCTGCTCACTGGTAGAGACAAGAATTTAGCTCATATTTTATAAATGAATGAAGTATTTTACCAGGTTCTCCTTTTCTTCCTGTGTGAGTCAGTTACACAATACATTCAGAGACTGGCTCCAGCTGGGACTTTACACAGTAATCCACAGCACTCATATGCCAATCTCAAGTTTATACTAGAAAGAATCTTTAAACAGTTATAAGTTCAGCAAAACAGAAATTCAGGGTTTGGTGTCAAAGAATTAATCTTTTTCCAGATGCAACAGAATCGGGTCATCGTAGATGATCTCAGTTTATGCAGCTGAAAACTGCATTTTTTAAAGTGCAATTATGCTTACATTTTACATTTGGCTAAATTAAGGATCCAGTACTTCGTATCTCTTTTCTGCATGTCACGCTACTAGAGGTGACTACAAATCAACATATGGTTTTTTTCTAATGTAGAGAAAGCCCAATTACGGCAAGGCTGAGTGGTTATTTGACATTTACATAAAGTACACATATCCTAAGGTATGGAAAATTATCATTATTTTCAAATGGGAAATGCCTGGCAGACTATTGAACAATGCCTGTGAGAACCGTTCTTACACAACGCGACATTCAACTTTGTGTTTTACATTGCTTGCAAGCATGAGCGTTAGAAGACAAACTCGGAAAGGAAAAGCCTTGGTGTGCTACATCTGTGTGTTTTTTAAAGACAATCAAAATTTATTTCTCTGCATTCTACAATGCTTTTAATTTGCAAAATCCTTCTGTATAGGATATTGTATCCATCAGCATTTGAATTTTGGTTGTAAGACTCCAGTCACCTTGGCAAGTGTACTCATGCAAAGTTGTACATACTGTGATCTTAAAATCCAAAATATTTCTTCTTAGCTTCATTATCTCCAAGGCTTTTCTAATATCCTAGAATAACGTAGTCCTAAATGGAGGATGAATAGGGTATTTTCTGTAGCACTTTTCTGCTGGGACCTTGGGGGAGATGAACAGCTGCTGAAAGAAGCCCAGCGGTATGTTGTTTCTTCCTGTGCGTGTATAGGCAGCTATCGCCAACTAGCCAAGCACAGCTTCCAGCGTACTGTAATGGGTTTACGTGGCAAGGTTTTGGTAGTGGGGGGGCCACAGGGGTGGCTTCTTTAAAAGCTGCTAGAAGCTT
>JAVKLA010000010.1:4615126-4662431 GCA_034782735.1 Sagittarius serpentarius | reverse complement strand
TTTATTTCTCATTACCTATTCTGGCTTGACTGGTAATAAATTACATTTATTTTTCCCCAACCGAGTCTGTTTTGCCCATGACAGTAACTGGTTAAGTGATCGCTCCCTGTCCTTATCTCGATCCACAAGTCTTTCGTTATATTCTCCCTCTCCTGTTCAATTAAGGAGGGGGAGTGAGAGAGCGGCTTTGGTGGGTACCTGGCGTCCAGCCAGGGTCAACCCGTCACACGCACAAAGGAGTCGTCCACCCTGATGGAAGTACTGGTGTTAGCACCTTCTGTGTTTTGAAGTATAAACTGAAGGACCTTGCTTTTCAAGGTGCTCAGCCTTGAAAAAAACAGTTGTTCTTGTACCCTGGAGCCCTAATGAAGGCAGTGGGGGTTGGCTGGCCAAAACCAGAGGTCCATCTCTGGAGGTTTCTGGGGTTTTGGGGCATTGTCTTTTGAGTCAAATCCTGTTCATATCACTGTGATTCTTAGTTGCAGCTGACTTTGGGGAAGCTGTGAGCGAGTTAGAAATACAAGCTGTGTGGATAGAAGGGACATGAGAGAGGTAGCCCAAAGGCTGTCCCTGAAGAACACATCCTGATAGTTAGGAAGCAGGGCTGCAGAACCTGGGTGCTTACAGCTACCCAGGTCCCATGCTGCCTTTCCAGCACTGCTGTGTCTTAGGACACCTCCACATCACCAGATAAGGAATGTGATATTGCCTCTGCATTTTCCAACCATACTTCACCGGAAATCCAAGCCGTGCTTCCAAAACCTCCAGATTTGAGTGTGCATGTTTTTCTAACTTAATTACATTTCAGAGACGATTTCTTAAACCACCTGAGATGAGATCATATCCACAGCAAATGGACAGGGAGAACTTGCTTTTTATCATAGCAACCAGATGCTTGAAAAGAGTTCTCTTTCAGTCATCCTTTCAGAAATCCTACATGATCTCATACATTTGTGTCCCTTCAACTTAGCTGCGTGCTCTTTTAACATGTTTCATTCATTTTTGTCTTACAGTAATACGATTCAAAGCGAAAAGCAGCACAGAGGAGCTGCAGATAACCTCGTGAGGCCTGATGGTATGCACTGCAGTATGCCTTAGAGGGTCACGTTGAGTTTGAAGTGAGATTCGCGCTCCTCACAGCAGAGATGAAATTCAGTTACAGCAAAACCTCTTCCTTCCAATGGGCCTAAGATAAGGATGCTCAGAGTTAAGCATGCAAATCAGCTTTATCCGAAGCTTGAACTTAAGAGAAGATGACTCAGGGAGAAGGGAAGGAGAGTGCATACCAGCACGTATGAAAATCTTGATCATATCAGTCCGGATTTTTGCTCTGGCTTTCTGTGTTTTTCTAATTCTAAGTCAGAGAGCTGTGCTGCTTCTGTATGTACGTTTACTGTGTCCTACAGCACAGGAATGTGCTGGGTGCTGTAGGTAAACACCCCCCCAATACAGTAGTACATCTCCATACCACTGCTGAAAACCTGAAACCTCAAGTTTCAAGACCAGTTCCGATGACCTCTATCCACTCCATATTTAGAGGGACGAATATTCATGGTATTTTGTTCTTGATAGCGATTAGCTGGCTTTTTTAAAAATCAGGAGGAGGTGAGCCTATAAAAATACAGCATTTTTCCTGTATTTACTTGTACGCTGGTGTTCAGCCAAGGACTATCTTAGATATAATCCCTCTCAAGCTCTTCCTACTTGGTCTGCATTCTAAAAGCCATGACATAGTGTAGAAGAAGACAGAAAACATGTGTAAAAGGGTATACACACAAACGTGTGATATTATGTGCAGTGCACTATGTTTAATACTGGAATTTAAGAGGTCTGTTTGCCTGCCTGTTATTCTGGTCTTCTGCTAGTGTGACTCCTCTGTGATGCCTTACAATTCAGAGAAGCATCCATTATTTATTTTTATTCCCCCAGGTGACATGGGGCCCTGGGCCTTATTTAATACGTATCATCAGGCCCTTCAGTGAGTACAGAATTGTTAATTTCATTGTAGGCTCACTTGTCAGCTGTTCTGAGAGCAAGAGTTGGATGAACATTTTACAAATGTTGAGACTGATACTTGAAATATGAGATGCAGTAGTACTGGTATCTCCAATTTGCAGACGAGGAAAGGAGAGGACTGGGATAAAAAAACCCAGTCACTTAAAGGCATCCACTAATTTGGGACAGTGAGCTTCAAGAGGACTTCACAACTCTATACAAGTTTGAATATTTAATGCCCGGCTCTGGTTTGTTCTGTTTTCTTCTGTGGAAGACCAGACCTCCACTAACATGACCCCAGTGCAGACTTTGTCACGTCCTGCTTAGGTGCTCACCATGACTACTTGAGCTGGTAACACTTCTGGTGTCCTTGTCTAGACTTGGAGAGAGGCAGGCTCTTCCAAGGAGGCATTCATCAGGTCTGTGTAAGCTGTCCACCTTAGGAGGCGATGAAGGATGTACTACAAGTATGTATTTTTCTCCATAGACTATGAAGGGAGTAAGGACCAGTAGTTCAAAGCTGGGGCCCCAGCTCAACTGAGGTGAACTCCTCCCAGGGGTCTAATGTTAGCAATGACAAAATGAAGACTCCAGTTCTTTCTGGATAGTTTTTGTTAGATACAAGTAGCAGTGTTGTATTATGTACAGAGTTTGTTATAACAAATACTTACCGGTTTGTCACATATTTATTAGATATATACACGCACAGATTTTGCAGCCATCCACACATTTTTTACGTATGGACATTGAAACATAAAGGCATTTCTGAGAAAATGAAGGGCAATTAATGCAGAGCAGAACTATGCTGCTCCTAAATTGAACTTTAGATGTTCTTCAAAAGGATTTTATAAGGAGCAGGTAGAGTTTCATGTTAACCGTTTGGGAAAACACTGCAAAGATCTTTATTACTGGCTAGTTGCAGGGACTTACTGGATATAAACATAGGAATGCCTGCACAGCAGTAGGATGGCTACACTTATGTATTTCTTTGTACAAATATTTTTAGTGCCTTTGCACTCATTACTAGCAGTGTTGCCTTTTATATGTCAGACATGAAATTTAATTCTGTGCCTTCTTCCTTGATTTACAACAACAAAAGTTTTACTCAAATAACGGCCTACATGGGTTGTAGACAACTAGTTGAGCAACTTACCAGAAGATTATCCGATTTCTTGATTGGCACATACTGCTGGTAATTCTCTCCGTGTCCAGAGGTCTAACAAGATGTTGTCTTTTTTCCCAGCAACACAAGCAGAGGAAGTGCGAATCAGTTGTGATGTTCTGTTACGTTGTTTACGTTCTGCAGTAGGTTGGATTGCATTCCTTGACATTGTGAAATTTAAATCTCCTCGACTTTCAGGCAATAGAACTGCAGTTATTGCTGCTTTACCCATGGCATTGTGGCTTGGTTTCTCCTCCCCCTTCCCTTCTTTTTTTCTAACTAACATTGTCTTGCTGAGTGGGCTGTACATAGTTTGTCTTATACAACCTGGTTGAGTGAATTCATTTAACTAATTGATAAATCTGTTCTGATTGCAATTTATACACTCATAAGGAAGAAGGGAACAAACTGGACAGTGGAGGGGTGATGTTTCCTGTTATACTGCAAATGAAGTGGCGTGTCTGAAGCGACATATCTTAGCAAAGAACTTAAGAGTGAGAAAGTGAGTGTTTGCTTTCCCATCCTGCTCCTCGCTGCTCTCCCAGTTAGTCTGCGAACCAGGAGCGGAAATGATAGTACTGTCATGCCTCAGGAATAATCTTGGTGACTGTAACTAACAGCAGATAAGTAAAATTTAAACAGAAATAAACATGTAGCTGCATCCTCAGCAATTCCACCTTCCACCATGCCAATCCAAGTGCTGCCTTCAAGTCTATTATGCTTCAGTTTCTGACTCCTTTTCATTCCTGAATTACCTCCTTCAGGTTTAGACATAAGACTTATTTCAGCTCTGCCCTTTATTAAGCCTTTTAAAGAAAATTAAAGAGATTCCCGGTGACTTTCAGGAAGGTATTTCATACCATCTTTTCAGAAGGGTTACTAGTGTTGTGTTTACAATCTGGTTGGTTTGATTCAGAATAACTTGAGAGAATACGGTGAAGCCTTTTCAGTGCCAAAATGTAAAACAACAATTTTTTTTTTTAGAGCTAGTATACTAGTATGTAGACTAATTTAGTGTTTTCTGGGACAGCTGAGAGAATGCAGGCAATATTTCTGATGTTGCCTGCAGAATAATCTAAGTATTGGCGGTGTTTACTGAGATCTAAGAATTAGCTGGTTTTTTATGACCAGATGAATTGTAGGTACATACTTCACAAACTCTTTGTTTTACTTTAAACATCCTTAATCAGGAATCCAGAAACTCTTGCCATTCATAGCAATGACGAGTTGGGGTTTTTTTCCCCCAGAATTGCTCATTGCTTTGCTTTCTTACCATTCTGATGCCACGAGTTCCACAAGCAAATGAGCTTCCTCATACAGCTTCAAATAAGAAGAGGTGTTTATATGTTGATTTTCCTTCTGACACTTTTCCAAATCATTGTGTGTTCCCTGTTTCACTGAATATCCTAAAAAGGCTGAGTATAAATTCCTAGACTACCTACTGTCATGGTTTTTACTGAATCTATTTTAAATCATAGCACCTCTTGCTAATCTCTTATTGAGATAAAGGAATGATCTTTTAAAAATACCTTTTTAAAGCATTTATCTGAAAGCATCATAACACTCCATAGGATTAGAACACACTCAGGAAAACACTGAGTGCTTTGAACACCAAAATGAGCCTTTCTACCTGAAGTGTGTAACATCTCTAGTTCGTTGTTATTTGTGGTAAAAAGAATTACCTCTTAGCAAAGAGCTTTATTAATTTGCATTGTCCAAACAGAGAAGACAAAGCCCACATTCTTAAATTATTTATCAATACATGAGCATTTTTAAATTATTAATTAATTTAATAATAACTGTCTGCTACATTGATTAAGCAAAGCAAAAGCAAAGTGCTTCCCTTGGATCCAAACAGGAGCAGAACTACTGAATGTGCTTAATGCTGCTCCCTCCCATGGTGCCTACCCATTGCATTCAGTGGGACAAACCATATGAGCAAAACCTATAGCACTGAGCGCTCTTACAGCTGATTTAATATCAGTTATAGCCAACAATGGGAAAACTACTCTTGCAAGGAGGAGAAGGGGTCAGAACTGAGATCTAGGACAGGAGAACACAATTCTGCTCTCAGGTCTCCAAAACTTTCTACAAAGTTTATATACATTGTATGTGTGTCCAGTGGATCCTTTCCAAGATTCATGGAATTAAAAAAAAAAAAAAAGACTTTTAATGATTCCAGTGGTTATGGAGCCAGCTCTGTATTATCAGAGCACTACTAGTAGTTAAAACATCGTCCATGGGAAACCAAAAGTGCTCATTTAGAAATCATTTTCCTTTACAGAATTCTTAGGCTATAGCCTTAAATGCAAATTTCATTAACATAGATGATAAAATAATACAATAAGATACCTTTTTTCTCTAGAATTCTCAGAGTAATAAAAAGAACAGTGGGTAAAAGTGCTTTAAATATATTAACATTTTTTTAAACTCTGCAAGCCTTTGTTCTCAAGAAAGAAAACTGCTCTTTCACTTCCCTGAAGCCATTGGTAATATGATGCAAAAACATCAGAGAAAATCTAATCCAAGATAGGTGCAGTCCCCAAGGGAACATGCTCTTCTTTGTTTTATATTTCCATTGGAAATCTCGGAGATTTTGCATGCAAACATCTTATTTCATGGGGCTGCTTCTCAAATTGAGAGATTAAATCTAGCGCAGTATAAAGGGCTTTTCAATAAAGTGGGTTGCACAGTCTTCTGTTTACAGAAAATTGATGCATCATCTGATATATCTGAAATTGCTAACTTCTGTTTCAGTAAAGCTGAAGGAATTTCAACCAGCCCATTATCTAATCAAGAAAAATATTCCCTCAGCATCTTGTCTTAAGGTAGCTGGCTGGCAAGCAGTGTTTGGACTAGTATATATCACGATTCATTACAGCTCCAAAATGGACTGATTTTCTTGGGAAAGTCATATTTGCAGAACTATCCATCATCCACAAAGTGTTCACAAATGCCTCAAAAGCTGCAAAACAGCTATTAAATCCTAACTTCATTTTGGTTTTTCTCCCCCCTCTTTTCATACACAATCAAAATTTAAATATTTAAGATAAGCGGTCATTCTTGTTGAGTGAATGTTGACGGAACTCGCTGCAGTAACGACACTCAGTATGAGCCACAGCCAATTTCTCAGTCCTCAGAGCTTTACGAGCCCCCCAAGCCCCCGACACTTCCCGTTGTTAACATACCTTCCACCAAGGCAGAAGCCAGCTGAGTTTGCTCAGTCCTCAGTACACCAATGTGACTGAATACACCACTTGCTTTCAAGCAGAATTTCAAGCCAAATTTGCAGGGAGCAGGTGGGAAATGTGCCTGCTGGTGAGACCCTGCGAGTGTGGGCCCAGCAGCGCAGGGCCAGCACTTCTCTCCTGCTCCTCAGTGACGCCCCATCAGACATGCAGAGCTCCAGTCCTGCCGGATGGTTGTGCCCAGCAGCTAGAGCAGGAGGCTACCAACAGCTTTGCTTGGCAAATGAGGCAGGGCGCGAGCAACCGGAGAGGTCCATGCTGTGTAACGTGTGGATGTTTCACTAGGTCTGCACACCTTGGGCAACCCTTCGTTGTCCCCCGGCTGCTCTCAGGCAAGTGATGCTATTTAAAACAAGAGCCGCAAAAACTTTTCAACCCAGAGTAAGGAAATGAAAGTGACATGAGCACGGCTGAGAAGCAGGGCAGGTAGCAATGAGTACAGGACCAGGGTTGTGGCCCACCATATTTACAGCTATCAGGACAGCGAACACCGACAGCTGCATTTCATCTCCTACCAAGTAAGCAAGATATCAGAGCTTTAATTAACAATGCCAAACTTTTCTGCTCGACTTTCCATGAGTACATCTCAAAGGGCTTCACTAATGAGTTAAGAAAAAAAGTGCGCATCTCTTTCCTTCCACCCCTCCCAGCGCTGCTTCTTCCTTCCTTACTAGTCTTCCTCTCTGTGGTTTCGTGGAGAAGAGCAGGTCTCGTACGCTTGCAAGGCAGGACTGTTGACACTCCCCCATGCCTGAAAGGGGCCCCAACATCCACTGAGGCAAGTGGAACAGAGGATATTTTTCTGGATTTAGCTTTAAGAAATGAAAAGCTGATCCCTGTTTCCAGGAGGTGCAGTGAGAAATGTATCTGGAGCAGAATCTGCTTCCACATACCTTCTACTACCATTTTCATCTCAAGGTTACTTATATAAGAAAAAGTACATTCCTTGGCAGAGAAGCCAATTAATACATGGATTTTGAATTTAGATTTTAGATGTTTGTTTTAATGAGCAAACCAAACAGAATCCAAAATTCCTGTGATTTTGAACAATACTTCTAGGTACCAAACTTGCACTCCGGCCTTAAGGTACTAGGCACGGTGCAAATATACAAAAGGAGATAAGCTCTTCCCTGATGAGTTTTTGAGCTAAATAGATATATTGAAGTAAAGGGAGCATAAGATTATACATCACGTGCAAGACAGGGCCAGGTCACCTAGCTGAAAATCCGTGTGCCGGCTGACACTGCTTCATCCCTCGGGAGGATGTTTGCTTTCAACTAACAAGCTTTTACTTCTGCTAACTGTACCATATGAAAACTATTTAATCCAACAGAAATAAGATAGTCAAGTATCCAAAATAAAAGCAATTAGAGCTAACGACAGTGGTGGGTTGTCCCGGACGTGGCAGGGTCGCGGTGGGATCGCCCCATGTCCTGCCCTTTCTGCACAAGTCCCTCAGAGGAGCAGATGTGCAAGCGATGGCGAGACTCGCTGCGCTGGAAACCCCCCGGTGCAGAACAAAGCTCTTCTGTCAGCCTCGTGCCAGCGCGCACAGGCAGACTGACCGTACCACCGGCGTGGGGAGGTACTGAAGCGCTGGCCGGGACAGCAGGACTGCGGCATCCGGGATATCTGATCTCCGCTCTGTGATTCAGAGGCACTGGAAATCCTCCCTAGGCCCTTCCTGGCCCTTCCTCTTCTCTCTCCCCCCTCACCTTTCCCACCCAAATAGGTTTTTTTTGTGGCTGCTGAAGAGGGTAGGGAAAAATCTGAAGATGCAGGTAGTGACAGGGGTTTCAGGTGTCGATTCGGGTAAATGCCAAAACAACCAGGAAACCAGCTTCAAACCCTGATCCCATTTGAACAGAGCTCTGGAAGTCATCCCTGCCAACTGCTCTGAGGCTGACGGCGAAGGTCTCCAGGCTGTCCTCTCCTCCTGCCAGTGGCAGTGGCAGCCCCTTTCCCATCCCACTGAAGGCTACTGATGCTTCATTCACTGACGGAGAAGGGCAGAGAGACATGTTTTTTTCAGTGCAACACCACCAGTACACTTTTGAAAAGTTTCACCTGTGAAAGGATTTTTGGGTAAATAAGTGGATGCTTCCTGCATTCTGGTAGATTATCTATTTGTATTTGGTGGGGGTAGAAGGGGTTAGGAACTGATTACTGCCCGGGGTCCTTGTCCCAGTCAGCTCCGTGGGGAGCATCATCCAGGCCCTGGAACCAATGCCATGGGCTACCCAGCAAGGCCAAACCTCACACCGGGTTATACAGTCACTCCGGCTCAGTTTTATTCAATTGGAAATCTTTGCTGAGGCAGAACTGAAGCAGAGGCTTAACCCTTTGTCATTTGGCATCTCAGCAAACCCCCACAGGGTGAGAAGAGAAAATCCCAGACGTGTCCCTCCCTGGCAGGTCCCTGTTTCAGTGACTGTTAACTTACTGCATTTATTTCTTTTTTCCTTTTTTGCTGAAAGTGTCAGTGATGTAAGAAAGGGTTGTGGCCACCTCCACCTCACACGCTGTGGGGTTTGATCCTTGAAGGAGATGGAAGTGATCCATGAAAAGGCCGTTGCTGCTGCAAGAGGGAGGCTCCCTTGTCAACTGGGAGGTAGCGCTGGGAGAGCTCACGGGCTGGAAATGGAGGATAAGATAGGAATGGGAGCCTGCAGCTGGGGAGCAGAGGGTAGAGATTACATTTTTATTATTTTATTTTAAACATATGTATTAATCGTGGCTCAAAGCAGGGATGGCAATTGGAAACTGCAGCTGGAATGGGTAAGGCAGGAGGAGGAGGTGATTTTTATTTCAGACATAAATTATGTATTAATTGTGGCTTGCAGGAGGGGTCAGTGTGGGAATCTGTAGCATGGGGAGGACAAAAAGGAAAGATGATTTCAATTGCAAGTATATTTATTAAAGAGTAACTCAAAACAGGGACTGGGTGGGAATCTGCAACTGGAAATGATAGGGCAAAGGGAAATACTGCTTTGGTGGAGGGGTATTATTTTAAACACATGAATAAGTCCTTAGCTCAAAGCAGTCACGAGGGTGAGAATCTGCAGTTTGAGGACATCAAGTAGCACTTGTGGGAGAGAGGATCTTTATGCCTTTTCAGGTGCATTCAGAGCTGGTGAAGGTTGCTGAGCTGACTTTCATAGAGCTGAAACCCTGTCTATTGCCAGAGCTGGGTAATTCAGGATTCCCCAGCAGCCCTCCACTGCCCTGCTGGCTCTCAAGAGCCCGCTCTGCCTGACAGACGCGGATGTTGCCTACGTGACGGTCGCGGCGGAGCTCATAACCGGTGAGCAAGGCAGCTGGCTCTAAATGCAGTTTAGAGCTCCACTCAGCATGGCCAGTTTTGCTTGGGGATGGCTGCAGCCATCACTAAAACACAGTTCAGCGCAGTCTTCCCACCGGGCAGCAGCAGTGTGGGCTGTCGTGGCCCGTCTGCCCTTCCCCTGGCTCGCCAGCAGTGGGTCATCCCCCACCCCCTTGGTAGGTCACCGTCCCTCGTACTGGTAATAAGTGATCTCCGGGCCGCGGACTTTCTCCGCAGGTGCTGCCGATGTGCAGGCAGTCAGATGGGGCCAGCTGGGAGTGGGGCTGTCTGCTGCTTGTGCCCGCTCTTGTCTGGGCAACAGGAACAGTCATTCCCCAGGAATTAGCCTAAAGGAGCTGGCTGGCGTGTTCTGGAAAGCCATTTGGTTGGAGAAGGCAGATCTTTGATTCAAATGGTACACGGCAGTGGTTAGAAAGAGAATGCTGATCCCACAGAAACGTCACCAAAGTGCTCGCGCCAATTCATATTCACATATCCTAGAGACAACAGGCCTTTCCTGTCTGAAGCTGTGGTCTGAAGTCTTGTGTCTGGCCAGTATATTTTGTATTACAGCCCCGAGCAGGAACGTTACAGCTTCCATAGGTTGATGTATACAAGAGCCACTAAACACCATGGATTTTTTTCAATACGTCATTGGAAAACCACCTGTGTTGAGTAACTTTTCACTAACAAACTGTGAAGACTGTTAGAGTACTCAGTGAGCTTCATAACATAATTATTATCATTTTTTTTAGATAGTTAGCTTTAGTGATCGCTTCTTTGCTCCAAAGAGTAAAAAATACAGAAATACGTGATTCCAGGCTTTGCTTTACATGCTTTTCATGAGACATACCAGTGACTGTTTCTCTCCCGGCTCTACAAAACATGCCACTGTAGTTATGCTATGCTGCTGCTTTCTTTTGAAATTCTCACAAGTGCAAACCCTCTTTAAGCATACTGTGTCAGTGTGTGCATATTTGTGTACGTATGTATATTATATGATTAAGCTTTTGATCCGAAAATATCTAGCACACTGAGGAAAAGTTATTCCTGAAGTAGATTCAAAGTGCCTGAACCATCATGATCTAAAACTTCCCTGTAGGCTCCAGAGCTTTTTGGTTACCTTGTCCAGCTCATGCATGCCATGATGCTAAATGGTAAAGGAGACAGGAGTCCTTGCCATTTTGAGGATGATCAGTGCTGTGCTGATCAGTTGTACCTAGCTTTACTTTACACATAATTGACCAACACTGACTGATGAGCTCCAAAGGAGAAATTGCTCAGAAGGTTTAGCGTTAGCCTGGTTTTGCTGTTGACCAGTTGTTATTCTTGAGGTAGGCATGTTTTGAGGTAAATGTTACATTTACCTTCATTCATGGCAGTTGTGGACACTCTGAAGAGACATTAAAAAGTCTGTTTTCCTCTGAGTGAGACAGCAGATCTTTGCTGCTTTTCTTGGGCTAAGCAGAGTTGATATCCATCTTGCTCCCTGTCCTCTAGATCTCAGATCTGCTCATGTCCCAGAGCTTGGGCTCATTCTTTGCCTGAGATAGTCTGTGAGCTTAAAGTGGGATGAACTGGCCACAGTTTTGGGGCAAGGTACTATGCCAAACTCACAGCCCAGACCTCGACCTAGTGTCAGTCACCTTCAAAAGTTCATCCTGCCCATCTCGGCCTCACCGAGCAGAGGGACACAGACAACCTCATAAACTCAGGATGTGGCAAAGGCCTCACTGTATCTCACAGTATCTGAGTCCCTATTTCAAGCCTCAGAACCTTCCCAAAATTCCATGAACTCCTAACAGTCTAAGCCAAAATTTCTGAAGCTATTCTAAGCCTTGCAAATTAGTAGGAATTTCCAAAAATGATAACCAAACTGGCTTTCTCTTGGCCTATTCTTTCCTCGTTCTTCTTAAAAAAATGAGGTAGAGTAGTTTTTTTCTTATTTTAGGTTTCAACTACAAGCTTGGGTTTCTGCCTCTTTGCAAACTGAAACAATTGGGAGAAAAATCACTTTTTTTGTTTAGCTGAGAATGTGTCAGCTGTGAAAACTGAAGAAAGTTAAGCGAGTATTTACTGAATTTCAGACCTTAGTAATATCTACTTTCTACTGCAGATTCTCTGATATTACTGTTTTTACTCATTCTACCATCAGACAAATTTCCTACCTTTATGTTATTCACTTTCTATTTCAAGGACCAATAGCAATCAGACGATAGGTCACAAAATAATTTTAAATTCCCACCTCCTCCAAAATGACATGACTATTCTCCCTTATTCACACATGGAAGTCAGCAGGCAAACAATGGTAAGAAAATAAATTAAAAAAACATTCAGGCTATAACCTAATTTTTACATGGTTGCGAACATAACTGTCACAGTTGATTGTGGGAGTTTTTAAAAGGTTGAGGAGTCCATGGATGATTTTAAAAAGCTTAAGAGCTTTCTTTGATTAAAAATGGTCAAGAAACACTTCCCTATATTATTGCTTAATAAAAAAAAGCAAAAATTCGAGCGCTCCTGACTGCGATGTATTCATGGTTTACTATCTGAGTATTGTTTGGAGATGTCCCAGGGGTGGCTCCATTTTCATTCATGTCTGCTGTGTAGCTCTGGGTCAGGATGCTTCTGCTTCAGAAGTTTTATAACTGATGATATTTAAGAGAGAAATTTAAAGGGGATGTATTTTCACTTGTGAGTCCATGGTATCGGGTGTTTAGAAGACAGTTCAAACAGCTGGAGTTGGCTCAAATCAGCAAATGTCCATATGGGACAGATAAGTAACTCGACTGCTGCTGAAATAAATACCAACCACGTGGGTGGGTTGGAAATAATGTTCTTATCCTCTGAAAATTTCTGAGATTTTTCAAAAAAAGTCTCAAATCAAACTGAGGTGAAAAATCTCAAATATTGTATTTGATCACTCAGAATGTTCAGCAAAATTTTACACTGGAAAGGGCAGTTATCTTTAAAACTGTCAAAATACAATATTTTGATATCTTCAAAATATGTTTCCAAATTCTGTCAAAATGAGAAATGTTCAGAACTGATCTTTTTCCATAAAACATTGATTTTTGTGTTAATGAATGTGCATTTGCTAACAAAGTTTCCTAAATTCTTACTAGCCAGTACTTTCTGAAGTTCACGTTTTGAGGATACTCAGGATGCTGATGTAAAGAGACAGCTCATCCAGATCTAAGTTTTTTTCTTGGCACCTCATAGTCTTTCTCAGTAAAAGCAAGGGTTTACAGTGAATACTACGTTCTTCTTTTGAATTTTATGTATACCTTCAGTTCTTTTCCCATTTTCAAATAGAACTCCAAGCTAAGACTTTTTTCTCTTTTGTAAGACAGCAAGCATTGTGCAAACATAGAACTGTGCTAACCCCTGCATTTCAAGAAACAATGAACCTTTAACTCCCAGAAGATAAATCAGGGCACAACATAGCTCATATGGGTGTAATTTACACCTTCTCCAATCTTCCCTTGGTCCTCTTTATCATCCTTTTTCAGTTCAGTCAAGGTGTGTGTTGAATCTCCCCATTACCTGGGTACCCAGGCTTTGAAGTCTTACTGTCCTCCCGTTCTTGGTTCTGCAGTACTCATCCTCAAACCTTTACTGATCATACTGTCTGTATGATACTTCCCCAGGGCTTCAGATGGCCTATTGATAGTTTCTCTTTCAGATCCTCTTCTCAGCTTCTGCTATGTTTCTCTAAAGCTTGAATCCATTCATGTCTAAGCTGCTCCAACTCAAAGATTTTAGAGATGTAAGGAACTAGAACCTAATCTTTTTAGACTAGGGTAGTCATATAAAACATAATACTCAAAGCTTAAGGAATGCAAATCATGGCAAAAATTACATTCCTCCCTACCTCCCCCCAAACAGAAGAATTACAGCTTTGCAGCATTGTCTAGCTAAGGATTATATATGAGAACTAGGCTTCCAAATAATAGTAAGACTCAGACCAGCAAATGACGTTAGACATGGGAAGTAATGGGGAAGATGAAGCATACACTTCTGAAGTGTTAGCAATGCAAACATTTCTTTCATGGTGATGCTAACAGGTAAATAACCCTGGAGAGAGCATACTGGGAGCGTAATGCAAAGCTCATGTAAGACTAATGCACTAAAATGTTAGCGCTCTACCCCCAGAATTGCACAAGGCAAGCACTGTGCTTATCACCTCTGTATCTCATAGAAGTTTGCGAGATTGCCAGCACAAACAGCACCACAGGAAAAGCTAGGTCTACACAAACTCTTGGTGTACATCCAAACAAAAGAGGGAATCCAGGGTGAAGGAGCGTGAATGTTAATAATCTTGCCAGAGATCCTTTCTTCAAGGCTAATAGTTCAGTAACCTCCTTTGATGTACGACTTGAATATATCACAGCATCTGTATGCCTCCAGCACCTCCCCTAATGCACGACTGCAGCCAGAATTAATTAGTAAGCAGGAGCGGGAAGGAGCAAATGACCCTGTGTGATGCAGATCAGTTTGTTCTTACTGGTAATGCAGCGCTACCAATAATTTAAGCAGAATTTTAATAAAGCACACATAGTGGCTAGTTCCCAGTAGCCAAGAGTCTGTGGTAGACTTCATGCCCTATAGCCTTTAATTATTCATCTCTATGAACAACAAAAAACAGAGATGCCTAAGGTACTGGATAAATCCCTTGACCTGCTCAGACAAGAGGTGAATGTCCATTGGATTCATTCTTATATTTACCAGTCAGTTTCATTACTCCAAATCTAATTAATTTTGTTTGCACTGAGGGATAACACTATCCAGCAAGTGATCACGTCAGCAATGCAGGGAATTCAGCTGGGTTTAATCTAAATGGTTTCGAGGGAGAAGTTTGATTCCTCTTGCACTGCTAGAATTAGTGAAAGCCGAAGTGTAACAACCTTTGCCCACCCTCAGCTGCAAGCTCTGTAACCATGAGCTGGGATCTGAAATCAAGCCAAGTTCTTGGTGCCTGTTATGTTTTCTGCCTGTGAATGGAACATAACTGGCAGTTTGGTTGACTATGTGAGAGACAAAAAAAAGTCCTCTTCACGGTTTTATGGTTTTCCTACTCTGGGGATCACAGAAAGATACCCAACACAGAGAGAAGATAGTCGGAACGGAGAGGCAATCTTTCCGTGCACACAGTCTTGCCATTAAGATCCCTTGCAACAGCCTCAGTGGTCTTTTATGGGGACATCAAGTATTCTGTTCTCCATACTTCCTTTTCCATTAAAAACTTTTGTTCTTTTCCCATGGTAGCCTGTTGTCCCTGTTAAGAAAAAGTATGAAAGTTCCTTTTGTTCACTTCCTTTCTTAAGGCTTCCATTTTTGCTGGTCTTGGCCAAACACAGCCTGCTGGCCATAGAAAGACCAGTGGTGACTCTTCCCCTTTTTTCTCTTTTCCTGCACATGTTCCCCTTGATTGTAACCTTAATTAAAACCAAAGAACTCTTTACCTCTATGAAGCATGTGGCTAGCATAACCCATACCTGTTTGTCACAGTATATTGCTGTCTACTGTTTCCCTATATTTGTCTGAGGAGAAGGATTCCCTGATCTGAAATTATGTGAAATACAAAGAAGCCCCAGTCCAACTGCAGCCTTTGAATAATATTATAAATAACAACAATTATTCCTAACAATTATATAAAGAATCACTTTTGTGCCTAAGAAAAAATCCCAAATCTTGTATTCTGCCTATTTAATGCTTATGTGACGAGAAAGATTGCTGTGGACTGCATTTATATTTATAAAAGTGGAATCACCACCATGTAGAGATGAACAGGAGAACAATTAAATATCTTTAAACTCTGTTTTCCCAGTCTAAAGCAGACTAAGGAAAAACCATTTGAGGTCAAAACTATCATTGAAGCAGTAAAACTAATTCCCCAGGCTAAACTCAATGACTTAATTCAGTGGGGTTATACTGGGGTGAGTTTGGCCCATTATTTTTTAATTGTTTCCAAATGTGTCTCTGCCTAGTGAAGTATCCTGATAAAAATAAAGGACTCTCATGAACTCCTCAGGCAGCAGCAATATCCAAGGTACTGCTAAAATGGGTCTACTGGTGAAACCTCATCTCTCTGTCTCTATAAACACAAAAACTTATAGGCAAAAGGCTGACCCAGAGGGAATATCTGAAGATAAGACACTGGCCAGAGAGTGGTGTTGCAATCACATGGCTGATCCCACGATTGCCATGGAGCAGCCGCAACGCACAGCCAGGTTAGCCCTCTCACCAGCTGGACTTTCTTAACTGCCTTGCTTGGCCCAACAACTTTCAGAGCTGCAGTGATAAACTGGTCTTTTGTAGGATTATAGGTTTAAAAAGTATACTCACCTTTATTGTCTCTGGAGCTCAAATCACCACTATCAAACTTCATTTCCTTCCTCCATTTAATTTTTTGTTATTGTTAAATTCTATGGTGTGGTAGCTACTGTCATGATGACATAGGAAAATCAGTTGCTTAAGCAAAGCTGGCTACAGCTGAAAACTCTCCTTTAATTCTAATGAACTATTCAATGATCATTCTCCGTATTGCACCTGCCCTACTGCTAGCTAGCTGGATGCAAAGTGGGAAAAGGCTTATAAGGGAATTCCAGTAACACCTCCAGTGGAAGGACCCACATGGATTAATTCTCTCAAAATTTGCTCGTGGCATAGGATGAAAGAGGCTTGGAGCTGTAAGCAGCAAGGCTTAGGAAAGCATCAACCCCAGGCAGAACCTGTACACAATCATGCCTGAGATCTCTGGGTTGTTATTTGGTTCCTCTTAAGCTGGAGATCTCTTGACTACACCTGAGCCAAGGCGTGGCTGACCTTTCCACTTAGTATTTTGTTGCGTTTCCCCATGGCATCCTCTCTAGGCCTGTCTGAACACAAAGCAGGCTCCCTTCTTTGTTTCCTATGAATCAAAGGGGAAAAGACAAGGTGTTGTTTTGATTTGGGATTGCACCAAAAAGGATGCAGTAGGGTACCACTGTCCTCATCAATCCCGAACAGAGTTTGACAACCTCGGATGCCCCTTATTTCAATTTCTGTTGGGCAAAGTAAGAGAAAATGCTTTGCTGCATGCATGCCATACATGTTAGACACATGGAGCAGAAACAGAAATGGCTGTTTTGTTCCAAACATAATTCCTGGTCCCACAGGTCTCTGGAATGCTCTTCTGATGGTTTAAGCTCTCATGTGGTTTGAAATCCTGTAGGCCCAAGCAGAAATAGATATTTTTCTCCCAGTTTGCCAAGTTTCATACTGGTAAAAAGGAGATAGGTAGATACGGTAACAATTCTAGACTTTTAAGAACACTAAAGGGATTTAAGATGTGGGGCTTTTAAATGACATTCTTTACAGTATCTTATAAAAGAATAGTGTATTTCTAAAGCAAACAGTCCAAAAGCCTGTCTGGTTGGTTTTTTTGCATCACAAACTCCAATGACACAGAAACACTTCCTTGATTGTCAGTTTTGTTCCCTAAATGCTTGACAGCATCTGCAAGACAAAGTTGGCTGAATCTCAACTCAAATAAAAATGAGAAAGTGCCTGTGGGTCCAGGGAAGCTGCACTGAACATCACTGAAGGGGTTTAAGAGACAGGTCTGTGACATACATATTGCTACTGCCGCCGTCCTGAAAATGCCAGCCTTCTCTCAAATAACCACGGCAATAGACATTCACAGCTTCATCACCTTTATGCTGGATAATTAGGACTTCAAGCTAGGGTGCTACTGCAACAGTGAAACGTGGGTAGCCATTTCTCTTTGGAATCAGAGCAGTGGATTCAACAATTTCTTTCCTCTAATATCAGCCCACATGATCAATAAGTCAAGATTAATGTAATGAAATCTCTGTAGCAGCTTGGCCATGCAGGCCCTGAGCAAAAGTGCAGCCCCTCGAGGCAACTGTCACGGGAGCTGGCTGGGATCAGCAGCCTCCACTCTCTGCTCAGGTTTCCATTTGAATTCAGCTCTGGTTGGAGACATGGTGCTGTGAAACAAGGATGCTGAGTCTACCCTGCCAGTCTACTCTACGGACACCAGTCAGCTGGTGTGTATGCAGGGAGACTGCTCTGAGATGGCGTGCGGGGCTGCAGGCACAGGGAACACCGGACTTGAGTCAGAAGCAGCCTGAGACCCCTTCTAGCCTTGCCTGCGTGACTCCAGACTTACTGTGCGGCTAACGCACGTGTACTCCATGTGTATGCACTCAAATGCCTGAGGTCATCGCATCTGAGTTAGCTGGGCTGCAGGGCCATCTCTGTTGGCAAATTCTGTTTTAGGGAGTCACTTTTGAAAGAATCCCTTGGAGATACTTGTCTCCATTATTTAAATTCACACTTGACCATCTTACCTTTCTTCTTCTCACATGGTCTTCCATTTCTATTCCCCATTTCCATTGCGGATGAGAGGAATGGGTCTTTTCATGTTGGCCATTTTGGCCCCGTTCAAGTTCATGAGTTTTGTAAGTATATCGTGGTTGGAGCTACAGGAGCCAGTGAATGCTATTACATAATTAAAATACACAGTTACCAGTATCTAACTAAATGCTTTTTAAAGTATTGGGATAAAATTTGGGAGCCAAAAGCGATGTATTTACTATAAACTTCTCTTCCTTTTGTCAGTGGTATGGAACGAATGTAAAGACTGAACAGGGGAAAGTGTAGTAGCATCAATACTGATTCCAGATGTTCTGCTAAACGGTGCTATTTATGAGAGGATATTATTGGGAACAGTCCTGACCTAATACCTAAAGGATTACACTAACTGTACATTACACACATACACACACACACTCACTCACATATATGCATACATATTCCCACCAGCAATGTGAGAATTCTACAAGTCTGGAGGGGAAAAAGCGAAAAACACTGGATCAGTGAAAATGAAATTGTAAAAATATCTCTCCTCAAATTTAAAGCAGAAATGTAAAGGCTTAGGTTCCCTAGCCTCAAATTTCCAAAAGAACACTTGACATTTCTTAGGTCTTACCAAAATTAGCGGGTAGAAGATCTGAACCTCAACTTCAGTTCTGTTCAGTCTACAGATTAGAAAAGCTGAGTTATCTGAAAGTTTCTATCCAGTCTGCAAAACCATGTTGGATATTGCAAAACTTCTGAGGTTGCTTCTAGGGCTTTAAAGAGAATTATCTTGAGAACAGATGTTGTGCTGGTCCTTGGACACCCCCAATTCTAATCTCCAGTGAAACAAAGACCAGAACTGGAGAGAAAAAATGGAAGTGAAGATAAACATTCCCAAACCCTGAATGAGATTTTCTCAACTTCTAGGTGAGCTCAGGACTAAGTAGAATTTGCAGAATTCAAATGTAATTAAAACGGCATCATCCATTTTTAATAGTTAAGGAGCAAATGAAAACTATTTGAAGATTATAGATGAGAAAGTTAAAGAAAACCTTGACAAAATAATCAGAGGCAGGAGGCCTCTTCACTTTCGTATTCCACACTTCCATCTCCTTATTAGATATATGAGAACAAAAGTGTGCCTGATGCTTTACAGCCACGTAGGAAGATGCTGTCGCTAACTAAAATTTCTCTTAGACTCCTGAGGGTAATGGAACTCCATGTGTGTCTGGACTGCCTGCACAGCACTCATTAAAGATTGCATTTTTTCCTGAACAGCTTGTACCTATTCATGTGTCATAGGATAATCTTCCAATTACCCTGGAATGAAGAGTGAAACAGTGCTGGGAGATGCACAGTTTCAAACTAAATCACACAGGACTTCGAGATTAGATAGAGAAACTGAGGGATATGTGTTTCAGATAAATCCTCATGTATTAAAGAGTGTGTTTGTTTTAATGGCAACTTGAATACTGCATCACCTTCTCTAATAGGGAAGCAATTAAACCTTCAGATATGTCAATTAGCTACTGATGGGCTGATTTCCTGTTTGTTAGTGTACCATTAGAGAGTCATATGGCTCTGGAAAGTTTCAAGACTGCTGTCTGGGGCTTTTTGCACTTCAGGGACATTTCTTGCAGACATTAAAACCCTGCTTGATTCCTAATCATTAAATATCAGCTAAGTCCAGGAGCAGAGGAGAACTTCAGGCTTGAAACTAGCAAAACTGCAGAAAGTGAGCTGCTACCTCATTATGATCATAGAGTCAATAAAGTCACCTGATGGCAGATTTAGAGGAACTCATTAGGAGATGGAATTTGGTTGTGCAGACAAGCTGCTGTGATTCTGGAACCAGGCCCTTTCATTAAGGTCTTCAAATAGTATACAAGGCAGAGGGGGGGTGGGGAGCCTGCAGGGCATTGCAGCTTAAAAGCACAGCAATAAGGATTCTATATGCATACAGCACTCTGAGTTGTAAGGCAAAGGAGGTAAGTTCTTAGGTGAAATTTAAAAGAAAATAAATGAAAAAGGAATTTAAGACACCTATATCTCTTTAAAAGTGATATTTTGTAATTCTGACTTGGAGTGCAAGCTATGACATCCAATGAGAATACAGTGCAACAGACCTTTTATTACCTAATCTCTATGTAAATTTACTTATTTCTCCTTCTTGGAACTTAACTTTTTTTAAGCATAATTGAATTAATCTAAGTCAAAACAAACCCAAAGCTTTTCATGTGGCCAATCCATTTTTCCTTTGTTTCTGCAGTCTGATGACTGCTGCTAACGGCAAACATCTAGCACTCAGCTTCTCATCAGTGGGCTGTGTTCCTTCAGCACTTAGCCTTACCTCAGAAAGGCGAAAAGATGAAGCTCGTACGAAGCACAGGTCTAAGGTACACAAGTCATAGAGATGCCCTGTAAAGCCAGCCCGGAGCGGGAGAAATGCTATCTTGTAAGCAGCGTGCACCCTAATGGGCTGGTGAGCTGTGTGTACAGAAGTAGAAATCGGTGCTATGATTTTGAGCCAGAGAGAAAACCACCACTAACAATTCTCCTTTTGAGAATCACCGATGTAGCAAAAGTCTAGCTATAATGAAAGAGGATAAAGCTCCTGAATTCTTTCACTGTGGACACGGCAATTTTGGTTACAGTGAACTTAGAAAGAAAATGAATGGAGGGGAGTGGCTTAATTATAAGAAGGCTCGCTGTGGTTACTTCAAAATCTTGGATACGGTGTAGTGTAGGCTACTTTTTCTCCCAGCCCTCTCTTTAAAATTAAAGAAGGCCAGGAGTGTTCTGGACAGTCCCCCAGAAAGCACACAGTCAGAGCAGTGTGTACTTGAGTTGCTATTTTTTTCACTATCCTACATCTGCCTTCAAAAAATTTAGCACAAAACTTTGTTCAACAGCATTGCAATGGAAAGAAACACTGAACAATTTAGCTCTGCTAGTGAGATGGGTGCTTGAAAGCAGCAGGCAAATAACATATTATTATTGTAACACTGACTAGTTTGAAATAATTACCAATCCCAGCCCTGTTTGAAAAAAAAAAAATAAATAAAAGAGAAACCTGGAGAAAGAAAGTATGCATCTTTTTATGCACTGGAAGCTCAAACCAACTTAAACCGATAGTCTGTTTGCTGTAACTGACTTGGCTCTGTGAGCATTTCCAAAGCCATGTTTCTAGAAAGTACAGTTTGTGTTTAGCTTATAGCCATGAATATGTAAAGGTCTTTACTCGTGTGATATTTGTCTGCCATGCGTCTGTTCCTGTGCCTGGCCGTCCAAACCAGAACAGGCAGTCTAGTCTTCCTTTCTGCAGCGAGTGAAGCCAGCAGGAAGTTTCTTGCAAACGATCATACAGAATGTTAAAAGAAATCTGTCTGCGCTGCTTGCTCATTCGCTTCTCGGAGGTAGCCTCATGAACGAGTCTGCTGCTTTTCTTTACACTGAGGTTTTTTTCTCATTTGTGTTACCACAGCACCTTGCAGTCCAAATTGTGGTCTAGAACCACTGTGCACTAAGTGCTGCAGAAACATAAAACAGCCAGCCTCTGTCCCAAAGGGCTTGTAATAGTATAATCGAAATATAAGACCAGTGACCACAGATGGATAAGAATAAGGGAATAACGAGATCATACTAGGGGGTGCTTTCCATGCACCCGTAAGCTAACCATTTTCAAGTTTTTGGCACAGGAGAATTTTAATAAGGGATTCAAAGGAGGATAACAGTTGGTTTTATGAATGCACATGCAGGCTCTTCTCAAGCCTGAGGGGCAGCAAGGGAGAAAGCACAAAAGATGCTTGTTGGAAAATTTAACAAATTGATCAATTGAAGCTGGCATCTGGGGCCGACTGATGCTGGGCATTTATATTTTGATAGTGAATAAAAAGTGACAAGTTGGGAGTAAGCCATGAAGGGCTTTGAAAGTTAAGAGAGTCACAATAAGCTTGATGTCCCAGAGGAAAAAGGAATCATTGAAAGGGTTCAGAGATAATGGGTATAGTCAGAACAACAGGCCAGGAAAATGATTTATATAGCTGGGGCCTGAAATGAGCAGGGCAAGAGCGCTTTTGTGAAGGCCAGAGAAAAGGGCATTGCGCTAATCAAGATGAGCGGCAGGACAAGAACTTCAGCAGTAAGCAGAGACAATAAAGACTATTGTTTAGAGATAGCGTGTGGAAACACGATGCGGACTGAATCAGAACGCAGATGGGAGACTCAGCAAGAAGACAGGATCGGGTGTTTCTGCATGTGAACATCCATGTCTGGAAGAGGTGTTGCTCAGCATGATCAAAGGTGAAGATAAGGGAAAGGACCTGTGAACATTTAGGGCTTTTAGTCACCCTAAGCATGATATCCAGAGACTGGCCAAGAATCCCATTTGGATAGAAGGAGACATGTCTGGAATAAATTGATATGGAATAGAGCTCTGAATCTGTATTATGGAAGTTGTGATTTGTGTGCATGGGTGTATGAGATTATCCACAGAAAATGTATAGAAGAGGAAAAGAAGGGAATCTTGTGGAATGCCTACAGAAAGCAGGAGAAGGGAAGATACTTTGAGGAAAAGAGGAGGGGGAATATTGGGAATCGAGAAAGGAGAGGTGGTCAAGAGGAGTTTGTTTGATAGTGTTAGTGATAGTGACAGGTCCAGGAAGGTGAAGATGGAGTAGGAGTGCTAAGATTTAGCTAGGGAACTGCCATTATGGTTTCTGCAAGGTGAAAGGGGACGAGAGTGCATGGGGAATATAAGGTAGAACCAGAAGGGAGGAATTTGGGGAGTTACTCTAAAGAGCATCTTCAGTCTGCTTACAGGGAGGGAAAAGAGATAGGGTGGAAATTATAGATGTAAGTGGGGTGCATGGTAGGAGATTTTAGATAGGAGAAGGAACAAGGCATTTTTGTAATATGAGGAGAGAAAAGAATGAAATGAGAATGAGAGGTGAAGGAAAGAGGAAGGGAGCAGATAAGAGGAAACACTGAGACTGGAAGAAAGGGTAGGATGAGGTCACTGTGACAAGCGACAGGTCAGCTAGAAAGAATGTTAAGCAAAATATCTGATTTTTAAATATATCTTACAGGCTATTTGTGGGAAATGCATTTGGGAATAGATATCCACAAGAATTTGCCCTGAAGATCTGCTTTGAAGACCTAAGCACATGTAGTCAAGAAACAGAAACACAGACAAATAAGACATGCTAATTGAAGCAGCTCAGTTTTCAGTGCAGGTTTCCAAAGCAGGACATTTGTAAAGAAAAACACAACATCTCCTGACAGTGGAAGACTCTAGAAAAAGAAATAAAATAAGTTCTGAAGGCATATGCGTTTCTGGGTTGGCGTTGGCCTGTTTCAAACGTAGAAGATCATTGGAGAGTACAGAATCAGAAGTAAGTGGGTTCATTTTTCATCAGAGTAATACTGAAGGCCACATCGTGTTCACGGCGGTGTTCTTCACTAATACATGTCTTCACGGTTTAAAATCTCAAGCACATCATGCTCTCATCCTTGCTTAAAGTAACACCCTGTTGAATTGCTTCTACAACTTGCTTCAGTAGAAAATTCCTCAAAATCCAACAGAAAAAGCTAATGTTTTTAAAATAGAATATTTTCCAGAAGGCTACCCATTTCAAAAACCTTCTGACAAAGCGCTAATGACATCCTGATGAAATCTTGCCTGTTTTCCAAACATCTTGCCTGAGTGCCTGCTCAGGGAGCCAGGTCTCCAGGAGCTCTTGCTCTGTGAGACCAATTCTTTGCTGAAAGAGGGAGGCAGGAGACTTGGGGTTAATCTCGGTTCGGAAACCTAGTTTCATCTAGGTTTGAAAGCGAAGGTTTAAAATACCTTCAAATAGTTTTCCTTCTTTAGGAGACTTCTGATGTTTGTTCAAAAGTGAAATGAATTATTTTTCCTCGGCACTTCTGAACATGCTGTGGAACACAAATACCAGCTTTCGAACAGCGTAAATGCTAAACACCGAAGTGAAAAATCAACACATGCCTTTCAGTCATTAAGAAACAGTATGAAATGAGACAAGTGTTTCTTGCACATTGTCAAATGTGTGCATTTTGGGGAAAACTTCAGTAAATTAATGAATGTGTTGAATTCACATTAAAACTTCCATTGAATAGTGCCTGTATTGCGATACTTAACAAATGTTGCCTGTGTTATATGGAGCAGAAGAAAATTAGCTGCAGTTTGGGGTGAGGGGAATGTATAATTTGGTATTGGTAGTGCTTTTCAGGGAATGGCACAGACATCCGACTTCTTGAATTTATAGTTGGATTCGTGGATGAATCAATTGATCAGGAGAAGGAGCCCTATTAAAATTGCAACTTAATATTTTATCTTTGCAGATTGTGTTTTGTTACATAGTCTTATAAACACATGATATTTTAAAAAGAGTGCTTTCTGTCTAAACTGCATGAACTAGGGTATAGAAAGATATGGAAAAAAGGCTTACTGACAACAAAGTAAACTACACTGAAATAGGTGAGTTAGGGGAATTTTAAGAACAGAGATTGCAATCAATCCTGTAAACACAGGTAGGTCATGCAGCTGTGTTGGACCTCTAACGCGAAGTAACAGCTTCACGTGGCAGTCACTGTTAGTAAGTTGATCTGTATTCAAGGGACAAAAGCGTGCTGTAAGAATAAGCTATTGTGACGACATCTCACTGTTACTGTAGTAAAGGTATCCAATGCTATATAAAATCATAATATTGTATGATTGCTTGTGAGTTAAGTGCATACAGGACAAAAAGGCTGAGCAATCACCGTAACTTCTAGTTTAGAAACTGGAGAGGAAGAAACAGATGACTGTCATTGCACAAATTTATACTAATTTTATTTATTTTAAGGTAAGCTGATCCTAAAGTAAACTAATTTCAAAGTAGCCTGGAAAAGCTATTTTGTTTTTTGAAATAAATTCTGAAGAAAGGAGGTCACTGGAAGGGCAACATCATGGAGATGGAAACAGCTTGAGAACCACCGAGAGCATGCAGCATCTCTCCTCAGCACCCCCATTTGCTGCATGGAAATCACAGTGTACTACCTATTATCCATCTGCAACCAACTTCGAATGAGATGGCACCTAACGTAATAGGACCTTGCCCCAAATATTCACTTCTGCTTCCTTCATGATAGTCTCTGCCATGGCTGAACATCTTTTTTAAGTTGCCTCGTAAAGTCAGTGTGTATATTTGTGAAGGGATATATCCCTTAATGTTGAAACAAATTGGAAAGGGAATTGGGAAATGCTTCTTGTTGTTGGATGACTAAGAATATTGTCATGTTTAGCATGGCGTGTGTATACAATTGTGACATTGCTCAGCTTTTATTAAAGCATGTGATAATTATTTCGTATTTAAATAAAATAGCAGAACTGCACAAATATAGTATTTACTGCAGGTTGACACCACTGTGCGACAAAGGTCTTTTTCCTTTCTTGCACAAGGTCAAAGCTTCCAAAGTTGCAGTAAAGACAATTTTCTTAATATACGTTTCTTCCTTTCACAATAATCACAGCATTTGATTCTTCAGGAAATGTAAAGAATGTTTTCTGCAGATAATACACACCAAGATAATGTTTGCTTATGTGTATCTTTTCAGGTTGTTCTTTTTCTTTATATTTGACATAATTAACTAACTCATTTTATTTCTCCAAATAGGACTGCAGTTTGTAAGTGGATTCAGGAAGTCAGAAAAGAAGCCAAAAAAAGATGAAGAAATGAAGTGGGGAAAAAAATCAAGATGGAAATATAGACGTGGAGTGGAGAAAAAACTTCTTCTGGAGTCAAAATCCCATCAGCTGCTATACTTTTCATGGGAAAAACGGTAGGAATAATATACCTATATATAATGTTAGAGGAAAAGTAAATCATACATAAGTTAAATGAAAACGAAATTTGCTGGGTAAAATTGTGTACTAGATTGTGCTATCTAACTCTTCCCAGGGATCTCAAAGAAATGTTCCCTCTTTAGTATGAGTTGAACTTATTTTTATTTCTAGGAAGTTGCTGCTAACCATTAAAACTGGTGGATGGTTCAAACAGTGTATGGACAAAATGGCATATTTGCATTTTGTAGTTGTTGCAAGCTGTAATGTAACCTATAGCAAAAGACCAAGTTCCAATCTGTTGCAAAGTGATGCAGACTCTACAGAGATCTTGGTGAATTTCCATGACACCTGCAATAACACCTGAATAGCATAGTCATAACTATTTATTACATTATATGTGCACATTTTTGGCTTTACACAAAAGCTTACATAATGTCAACAGTGTTAAGCTGCTTTCTGTATGGAATAAAATGTGAACTATTTAGTATGGGCAGTTCTGACACTATGGAAAGAAAGATACCTTGATAAGAAAAGATATTTGTCTTTCACAGTTTATGCAGACCTAAAGATTCCTTGGGGACAGGAGGAAACCCAGAACTAAAATCTCCTTTGACATCAATATAACCATCTCTTCTGTCTGTTAATCTGCACCTTTTACTTGTAAGACTGTGACGAATGTGATTCTCTCTTCAACAGAAATAGCATTATTTTGCTCTAACTATATAAAAACTTCTAGTGATATCTAAGATGTAGCTAGTAAAGTTCATCAGCAGTCGGTGTGGGACCTTATTTAATATTTTCTTAAAGAATGCCACAATTAGATTTATATTAACAAATTTTCTAGACCTTCCAAATTGGAAAGCATTGCTGATATTTGGGAGGATCAGAATACCCTACAGAAAGAATTGCATGAATCGAGAAGTGAGGTAATAGTAATGGGATGATAGTTAACAGTAGAAAATGTTCATTTGGGGTCTAATAACTAGCATTTCTGCCCTAGGCCAGGAGCTTTTGACTTGCCAACAACTGTGGAAAAAGGCTGATGGATACATGGCCACAGCAGTAACACGCCATCCTAATTGCGCTGGTGAGGCACTTTCAGTAGAGAGAGGGAACTTGTAATAGTGTTGTGTAAGATATGAGAAAGAGCCAGCTAGAATTACTGTGTGTGTAGTAGTGTCCTCACATATTAGGAGGCATTAATTGAATCTAGAACAGACACAAAAAAGAACTGTTAGGATGATCCGGGAGTGGCAAGTTCCATGGATGAGATGAAAGGAGGATGTCTTGGCAAAGCAAAGTCTGGGAGGAGAAGTATGTAATTCTATGGAGGTAGGGAGGATAAAAAGCAGGTAGGGAAAGCAGTATTTCAGCATTATTCAGGTCAATGTTGATACAAAACCAAAGGAATACCGCTGGCCATGAATATGTCTGTGTTTAAAACTAGAAGATTTTGAACCATTAGAGTGGTGAAGATCTAGAATAGCTCTCCTGCAAGAGTTTTTGAAGGCAACTACCCCAGCTAGTTTATCGTAAGTTCAGGGTAAGTTCTGAGAAGTTTGGAAAGAAGGCCTAGGGAAAATATTCTGTTGGTTTTGTTTTGACGCTAATTAAAATGTTCTTAACATATCGCTGGTTGGTTGAGACAATAAGGATTTGGACTTACATCACCAGGAGATCTCTGTCAGTCTATGTTTCTATATAAAACGCTGTAACTTTTACATGTATGTAATTTGTCAACACAACAGTGAGGTATTCACTTCTCATGGTAAAAGACATGGTCCTGGAAACCTAGTCAGAATAACGGAAGAGAAGAATGCTAGGAAAACACCATCAACACTGTGAGGAGTTACTTTTGTGTTAGTTTTAAGAATTAGTTTACTGTTCCAGACAATTTGGTAGGATAAAATTTGGCCCTCCAAACACACATATATAAATGGGCACTTAATTTTTTTTTTCCTTCTTTATGATCTTACCTGGAAGACACCTCGAGTATCTCTGAAGGATTGCAACAGCAGAACAGTAAACTTAGGTGGTGGCATTTTGATCCCTCTCTTTCCTACAGTATCACTGGCAGGCCAGGTCATCTGATGATCCTAAAGAGCATGAGACATCCTTTCCAAGATGCTTCTCCATATTGTTCCTCGGTGCATCCATTTTGGGACTGCCACAGGCCTCTTCCACTAGTATAAGGCATAATGAAAGCCAATATAGCAGTGTATGTAAATTATAGTCTCTGGTGTGGGAATTGTAACAATGTGAGAGGAGTTGTTCAATTCCCTTCTTTTCTCCCCCCCGCTTAATGGTCACTGAAATGTGCTTAAAATTTTTAAAGCTGTTGCTGTTATGATAATGTTTTATGAAACCTCTTTCCTTTTTCTTTTCTCTAAACCTAAATTTTGGGCCTATTCTAAGTTAACAGTGTCCCTTTGACATTCATGGGATTTACGGGCATGCATGGAGGGAAAATACATCTCTGCTGTATTTGAATCAGGAGGATCCCAGAGGCATATACTGTACTTCTGAATTTCCTTCTGCTTTTCATGACTGTAATTCTTGTGTCCTCTTTTGCATACATAATTGATTAATCTGTATTTTTTAAAGGTTTAATACATTTCCTCTTTTTAATCTGGAGGCACGTGACTTCATTTTCATTATACACCCAAAGTCTCTGACTTCTGTTTTCGATTTCCCTACCCTGCCATCTGTGGGAACAAATTAGAGAGAAAATAACACTTTTGGATTATTGGGATAAGGAGAGAATAACACAGGCCGCAAAGGAAAAAGGAGAATTAAATGAAAATTCAAAGATATAGACATGGATTCCCTGAAACAGGAGCAGGGAAATTTAAATTAGAATTTGTTGTACCAGCATCTCTCTTGAACTGCAAGGGAAGACAACCCGTATCACCGTCGGTGCCCTATTGCCACAATTCCCACTGGGACAGCTGAGTCCAGCATCCTGCAAAATTCCCACTGGTGGAAGTAACTTAATCAACAAATTCCTCAGATTCCCTGGCCCTACCTCCATAACTTTTTAAGGCTTAAGAGAAGATCCATTAAGAGACTTAAGGGCTTTTCAGACGCCTAAGTGTTGCTGGGCCTGTGCTAATCTGCGGAGATGTTGTGGTGTCCTAAGCATCTTCCGCTTTCACCCCTAGGACACGGTTTTGCAGGGAAGCATGACAACTTTGCCCTGAAACATGACCCACAAAGCCCTACTCAGCAGGCTGCCTGACTTGTGTATTGCATGGCTGAGCACCAAAACCCCAAATCTCTTCATGGAATATGCCCCTGGCAATTCCCGATACCCTCAGTATGGAGAAAAGCCTGTCTTTGCGCCTTGACATGGCAGCACTCTCTTCTGGTGAATTCTCAGCCTGTGGGCTTCTGCTTTCACAAATCACCATGAACCCAGAGTGAGTCTAGCCCGTTCAACAGATCTGACCTAGTATTCTTCCAGGTTTCAGCCCCTACTATTCAAAGGAAATGGAATGAGGTGTGAGGGAGCAGACATTGGGGAGGTTTAATCTTCTCCCCGTGAGTGTACTGTGAGTCAGATATTGCTAAGAATCAACTTTGTTGCTAGCCGAGATGCATTTTTACTTATAACTCAAAGTAAGAACTAAAAATGTAGATTTACAGTAATGTAAAATTACAGAAATTTACAAGAACAAAAATGCATTTAGCAGGACTACGCGTAGTCTTAGTAAACATCTAACAATAATGTTAAGTCATCACAGTGTTTCAACTGACTTATATGGCTGGCTATATGGATTCCATAACCCTTTCAATGGCTAGCCTGCCTCGGACAGTCCTTCAGCCTACGTCTTTCCTCACCTCTTAAAGATAAGTGCAGTAGCTGCTCCAAACAACTGCCCCGAGAAGCTTCTCTAGCCAAAGGTGTAATGACCTCCTCCTTCCTCTCTTTTCCTGTTTACCTGCCCTCAGTCTCCATGACTGGGCACTGAGCATTTGGAAATTAGCTCATTTCCTTCCCCCACTGCTTAAGGTTGCTCGATTATTATTTCTATTGTGTTTGCACCTTCCTTCTACCTTCTGAAAACATGCTGGTACAGCTTTATGTGGGATGTCACGAGGCATATTGAATACATGGTCTTCTTACCAGAACTGTAACTATCCTTACTCCACAAATGTCATATAAAAGCTAGATGCAATACAGGAATGGTGATGGTGAAACGGGGAGCCTTGAACATCTATTCCAGTGGGAATTTGGGGCAGGGGGTGGGGGCGGGAAGGAAGGTGACTGTGTACTTGCCTAATTTGTTAAGGTGCTGACAGAGTAAATTTTTTTGCAATACCAAGTTGTAAACTGCTCTTGAGCCTGACTAGCAATCTGCAGGACTGAGACAGCAAAGGGGCTTGTTGGAGTGGACTTGCCTCAACACAGGAGGGAATCCTGCTTCCTGCCCCAAGGATGAATTAAACATTTTCCATTTGGATCACTGAATGATGTGTCTAGACAGGGCTGGGAGCAGGAAGAGTCCCCGTTTTCCTGACTCTGGGAGGAAAGCCTTTTGTTTCGCTTTGTTCCTCTCCCTGTCCATGTCCAAGTCACATTCCTTCACCACCACGGCCCAGCCTTACTGGGAGAAAAGAGTGATCCACCTTTCGCTGTTTCATAGTCTGAGCAATATTAGTGTGTGTGAGGAGTGGTGATCCTCCCCTCCTGTTCCTGGTATCTTCAGCCAGTGACTTCTAAATACAAATGTATTGGTAGTCCTTGGCAGATGAGCAGAGCGTAGGACATGGTACGACCAGGGATACCAAGGTGTCACCCCACTGTAAACACCTGTAGTGCGTCTGGTTTTATCTTATCTCCTTATCAAGGTGTGTGAAAGGAATTAGTCAGTAATTTGTATTGTCAACAGTGCTGTCTGGCCTGTTAGCTAAACTGCTGAGCTTGAGAAGAGAGACAGGCTTGTTATTACGCATCAAGCTCAACTAATGAAGACATTGGTGTTTTTTATCATGGATTTATTTCAACTGCTTAGCTGCAAATACACACACAGGCTCCAAGGCAGTTTAAAGTAGTTCCAGGAACTTCTTCTTCATCACATTTCTCAAGCAGATTATCAAGTTACAAATATTACATCATCAACAAAAAGTCTCTTTGGCTGACCACTCTGTAAAACCCAGTTCTTTAAGTTTCGCTACATAGGCATTTCTGAGTGTCATGCACACTCTGCTAGCTCATGTTCTCAGAGACACTGTAATTCTCCATTGCACAACTGTGGGGGGTGAATTCTGGAAAAGCTCTTTTCAGGAGTTTTCCCAAGCCTACCTAAATGAGCCTCCTTCAGTGCCGGCATCCGTCTGACTTCTGTGGTCTGCTGGAGGCTGGCTAGTGTTTTTTCCTAGATGCGTTCCATTTCCCGTATCTAAATGTAAAAAGAGTATGATTCCTGCTTTATAAGAAAGACAAATGATTACCTAGTCACTTCAGAGGTGAAAGCAGGAGGTCGTTCCCCCATCATCTTTTAGCTGACATGAGTTGTCTTCACCAAAAGCAGATGTTGTTCCTGACGATTAAGAAAATTATTTTTTGAAGGAGATGCTATAACCTCCATTTATGAGAACATGCAACAGATCCTGCATTTCCCACATGCCCCTCCTCAGTGGCATCAGTGGGAGGTTTGGGCATGAACCATGAGACAGGCAGAGCCTGCATTTTAAGCTGTTTACAGCTTCAGGTTGAAATATGTCCACTGGAGAAATGCAGCATGAAAGGGGCTACACACTGATTTTGTTCTGCATGTCAGTCCCACACGCCAGTATCAGTGGGGTCCCATGCATGCAGATGAATGGCATATGACTGAAAGCCTTAACGAAGGACAGATTTTCCTGGGGTTTGGGGCTCCAGTACGGACTGTATAAGCCTATACTTAAAAACTGACTAGTTTTGAACATGGCAAGTGGAATTACTGTTTCTCACTGGTTTCAGGGTAACATTATCTCACTCCTAATGAGAAAGAGAGGACGATTTTTGGGTCCATAAAACAGTGTTCCTGCTCTCGTAAGCTATTCAAATGAGTAGGGGCTTTAAAGCTGGTAGGTGTTAGTCCTGGGCTCTCTGAGACCTCGGAGTCCTCAGCCTGCACTGCCTGAGCTGGCTGGTTCTCCTCATGCTCGCCCCTGTGTGAAGTCACTGTCCATCTTCACACAGACGGAAAAGGAGCCGTCCTTTCCCTGGTGCATCTGCAGAGCAGGGAGGTGAGGAGGGACGTGGAAGGAGGGTTGGCCTTACGGCCCGGTTGCTGGCTGCAGTAGGTCATCTCGCGTAGGCACTGTCTATCTCAAATGGTTACTGGGCAGATCGGCAGCGTGTTATTGTCCACCTACAACAAAGGAGGAGGCCCTGAGGAATGAAACTTCCTAGGAAGGTGGCGTAACATTATTTTCTGTTCAAAGACATAATGCAGTCCTAAACATTTTATACTCCAGTCACATCAGTTCTCTATTGCAAGAATTCCTCTTGATTTTGCACCCCTGAAGAGGTCATCAGGTATTTTTTAGAAACATGTTTTGTTTGCTGTCTTTGACAAAGTTGGGCTGGCTGGCTGGGGTGGGGGTGGGGAAGTGTCTTTATATTGAAAACAAAAAGTTTTTTAAAATTACTGTGGGAAATAAAATATTTTTGCAAGCAGCTCAGCTCCAGAGTGATTCCACTAGGCCCCATTCTTCTTTTATTTATGAAACTCAGCTGATTTAAAGTGGGCTGCTTTCCTCTCATGGGGAAGTCATACAAGATCCTTCAACTAACTTTGAAAAACACTTTCTTCTGCATCTCACTATTTCCATTGAAAAGTTATCCTAATTGAATCAGTTTACCTTTTGAAACATTAATTAAATTAAAAAGATCTGATTTTGCCAACAAAACAGAAAAATGCTTTTTTAATGTACAGCGGAAATCAATTATCCAGTATCTGTGGATATAACCGAAAGAATATTATTGTAGTTTCATTTTGTTTTCTTGGGGGAAAGAAAGACTAATTGTTTTTTAAATGAAATGTTAAGTAGCATAGTTTACCAAGAAGTATAACCACAGACTGGTTTGATGTGTGTTGCACAGCTGGAATTAGAAACACACACAAAAAGAAAAAAAAAGTAGAAACCACAGAGCTATTAAGCTGAGACAGTAAAGAAGCAGCAAAATTGGCCTGGCTTTTCTTTTTCCACTTAAGGATACTATTCACTTGGATAAACAGTATAGTCTTTGCAAATAAATAAACTTACATTTTTTAACAACAACAAAACAAAAAGAGAAACAGAAGAAGGAAATAGGAAAAACCTAAACTAAACAAAAGAGTGAGAACATAAGGATCATTAACTATGTGATTTCAAACAAAAATGCTGTTAATTAAGGGCGACGCCCAGCAGCAGGAATCTGGGAAAGAGGTTGAAACAAGAAACAAATATCATGTCCTTCAAGTTTAATTAATTTCTTTGGACAATCTCCAAATGTAGGGAAAAAAAAGTAACATAAAATAGCTAAAGGAAGAAAAATATTAAAAGCAAGAGTCCCTGAAATTTGAAATTGTAGCATTTACAGAAATGCAAAAGTCAGTAATTTTTCCTCCCAAAAAGCTGTAACTAGAACCTGAGAGGTTAGGAAAGTGAAGTTTAAACTCTTACGTGTCTAAACAAACGGGCTTTTTCGAAGTGTTCGTAGCAGCTGGATGCCACGGCAGCCTCTTCATACGGCACAAGGTTGTTTTGTGGCAGAACACTCAGAAAAGTGGTTCCTGCTTGTAGAAAATACATGCTTCTTCCATGCATTGTAATTGCCTGCGTCATCCCTGTCTGCAGTCCTGACCATACCCCCAGCAAAGCTCTTCCCCTTGGTTCAGCAATGCCCCCGAGTCAGTTTGTAGCTGGAAGTGGGACCCGTGCAACGAAAGAGGAGTAGCACAGTGAAGTGCCCCTGGCAGAGCAAATCCCTGCCAGGTCTTCCTGAAAAAAAACAAAGGCAAAAGAAATGAGTCAAAGTAAAAGAATATGTATTCCTTTCCCACTGCATTTGCTTTCTTTTTTTTTTTTTCATATCAAAGTCTTCCTGTTCTTCATGTATTAGACAGCTCCTTCATCCCAAATTCATCCTGCTGCTGTCACTAACTTATGAAAGAGTGCCAGTCATGGACTAATGTATTTCTAACCTCCCTTTTTTTTTTTTTTTTGCTTTAACATTTCCTGAGTTTTTCAGTCAGATATCTGACTCCCTTCCACTCCTATGCCTTCTCTCCTCCTTCCACCCCTAACACTTTCCACCACTGCCTAAAGAATCCCTCCCATCGCCAGTCACTTCCCTATCTCTGTGCTTGGAGCTGAATTTCCTTGCCTGGCCCCAGCAGCCCTGTTATTCCCCACAAGGTTTTAAGAGCTTTTCCCACTGTAAGTGACAGGGCAAAGCCTGCCAGGGAAGTAAGTAGCCAGAGGGTGGAAAATAAATGGATTCAGAAGATCCAGGTATATCAGTGGTGCCGCAGATTGCAGGAGGAAGGAAAGAGATAGTCAGTGTGAACAGATACAGTGAACTTGTTTATGGTGAGCACTCATGGGACTGACAAAGATCAGTTGCTTAATGGAAGTGGGTTTCCTATAAACACTGAACAGATTCCTACTGAGTGTCCTGTGTGGTTATTTAGTGCAGAATTGCATTATGCCTATTAAAATATTCATAAATAAGCAAAAATCTTTTCAAAAGACATCTTTTACAGATGTAAAAAGAGTGACTTGGACAATTTATGTCACTCTATTCTGTCTAATTGTGTACAACCCATCCCTTGCATAGATTAACTGCATAAATGTTGGCTGAATCTGCAAATAGCTAAGGATGCTAAATGAGTGGCCAGCTTGGTCATCAGCCCTCCAAGGGGCTCCCTGTCTCCTGTGGGACTTGAGGATACTCAGCTTTGAGGATCATTTGACCAAAAATATAAAGTGCATGGTAATGAAGAAGCAGGAATGCAAATAGAATTTCCTTGACTTGAAAAAATAATAGCTTGGTAAGTTGCTCTGAAGAATGTTAACCAGTTTTTTTTTAAAGTGTTTATTTGTATTTATTATTGTGCAGTCTAAGAGGGGAATTAAACATCTGGATAATGATGTGTTTACAGTTTAAAAAACATCCTAAAGGTCATATTCCTTCCCCTGTAGAAATGCTCGCACACTTTGAAAGAAGATACTTGTTTATCTGTTTTGTTTATTGATCTACTGTTTGACTAATACACCACTTGAAAAGATTCTGAACCAAATGTACCACTAAAGTAAGCAGATGCAATGACTTTGAAATGGGTTGCAAGTCTGGCCCTCTGAGTTTGCTCATGAAAAATATTAATTTGACAATGACCAGTCAAAAATATGTTTGCTTTAGTACAAGTCTGTCTCATTGAAACCAGATTTACATGGAGATAATTTCAATGAGTTCAGCAGAATTGCTCTGAATGTGCTGTAGCATGATGAAAACCAAGCGTACTTGGTTTGAAAGAATCCCTTCCCAACGCCAACACTTTAGAGGATTAAAAATGTTCTTCTTTTTTTATGTCACTCACGTTGGAAAGGGAAATGAGAGCAGCCTATTTATACTGAGGTTCTCCCGGTTTGTATGCAGTAACACAATTACAGCAAGGAAAAGTTCCGAGCACTATAAAGGAGGGTTTAGGCTTTTTCAGTCAGTTGAGAGAGGAAATCTAGAAACTTCCTCACAAAGAGATTAAGGCTGACATTCTCAAAGAGAGCTTGGGTATTTAGATATTCATTTTGTACTAAAATTAACAAGATTTGTTTGTCTAAATACTCTATCTTTGAAAATTTTAGCTTTTTAAGCACTTGCACCACCACCCCCCCCGCCCAAATTTGGACTCCAGCCTAGCCACAAATATATTTGGAGTCTTCCTAGTATTAGACAGAAATACTGCGTATCAATGTGTGCGCAAATATGAGTCTGTATACTGTTGTATGTTTGAATCTTCAGTAACAGATGTAACATTTCTATATGATAAGAAAATCCTTAGCCAATGATGTGAGAATGTGGGTGTCAGTCAGGTGGTTTACTCTACCTGCATTTCAAAGGCAATCCATTTGAAATATGATGAAAGGTGGACCATGTCCAGCCTGACACTGTTTGAAAAGCTTTTGCCTACCCCCATCTTTAAATAGCATGAGGGAGATGATGCTTTCAAAGCAATCCTTGTCTCAGAGGTCAGTATTGTGGGGAAGGATAACGTTGTTTCAGAGAAATACATATTTATTTTATTTTTCTTGGCAGCCCATTGGTTGTCATCAGGGTTGCCTTGGTGGAAATATTTTATTCTTCTTTTAGTTAAGAGAAACAAATTGTGAAATATTCAGCTTGTTGAAAGGTGAGGCAAAGTAAGATTGGCTTTGAAATAGACTAAATGGTATAAGCTTCAGCTTCATGACTATTGTGTCTAGCAGTGGTACTCTGGTCTCAGTGGTGCACTAAAGAAATAACTCCAGAAGTAACAAAGATTGAGATTTTGTTGTATGAGTCCCATAATTCTACATCCTTTATCAGGAAAATATTGCTGTTTAATATATTTTATCCATGATGATGAAAATCACTATGGGTCTGTTGTACAAGCCAGAACATGTTCAGGTACCTTTGATGTCCTGAGATAAAAAAAGAAAAAAAAAAAGAGGAGGCATTACCCCCTATAGAAAGGAGGGGTTTCTCAGCCCATGACACAGAGTCTATATAGAAGCAGCTTCACAACTGACCTGGGAATAAGTGCAAGGGAACCTGCTGAAGGCAGAGCAGTCCACGCGTGTGCCCTTCAGCTCACCACAAGCTTCTCTGTGGGCAGGACCTTGAGGTCCTTTATCTGTCTGATCCTAGAATCAAGGGGGTTGCTCCTTCACTTTTGGAGATGCCAGACACACTTTAGGGAGCAGGTTGTTCTACGCGTAGATCGGGCAGGTAGTGAGGATGCGTGGGTTGCTGTGTGTCTTTGGTTTTGCAGATAAAACGCAGCTCTGTTTTTGTCTTTACCGATTTAGTTAGAAGGGTTGATTGTCTCCCCTGGCATGGGAGGTTGGGGCATGGGGCAGGGCCAGCTGGCGGTGGTGCCATCCAGATAAGAGCATGTTGCTGTTAATAATGCGGGGAAAACAATCAGGAGTTATGGTAGGGATAATATCTGCCCCTTTGGGAGGGCGTGTACCTGCCACTGATTACTCATGTTCCCAGTTCTGGTTAGCTTTCCATTTCGTGCTGGATAACTGGAATCCAAGACTAATTGAGAAGGACATTTTTCTTCACATTTATTCCTGGTTACCTTTTTTCCAATGCAGACCTCATTCCTGTGATTCATGCCTTTATTACCTGCAGACTCACCATGGCCTCATTCACCCCCACCAAGGCCCCGTCTCAAGCGTATCTGGAAGCCAGCTCGAAACGCTTGCAGCTGGGCTGCCTTGCTCTGAGCACGCGGTGCTGGCATTGGCTTTGATTTGTAAGGCCCTGTAACGTCCTGAGGCTGGCCTACCTGCGAGGAGGGCTCTTATCCTCTGCCAAACGGCTGCTCAGCATCAGGAGCAGCATTCCTGCTGACACTCCTTCCCTGTAGCAGAGGGAGCCTCCAGCAGAGCCCTGGGGAGGAAGGCAGCTCAGTAAGTCCCTGAGCTTCTCCCAGCCCCGAGGGGCTCACATTTGCTGTGGCTTGCAGGCCACATTGCAAAGTTCTCTCTTTACACTCTCGGGAAGAGGCAAGGAGTCCTTGTCCTTCTCTGCAGAATAGGCTCCTGTTTTGGTTTTCTGCTATCTGGGATGCGTAAAGAGTTGCTGCTGATTTGGCTCTGTGTTTTGGTCAGTGTTGTACAAAACTCAGGGTCTGGAGAAGCTACAGCCTCATTTTGTTACCACAAGTCTCAACAGATTTTTCAAGAGATAGCAGACCAAATACAGGACCAGGTTTTGAAGTTTTTATTCAGCTGTTCTTGCTGAAGGCGGCTTTCTCACTGATGTCTCCCAGACTCAGGCAGTAAAAAAACCGAGAGGCAACTGGGTAAAGGCTGCAGAATATGGCCCACTGACCTTAGCCAGGCAGAAGGAGCAGAGCACACCAATCAATCACAGTTTGATACCTGGGCTTATAAAAAGCTTACTGGAATAGTATGTATAAATGTATAATGCATCTGTGACTCTGAAGCCAACGCATTTTCTCCCTGCTCCATGGAAATTGCCTGGGTTAGACCATAAAAATATGCTGCTCTTTGTGTGGTATATAAAGAATATCAATACCAAAAGAATTTATGTATGATCCAAGAATTTTTTAATAAAGTGTGTGTTCTCTGGCCATCGCTTCTGTTCTTTATGAATAGATATAAGGAGTGATACAATTTCATCTAAGATCGTACACCAAAGGTAGATTGCTAGCTGTCTGTAACCTCCTTGAGTAGGCTGGGCTCTGGAAGAAGGTGCTTTTAATGGTTTGATACAGTGAGTGATATTAGACTGCTCACATATTAGGGCTCAGCACATCCTCTTACACAACCCAACACAGTAGAACAAATTAATCACACTTTGGCCTGCTAAATGGGATTTGGGGGGCATAACTATAAATTAAGCTTTCCTCTACTCCACCTCAGAACGATTTGTCTTCCATATTGCTCATGAGTCATATCTTTTCCAAGCTCCACAGAGCTGAGTAAATGCTGTTCATTGTCTTACTGCACACAGACTTTGGAGGTCTACCTTGATGGCTGGAGGTTTTCCGTTTGTTTTTAATTGTTTGTGCTTCTCTTCCCTGTATGGAGATGGCAGGTAGAAGCTCGCAGCTTTGCGGTTGGAACAGAGGACAGTAAAGATTGTTTCTCAATGTTGCCTTACCCTGGTTTCCTATACAAACAACGTTCACTCTGGTAGGCTCCAGTGTGTCTGAGGAATGATGTTATTATTGTGGTTATCACCTTGAAGCATTAGGCATGTTTTTTAGCTACAGTAAGCTGAGCAATCTCATCTTATTTGGGATTCTTTGGGAAGCCAGTATAGAGGACAAAGGACAGGCTTGATGTGCTTGCAGTAGTCTCTGCTGTTGAGGAGGCTTCATGAGCAGGGTTCTTTTTATGTTATTATAGTAGAAGTATTGTATGGGGCACTTTTCTCAGGCAAAGGTGAAGAAGGCAAACGCAGAAGTCGGAGGCGAGGTCACTGTCTGCCAGGAAGGAACCACAGATGGAAGAAAGCACTGCTCAGGGAGCTGGAAGGTCAGAGCCCAGGTGGGATTCGTCTCACCGGGCAGTGCTGGGGCAGCCGGATGCCTGTGCCTAACCTCCGCCTGCGACTTCCTTGCAGTCAGCAAGATTAATCGGCCCTGGATTTCCAAAGACGACTGATTCATCTACCCTGTCTTAGTCACCTGTTTTAAGAGGGGTGAATCGCAACACAAG
Source organism: Sagittarius serpentarius (assembly GCA_034782735.1). Classification (NCBI taxonomy): domain Eukaryota; kingdom Metazoa; phylum Chordata; class Aves; order Accipitriformes; family Sagittariidae; genus Sagittarius; species Sagittarius serpentarius. The sequence goes on along the minus strand of JAVKLA010000010.1, from coordinate 4,623,063 downwards.
GACTGTCAAGCATGTCCAGATGAGAAGTTCAAACTGGAGGATGAGCTTTTAGCCCGTTAAGTGGAGTTGACATGATGTCTGCTCACAAGTGTGAGTGAGGAATAAGCTCTTGTGAACAGTGGAGTGCACTGACCAAATGCTTTTATATACGTTTAGGTGAAGGAGACAGTATCATGGCTGCAAGTTCTCCATAAAGCTCTCGCCTGCTCACCAGCATAATTTCTATCTTGTTTCTTTACTTGCCTGTTTTCCATCCATTAGCTGATCTTATCTAAGTCTGGGCCGTGGTATCAGTAGTCATGAAGTTGTATATGGTGAAGGATGAGTAGAGCTCTGTGACATCTTTTGATCATATTACTGTCTTCTGCTTATGAATTTCCTCTGTTTTATCTGCTTAGGAAAATGAAAAGTACCTTCCCTCAGTTGCTGTCAGCCTTGTTAAATTCCCTTGTGCAGTGTCCTCAGATTTCCAATTCTTAGCTCAGGTATCCCGCTATATCATGTGGGTTTTTGTGAGTACTTATTTCTCTCTCTTCAAACTCCAGATCCCAGAATTATGCAAGCATCAGCTATCGTTCTGCTATCGTTCTGCTTTAACTGTGTCTTCCCTGCCTTCGCAGTTGCAAAGCAAAACTCGCATGTCTAGTACAGTTCCAATATTTACGCCACACTCTTTTCTAACTGAATAACCAGAAGGAACTGAGGACATTTCAGTAGTATTTCAGTTGTATTTTAATCTTTTTTAAGCACATCTCATCTCACGTATGAGAGCCAAATTCAGTAGTGTTGAGCACTTTCATGTCTCTATTGTGATTACGTACCGTGTGGTACCATGTGCATCATGCACACAATATATTCAGAAAGCTATATAAAAATGGAAGTGGTTTAGATCCTGTTTGTGCTCCTAGTAACTAATGTTTTGAAAGGTAGGAAGAATCTGATTTCTAAATCTAGTTTAATAGTTCAACAAATTAAATGAAAAAAACAGCAGAATAAAATTGAGAGGGTGAAATAATAAATCAAGGAAAAGAGAAAGGACTCATCCATCTGCACCATGGCTATGCTTTTGGAAAAGGAAAAGTTGAAAGCTTACAATGAACATACAATAGATGCACATTTATGGTATTTGGCATTCTTCCTTTGGATTGTGCTTCACCCTAAATGCATGTAAAATGAATACCTAGAATGATTCTTTGTGGCTTGGGATTTTTTCTAGTTTGTTTGTCTTATTTTTAATAGCTTATTTTTTCACTTTGAGATATTCTGCAAGCTTGCTTTTTCTCTGTAGCTATTTGTGGTGGTTACTTGAACTGATGACGATAATCGTAAAACCATGGTTGGTCTCCATTGTAAAATGTTCTAGTGCCTTTGATGGAGCGTCGGTCTTACTGTGCCGGGTAAATGTACAGATCGTGAAGTGATATTTCCTGCCTAAAAAGTCTGGTGATTTTTTTCAAAACCTGTGTTTAGTTTTGTCTTACTGGCTCGAAACGCAGGACTATATATTATAGCACCTCTCACATTGTTTTCCTTGTCTGGTGTTTTCTTGGTTGGCCAATCGCTGGGCTGTGTCAGTACCAATAACAAGTTAGCACCAGCCTGCAATGTTTATTCAAGTAAAATTTCACAGACTTTTTGTTTGCTTGAGCACTGCAGGACAGAAACCTTTTAGGTTCAAGCAAAATAATGTGCAGCTCTTCCAATTTGTTACGTATTTTTTACATATTCCTGCCAACTGTTGACAAATTTGAGGCGTGTTGACAAAGTATCATAATTTCACAAGGAAAATGCTCTTCTATTCCTTATTTTCCAAATAGCTTCCTTAGGATGCAATCCTGCAAACATACAAAAAATTACCATTTACTTTAAGTGGGCGAGTAACTCCAGTAAATTCAACAGAATTTACTGTTGAAATTACGTCCCTCATGCCCATCAAAGCCTATGGCAAAAATTCCACTGACTTCAGTGAAGCCTGGGAGCCTTGATACTGAATTGGGAGGCAAGATTTGTATTGGACACAAATGCTAAAAAAGTGATGTCTGCTTTCACTTAAGACTTGCAGGTCCCTGGATGCCCCAGCTTTGCTGAAGAACATTGAAAAAAGCCAGAAAGTTCAGTCACTGTTAGCTACCACCTGGCATTGTATTCGACTTCAGACTGCTAGCGGAGGTGGATTACAGACAGACCGGTGCTGGGTATGGCTGGTTTTGACCCATGGGGCTCCTCTCCAAACTTCCACTTTGTATAACTAACTAGGTGTAATTTTGAGAATTATCTGCTTACCCTTTCAGTCCAAGACTTCAAATATGGATGGAGGGAGCTCAGCTTTACTGTATTTTATCTTTCTCAGTTTTGTGGCTGAGAAACTTAAAAAGTAGTACCAAAGAACTAAACAAGAAGATATTTTCAAAAAAAGGGGGCATTTTGTGGGATCACTTGTGATCCTGGGATCCCATGTTTGGTTGGCTTGTTTTGCTAAGGTACATAGGCAAGCGTGTAGCGTTAAGCCCTGGCAAAAGGAACAGGGCACATCAGTTTAAAGATTTTTTTTGTTTCTGAAGTATCAGGTCTTTGGTTCCCTTTGAACAACACTGCATGAACTTAAGCTGCAGATTTCTTCTTGTCTCCCAATGAGGCGTTACCCAAACCCCCAGTTTGGGGAACAGAGAGGAGTAATTCAGGTTCCTCCCTTGTGAAACAGTGCAAGTCTCCTGCTAATCAGTTCCTCCCAGGCTCTTCTGAATGTTCTTCATTACAGAAGAGGAAAAGGGAGAACTTGAATAGTCTGATGTAAATGACATGCAAGGAAAAATAACTATAGGGAAAATGAAAGGCTATAACAGCATTTTTGTATAAGTGCGTGTATGCATATGTGTACATGGGATGGTTGTCCTCTGTCATTAATGAGAGCTGTGCATGCCGCTGGGTCACACACCAGCAATAACTTGATCTGCCCTAAGTACCTGACCACCTTGCTGCTAAATTAACCAGAGCACACTTGTGTGGGTTTTATGCTGGCTGCAGGGGAACAGAAAATGCCTCATCTGGTATAAATCCTAACTGTTCAGGCTCATTAGTATTTTCTGATGACCTGACTTTCTGCCAATGGAATAGCTTTATATTGAAGTGGTGTGGCATTTTTGATCCAGTACGAGAAGCTATAAAGCGAGATTTAGTGTCTTTCTGAACTGTAGCTTGATATGGGGCATGATGCCAGGGGTAAGGGTGGGAGCAAAGTCACTGACAGTCCCTTCAAAGTATCATCTGGTGCAGTGTATGCATTTTATTTGATCCATTTGGTGGGCGTACAGCTCAGTGTCGCGTTCACAATGAGACTAAGCCAGCAACTGGTATAGACGGATAGATGTGAGACTGAGAGATTGAGAAAGGTAGATACAGATAGATACATCACATGAGGTCCTGGTGGATGAGAAATTCATGCTTTAGATTCACTAATCTCAGATGTCTCCTGTCTAGGTATCATCAAATATGTTGCACTGTATCTTTCTGTAAGGACAAATGTCCACCAAGGACAGATTAAGGCCGGTAAACTGGCTGGATTCCTGACTAGACTGGAGTTTGCACCCAGGTGGCTGAGAGGATAAACTAGCAGTTCTCAGAGGCTCCTTGATGCCCATGGAATGCTACCTGATTTACAAACATTATTGTCACACTTTACCTGTGACAGCTTTAACTGGGGATGCTCTGCTAGTAGTGTAGTAGTAGGGCATTAACACTTTATGAAAAAGATACTGGCAAATGCTCACTAAGCAGTCTCACTATAGATACGTATGGCCAAGATGAAATTACTTAGATGCCATTTACCTGTTTTTCCTGTTGCCATTAAAAAAAGCAAACAAAGCGCTTGTATGCGCATTTGAACTATGACAATGGGCATCCACCAGCTACTGAAATAATTATTTAAGAGGCTGACGAAAAGTCTGAAGACTGCAAGCTTTCCGTGGTATTTGAGAATGCTTTAAGTTTAAAATGCTGGCTAGTAGATTTAAGGCTTAGGGAAAAACCTAGTCATTTCCTAGGGGAGTGTCTGAATACCATGTTTCACCTCAGAATGTGTATTTCCAATTGACTGCATCAACAACTGAAAGAAAAGGCATTTTGATGGATCCTTTATATATGTGATATTTCCCACCCATGAGTGACACAACTATACTAGGCAATGTTAAAGTAGGATTGGATATGCTAGGAAAAACTGTCTTTTTTCTGATAAAGATTATTTCATTCAAAGAACTGGTTTAAATTCTGCCAGAAGAGTCTGTATAAACTCCGTCTCCTGGAGTAGGGCTTGTGACTACACCCTGCAAAATACTGCCAGCTCCTTTCGCATGTAGTTCAATGGCTCAGTCGGGAGAGAAGCTGAGACAACTCCCTAGAGAGAGGCTGAAAGTATCCCAGATCATTTAAAGGGGATGTTAATGATGATCTATCTAATTATAACAACCTAAATATCAGCACCGTTGGCAATTTCATTTCTTATTATAGCATGGCAAAAAGGAGATAAACAGATTATTTATGCTTGTTCTGCGTGGAATGTTATGATTTCGGTGTCTTTATTGGATGCAGCCTGTTAGAGAAAGCGTGCTTTTCCCTGTATGCTCCCTGCCTGATAATTAACATGTATGGGGTGCTTTTAAATAGCAAACAAAGGAAGCTCACTCTGCTTGTTTGTTTGGTATGTTTATGGTCATATACCAAAACATCTCACACAAAACAGCAGCAGTTTAAATTTCTTGGACATTCTTATGAAAATGATGTTCATAACAATGACGCATTTTAATGCAACCATACATCTGAAGTCAAAGAGGGTAAAAGTATCCTGAACAAAAGTTTATGTTTAAGAGCTGGAGAGCTCAGACTTTGTATGTTGCCAGCCCAAAAGTACAGAAATTTTTGCAGAAACTTACATTCTTTTTATCCATGTGTAAAACCCAGCTCTTTGCCTTTGCTTTCCTTCACCAATCACAGCAGTTTAAAAAAAAAATAATCCTTACGTATTTAAGACGGCAGGGGATAAAAAAAAATCACTGGGCCTTGACCCGTTTGTTTTATAGTATGGCGTTCAAAAAAAACCTAGCGATGAATATGGTATAAATAGCTAGCTAGATTAGTTAGATTAGACATTCAGAGAAAGAGGATGGTGGATAAGAGATAATCTGCTAGAGCAGAAAGATAATCCTGATCACTAGGGATCAGTCCTTCTCCCACTGAAATCTAGCAAGATCCCAAATATTAGTAGAAGAAGTAGAAAGACACAGAGATTCCTTGCTAAGGACCGCCAGAAGGAATGATGCACGTCGAAGTCTGTGAAGGGCTACAGTGAGCAGCCTTAGAAAATCCAGACTCTTGAATGAGGGTTGTTATTTTGAAAAATCTGGATATTTGCTGACAATTTTCCATTTTTTTCAAAGGCCCTAATAACATATAAAAAATCCAAATAATGAAAGGCTCTAAAGCAAAACAAAAATTCTGTGAGGCTGGAAACTGAAATGTGTCAGCAAAAGAAATTCTGAAAGGGAAACTGATAGTGAAATTCATAAGACTAGTTTAATCTTATAAGATAAATGAAATGCAAAGAATTACGAGTAAGTAAATAACAAACTTCCCTGACTAATAATTTAGGTCTGCAATAGTAAGTTTAAGCATGTTCCAAAACATGACAGTGTCACGTTATACTGTCATTAATCTAGAAGGGTAAAAAACTGCAAGCAGACCGCAAGAAAAATCATGATATTGCCTCCAATTTTTTTATTAAAGTTCAGTAGTTTGTCTCCCAGTCTTCCTCCAGGAATATAGCAGGTACTATACCGCCTTTCTCACAGAAAAGTAAAAGAAGTCTAGCTTCCACTAAAGGCCTAAATTAGAATAGTGTGCAGTGGTGCATCAGTTTATAATTTTTTTCAAAACTAAGAGATTCCAACTAATGAGTTCTGCCCTACTCAGGCCCCATCCATACCATTTGCTTTCCCTACACCAATTCCCTGTTGGTACTGCAGGCTTTTGCCCTGACCTTTATATCCCTCCCAAATGTGGTCACCTCTACACCCCAGTTCTGCATCCCACCTTAGGCCATGCACCTTTCCCTGTACCCCCAGCTGCAACTTCTGCAGACTTTGAGGATTTTGACATGGTACCACCTCGTACCCTTCTTTTTCTTCCACCAGCTACTTCTTGAGACCTCTCGGCTGTACTAGGCAGCCATGCAACAAGGAGGTTGCATGGGTGGGAACAAGATGTACTGGCCAAGTTCTCTTGTCATGGGTACTGCATGAATGACCAGAAATCGGTGCTATTGCCCCCTATTCCAGTGCTCTAGAGGAGGTTGCCCCTGGGAAAGCACAGCAGATGTGTCCATTTCACAGAATTTATTCCAGTAAGGTATTTGCCTCTTGGCAAAAATGTGACTATCTGGATATCTTTGTCTGCTAGTGGCTGATCAGCAACAGTTAAGGCCCTTGAATGCATCCAGAGGAGTATTCACTGGGACTGGAGAGAAAGAGGAGGGTGGTGCAACTGGGAGTGGTGAGAAGATGGGCTTTTGGTGTGACTTAGTATCAGGTCTTTTGCATTGCAGCTTATGTCAGCAGAGCGCCTGCTCCTTCTGGTTGTGCTTTCCTGGAACAACGCATGCAGCAAAAAGGGAATATAAGCACACAGCCTGGGGGCCTGTAATTTTCAAGGCATAGGCTGAGAAGAAGTGGGGACATAATGTAGGCTGAAGAAATGCAGAAGTACTGTGTGTGATACAACTTACGGCAGAAATGTCCCGTGGTTGTGGTATCTTCTGTCAGAGAAATGGATTTTGGCACTGGCCAACAGGTCTTCTGCAAGAGCCAGTTCCTGTGTGCAGGGAAACATCATAGACAAGTCTCAGAGGTCAGTTTCTCTTGGAAGGGCAATCCAGATGTGTGGAAAAATCATTACATTTTATTAATATATAGTTTTTGTCTTGCTAGCGTGTCTTTCAAGTATGATTCCTCTGAAGCAGACATGAAAGATGTTAAGAAAGGCACCTCCCTAAACAGAACTGCCTATTTTCATTTTGTTTAGCTGAAGGGTCTTGGATGCTCTAAGCTTCTGTTACGCGCTTCATTGTCAAGGTGTTGAAACATTTACAATACTTTTCAAATGGCAAATGTCACCCACTCTCCGTCGTTTTTTATTTTCTGCTTGGCCTGACCATTCAGACAGGCACAGGCAAAAACCTTGGTTGTTGTTTCTGTGTTTCCCCTCTCTCAAGACTTTCACTGCTCAGAAATACGTCAGGAGTCTTTTTTTATTTTTCATAAGCAGAGCTCACAGCATTCTATCTGCTCTTTAGTTTTTAAAATTTCTTCTCTGTCTTAATTTTGATGTGAGTTGAGTATAGTGAAATGTTTGGGTTTTTTAATCTTAAATCAGAAATGTGTGCCTTGACAGAGCTGGTATAAATCAGAATTTAAAAAAAAAAAAAGTAGTATAGTTTTATGATTTGACAAGATGTCCAAACTGTAACGAAATAGCAGTTTCTTTTTTCCAAAGTCTAAGAGGAATACTGATTTGAATGGCCACCCTCAACTTAAAATCATGCCCCTGTTTGAACATCTTTTCTACCTATTGTTAAAAGTAGTATCTTAAGATCACCCATACTGAATTATAAATGGTTAGACAAGCAGGATTTTCTGCATTAATTTGTTTCTTTTATAAAGTAACATTTTGTATGTTGGTTAATTTCCCCTGTTACTTTTAAGGGATTTCATTATGCAGAGGGGAAAAAAAAGTTTAAGAAAAAAACTGATTGCAAAAATACAAAGAAATAGGCAACAGGCAGAAAAAGAGAGAAGGGAACTAGGGGCTGAAGGAATCATATAGCTCTTAAATGGATCTCTAAAGGGATGAGAGGTTTGCCTAGACATTCTGTACAGCCCCCCCCCCCCCCG
>JAVKLA010000010.1:4559288-4611352 GCA_034782735.1 Sagittarius serpentarius | reverse complement strand
GCGGGGGGTGGGGGTGGGGCGGAGGCGCCCCGAGGGTGTTGCTGGGAGCCGCCCCGGGCCGGCACCGCGGCCCGTGCTCGCATCGCGCAACTTTGAAGGATCCGGGGAGAGCGGATCCTCTGCGATTTTAATTAGGCGTAAAGTCGGGGTGTTGACACAACTCCTGCGCCTCCGGAGGGGCTCGCCGGCGCTCAGCCGCCAGTGCCCGCTCCCAACTCCTTCCACCACCTGAAGGGAAAAGGGAAAGGGACCCCTCCCGCCCCCACCTCACCCCCCCAAATTTTCTTTTTAACCCTCTGGTGCGTAGTTTTGATCCGGTCCTGTGGGTACGGTGTCCGTGGCCTTCTGCCAGTTTGTATGTAGATATATTTATGTAAAATATTTTCTCTCAGCTCCTTGCCAGCTGTTCCATATTTTCCAGCTGCCACTTCAGTTTGAAATGATGGACTGTACGGATCTCAAAGAGCCTTTTAGTCAAAGGTACGGATAGCTGTCCGTTTGATATACAGTGTCACGTTTTAGAGGCTACTTCGCTAAAGCAGTATTAGGTAGCAACCCACAGCAAAATACTCATAGCCGTCGCACCCCTGCTACTCCCCGCTTGATTTTCAAGGCTCAATAAACGTGAATTTTTAAGCTTCAGCGTGCAGACTTCGTTTCTTTTGTGTGTGCTACAGAAAACCTTGGAAGCAAATTTTTTTTGAGGCCTTAAGATATGTGGCCGATTAAATCAACAAACATTTTTAAGAGGCCACGGCTGCCCCTCTTTCTGTGCATGATGTGGGTATCTGTTTTGAAACCGTTTAAGTCAGTGGAATAGTGAGAAAGCACTAAGTTTGTAACACAGAGAAAATTGTTTTTGATGTGGTGTTCAGCGAGATTACAGATTGAAATTTGCAAGAACTGGCCTTAAGTAGTTTGAGTATTTGTGCAATTGCATTGTAATTTGGAAAGGTGCCTCACTGATTGATTCCTATAATTATTTCATTTAGGTCCTTTATTAAAAATTAATAATGATCTGACAGTTTCTTAATTACATATGTCATGATTATTTTGAAGGAAGACGAATGCAGTGTTTTAAAAGTAAAGTAACCTTAAAATGTAAAAATTGCCGTGTCCACACCACTGTATTTCAGTTGAGGAAATATATGTTAGAAGTAATGGTGAATGAGTTTAGCAGTGTAAACTGTAGGCAGCCTCCTAAGAGTTTGTTTATATAATGAAGGTTTGGGTTTAACTAGCTAGTATGTAAATACTTTCAGTTTGGTGTATAGCCCAATTCTAAATACATAAATAATAGTAACTATGAGAGAAGGCTGTTTTAAGGGGGAGGATTATTTCTTTAAAAGCAGGATTATGTGATTTTGAATGAGTAAGAAGAATGAGTAAGAAAAGAACTCCCTCAGTGTATATATATTCTTTTAAGCAGCAGTGGAACTAAAACTATGGCTTAAGGTGCCTAAATGAACGCACTCTTGCATTCCGATGATTGCACATGGTTTTCAGTAGGACATGCTGTTTTCCAAAGCATTTCTGCGGAAGTACTACAAAACAAAGACATCACCTGCATTTTCCTGCTTAAGTGGTGTAATGTTTTTGGCTTGAGAAGGCCTGCGGTGGCCAAGAGAGTGTTTACTGCTATAAGTAGTCTTCTATTGTGAAAGATAAGTTGCCCATTTTCAAACAGAAAAACATTTTGTAACTAAGAAATTAAAGTATCGATGGTTATAAATAATTTCTGTTTATTTTGGAATCGGTGTTAGAGAAAACAAAATACTCAAGTTTTGAGATATCATTATAATTTGTTCATCTTGCAGATTACTTAATTTTTTAACAAGATAAATGTGTGCATTTGGTACTGACCCATAAAAGTTTCCTTTACACTTCCTGCCTTGTTTTTGGGAAGGCTATTCCATTACCTGCACTTGGTAGCACGTTTGAATTTCATCCTGTGTATTCAAGGAAGGAATGGCATATTTTTGTGTTGCAGAGTGTTAGTGAAAAGTTAGTCATCTTTGCCTGATAAATAAGGAATCTGATGGTTATTAAAGCAGGATTTATTTGGAGTTATGGAAGGAAGCAGTTTAATGATCAGTGTTGCATGCACTCAACTATATGGAGACAGTAATGTACAAAGAAAAAGCAAACTTGAAGGAAAAGTGAATCAATGAGTCATGAAATCCTCAGGAAAACCTTAGTAATGGAATGTTAATGCTTTTAGACTATAGTAGATTATCTTAAAAGTCAGACTTTTCTTCTTTATGCAATTGTTGTAAATCCCTAGCTAAAGAATACTTTGAAGAAGGCTTTAGTTTTTCTGGCACTCATATTCTGTAGTCATTCTGATTGTTTTGGAAGATTCAAGAAATTTTCTGCCAACTTGCAGTTAGGCAATTAAAACGCTAAAATGGCTACAGAGGAAGCTTTTTATTCAACAAAAGGTTCAGCTGTAATAATGATTTCAAGTTGTCTTTTAACCATAGGTTTTTATAGACGTCCTCCCTTTAGACTTTGTCATTTTTATAAGGGAATTGATTTGTTATACTTTAAAATCAAATAAAATGAGACAGAATAAACAAAAATAGGGCATGGGTGCTGCTGCAAACTTTTCAAGTTCTTTGAGTGCATTTTTCATCTTTACTTTTATTTGATAGGTCTGTGAAATAGAGCTGTAGACTGGCAAAGACTTTAAATGAAATTTCACACTTTGATGATTTTTTTAAACTTTGATATATTGACAGCAAAAGGAGCTGCAAAGCTTTTATATAACTTGAGCAGTAACGCCAAGCAGCAGTCAAACGTCTCTGTGCATTTGTGTTTAACTGCAGAAGAAAAACATGTCCATGGGCAGTAGAGGGTTCTTATCAACTCCCTAATCCCAGATCCCAGCAAACCTTGAGGGCATGCCTCAGATCTTGCTGAAATCATTGTAGACTCTCACAGTTTTCAGATTAAATATGCTATGTGTTCCTGGCTCCAACAACAGTTTTATGAGCTCACTAAGCTTCCTGTTTTAAGATCCTTTTCTGAAGTTTTTAGGAGCTGCTAAAGGCGATGCTGTCTATGGCAAGTGGTACTTGTTAATTTAGAGACACTTTAGATATTTCATTCTGTCTGTAAAAATAGCCAGAATTGCTATTTTCAAATTGGAAGTCGAGTTGCACTGAAAAAAAGAGCTCCTTTAAAGAGGGATTCTGTTGTTTTAATGTGTTTGTCAGTACACAAGGTTACAAAGTTTATACGAGGCTTCATTTGTTTTATGGGGGCTTGACTTTGACTGGGCTCTTTAAAACGAGACTTTTCAGTTGTAATTCTAAGCACAATGCAGCTTTTAGTACGTAATTTCTGAGCCTCTTTTAACCAATTGTGTTTGTAGCAGCTCATTAAACATACCTTTGAAGTTCTCATTCTCCTTTAAGTGTCAAAGAAGGGAAAATGTATTCTGCCAAGGGTGAATTTCTGTGAATCAGGTAGTTAACCCTGGGATTTATTGACCCATCTGAACGAATGGTGTTGCACCTCAAATTCTGGGTCCAGTCGTCTTTTCTCGCTGCTAAAGAGTTAAGTCTTATGTTTTATTCACTGTAATCATGTTTATGTATTTGGTGTAATAGTTTTAATTAAAAAGGAAAATACTGATTGTCCAACAACATGTGTCATGTTATTCCCGAGAGAACTTGAGCCAATTTTGTGCTTAAAGGTTATTCAATGAATGAAATTTTGAAAGCCCATTTGTCAAGGTACTGCACGGTTTCTGTTAGTTTTCAACCCCCAAATTCATTGTCTGCATGGCCCAGTCATTAGTCATCAGTGTATTAGTGCTGCCTTCAGGCAATGCTGCCCAGCACTTCTTCACACCATTATAGCTCTAAAAGTGTACTCTGCCGACTTGTAGAATTACTGCTCTGGTTTCCGCTTGGCTGGGTTTGAGGTAAGTCCCCTCCCTACCTTCCAGCTCACTCTAATCCCTCCTTTCTTTTAAGGCCGCTTTCTGCAGAGATTTAGGGGAAAACTTTCTTAAAGATTGTGCTGGCATCATACTGTGGTTTTGTTGTGGTATGCGCAGTACATATAAATTGTACCTGCATTACCTTGAAAGAGTATTAAATTGGCTGCTGATCTGAAGAGTTGGTTTCTCGCTCTTTTTAAGAACAAAACGAGACAAGACAATACACTGATCTTAAAAATGCCTGCAAGTTTATTTAGATTACAAGGGACGAACTAATTGGGATAGAAATGCGTTTGTCTCTAGTTGCTGGGTGTCAGAACTGATAGTATCAGAATCCACTACCAAGAGATCTGATTGAATAATTTTCTTAGCTGAACTTTCCACTCTAATGTCGTTATTTTTTGCACCGATTACCTAGACAATTAATCCTGTTTTTTTAAAATGATGCTCAAAATGCTGCTGTATTTTTTTGGTATGTGATTTTTAGGTCAGGGCTAAAGGACCCAAGTAACCTTTTGGTGGTTTAGAGCTGAACCTCCCACAACTATGTTTGCTGCTTTGTAAGATGCTCTGTTTTCTTTGCATACGAATCCCTTAATGTCAAGAAAATCAACTGCGTGTAAAGAATACTTCATCCGGCTGCCGAGAGAATGAAGCCTTCATTAGACAAGATGTATGAATACCTGAAACCAAATAGTCAGAAACACAGATCAAGTTGGTGTCACTTCAGTACAATGTCTGCTGTTCTGAACTGCGTATATTAAAATGAAATCCTAGCACTACCGATTCTTAACTAACAGGACATATGGTTTGGTGTGGTTTTGCTTGGCTCTTCAATTCACTATGGATGTTTTTTTCTGGGAAAATAAGACAGCTGTATAATTCTATGATTGCACTATTTGAACAGGGATAGTGGATTGTGAAGTAATTTATACTGCAGCAGTTCATGGTTGTGCTGTTGTATTTTGTCAAGTTACAAAAACGTGAAGGAATCATGATGCAGTTTTACTGCTACTATGAGACAGGTGTAAAACCTAAAGTAAACTGTAAAAGCTGAAGATAAAGTTTTATAAAGTACCTTTCACACTTGAAGTTCTTCCTGGATATATGGAGCTTTCCTAGCTCTTTTACGTGTTAAAACATCTGTGTTGGGTTAGAACATGAAATTCTGGATGAAGGCATCCCTTAACCTGAGAGTACGCCGAGGAGATAAACAGGCTTCCAGGAATGGGACTGGTGATGAAAACATGGCACTTTCAAAAACATTCTACTTGATTCCTTTAATCTTGTGTTAAAATGCTAATTGTAAAATACGGAATACAGTCTTTTCTTCTTTCATTTGCATATCGTAAGCTGGAAGCAGAAGGCACATCTTTGCAGTAGATGTATATTAAATATATTCTTCCTTCAGCTCAGTTCCTGTATAGATTAACATTGATACATAGATCTAGTTTTGATTCTAAGGAAACTTCATCTGTTGGCGATTGATGAGGTAAAGCAAAAAGTGTGAAGAAAGTGGTCATGCCATTGGAATTCACGTTTAGCTCTGGTGCTCTAAATTAGAATATTTCTGCTTTTTTTCTGTGGCAGTTGTAGTGACTTCTTATTTGATGAACTAAATAAATCGTGGTGCAAAGCACACTCACTACAGATGTTTGTAATTTGCTTTACCAAGCTGTTTGTTGACAAACTGGCAAGAAGGGAAAGAAGAAAACATCCTATATCATCACCGTAAGTGCTCCTAGTGCTAGTAACAGTATCAGCAGAGGAAGTCATAGGGTATGTTACCAACACAGCAAGTCTTGCTGGTTGTCCTCCTCTCTGCATATTCCCGTCCTTTCAAATCTTGAGCATATGAATGCTCCAATTCAGGTTTCATAAAACAAGTGTTTTATAGAAGGAAGTCACTGTGCTGTTACTGAAGCTTGTTTTGGATTTAGTGCTGCTGAATTCCTGAAGAAAGATAGGGGCAAAAACTGAGTGTAGGCTTGGTAAGGAAGTTTGAAGTGTCACTGCTCATTTTAACCTATTGCTACAAACAGTAAAGTCCACAGCAGATTTTTTTTTTCCGCCCCTGTGCTAATTCTTTTACAGCTAATCTTACTTTGACATAATTATTAGAGTTTTTCCTGCTGCAGAATTTGAAGCACAAGGACATGCAGGATTGCAAAACAAGCAGTAACACAGCTTACGCTGAATTTTCTAGCAATATTAGGCGGTTTAATTGGCAGGAGTTCTGATTTCTTAAGGGTAAGTGCATTACCGGTTTCAAATCCAACCCCCTCCCCAAATATATTTACAGATTTGGAGACTTGAAAAATATGTAGCGCTTTCTATTTTTTAAGAAATAACCTTTGTTCTTTCCATTGTCTGTATTTAGATAGTTTGTATGTCAAAATGAGGAATAAAGAAACCCAGGACCATGTGATTAAAATAACAAATGCTTATATGCAGAGTTAATGACCTGGTTGGTTGGTTTGGTTTTGGTTGTGGGGTTGGGTTTTTTTTGGGGGGGGGTTGCGTTGGGGTTTTTTTTTTTTTTTTTTCATTTTAAAGCTCAGTTACCTACTCTAAAGACTCTTGGATAATGAATGGATTATGAATTTTTACCTCAGAGGATACATCACGTCTGAAATGTAAAGCCACTAAGATGTGTTGTTAAGTTCTGGCTCTGTATCCCTGAGTTTTGTGTTCGCATGTCCCCAAACAACAACTTCTGTGAGGGATGAACTGGTTCGATATGGACAGTTTGACCCAAATCCTTAAGTGTTTTTATCCCTTAAATTCTGTTTATTGGGTAAGAAGCTATGAATCACTTCTTTCCTGGCAGAAAGCTGTTTTATTTAGATACAGAGTTTAATCTGTTGAAGTGATAGTAAAAACATTTAATTGGGGTTATACTTAACAGCTTTCTAAATCCTGTAACAAAAGTATAATCTACTTGTAAGAGTATGTGGGTGATGTGTATTAAAAGCAACTGAGGTGCTGCCTCAGTAGAAGGTGCCACTTAATGATCCTACTGTATGTGTATGTTTTCAATATTTTCAGAACCTTGGTAATCCAGTTTATCTCTAGCAGAAAGATGTAAGCAAATGTAATTCCTGTGGAGTCGAGCCTTTATTACACTTGATCAGTAGTTCAGTGTATGCCATAGAATAGTTTCCGCACTTAGGATCTTAATCACGAGGATGCTAATAGCAGTGCTTTGCCTAGCCGATTGCCTTTGTGTTTGTGATTCTGCATTATTGTTGCTACGAGCTATTTAACCTATCAGGAACAGATCAGATCATCATTAACCAGGCTTTAGGTCTAGTTGTTTTTCTGTCTTTATGGGAGGAAGAAATCAAAGGAATGTAACACAGGAAAAGACAGCAGATAGTAATGAATTTGGAAAGATTGTATTAATGCATGTGGTGCCCTATAACTTGGGGTATTTTTAAATTTCAAGCAACAAAGCTGTCTGTCTGATTCTGCTGGGTTTTTTTTTTGTTGTTTTTTTTTCTTTTTTCTTTCTAATTTTACTTTGCATTTCAAAACAGATTTAGGAAAAGTATGTGGTTAGCAACTAGTGCATTTATAGATAATGCATGTAATTTAAATGGAGATAAGTATTGCAAAGTATAAGATACCTTTTTTCCCCCAACTTAATGGCTTGCTGTGGTTTTATGTATAGTGGATATAAGACTATTATTTGTGCTCTTTATATTGGTCTTAGTCTTATTGTGACCACTTGTCTCAACAGGGAAGAATCCAAACAAAATTTGTCCAGGAGTAGTTAATGGCGGGGTTTAGCTTACAAAGAACTGAGAAAAGATAAAACTATTTCAGAAATGTAAAGTGTTTAGATTAGTTCCTATAGCTATTATAAAAATGGTGAGATGTACCAAGAGGTTAATGTTACAACTGGAAGATATTTCTTAAAATGTCTGAGCACTTGTGTATTTTTCAGTAAGTACTGTCAGGGGTGACTTTGTCAGTGCAGCTTTGCCAGCAGGTTTGATGGAAAGCAATGCTGAAATCTAGGTGGGTTTTGGAAGTTAAATGTACCTGAATCAAGCCTGTATAAATCAGTGTGAAATAGCTCCCATATAATAGCATAAGATTGTCTCACGTAAATTTTGCATGTGAATGTATCTGAACAAGACAGATTTTTTTTTTATCCTTAAATAATCCCAAGGAATGGTGTAACCGGTTTTGATAAAATTGATAAAGGGTCCTTTATGGTTGAGAGAGACTGTAATTTCCTGGTTGTTCTTCATGCCTCCCCTCGTGTTTTTCACTTTCATACAGTTGTGCTGTTTAAGATGTATTGTATCCCCAAAGACTGCTTCCAGTAGCGTGGATCAAAGTAGTACCTATGAACACCCTAACTACCCAGAGTCGTTTCTGAAAAATTAAACATGCTATGTTTGCTTGCACGCTGATTGGGGCACTCTGGTTGCTGATAGCAATCAGTATGAACTTCCCTACTGCTGATGTAATGATGATGAATGCTGTGACACTGCTATTTCAGACAGCTCTTCTCAGCGGATGCAAACCACTTGTTAATGAATTGAATACAACTACAGCAGCATCGAATAAAACAGGGAAAGGATTTTATATTTTTTTTAAACCCAACACATTAAAAAATACCCCCTCTAAAAATATAACAAATAAAGGCAGAGGAAGGTTTAAGTTCGCAAGAAACATAAACCAGTCTAACGCGCAAATTGAGAATTTTAGATGCTGATTCCTGCCCAAGTGGTTAGACTGAAGCAAGTAGTCTTGTTGAAGTCAGTGAGCCTATTCCTAGGAATAAAGATTTGCATAATCTGGTCTTTAAAACTAACATATGCAGTATAAATGCAATGATTAAAAAAGTAACTCAGAGAGGAAAAGGAGCACAGAGCTGCAGATCTCTTGGAAAATGTTCAGAAAGGGTCACGTTCCCTCATCTTCCAGGCAGAGGGCTGCTCCACTGGTTTTGGTTAGTTGGCACTGTGAGTAAATGAACAAAAAGATTTTTTTTCTCCCCAGTATAGCAATATGATTATTTTTACTACTGTGAGGCACAGTTTTATGACCAGCATACGTAAGGACCGGAAATTATATAATTTCAAATTGCTTGAAAGAATTTTTTTGTTCGAAATAAGTTTCCAACATACTGTCATTTGTTGACACTCTTTTTAAAAGAGACAGTTTTCCTCATTTAACTAATTCGTCCCAGTAGCTTGTTCCTAAAATTCCTCCAATTTAATATGCAATTGGTGAAAGTTTACATTCATGATTTAAAAAGAAGAGACACACCTGCAGGCAGGTTGCTGTTTTAAGAAGGATTAAGTTTAAAATGGGGATCTGGAATTAATTGTGCAGTGGGTTCAAGCTTTAGGGAAGGTTCAAGCATGGTTGAATGGGAAAAAGCCATGAATGTTTGCTTTCACGAAGGAATGTTTATCCCTCTATTTACCTATGAAAGTTCAGGCTTTCGCCCCTATACTGTTATAGCATTTTCTTGCCATTCATATGCACATGGAGATGCTGGATAGCCGACAGAAACTAGCTTTCTGGTTTCCTGAAAGCAGAACTCCTTTTTACAGGATAGATACATACTGTCTCAGGCCTGGGGACAGCAACAGGGAAGTCACTGACCCACACGCTGGGGAGAGCCGTGCACAACATAATATAAGCCACTTCATCTTTTAATGTGAAGACGATGTCAGGCTGGCCGATTTTCAGAATGCTTTTTGATGGGGATTAGCAGCGAGTGGAAAGAAATCTTCACATCGTCCTGAACATTTTTTTTTGGTAGACTGCAATTCTCATATTTCAGTACAATTTCTGAGAGAAAATAAGAATCACAGCCAAAATCAAGGAGAATGATTCTAGAAGGCATGTGTGTCTGGTTTGTGTTTTCAACTGAGGCTTAAGTTAGTTTTCAGGAAAAAAAAGGTTTTTGGGGCACCATACTGATTTCCAGTTGACTGCTTCCCTATCGGGCATGCTTAGCAAAACATACCAAAACACATCCCGCTAACTGTTAGTCCTGCCATCTCTCCTGGCTTTCCTTACTCTCCCAGCCACGCATACCACCATGTAGTTCATACAGCACTGGAGTGTAACTGGAGCTGCTGGAATTCTTGCAGATGCCCTTGACACACGTGGGTGGGTTGGGAGTGGAGGAAGGAAGGCACGGGAGGAAACGTCTGCAGCGCCGGGGCCATTGGCTCCTGCTGTGGGGTGTAGAGCTGAGTAAGAAAGTTTACTCTTGTGGTATTCCCTCTTCCACGCTGACATGAATAAAAGCAGCCCTCTGAATGTAAACTAAGCAGACGTGAACCAGGACAGGTACCAAGAGCAGATGTTTATATTAGCTCGTGGCCAATTCTGTAATTTTCTGACCAAAAATTCACTTTAAGATGCTACTTTAGGCCTCTGTTCCGTACCATTGTCCACACTAGGTAGCGTAAAAGAGGAGAGCGATAGTGGTGGGAAATGTGGAATTATGTCTGCTAGTCTTCCCTCCATTAAAGAAAACAACCCCAAAGCACCAGAAAAAATTTCATTGGTAGGCTGCTGGAGGAAGGAAAAAAAACCAAACCAGCCAAGAGAATGGATGGATGCCAGTCTGAGCAGACACATGTTGCTCTTGAAGTGCAGATGATCCAAAGATGCCTTTTAGGAGATTAAAGCTGTGTTAACTCCTTACAGTACCTTCATCTCCTGTTTCTGAGCAGTGGTAGGATCAGATTGTAATGGAGGTCCTGTCCTGCTGTGGTGAAGAGGAGAAGGAGGTGGAGGCAAGTGAGGGCTGCTTGCTCATAGCTGCACAGACGTCTGTGTGGCACGAGGCAGTGGAACCGCTGTAGATACCTGTCATCCTTTTTGTGACCTTCGCCCAATGTTTCATGCCACTCCACTGGCCTTGTGAAACGGGCAGAGCATGTGGCCTCTTCCTTTCTAGTTCAGTAGGGAGCATAATTGTTTCCTTTCATGACTTTTCACCAAAAGAAACAAGCTTGCGAACCAAGGACAGAAGAAAATGGGGGACAAGTTCTCTAACTTTCCTCTCCAAGCTCTCAAAGTCAAACCCTCTGATGTAAATGAAGATGCTGCCTGAATAGCAGACTTGGCCCTTAGAAGGCAAAACCAGAAGAAAAATAACCACTACTGAAAATGTATAGCTTTTTAAATTCCTTTAGAGACAGCATAGGAAGTTACTCTTTTTAGAGGATATTAAGAAACTCAAAGGAGGGTAGTCTGAGCCCAAGAGGGTATATCGAAGGACTCACTCATGCAGTGGCCGGAGGCTAGGTAGAGGCAGATTTTGGTGTTCATGTGGCCAGGGCTGTACGGAGAACACCAGCATGTTCTTGTCGGTGTGCGGTGAACAGCTTGGCAGCAGTGCCAGCTTCCCCCCAGTTTCTGCCAACGCAAGGGACTGAAAAGCCTGATATACATGGTAACTGATCAAAGCTGGGGATGCTCTTGCATGAGGTGTGCAAGGGGAAAGGGGGAGAAAGCACATGAGAAATTTGGAAAGGTGCAGTTTACAAAGCTTATATGAGATCTCTCCTCAAGGAGATTTGTGCATTGCTGGGTACAAGTGAGGGCTGTTGCAAGTTGAGTAGTTAGATCTCTCCTGCTTCCTATTTGAAGAAACCTGACATTCCCCTTCGTGTTCTGGTAGGAAGTCCTTTCACAGATGACAATAATATTTATAGCACTTTCAGTACTTTGAAAGTACTGTTAGAAGTACTCTTCCATGGCAGACAGAGCTTTTATTCCTGTTTTTAGCAGGAGCTAAACTTAAGGGAAGAAAAATGCCTTGCCAAAGGTTAGACCAGTAGGTCAGTGGCAGAGAGTCTCTGATATCTAGTCCAATTCCCTGGCCGTGCTGCTTA
Source organism: Sagittarius serpentarius (assembly GCA_034782735.1). Classification (NCBI taxonomy): domain Eukaryota; kingdom Metazoa; phylum Chordata; class Aves; order Accipitriformes; family Sagittariidae; genus Sagittarius; species Sagittarius serpentarius. The sequence continues at coordinate 4,599,523 of JAVKLA010000010.1, read as the reverse complement.
GCTAAATAATGATTCATTTAGTGATTGGGCTCTTCTTTGATCCCTACTGTATAACAATGAGGCTTTGGAGTGTTTTATTGTGCTATTAAAAAGAACTCCTACTAGGGAGGTGGGAAGGAGAGGTTTACTAGACAGCTGTGTTTGTGATGAATTGGCTTTGTAGCCTTTTGGGGGGTTTGTTTTTTTGTTTGTTTTTTTTTTTTGGGGGGGGGGTGTGAGAATTGGGGAAACAGTTTGTTAATGTAATTACACTTCATTATAGTTTACTTTGTGGCTTGTTATGAAGCCTTTGGTTTTTTATTTAATTTAAATGTTGTTCCAGAAGAGTGCAACTTCCTTCCGTTTCAGATCCTTTTAGCTAATGACTGCGGTGCTGCTTAAAGCTGAAAACACTCTCTTTGCGGTTGCATAGGATCACGTTGAAACTACCGAAGTACCTAGGTACTTTGGTTCTAAGCATGGTGTGTGCTGAGTATTGATGATTTGTGTAAAGCTTACTTGGACAGACTGGCATGCGTCAAGTTAAGCTGCAGCCCAGTGCTTGGAAAGGCTTGTGTCCTTCGCAGCCCAGGATCCCTGGTGTGGATACTCTGCTGCACAGGCAGTGTTACACTTTCAGAAGCTTGTGGGCTTCTTGGGTTTATGTCAGAGACATGAAAGCTCCGAGAATACGGAGAAGTGATCTGCGGGGTATAAAATGAATGTATCACTGGAGATGACACTGAACAGCCAGGAAAGGCAGAGTAACCAGACACACACCTCTGCAGAGTTTTCCATTTTCGGTGATTTCGTGCAAAAGAAAGTGATCTCATTATCTGCCACCAGCAGTAATATTTGCCTTTCTCTGTGGTTTTCAGGGTGTTGCTCCAATGCACTTTTGTTTGAGTTAGATTTCTGAACAAACAAAGTGAGAGTTGTTTACATGTGTAGGACAAGGTGTAGAGATAACCAGGGTAATTCTTGCTGCAGCGTGTTTGGGTATCGTGACTGTTGAAATTTAAATATTTGGCTTCTGTAGTCAACATGAAGGTCTATCTTGATTTCTTTTGCATTATTCCAGAGTGCTCTGGATATAGGAGAAAAATACTGGCTTTTTTTCCCCTGGGTCCATTAAAACCCAACAGGCTTGAAAAAAATGGACCTACCCATCAAGCAGTGTAGTGGTTTGTGATGCTGATTCTCTTTAAAGGCAAACATACTTATTTTTGCTGTTAGTGTTTCCTTAAATTCCTCAGGAATTCATGCATGTAAACATGATTTGATGGGCATCCAGAAATGGCCTGTGGACTGCTAATTCAGTTGTGCTGCAGGCTCTTCTTCAGGTGAGAGGTGTGAGAGGTTTTGGGCTAAGCTTTCAAATATTATTTAAAGTTTGTGACTCTCTTGTTTCATTCAGGTATTAGTACAAGGAGAGCTGAAGTAATGAGAAGTCATCATGGAGGCGCAGTCCCATAGCTCTACCACGACAGAGAAGAAAAAAGTGGAGAATTCCATCGTGAAATGCTCCAGTCGAACAGATGTCAGTGAGAAAGCTGTTGCCTCCAGCACAACTTCCAATGGTGAGTAACAGCAGGGATTTACTAGCAGCCAAACCGACAGTAATTTTATGTTCACTGCATTCCTTGTGAATTGAACATTTGCACCTGGATCAGTATTTGTTCTAAGAAGGCTAAAGAAAATGAACAAGGCGGGGTGGTGGTGGTGGTAGAAAGTGGTAGGATACAATAAGGCCTGTTTTGGTATCAGGCATAGTCTTTTTCTTCCAGATGTTCTAATTTGAGATGTAAATATGCTAAGTTGTTTATTATAGGAAGTTCCTGGTTTTGGCGTTTTGGAAATTGTCTTGATCAGCCTGGCAGGGCTTGCGAGTGCTTTGCGTTTGGCCATTGAAATCTCTTACACTAGTTAGATAATTAGTTATTACAAAAGAGAGAGAAGTAGCTCTGTCAAAATTAATGGCAAAGTTTTTCTTTCTTCTCTTCTTTTACAAATAAACTTGCTCCTCGCAAAAACCTGCCCCCACCTCCCCAAAGTTCTTTAATGGCCAGGGACAAAACATCGAGCTAAGAGTGTATCCTCCCGTGAATTCATTTCAAAGTTGTGAATGTACAGCTTGTAGATTTGAAAAACTGGAGTAGTTTGCTTAATTATCCCCAGAGATTACCTCACTTTGCAATTTTACGTATTCTCTGCCTCTCCGGAGAGTATGTAATCCCAGCCCTGGCCCTTTCATTGTTCAGTGTAAGCAGGCTGAGTGTATTGGTCCCTACTAATGCAAAACTCCCTTTGAATTAGGAAAGAAAATTACTTGAAAAGGTGTGGGCAGAGTTTAGACCTGTGGATTTTGGATAGCTGCAGATTAACTTGGCTTTTGCAAATCGGTCTAATAATGGCTAAAACCAGAAGATGTAATTCTGCATGTTTTGGAGTCCTGGTGTATTCCTGGCAAAATGTTTTCTGTTCACCCTTTCTGCTTCCATCATGCTCATTCACCTGGGCTTGTGGTCCAGGTCAGGTTCTCACTTTGATATCTTAAAGAAAGGTTTCTGCTTTCTCAAAGAAACATATGTCTCTCACTAGACTAAAGCAGAAAATACATGAACCCTACAGCCATACTAGAGGGGAATCCCTGTGGGTCAGTAAAAATTAGATGGCACATGTCCCAGTATCCTTCTGTGTGACTAGACTTCAGATTCAAAGCAAACTCAGCACCTGCTGACCTACTAGTTGGAGTTGATCCCCACGAGAGTATAGAAAGTCTTGAGCAGCTATGGAAAAAGTTGCATCAGTTTTCTAAGGCATAGGAAATTAGATCCTCAGCTGGTGTAAATCAGCACAGATCTGTTGCTATCAATAGAATTACAGTGGTTCACATTAGCTGAAGAGCTCTCCATTGTATTTTTTTTTATTAATAATAGGATTTTCCACATTGGCCCAACTTTTCAAACAGATGCACACTTAAACACATATGTGTATTCTTTGATATGTCAGGGGTTTGTACTCAAACTTGATGTTGGCACATACCTCTGTCTGTTTGGGCTGGCTTTAACATTATCGTTAAAACATTTAGATTTAGAGGGCTAAAAATAAAGCCTTCAAGATGTTTTTGCCTAATTCTGACACTGATTTAGCCTGTGGTCAAATAATTTTCTTTCTCTGTTCCACCTATCAGCTTTAATGGTAATATTAGTTCTTAACTACCTGCTTCATCTAGGTGGTGTATTACTGCATGTCAGGGCATCAAACTCCCCAGAGCTGGAATGTTTGTAAGTGTAATGAATGACTAGACATTTTTGTCGCTGGAATTGTCTTCTGCTAATAGAATGAGATGCTAATGTAGTACACATCCGGGGGCCTGAGGCTGCGTTTGGTTAAGGTAATGACAGTTACTTTTGTTTTCAGTGGGTAAGGATTGGTCTTGTTGGTCTTTGAATTTAGGGAAGTCACCAGGATTAGAAAGGTTTGGGTTTCTAATCTACCTTCATGTATAACCAAGCAAATGGCTTTCCAGAGATACAGGGTTGGGCTTCAAAGGGATAAAAAATTCCATTCCTTACTGGATATGAAAAATTTCCTCTTAGTGTAGAGACTCCATAGAGCATGTACCAAAACAAATACTAATACCAAAACTTTAGGAACTTAAACATGAGTTTCACTGTTGCAATGTTTTAAAGTTTTGCTTCTTGCAGATGTGATTGATTGTCATGATAATGAATTTTGGCTACAAGGACCAATTTGCATGAAAGCTGGAGCTTGCATCGCATTTGCATCTTTTGTTTTTAGTGCTGGAATGAGTATTAACTACAGGATCATCATCAGTTGATATAAGACACCACTTCTAGAAAACATGCAGCTTTTGTTGATTCAGTGCCTCTTTTTTGCAGAGAGCTGTGGTGATGTTAAATGGTTGTGATTTGCATTTGAATGCTCTGTTAAACAAGGTAAGGTACCCGTAAAAATAACAAAAAAGGCGGAATGTTTCTTACTGTTTTTATCAGAAGACTGCTGTCATTGCAGAGCAACATCTGCCTATCATACCAGTGTCACCTCGTAAGCACGTCTAGTATCAGTGCTTCTCTCTTTCTGGACAACACATTAATTAGCAAAGTTTGCAGGGTAATGTACTTGAGTGACAGCTGTCTGAGGTGTGATGTAGGAACTAGGATTTTCTCAGTAGCTCTGCTGTCTTCTGAAGAAGTCAGAACTTGGATGATAAATAGATTGAAAGCTGTTAGTTACAGGTTTTCAGCAAAGCTTACAATCACAAAGAGACAAAGAAAGTGTCATTATTTCAATAGCTCCCAAAACTGAGTAGCACACCCAGTAGCAGAAGCTATCTTAAAATGAATGTTGAGTCTGGAAAACTTTGAAATCATATGATGTGCAAACTGTTTATTGAAGAGCCTAGTGTAAACCTAGGGGCAAAGGAAAGAAAGTGGGAAAGGTGACCTGGAAGGGCAGCTCATGTGTTAACCCTAACTACACAATGCAAGTTACTAGGCCCAGACTTGTGGGTGCCCCATGGAAGGTACCAGCTGCGCTGTGGACTCAAACAATAAGCAAGCACGGGCTGTAGTTTACACGTTAGCTGCTTCTCCTGAGTTCCTGTCATTACTTAATACAAAAAAGTATTCTGCTGCACTCACCTAACTGCAAACTGACTGTATTGCTAAGATGCTTGTACTGTGTTAGATAAGGGCCTGCCAGCGTTTCCATTATAAGCCCCTAATTTCAGGGATTTATAACTAAGCCATTAAAATGTGCTCCAGGCCAAAACATGTGGGGAAGGTCTTAGTGCTGGAGCAAATTAAAACGTCTTTTAAAATACATGTGATCAAAAAAGTAAAAAAACCCCAAAACATAATTTGTAATGACTAACAAAAGTCTTTGGTGCACTTTGATGCCCAGTGGGCCTTTGTAATTTGGGACCATTCTTGCTTTGTTTTGCATTCAGTTTTGCAAGCTTTTGGTTTTTTCTCCTTTGTGTTTCGTTTTGTGTATCTCGACCAAACTGCACGCAGTTTACTAGGATACATTTCTTTGCAGATTGTTCCTTTTGCTCCTTCTTTGTTTGACTGCTATATTTACTGCTAGGCTAATATCCAAGGCGGGGAAAACAGCTAAAGAAAACTGCTAACGGAGATGTTAATTCACAAAAGGCTGCATAAATAAAAAGTTTGTGCTAGGGTATAAAGCAAGCTTACTTTTGTGTATCATGTGATTTGATAGCCTCAGACGGGTCTGCTTTGGCAAAGTAATAACAACATCAAATAAATACAATGCTTATGTCATGACCATGTCACTGGTATTACATTAGAGTAATGAGGCCAGTGTGCCGCACCACCTTGCTACCATGGTGCCGCGTTGTCAGGCCTTGTCTTCTCACACGCACATCCCTGCCACTCTTCCAGAGACGAAGCAGTAAGGCCCTGTTCCCTACCATGTCATGCACGAATTTAGGTCGTCATCCTGAAAGTTGCTGCATGCACACACAGGTTTCTATCGAGTAGTGCAAGGAATGGCTTTCTGAAGAGAGGTATCCATTGATGAACTCATTAAAATTAGTTCTGTGCTCCCCTTGGAAAGCCTTTGCCTGGTATTGCAGGTCATGAAACCTGCCTTGCTAGACCTCCGTTCGATAATATGGTACCGCCTGTAATTTCAAGTAATCTCAGGATTAAGAAGAGATCTTCAGGTGAGCGCTGTAAATGTTGCAGGAGTCTGCACGGTGACCTGCCTTGCTGAAGTGTGATCAACGCCAACACAGAGGCTTGTTCTCAGCTACTCCTCCACGCTGCTCTGCCGGCGAGCTGCCATGCCTCACAGCCTGGCACGTGAGCTGTCGCTGAGATCAGCAGTGCTCTAAGTCGGTATGTCAGGCTGAGCACTGCAGTGCCGGAGCAGAAAACTGCGCTCGCTCCCCTGCCTGCACAGCCATGCAGTACCCTCCTGCACCCCGGCACGGGGAATCGCCAGCCCTCCCGAGTCCCAGCATTGCCGTAAAGTCTTGAACTCCAGTCCAGCAAGTACTCAAGCGAACGCCTCGCTTTAGGCACTGGTCTAGCTCTTGTTGGCCCTAATGTGGGTATTTGCCTGCTTACAATTAGGCAGTTGCTTTAATGCTTTACCAGGCTGGCAGCTTGGACTCTATGCTCTGCTTTCTAGGTGAATCAGATTTATTGTTAGAGTACTTCCTAAGAGGTGTTGACCAAAAAACCCCACGCTAACCTAACACAGCCCTCAGCTATATGTGATTTATTTTTTTCACTTAATCTGTAGCATGGATATAATCAATTTTTTGCTTTATTTTCTAAGAAGTACGGGGAATTTCTGTGAGGCCTGAATTAATACTTTTACAAGGCAAAGCTGCACTTCACAGCATTGCTTGGAGAACATTAGGAGATAGTAATACTGTGTTCAACCCTGATTTACTTACTGTTTGGCTTGTGAATTTTGTTGGTGACTAAAATGCTTTCCTCTTTTGCACCTTTTGGCTCTAAACTGATGTTTTTAATGTTGCATTAAAACAATGCAGTTGTTGTATAGAGACTCCTTCAGTGTCTGACAGGCAAGCACTTACTTTCAGTTTGATGTGTTTTGTCTAGTTTCTGACCCATGAGCTTGTTCCAGTGTAATCTGATATTTCTTATTAACCTATTACTCTGCCTTAAAAAAAAGCTAATTATAAACGTATGTAGGTTGTGGACTTGACTACCTTTATCAGAATCAGATAGTTATTGAGAACATACTTTAAAGTGATAGAAAGCAGAAATTATTATCTTAATGATGATGTAACTTAAAACCAAGCCTGATAGATGAATAAACGAGAGGAAGTTCATGCGTCCACTTTGATTCTTTCAGAAGAAGAGCCAGCTTCATCTAGGCCTCTTTTTTTTTCCTAGTAGTTCTTTCAGGGTTGAATGAGGGAAGTATTCAGCAGTCTCCAGCCCCATAAGAATCACATTTCCTGTTTAAACTTTCAGTTGGTTACTTGTCTTGCTGCTTGCTTTCAAGCTTACCATAAAATAGGTGTTAATCATAATACTTATGCTTGGCCCCTTTGTTGGACTGATGTGCTCAGGATGCCCTTGAGAGCTCAGGGTTCAAAAGAGGTTGTTAGATATCAAGAAACAGTGCCTGTACTATTTTAGTGGCCTGCAAATTGAGTCCCAAATTGATTATATGAGACCTGATTCTACAAAGTGATCAGGAGATGTCCTCCTCCTCTTCTGAAATCAAAGGGCATGGAGGGGCCCTCTTCACTTCTCATTTTCAGGTCAAGGGGGAAACAACGTCCTGTCGTATTAGATATTGGAAATGATGACTTCAATGTATAGGTTTTTCTGAGGGTTTTGTTTTTCAGAAAGACAAGTATTGCAAATAATTCCTATCTGTAACAGTGGCATGCAGCATCATGAAAAGTAAGGGTAGAATGGCCACATGTGTTTTAGCACAGAAAAGTAAGGGCAAAGACCTGAACTTGTAAGATTTTGTGTGCCGTTCTGTTCTAATAATTGTGGCCAAGCCCTAAGAGGATAAACTAAAAGAAGGTACCTATCCTTGGGGAGGACAGGCTCTCCTGATGCTTGGAAGTATTGGAAGCAAATGTATTGGAGGTTGTAATTAAGTGAGGACTGCACGTCTTGGTATATTGTAATCTGATGTGAGTAGCTGATTAAATTCATGTTCATTTGGAGTAATGCACCCATGGTCCTTTATGCTTACTAATAAAATTTCAGTCATCAAGTTAGGGTTTTATTGTGGACTGTAATAACTCATTCTGCCTGATACTGTTTTCTAGTGTTGTTCCTCAGTGAGCCAGCCCTACCCTTACCCTGCTATAAAGCCAATGATCTGCAAGTGCAATACAGTATTGCTTCATTAATTCTGCCGAGATTTCCCTCCTTTTTTCCCCCTTCGCTCCCCTCCCTGCAGTGGTTAATAGCATAAGGGATATTAAATGTCAATCCTCCTGTATCCCTTTGCAAGTTCCAGAAAGAGATGATTGAGTGGCTTATCCCTGCAATCACTGTAATCAGTAAGTAATGACTTAACATCCTGCTGGATAACACGAGGTGGAATCAGGAGAAAACATTACTTAGCAGCAGAAGCTTGCCACCTGGACAAGGTGGAGGTTAAATTTAGGGAATTATACACTGGGGAGTTTCTTTTCCTGCAAAACAAAAAAACCCCAAACACCCAAGCAACCATATTACAATTATACCTGGCTTTTGAAATAGAGTAAGAAGTGATAATAATAAAAAAGGTTTAAAATGGGTCTCTACAGTGTGACAATGGTACCATGCTCTGTAGTTTGTGCTTTGCAGGAGTCCGATACCAATCAGACCTCAAAAAATTCAGTCATTACAGCCCACAGTACTGGGGAGGGTGGGGGGAGCAACCAAGGGGTTTGATTCTTAGTAGGAAAAAGGCTGCTGGCTGCTGAAGCTTCAGTGATATTATTAGCCTTCCAGAAAAGGGTTCACTCACTGCTGTTAAGTGCGGGTCTCTGGGGAAGATACCCTAAAAGAGAAAGGGCCTCCTAATGACCATGCACCACTGTGCCAGCCCCTGCCACCAAAGTGGGGAGGCTGCATGGCAGCGTGGCAAGGCTCTGCAGCAGCACTGCTGCTCCAAGTGATGGCACCTTCCTCCCAGCCGCTGGAAATGGGTGTCACCAAACACATGGGTGCCAGGCGGCTAGGGAGGATTGGAAGGGCACTCAAAAAAAGAAAAGGAGAAAGCTCTCACATCCTGAGAGTTTTCCTGGGTCCTGATAAGAGACTAGACTTGGGAATCTGCAAGTGACGGAGCTACATGGAGTAGATCTGCTTCTTAAAGCAAATAAAAAGAATTTTTCAAAATCCTTCTAATTGACTTAAAACCAGGCAACCCCTCTGGCAGGCACAGTATTTGGCTTTATGATTTGAGCTCTGTAAATTAAGGCAGTTGAAGTAATTAAATTACTTAACAGATTTTCAAACGACATTCGTCTTTTCTCTTCTAGATGTTTTCTGTTTCTTATCTGTCGCCAGTTAAAAGGAGATAATCAGGCATCAGTGTTGCATTTGATTATATCCCTGCTCTGTATGTTTCTATTTACTTTTTCCCTATTTTTTTTTCTCTTTTTCTTTTCTGGAAGATATAAAACCTCAGCTTCTGCTTACATAGAAATTGTTACTAAATACATATGCCAATAAGTAGGAGAAGTATGCTTAGGATATGGTATGTGATTATGTAAAGAAGGTACTGTATTAAAACTACATTTTATGTATTCTTTCCAAGCCATATCTCATTATTTTGGGGTGAGAGTGGGAGGGGAGGGAGATGCATTCTTTTGCCATCCCCGCTAAGAGGGAACAAGATGGATTTTGTTGCTGTGTTATTATCTTGCTTCCCATTAAAAGTCTTTGCCTTTGATGTATACTGCAAGTGGTCACAATTTAATTTGCAGATTCTATTTTTGTTCGTAAGGCTTCCAATTCAGAAAAATGTTGATTTACTTGTAAATGTGATCTGGACCTACTGTTGAATGTATATTTTGAGTGCGCAGAGGCACTTTTGAAAAGAGGAATACACAGGAAATACTGGGTTTTCTGCAGATGATTTTAAAATTTGGCTTGTAAGGCTTTATGGGTCAGATGATTATCAAAAAGCAGTTCCTAATCTTGTGCCTGCAATCAGCTGGAGTCTTGCTACACAGGAGCTGTGTGTGCACATTCTTTGCACATGCCAACCACTTAAAATGCGCCGGTTCCCATTCATTTAGTACAACTTTTCATGCGTGTTCCATATGCAGCCAAGTGGAAATGCGCAAACTGAAGTCCTGCACATGCAATAGCTTGAAAATGCACCCAGATATCCCAAACTAAGGTGGTTTTTTTTTGTTCTGTTTAATAGAACAGATTTGTACTGATGGAGTTTTTCCTAAGATGAGATGATAACTTGCTGAAACTTAAGTTAGTATTGCAAACTGTGCGCTCGCTCTCTTGCTCTCTTTCTGTCCCCGCCGTGTGCTTGCTTTTCTCTTCTTTTCCAGGGTAGGGGCTCATACATAACAACAGAATATTTTGTAGAAAAGTTCTTTCTGGGCCTGACCGGTAGTGTTTTGCCCTCCTCCTGGTCCCCCTCTTTTCTTTCCTTCTTTCTCTCCTTTCTCTTCTCTCTTTTCTTTTCTTTCCTTTTTTTTTTTTTCCCCCCTTTCTTTTAGTTTTCAGAAAGTTGAGTTCCATCCCAATTATTAAATCTTTGGAGACCATTCCCACATGGTTCTGTAAATGGTAGCTTCATCCTGAGTTCTTTCATCTCTTTTCCTGCTCTCCTGGCTTGACAGTTGAAAAGGTCTGACTGTGCCACACAATGGTTTGATTGGTTTCTCTAGGGGAGGCTTTACCCTGCCTCATCATTCGCCAGGCAGGTGGACCAGAAAGTCTCTTGATTCTTTTGTTGCCTCTCAAAGTCCGAGGTCTTTGACTGAATAAATCCTCCGTCATGGGATAATTTGCTAAAAGGAGACTGAAAGATGTGAGAGAAAAGCCTCACTACTTGGGTGCTGAATTAATGAAATAACTGGGCCTTGGAGTTTGCAATTGAAAAATCACCAGGAATGCAATGGGTGGAGACAGGCTTCAGAATGCAAGCCCCTTACTTCCCTGTAATAAACTATGAGAGCTTTAAATGATATTACTAAATACGCTGGCTCGCCTGGCCGCCTCCGGTTATTTGCATTTGCAGCCCTGTTTGGCGGGGGAAGCCCGAGCAGAATAAAAGCCGTTTTGGTGCAGCGCCTAGTTAGTCATTAGATTATTACGAGGGGCTGGAAAGAATTCCATATGACAGAACTAGGGTTGAGTTAACACAGGACGAAAAGTAATTTACAGATAGGCTGTCCTCAGCCATCTTTGTAGCCCCTGATAAGGTTTCATTTCAGAATGGATAGGCGACATTTCCACTTACGGGCCCATTCTGCGACACCTGTGATAACAGCTTCTGGATCCTAATTGAAATTGGTTTCAAAATGGATTTTCACTTTTCTCTGTCTGTGGAAAATATTGAATGGACTCAGAGCTGCCACAGAGAATCCCAGACCTTGGAAAATGGAGCAAGAAGCCAGGATCATCTTTCATAACTGTGTCGATGATATGACAGTTTTGTTATCTGTCTTATTAATGAAATCATTGATCACCTGATGAGGGAGATAATAAACTACATTTTTGCTGCTGTTCAGGAAGCTCAATTAGATTTTTTAAAAATACAGATGGGGGAAGATCAAGCCAAAACAATGAAGTGACTGTTTTCAGGTCTATTTTCAACTTTGCTTTTCTTGAAGATTTTTAGATGGAAGAAGTCTCCGAAACTGTAAAATGCTGACTGGATCTTGAGCTTATTGAAAGTAAAAAGAAAAAAAAAAAAAGAAAACCTGATGCTCATGTTAAGACTTAGTTATTGTTTTTTGTTTTTAACAAACCGCACTAAGTAAATAACGCTTAAGTCCTAGTAAGTGCCATGGAAACTCAGATGAACTGAGAAACAATGGAGCTCAATTTTAGCTGAAGTGGGATTAGTGATCCGAACTCTCTGAATGCCCTGACGTGGACAAAGGCCGATGCTAAGTGTAGCGAATGCTTGCCGTGATGCTGGTTCTCCTGAAAATTATTTCTTCTTTAAAAATTGGCGTCAGCCTTTAGTTGTTAAAGCTGCTCAGGCATTTTGGAAAAATAAGTTCCTTTCTTTTTTTTTTTCGTACTAATAACTTGAGAAGATTTTTAAATGCAAGCAGACGTAATAAACCGCCTGCTTAGAATAAAATGTGCACGCAGGCTTCAAGAATAAAACCTGAAAGGATTTTGTGATGTGTTGTTTCCCTGGCTGTTTTCTAATTATTGGAGAAAGAGATAAATGTGTTGTTTGTGCTTGGTTGCTCTGGAATGTGCGCTGTATTCCTTGAGGAAGGTGGGAAAGGATAGTTTTTCTGAAGAGGGATGCCGGTGACTTCTCATATTTCGCGGTGAATTGTATCCTAGGTGTTTCTTCAGTCCCTCCGCTGCTGTGGGTCAGTCTATCCCCCTTTTTAAGCTTGAAAGGGGAGCTCTGATCAAAGGGTTGAATGATGTCACTGATCTCTGGTGATTGATTAGGAACAGAAGTTCTGGAGCATTTTGCATGTCCGCCTTTTCCTTATCACTTCAAATCCGTTAGTGCCTACCCATTAGGGTAGCTTTCAGTCGGGGGAAAAATAACCCACAAACATATATATACATATATATATATATGCTCCCCATGTATAGGCATATATAGAGAAAAGGAATAGGAGAGTGTACAGGCCTGAGTTACAAATCTGTTTTCCTTTAATAAAAGGAAACAATTTTTATTGGTCTGTGTTGATACAGAGCATATTTATTAATTGCTAACCTCTTGGGTGTAATTCTCCTCTGTTCTGCAGCTACTCTTACAGATTTAAATCCACGTAGGTCTCTGTTGTCAGTGGGTTTTTTTGGCTGCTTTACCTTCGTTTGCTGTAGTTTACCCACAGAGCAGCCATGCCCCTGCTGTTATTTCTTTGCCGCGCCTGTGATGCACGCTAAGATCCACTGTGTGTGTCACTGGCTTAGAGACACTTTTTTAATTAGAGGTTGAAAAATAAGTATTTTAAATGTACGTCTCCTGGAAGTTCAGAGTTAGCCAGAATGTGTGTTAAGCTGTTAAGAGAAAAGATCTTTCGTTCGTAAAGCAGGAGCAGTCCTCTGACTCTGGGTGGTGTGGGAGGTCGGGCAGTGGGGTTTACTCGTGTACGTAAGGGTGGTGTGCGTGAGCAAGTGGTACAGGACTTCAGTCTGACTTCGCTGTGGGGCAGGTGAGGAAGATGGGTGGTGTGAAGCTGGAGTCCATTCCTAAATATCCCACTTCTAACAGCGTATTGTGATTTAAATGAGGAACTTAAAAACTCTGCGCAGGCTTTAAAAATCTTGTGTTAATTAATTATTCTGGTAAATGGAATCTTTCAGTATGCAGGATAATTCAAAAATGTTAATGTTATTTTTGTGTATCTTTTTTCCCCTTTCTTTTCAGTAGGTTGGCTCATTTCTCTCTCAAATCTCCTTCGCTCTCTCTTCTACTGTTGTGCATTTCACACCAGGAGATGACAAGTCTTGTGATTGCAGCAGAGGCAATTGAAAGAAAATAAAAAGAGAGTTCTTTTTCTCTGGTGCTGGCCTATGAACATACCGTAAAAATTGGATTAGACACACCTAGAGTTGGGATTGATTGCATCTTGAATGGGAAATTAGAACATCTGAAAAATTCCTTTTTGGATGGAACAGAAGCACAAGAAGGAAAAGTTGGATAGAAACCAGAGAAGAACTGTAAATCACTATTAAAGTTACTTCCTATGGTTTACCATTGGCTGTCAAAGAAAATTGCCTCGGGCTTGTTTATAGCTAATTCCCTCTATAGAAAACTTCAATTTGTGGACTGGCCTCTGAACGGGATTGATAACTCTGTTTATAGACCAGGATGGGTATCTAAAGATAACAGATAATGCAAATGAGCCTTTTTTTGATAAGCCAGGGAAGCAATTATGGATGCAACTTGGTTGATGGATTTCAGAGTGTCTTTTCACAGATTATAGATTTTTTTTTGTTATAGTTTTCTTAGCAGTGTTGGAAAAACAAAATCGAAGTCATTCGAATAGAACTAAAAAGATGGAGCGGCTGATATAACCAGCTTTCCCACCACTTGTAAACATAGCAAATCAGATTAAAAAAATAAACAGGCCGTCCTCAGCCTTCTCTGGGAGAAATATGATTTGATAAAAATGTGTGTTTAATATTCAATTTACAGTTTCATCCGAAGTGTGTAAACCTAGATGTCCTGTGGGAGTTTACAGCTTGCTCCAACTTTAACTCAGATAAAATGCTCCTTGTAAACTGTCTTCCTGCTTTTATTTTCAAATTTGTATTTCTACAGGAGAGGAGGAGGGCAGAGGCTGAACCCCACCAGTTGTTCAAGGCTCTTGGGGGTGCTCAGCACCTGTGATGATTAAAGCCCTTAACCCTGCGCTGATTTCGGCGCTGACCGCAAGGCGTAGCTGTGCAGAGCGGGCTCAGGAGGTGGCTGCACCGGCTGGCACGTTTCCCTCTCAACCCCACGGATTTTCCCATTGGAAGTGCCCGGGAAGCCGCGGGCGGCTTCTCGCAGCCGGGAGGAGACCTCAGCGGGGATGGTGGCTGCGGGGCAGGAGAGGGGGAGGTTTGGCTTCCCCGCCTCAGTGGTTTGGCTTAGCTCGCCTGGAGTCCAGCCTGCTGCTTCTGTGTGTTATGGGCAGCGTCCCCCAGCAATGAGCGTGTGCTTTCCTTACCCCTTGGTGTTTGTGGGGCTGCCCGGAGGAGGCAGAGCTGCCTGCTCCCTGCAGGTCAGGGGACAGCCACCCGTTTCTGGGGTCAGGGCTCAAAACTGGAGGGTGACTGGCAGGATCCACAGTGAGACAGGGATGAGCAAAGTTAACCCCGTAAAAGGTGCGCGGTCAGGTGCATGCATAGTCATAATTTCATGTTGTTCTTTAGTGGTAAGACTGGGCTTTATTTCATTTACGGCCCAGTCCACAACTCACTGAAATACTGAAAGGATTTTTAGCAACTTTAACTCATCCAGGCTTTAAATATTTAATCTTGTGTGTCACTTTCCAGTCTGCTTACTCAAGACACCGTCATTTAGTTGGTGCCCTTCAGTGGGACGTCTGGGCTTCCGACACCCTTGGTCACTCAATTATAGCTTTCATCACTGAAACTTGAGTTAACTTCTCATGAAGCTGTTTCAGGACCTAATTCTGGAAATGTGCTTTCTTTCGAAAATGTCCTATTTGAAAGTTTTTCTGTATGATCAGAAAAAAAGAAAAAAATAATTATGACTTACTTCCCATGCAGTTGTGATAATTAGAGTGACTCCTTGTAGTTTGAACTACTCCAGGTTTCAGGGATTTGGTAAGATACAAACTTTGCTTCTATCTTGAAGCCAGTGGCACAACTGCCATTGACTTCCATGGGAGCAGGATGGGAATCCTTTTATTTTAATTGGTATTTAAATATTCAGTCACAAACTGCTATAAAACTCCTCTGTTTTTCACAGGCATTTTCAGTGCCTCCCTAACGGATCACACCTCCCACTGGAAAGCAAAACTGAAAACAGCATGATTTTGCTTAGAGAAATGCCAGACTTCTAAACTGTTATCTGAACATTATTTTAAACCTCCTTTTCTGCATGTGTGTATGATGAATTATTTCTTACCTTCAGAGACTGTTGGCTGAAGAGTTAAGAGTGAATGGGCACTGGCATCTTTCAAACCACCAGGACGGGTACAGGATCGCAGTGCCTCTGGCAAAAAAGCGTGGATCTGGAATCCCTCAAGGGATTTCTCCCAGCTTTATTCCCAACATTCATCCCAATCTAAGTCAGTGCCATGTTCTCTAAGTATTGGTCAAGGAGACATATTTATGGTAGGTTTTATTTAATATTTCAATTTGGTGTGCATCAGCATCTTCTTCTGACAGTCTCACTGAGTTTAAAATATCTGTTCCAAGACACCATTTTGTTTGCTGACATAATAGAAGTTAACGTTGCTTATATAACAGCGGAAACACTTTAAAAGCGGAAACACTTTCTTTTGATTGTTCAGAGGACAGGGGGAGGTAGGTTGGTTTTTCTGTTCAAATTCCCAAAGACCTTTTTCCTCAGCCATCTAACTTAAATCAGAATTGAAGCCTTTGGCACCACAAAATTATTTATTTTTTTCTCTGAGAAATAACCTCAGTATGAAGGATACCAAAACATCTCAAGTAATAAAAATATTTCAAGGGACTGTGATTTATTGCTGCATTTATCTTCAAGGCTCAAAACAGATGCTAAAAATAATCCTACTCTTAAAAAAATAATAATTATATCTGTAAGTGAATAAGAACCTTGAGCAAAGATATAAAAAATTCCACCAGCTATTTACAAGGGAAGGAGAGAGAAAGAGTGAAAGAAAGGAAGAAAGGCAGGACCCAAAGGGAAAGGAAGGAAGAAAAGGAAGAAGGGAAGGAAGGAGAGAAAGAAAGAGTGAGCTCTGTGCTCGTCTGTGCTGCTATCATTTAAGCAGATTTCAGGAGAATTTTTGGTTGTCATAGTTGGACTGAGAACCTGTGAAAAATTAGTATTTTAGCACTGTTAGACAGAAGTCATTGTTGTTTGTGGGATCAGCACTTCAACTGCAGAGGTGTAAGAGCTTGTATGTAGGCCAGAGTAGTCGATACAGAATAACTTAACATGAGTTTTTGTAATAGGTGAATCTCAGAAAAACATTGTATTTCAGACTCCTTAATTATGGGGAAAAATGTTACCTTTAGACATAAATGTTAGATACCTAGGGGGAGCAACAGGAGTTTTTTGTTTGTCTGGCCGTAATTTAGGCTGCTGCTTTTGTGTTTGCATTTGGCTGCGTGTACTGTGTTGGATTTACATCGCTTACCCTCTGAGATGTGTAGGTTCTTTGGGAAGGGAAGGTAGAACCTCAGCCCAAGGCAAGAATAGACCAAGGGCGTGGGCACAGTGTTGACTGCTGGCTTTTTCCAGTCCCAAATAAGTCAGACTTACTGGCCAGGCCTCTGTGTTAGTGGGGTTGCCTTCAGCATGTGCGGCAGGGATGTGACGGACGTCCCTCGTACCTGCAGGTCTCAGGCATGGTCTGGCTGTTTGCAGTATTGCCTTGTACAGATGCTTCTGGATTTCCAGGAATCCTGGCTGCTGTGGAAACGAAATCCTTGGCAGTCTGGTTGTAAGAGCCCCCTGTCTTGCAGGATTAAACTTATTTTAACGTGGAACGTACCTAAACAATGAGAAATTCAGAGGAATCTAAGGAAAATCCTTTATTTTGTTGGGCTTATATTTTGTTTTAGCAATAAAGAGAGAGTGAAATTGCTTTTCCTTGGTTCTGCTGGAGGAGTTGTAGAGGGCAGCAGTGTGTATATCTCAGGCTATCAAGCTGTAATTGAAAGGGAGAGCATTCAGAACTTAGCAACAGCTAATTCTTCTTCAAAATGTAAAGAGTCCTTGAAGTTAGGTGGATGTTAACTAAAGTAAACACAAGCCATGAAGAGGTATGAAATGATCTCACTGAAAATCTGTTTCCCAGCTTGCTGTCCCTTCAGGTTGTAGACTTTTCTTCTGCTCGTTCTGGAGGTCAGGCAGAATCAGTATCCAACCTGGAAAGTGAGACATAAAAATAAAAATGTGGAGATGTTGCAAACAACTTGGTAACATTGCACCTTCATCTGTTCCCTTCTAGATAGGTCCACCCAGTCTAAACTTTCTCTTAAGAGGTCAGCAAAGAGTGTGAAGTTGGCTCATGTGACTACTACGACGTGATCCCAGTGATCCCAGTTTATTTCAAGGAATGGAATTGAAAGCGAGAGATGGGAGGAGCTGGAAAGGGAAAGAATGATTCCACTTAGAGTTTACAGTGCTTTCGTTAAACTTTTTTTTTGTTTTACTTTTTTTTTCCAAATTGGTAGCTGGTACAACGTTTTTGTTTTTAAAAAACACTGAGGAGGCTTCTATTCATAAACATGTATTTCTTTTTGTTTCAGTGCTGGAGATGCCTGCGAGTGACTTAAAACTAAAAGGGACCATGTAGGCAGGGGAAGGGAGGAGGATGTTTTACATTTCAGTGTTTTAGGAAATAAAAATTAGCAAACACCAATAGGTGTCTGTTCTTTGCCGTTCTTTAATAAAATGCATGGGCTGTGAATCAAATGACTTTATTCAGCACTCAGCATTTCAGCTGCCTTGAAATGGGAGACTGCAGGCAGTTGGATACATTCACTGGAAAGTTGCCCAGTTTCACTGCTGCTTATACAAGCTTGCCTGTATCCTCTGGGGAATACTGTTTTGTAACATGTTGTATCAGGATGAGTATCCCTGTGTTCCCTTTAGCTCTGGGATGACAGAAGTAGATGAGTGGTGGTGGTGGTGGTGATGATGATGATGGCACTTTCTCTCTCTCCCCCCCTCCTTCTGGGGTTAACGAGAGACAGTCATTAGGGACCTTTGCCAAATCAGGGTGCTACCCCTCTCTGCTTTGCTATAATCTGAAAATAACACGCAATGTACATTACTCACAAGAAGCAGTTACGGTTGAGTTAAAAATTATTTTGCAATTGCTATGTTTTTGGAATCGCTTAGGTGGTAGTTAAACTTGTTGTGGAGCCAGCATAATTAAGGATGTGTAAGTGACTCCCTTATTAGACTGCCTTCTTGTTGGGTATCAAGAAACAAGCCATCGCAGCTTGTTTATACGCTGATATCTTATCTCTGCAGATGTATGTTCAGCTCCTGGCTATGCTGCAGTTAAGATGGGATTTGAGGTCTTGTCCTTACCTCCGTTGGATAGCTGTTCACGTTGAAAGAAAATTCCTGAGAGTTTCACACTTTTGAGACCAGTACTGTAAATTCACTGTTGGGGCAGATGATATGGCTGTGAATCTGTAAACACTGCAGACTGGACCTTCTTGTCTCTGTCATGTTGGTAGCAGTGGGAAACATCTGTTTGTGGAGGCAGACCCTTTCTTCTACGAACGCAAATGCAAATTCCTTGCTGGAACCTGCAACGAGCGCATGTTGGGTGCACCTGCACGCCCTCCTATTTACCACTGTGTCCTTCTGCTTGGGGTACTTAATGCAGAACCATGAAGTCATGCCCTCAAAAGTCTGTACCAGTAGGTAGCCATCTAGCTTCATTATCTACTGGCTTAATTTTATGTCGAGAATTGCCCTCAGCTTGGCAGTAAACCCTTGCAATTGGGTACTAAGCCTGATTATGCCAGTTGTTTGCATTTTACAGTGCTTGTTGAGGGTTGGAATGCCCTGAGGACTCCTGTGAGGCTTGGAGTGACAAGGACAATACATCCTGTGGTACATTTCAGAGTAAAAACCAACCCTGTTAGGGTATTTGTGATCCATAGAGGCATTAGCATGAAGGTTCTCTCAGGCAGAGCAGAGAGATGCTCTCCTGACAGAGTAAGTGAGAGCATGAAGAGGAGGCTGGGAAGTGGGTTGGGTAATGACAGTGGTCACTGAGCTGAGGTGACACAGGTCACCTCATGGGGTTGTATAGCAATCACTTATGTTATCTTAATTTCTTGCTGTCTCCCTAACTGGTGGGGTCCATTCCTTTTCCTTGAGAAGTCCCTTTTGTTCCTTGCCTGAAATCCACTAAGCTGGGTGGAGGAAATTTCATTGTGTAGTGCTTTCCAAACTGTCATTAATCTGACCTTTTACTGTAAAATTAACTCGAAACAGTGATTGCTTGAAGGTAAGGACCTGTCCTAAAAATTCCAGATCCACATAATGTAAAATGCTCTTTGGATGCTGATGGGTGTTACTTACACAGGCTGCTACCCTGGAATCATTTATATGTGTGTGTGTTGGGGGGGACCAGGATATTGTATGTAAAATGCCCATTTAAGGATAGAGTTATAGGTTGGACAAAATTAGGGGAGAATCTCTTGGCTTTTCATCGCAGAACTAAGAGGGGATTTCTCTCATGATTTATGTGGTTGAACGAGTTAGAATAAAGTGGCAGGTGTCATTCTGAACGCGTGAGTCTGCACTGGCGGAAGCAATCATTCATATGGCTTTTGCATATGCTCTGGGAGTTGCTGTTAAGTCAATATTTACTTCTCAGTGGGTAAATGCCAGAGTTGTGTCTGAGAGCTGCTACGGCTGCATCAATGAAAGAGTTATTTGCTATGTCATCAAGTGTCCTATGGTGCAGATTCCTGGAGTTTTAGAAGTGTTGTGATTATGACCTTGTGGTAAGTAGCTGGAAACACAAAAGGTGTTTTTCAGCAACTCTGTACAACTTTCCAGATCATCTATTTATGAATGTTGCACAGTGACTCTCTAATGTTTCACAAACAGCTTGACAAGTGTCCCTCCTTTAGGATAACACCATCAAGGAAGGCATATGTCAGTTGGCATCACTGAACTCTTGGTTAGAAGTTTTATTTTGTTGGGTGAGGGTGATGGGGGAGAGAATTTTAGTTGACAACTTCTGGTTCTGTTTTAATTAGTAGCCTTTACATACAGACTACATTTGGTCTGTGTAGGACTCCCTCCCAGCAGAAAAAACAGCCGGCTTCACTGAAGATAACAAAGGTCTGATGTGAGGTAGGATGTGTAGGACGGGTTGCAATACGGTTTTGTCTGAATGCTGAAGAATGCTTTAAAAACGCTCTCTTTTGTCTCAGATCACCAGTACCTTCCTGGGGGACCTGCCTGTGCAGCCTTTATGCAGACAGGTTCTCTGTCAAGGGCGGGAGCAGGCAATCTGCAGGTGCATATGTGTGCTGCAGTGGCACATCAGTGCTGGGCACACCTGCCACGTGTTTGAGTTTATGCATAAATGTATTACTCCTCCTTCCCTTGCTTACTGCAAAAGGTGGCCACCACTTGGCAAGTCTGTGGGAGGTAAGCTGGGGGTTATGCAGTGTTTAACCTCTGACTGCATTTCACGGGAAGCTTAAAAGTCTTCTGGGAAAGAGGCTGTAGTGTGAGGCTGCCCATGTCCTCTCCCTCTGCCTATAAAGCCAGGTGGAGCATAACCTTCTTGGAAGCTGGAGACTCCTGTGGAGTTCAGGGCCTGATCCACAGTGTATTGAGGTCAGTGCCTTCCTAATGGGCTGTGGCTGAGTCCCTATGAGAACAGGAGCAATTGGCCCACAGAAAGGATGCTAACCCATTTTTCACGCTTGCCTCCTCTCTACTGAAGGAATCAGTGGGGAAAAGCATGACTCTTAATGACTGCTGATTATAAATAATTAGGAGTCATTCAACATTCAGGCTAACATATTTAGGTTGTGCTGTGTTTTGCATTTATTAAGTGTTGGCTGCTCTCCTGTGGCTTGGCGTCTTTGCTTAATATCTTTCACCAGTGCCTTGTGTAAACGCTGGGCGTTAGATGAGAAGATGGGCCCCCAGTTTGAATGCTGTGGCATCCCATGGAGGCGGGCTGCCGTGCAAAGCTCTTTCTGTGCTGTGTATGGAACAACTAATTAGGAAGTGTTGAATTTTATCTTGAGTGCTTTTGTTTAGCTTAGTTAGATTTTGCACGGAGTGGGAATTACTAGTGTATAGGTGATGCACAGTAGAGAGCTTAGATAATTGAAACAACATTATTTGTGCAAACACTTAACACACTGAAATGTAGTAAAGCCAAGGACTTTTCATTCATAGCGTAGGGTCCAGTAAAGATCAACCAGTCCATATTGCAGTCATGGTGCACCAACCATGCTCTTTTGCGTAACTCTGAGTATATTTTTTCTTTGCAGGTCATGTAACGAAACGATAACAGATGAAGCTAATAAATATTCCAGCAAGCACTTTCATGTGCTGTTTACTGTAAAATAAAATTAAAACCTGTAGCATATGTTAGTTTTTCAGGGAAATAGGTAAAAAAAAAAACAAAAAAAACCCACCTCAAAGGCTAGATGTTAGCATTTATATGTACCAAAGAGAATTTTTAACAGACAAAAAAAATACAAAAAAGTCTGGATTTGCACTTCAGAAATGGTATTGTCTTCATCCAGTTCATAAATGTGAAGCTGAGGTGAAACTACACAGTTAAATTGTGATGTGACAAAGGCAATGTATAACGTCTTTAAAGTCTATATAAATCAAACCTTTAACCTACTGCTTTTAGAAGGGAATGCCTAGAGGATGCTTTTGTATAACATTTTTTTTTTTATTCCATTTAAATGTAGATTTTTAAGGCTGTTAGTATAGTGGTGCATCTTTTGCAATGAAATGTTAATCAGGACTCTTTTGTAGCAACTTGGTTGGAAGATAAAATATTTAGTGCTGTTGTATATTGAGCCCACATTCCTTACATACACACAGAGGCTCTCTCCCCCTCCCCCTTTCCCTCTCCTCCCCATCAGAGTCGTAAGGAAATATTTTGGTTAATATTTGAAGAGCTGATCTGTGCTTTCCATTACTGATAACCTGACTTGATTACGTTTCTAGCAGACTGCTAGTAGAGAAGTGTAGTACTTGGGTGACTGAATGTAGTTAATGCCCAGGATTGGTCCCTTGCCCATTTGTCCTGTGTTTCTGAGTAGGAAACAGCAATTTTAGCTATCTCTAGGTGAGGTTCTTTGCTGAGCAGATTTGTGGTATTATTGGAGATCTGGGCTTCTATTTACATTGATTACAGTCATTCTCAATCAGTAGGTACAGCTGTATCATACGGTCACATAGATTCCTTGCGTTTTGGTTTGTAATGCTGTAACCAAAATACCATAACTTTCAAGGTAATGCGTGTGTCCTGAAACACACACCTCTGCTACTAGGAACTGGGTTATTTAAGTGTGTGAATCCACGTGTATGCATAGACTGTTCACAGGCTGAGGGCTTAAACAATCCTTTTAGTTACTTACTAACTCTCTTTTTTCAAAGTTTGTATCTTTTGAATAAAAAAGCATAGAAAGTAAATTTTGTTCTTCCTAATGTGTCCTGTCATAATGAGCCTGACCTGATTTCCTCTTGTGTAATGGGTCAGAGTTTGGTCCAAGATTAATACTTGTTTCACAGAAGTCATATATCATTTAAAGTATGATTGTTAATTTTTGTCAGATTTTTCTTGTTGATTTCTTGATCTTTCTGGATTATTTTTTTGACTACTTTGATTTTGTGTGGCTTGATAAAAGCCATAATGATAGGGATGTTGTAACATTAGGCTGAGTTAAACTGACATTTCCACAATACTTTAGACTTCACAATACAGGAATGATCTTCCTTGACATAAGGCTTTACTTCAGCTGTGTCTCTTGTGTATCCTTTTCATTTTTTAAAGGAAGATGGTAATAAAAGAGGTCAGGAGTCAGTCTGTCACAGAATGGCAATATGGGATTAAGAGTGTAGGGTCTGCTTTCAGTGAAGTCCAGAGCACAGGTTTGGACTGTGAGGATGAGAGAAGCAAGGGAGATTGCCCATTATTCATGCATTGGCAGGCATTTAGTGTGGGATTATACCTTGCGTGTCTAAACTTTGCTTCCACAGAAATCAGTGAGTCTTCTGCAGCATAACCAGAGCTGCGTCAGTGCACACAGCCTGATGATCCTTCTCTTCAAACTTCGCAATGGCCACGGCACTGGAAATACTCATCATGTGTTTATTTTTATCTCCTTTTTAACACAGGGAATAAAACCCACCAAAACCCAAGGGGACTCGATAACGAACATTTTGACACCTTCTCAAACTTTTATCTGTTAGGCTCTTATCCTGAACACAGTGCTGTCTTCCCAGCTTCCCCAAACTGTTTGCTGCAGGCAGATGGTACTGTGCAAGTGCAAACCAACCTGAATGTTTGAAATCAGAAGGCAGGTTGCATCATTATACTTTGTGTGTAAAACACCCCAAAACACTCAAGGGCACTTCCTGTGGGGATGGTGGTATTGAAGTGTTACACTTTGGAAAACCATGCCAGCCGTGTTCGCTTGATCTCATGGTATCACTATATTGCACTGGCAAATTAAAACCAAGGTAATGCCAGGTCTTTCAGGTTTGTGTTTAGCGGGAAGCTAATATAAATATTTTCTGCTTTTTTTGCTAGTCTCTTCCAGTTCTGCAGTAATCACCGGAGCACCAGGAAAAACAAGTCCCTGACTGTTGTACATGTGGACTGTTTGTCCCCCAAAAGAGTCACTTTTGTACAGAATCAACAGGCTGAACGGCCTATTGCTGTGTAGGCTTCAGATTTCATTTTGTCCTGATGAGTCCTGAGATTTCGTAAGAGCCCATGCTGCACAGCTCTGTGAGGAGGAGGTGGTGTTTCTTGCTCCATTTCACTGAGAATTTTACTGGGAAAATGTGGACTGAACTTCTGCCATCTGGTTTATTACAGTGCAGCCACAGCTCCATTTGTTAGTGACCAAGCATTTTTAATGGTATTTTCTTAGTTTTATAACAAGGAGTCTCAGTCTCCAGACCTGAAAACAAAACAGTGAACAGTAAACTGTGAGTCAAAATTAAGCAGGGAGTGCTGTTCTGTCAAGGTATGGTAAGAGCCATTGTGCTGGAACACAGGGAAGGTCAGCTTGGACACCAGTAGGGAGCTACTGGCATTAGCAGACTAGCTAAGATTGGCTTAGCATCTAAATAAGTGATAGCATGCCCTAGGAAGGCTTTATTAAACAGAGGGTAATTTTTGCTCATGAAACTTTGTGAGATAAGAGTCGCTGAAGTCACAAGTCGGTAGTAAGAACAATGACCCTCATTGATTGCAAGCCGGCCCAGGTGAGGGGGCAACTCCTCTCGTAGGACTGTGCTCCTTCAGATGCTTGGGTCATTTTTATTTTGGCGTTGCTTCACTGAATGGCTCCTCTTGGTTTACATGGGTTTTGAGTGAGAGCGGAAACAAGTTTTCAGTGTTTAGCTCATAGCAGTTTGCATGGTGTGCCCTTTGGAAGTGCTTTCTGAGACCTTGTCCAGGACTGTTTGAGCATGAGGTGGGATCCTTAAATTTTTTTAAAAGCAATTGCCATTTGTTCTGGCTGTAATTGGCTCCGCCCGGTCTTTCAGTCACTGAATACAGCTTTACAGAGCCTGTAAATTCTGTCCCTTAATTGCTTCTGAGCAATAAAAGGAACTCTTACACTAGCCAGATCTTCTTAAAAAATCACTGTTAAATATTGAGCTGTCTCTTATAGTTTAAATGAGGCAGCCTTGTTTTGTAGGGAGCAAGAGCTGGTGACCAAACCAGTTGCAGTCTGAGTCTGATCAACTTGCTGTGTGACTCAAGTCTTTATTCTTTCAGGGCATGTTATTTTCCTCTGTGAAGGGAGGATTGTGTATCTAACAGTTAATCTTCTTTTGTTTAGGAAGAGTTTGACCTGCAGAAGGTTGTTTGACATACATGTTTAAGATGGTACCTTGATGGGCATGTGGCCTGTTGTCTTGCTTCCCTCAGGACTTTGCTTTTACTCTGAAGCCAGGTATCACACCGCTTCGCTTCTCCAGAAGAGTGAGATCTTTTTCCTTTCCTTACGCACCCTGGCAAAAGGAGGAGGAGAGGGAGGAGCCAGGACAACAAAATGATTTCCAGCAGTTTCCGCTAGCTGCCTACAGGAGGGAAGATCTCTTCAGGCTCTCGCTCCCCCCTGCCTGCAAGCGGAGGAGCGGGAAGCACAGGGTGGTGTGCAGGCTGCGTCCCCATGAAAGACCGCTCTGAGCTCCTGCTGCTCTCCCCTCCCAGGCCTTTTCCCTCCATGGTGTGTTGTCTCTGTGGTAACAGGCAGCAGGTATTATAGCTGGAGGTGTTGGCAGAGGTGGCAGCGTAGATCAAACTGGCCTTGCTCAGAGCAGGGCTAACGCTGTAGATGTTCCTTCTGCTTGGGTAAGGGAGGAGAAAGGAGGAGGGACCTGCCGTGTGGTAAGAGTGGTGCAGGAGGTAGATGCGGTGCTCTCCTAAGACAGCAAAGGTAGCAAGGGCTCCCAGGCTTGGGTGCTTTTGCAGCCAGGCAGCTGCTCCCCTGTTTCGGGAAAGGGAATGGACTCCCACCAGCCCAGTTCTGACCTGGGGAATTCGGGTCAGGTCTGTATTTGCCACCTGCTTTGGTTCACCTTCCCCTGCCTGTGCTTTGCAGTCCCTGCTGCAGGCATGGCTTGGTCCTGGACTGGGAGGACTGGGCTGCGGGGTGTTGGAAAATGAAATGGGGAGTGGTGGAAGACGGCAGATGAAGAAAAAAGGAGATTTCTCTACAGGGTAAGGGCAATGACATCTGCATTAAAAAAAAAAAAGGGAGAAATATTTTTTTAAAATGGTGATGGGTAGACGGTAAAACAGCCAAAAGAAAAAATAAGTGATAGACGAGATACTTCGGAGAAAGAGAGCAAATGGTTGAGGAAGACAGACATAAGCTTACAAGGAAAAGAAGGAAAGATGAGCATGTGAGCATTTTTGGGGGAAAGAACATCTGTGGTGAATCACAAGCGAAATAGAAAAGAGACTAGAGTAACAGAACTGAGGTTAGAAAGAAACAAGCAGAAAATCCCCAAGGAGGTAAAAACATACAGGAGGGAGACCTGTGTCTGAAGGAAAAAAGGAGAGAATTTAATGACAAACCAACATACCTTTGGTTTAACGTCCTGAACCCCAGCTTCTAGCCCTACTCTTCCTGCTTCTCAAACTCCCGAGTTTCTTTCTGTCTGATTAATGAAGTAATTCAATACTGTGTGTGGAAAAGAGACAGCATTTTTTACACCTATAGAAAGAGTGATGTCACGTGTTTTGGTTAGGATGGTGAGAGTTACAAAAATAGTCTGTATGAGTGTTTTTAAGTTGGAGGAGATGGTGAGATCACAGCTTGAGCTGAAATGCAGACAGTCTGCTGAAGCAACCTCATACATAAGAAGTGGCCTGTAGAATTTTTTTTCTTAAGGAAGCCAAACAAACCTGAAACAAAAATAACTTCTTCCAGGGATTTTTTTTTTTTATGGCAATCTCCAGGCAGGCCCCAACGGACGACTCTCACTGCGGGAAACCGTAGTTTGCAAGTATTTTGAGAGTCACTAGGGTTCTCATTATCCTAAGTCTACAAGTGATGAGTGGTATAGTGTGTAGTGGTAAACATGGAAGTACAGCAGGATTTACAAAACCAGCATAAATCAACTGCTGTTGGCTTTTTGGTGGCAGAGTTCCCAGTGGAGTCGCCCAGCAGAGGATGACAGGAGCTGTTACTAGTGCAGGATGCTGCAGAGAGGGGAGATAAGGCTGCATAAGTGGGAGAGAAGGGAAAAACAACATGAGGAGCTGTGGAATTTGCCAGAATTTGGAACCCTGACTTACCAAGGGGCATAATGTGGACCTGGTGCTGAAGATAATGTGCTGCTCTTCCTGCTTTTTTTAGCGTAGTTCTTTAGGTTTCTTTTTTATGTTGCACTTCAGGTCTGGTACTTTGGGTTTTTCTCACTAGCCATTCCTGTTTGTGTATGCTGTGGCAAGTATGGCCTTTTCTATTTTTTCTCCTGCCTTCACCTCCATTTCAGTTTTCTTCCTTTCCTTGCTCTGTTTTCTCCAGTTACCCTTTTGTCCATCATCTTCTCATCTCCTAGCTCAGTATTTCTCTTCGCCAGGCTCCTGTTGTTTCCACGTCTGGTTTGGTCTCTTAATTCTTTTTTTGTGTTCTCGTATTCTCATGGTGATTTTTCTATTCCCTCTCATTTCCCTTTCCATTTCTTAAGTTTAAGAACTTAAGACTGCCCTGCTCTTCTGAGGCCAGTGTCTGCTTCGCCTCCTTCCCCGTCTTCACTACAGCCTTCCCCACTGTTCTCTTTCTCGTGGAGTTATCCTGCATGATTTTCCTGGCATGTCTCAGCCTGGTTGCTTATTTTGGGTTGCTGCTTTGGCAGCATAACCTTACTTGGTTTCAGCAGTACCTGTCTCTGATGCTTTATTCACTGCTTGATATAATTGGAGCAGAATTTACTACCGTCTGTGTTCCTAGAGCTTTCTAGAGCTGTTCCTCAGCTCAGTCTTATTTGTGGAAATGGCAATTCTAGTTTTCTTCAGGTGGGTTAGAAGTCTACCAAATATTCCCTTTTTCTGCTACATAGGTAATGATATTTCAGTTTCCAGAGGGAATCTTGAGTACTGAATTGATCAAGTGACTCCAGTCACTCTGCAGGATGGAGAGAATGAAATGGGCAGCACTGCTAGTACATTAAAAAAAAGGTTGAAGTATGTATATCAGATTTTCCTTCTGTTCATTCACCATCCCTAAATCCTTTATGCAACTGGCAAAATGAGAACTCCTTTATTTTATGTCTCTGTTCAAAAATTGGTTGGGACAAGATAAGGTGATGAATGGATGCCTCACAGCTCTGATGAAAAGCTGTATTTATTTTTTTAAAAAGTCTTCCCATTTAATGAAAAACAGGCACCACACAAGACTGAGCATGCCCTCAAGATATGCCAACGTACACAAAACACAGAAAAATCTGTGAATCACATCGCATAAATGGTTGCAGATACTGGCACTGCAGTTCTTCATAGACACATGATAGTGATGTTTACAAGCTGTAGGCATTGTGTGACTTCAAACTTGGTTTAGAGATGAATGTGATATAGATTTTATTGTTGCAAGGTTTGCAGTAAGCAAACAGTATGTGTTGGTGTTTTGTGTTCATTTATTGATAGTGTGTGTGCCCAGATAAAACCGTTTCTCTTTTTATAAACATTTTCTTCAATGCCAAACATTGATATTAAGATAAGTGGATTTCTTAAATGAAGTTCTGCCAAGGCTTGCTAGACTTGATTAGTCCTGTAAATACTGGTCAGCAATTCTGAGGTATTGCTGTCGTGACTGTGAAGGGGCTGCACTCTGGCGTGTGGTAAAGATGCTACGAAGTTTGGCACATGTGCAGAATGTGTTTAAAGGTGCAATGAAAGATTACTTCCTAATTGTCATTTCCCTCGCCTGTACTCTGCCTGCTGCTCTGTTCTTGTCATTTATTTTGATGTGCTAATTGGTTGCTGTTTTCCAGATGAAGCTGACAGAGAAATTGTTAATTCCTTTCCCAAAAGCGTCCTACCCATAAGAGTTGGGAAAAGTTAACAGAAATATTCCCAAAATAAAATAAGTGTTTCCTTTAGGACCGCATCCAGGTGTGGAACAGCTTTTCTCTGTCGTTCTGCTGCTGTCCTGGAGGCTAGTTGGGGCTAAGTCAGCAGGGAAGCTGTTAGCTCTGAGGATCTCAGATAGGAATATGACCTGTTGAACAGTTTGTCTTATTGACGTGTCAGTGTGGCAGGCGTTTTTTGCAGGTACAGCAAAGGGCTATGTGAAAGCCAAAACGACTAAACAGGGCTGGTGGTGCTGAGCACCTTCTGTGTAGGACCCTTAGCAATGATGGGGTCTATCTGGTTCATAAACAGAAATATTACAGAACAAATGTGTCATGGTTCATTAACTGTTACCACCAGATTCCTTGAACATGATGATGAACACAATATAGTTAAGTAAAATGTACATGAGTCTAAATGTGTTTTATTCTGTGGTATAAAGCTGCAAGAGAAAGTCCTCTATGATTTCTGTGTTCTCATATTTCTAGGAATGATACAACTCGGCAGTAAAAGGTCAGCCCTTACTTTGACATACAAAACAAAACATGGAGACGGTTTCTCCATACTGAAATTGGAGTATTTTTGGAGAGGTCATGCTGTAGTGTTTGGAATAGTTTCAGAGACAGAGCAGTTCTTCCTCTTTCGGCTTGCTGAGACTGATCATAAATTCAAGAAATAAAAGAGAAAACCTTTATCCTCCTAAAGGAGAGAAGGAGTTGCCTTTATTTTTAAATTTCAAGTTCTTCCCACAGCTACCTTCTGCAGCCTGGATGAGGTGAGTGTGGGGAAGAACAGCCTTTGGCTTTCACTGCAAAAAGGGGAGTAATGACATGTGTGTAACGCTATGAGTTACTAGTGAGGATTTGATATTTGGCTACTTGTGCTTGTTAGCATGCCTTTGGGAGGCAAGGAAGTTGCAAGACATGACTTCTGTGGAATCCATTGAAATCCTTTAACTTAATATTTCATAACATTTCATTAACTTGCGTAGACAGAATCATATTTATAGTTTGCACTGTGTGTGCTGCCTATCTGTACTTGTAATATTGTAATACAGATGCTAGTTGCTTTCTCCATGCTGAAATCTGTAAAAGAAAGATGTGGGATTATTCACTGTCCTCTATGAACCTCTAATGGTGTGGAGAAAGTGGTACCTGTGTGTATGTGGCAACTTGAGTGTGACTAGTCATCTGTATTTAAATGGACATGTCATAAATATTTTGTTAGTCCATACCAGATTATTTCCAGGAAAAACTGGTGACCCATTACTGACCAGCTGTGTCCTCGCTGCTGCTCTGCTGACTGGTCACATAATGATGGCTCCTTGCTTGCTTGAAGCTGCTAAAATGCAGCAGGCACAGCTAGAAGATGCATGTAGTTATTCCTTCTGGACAGGTAATTTTTGTAGTTGCTGTCATGATATTTTATGTAAATATTAAGAATGTTAGATTCTAAGCCAATCTAATGACTAAGTTCTGAGCAACATCATGAGAATTTTGAGGCACCCTGCTGTATTTTCCTCTGACATGAATGATTTCTGGGGAAGTGAGTACTTTTGTGGTTTTTTAATACTCTGAGGCAACTCTTTGGCTTGTATAAATCAAATATACATTCTTTGGCTGTCACCTAGATAGTGCTTACTGTGTCAAGCATAAGACTTGCTGAAAACTTCCTCTTCTAAAGGATCGGGCTGCACATTTTGTCTTCACCCAAGAAGGTGGGGAAGTTCTGTAAGTGGAAGAATAACAGCACAGATGTTAAATGAAGAGGTATAAGATTGAACAGATAAAGATATGTGTTTTCTTTTTGTTTTCCAATGTTTAAGATGCTCTTTCAAATGGAGATCTCACTGGATGATGCTGTTTTACCTTGGCATATGTTAATAGCTGCCCTGAACCCACTTACACTCCTGTGCAAGAAGAGATTTAATGGTGCGTAATCAACTTTTGCCAGATGCTTAACAGTGCAAAGCCTTTAACAATTTGTACAGGAAAAGTATAAACAAAACATTTGGATTTTGGATACAACAACTCCATCTGACTTGATAAAAATCGATGCAAGAGCAGTTGGCATAAAATGTAGACTCTTCTGAACTAATATTGACCCAATGTATCAAGCTAGTATGTGTCAGAGAAACACACAAGGTCACAAAAAGTAAACACTGATCTTAAAAGCCCTGCATTTGGATCAAGGTTTCTTTTGCTTTTTAGGTTGCCAAAAGGTGTGGGACTTAGTTCAATAACAATTTTTACTGCCACAACAGAGAGGAAGATTTTTTTGACTGCATGGGCTCTGGTAGTTCGAAGATGACATTAAGTATTTTAAGTGGGGTTTTGACAAACAGCAGCTGCTGGGGTGTGATTCCAGCCCTGCCACTGATAGCGTAACCTCTCTGCCTCGGTGTGCACTACTCCAGGCCCTGGGCTCTGGGGACTGGCGGATGCTGCTGATGTCCTTCAGGGGCATCCCTGGAGCCAACTGTCACTGTCTTACTGGGAAAACCTAGAGGTCTTGTAGAATGTGGTGCTCTTGGTTGAGGGATCCTCAGTGCTGAGACTTCGCTGTAGAAAGGATGGATCTTTATCCCTCACCTTTAAAGTGAGCTTTAATAATACGTGAACTTTCTGTATGCATAACCAAGTGATTTACTGTCCTGGAAGGCTGGTCCTGGCAGCTGACATGACAGACTAAAATCATATTCTCTAGTTTGCTGTTTTGCTTTCTTTTCATGCTGGGAAGTGAAAGGCCATAAAGGAGAAAGAAGGGAAAGTAAAAAGGGGGAGTTCATGCTGTAGTACCAGTTAAAACTCTTCCTCTCTTAAGTTTTCTTCTCATATTGGTCCAGGTACTACAGTATCAATGAGTGGGAGTACACTTACTCTAGCCTAGCTGTGGTTTCTTGCTTATTGGCAGACTTCAGGAACGCTAGGAGTATTTTGACTTTTTACCTTGTTACTCAGTTTCATTCACAAGAATCTTACATTTCTGCAGTTACTACTCATACTTCAAAGAAGCAATACTTCAAAGTGATGTCCTTATCGATACTGTGACACCAAACTTGCTCTTCCCTTTAGCCTCAAATTTTGTCTTTTTGATTCTGAGAAATGTTCATCTCTGCTAATGAGGGATAGCTGTCAGGGGCTTTGAAGAAGTCCTCTGTTGAACCCTGCCTCCCTTCTCTCTTGCCACCTAAGTTACAACTTCTAACAGGAGTTTATAAGCAATGATGTGATTTGGATCGTGAGAGCTAATGAAGGTCAGCGGCCTAGGAACTGCACAGATCAGTTTTCTGTTACTGGATGGTTGTGCCTTTATTTCGATGGGCTGCTCTAACTGTCCTTCTGTGTCTGGTTTGGGCAGTTCTTCTCTCACCCGGTTTCTTGCAGTGAGACATTCCAGTGTGTGTTGTCACTGGTCTGCTTGCAGTCTGCCTTCTAACGACCTCAGGGGTAGCTGGCGAGGTATTTCCAGAAATGAGTTCAAGAAAAGTACAAGCGGTTTAGCCAGGGCTCTTCCAAATGGTGTGTGGACACAGCTCAGTTGCTCTTGTTACCATTGTAGATACACTGGTGGTCATCTATTTTGAAAGAAATTTCCTTGTTATATGGACAAGACCTCTGACTTAAAGGCTGCAAGTAAAACATAAATGATGATAACATCTGTGGTATACAGTTGTGTGCAAGCTTGGTAAGACAGCGACGTTGTTTATTTATCTATTCTGAGAGGGAAGAAACATCGTTTGGTTTGTAGTTCTGCCAAGACATGTATGGTACCCATGAGAACAAGGATGCTGTTGTGATGCTTTTGCGTGCAGTGACGTCTGGGCAGCTTGGCCATGGGAAGAGGAGGTGGGGGCAAAGGTTGCAACAGTGTGCTGCAGGCTCTTGTTTTGGATGGAAGGAAGGACAGATGAAAAAGGTTGTTAATGAGAGAGCTTCAGGCTTGTAATTATTTAGTATGTGCCTTTTGCTGGGAAAATTGGGTGCTTCAGAAAAGGTCATTGTGATTGGTGTAGTAGCAACTGTGGAAATACCGGAGTGGGAGGCTTTCAGAGGACAGTACAGTATTGATGCCAAGCTGTGATAACGAAGGTCTACATTAAGATTAGATAAATGACTGCTGTCCGTAGCCCCACAGTACAGTCTCTTCTTGCCGTGCTGTTAGCAAAGCCCAATTAGTATCAAATAACTAGTCTGTCAGAGTCGGGTGGATACATCAGACCTTTTTGTTCGAAATTACTGGCATGTAGTTGTTGTTTTGGCCGTTTTCAAGCTCATTGTGCTGTATGCAGTTGTCACCAAGATACTGCTGGATGCCATCACTGTGGCATATTTTTCTCGTGGGCATAGTTTTTGGGGTTTATTTGTAGAGCATTTCAACATTGGCTCCTTTATAAACTTGTCTTTCCCCAGCATCCTTCTTGTCTTCCACTGCAGGCTTGCACTGCTGGTGAAGGCCAGTGCCACGTACAGGGTAGCCCATGTGATTAGGTAGGACTTCCTCTTTGCTGTCTGTCACCCCACCCCCAGTGCGCTGTTTTCATACAGAGAGCATTTTTTTTGCCTATATTTGCATAGCTGCCCCCAGATCCTGTTCTCTCTCTACATCTCTGTTACACTCATTCACTATTGGGTTTCTGGCAGCTGGGTTTATCCTTAATATTGGTGAGATGTAACTGATGAATCAGTTTTTACACATTTTTCTATGCAGATTTCTTCCTTTTTTTTTCACCCTCTGTGTGCAAAATGGAGAAATAGCATTACTAGTAGTCTGGACTTTTGCATAGCAGCTTACACGTGTGGTCAAATTCTATTGTATTTGAAACCAAGCTGAGGAGGTTGGGAAGGAAATGAAATCCTTTCAAGCCAGTTGTCGGAGCGAGTGCACAGTGCTGTGTTACTTTGGAAGCGTGAAGCGTGAAAACCTGCGATACTTCATTTGTTAGCTTTGCTTAAAATTGCTACCAACTTTTCTTTCCGAGAGACTGTGTTGCCTTCAGGATGGCAGAGGAAGGGGTGATAGGGCACTGGGAAGGAATTATTTGCTCACATGCTAGCGTTTTATATTTTACTCAGCAGTGACTTTTTGATAAGGAAAAAAGGCAAGTAAGAAAGGGGTGGCGAATAAAAGAAAAAAGTGGAATAAGGAGAAAGGTGGGGAAGCAAGCCTAGAGTGTAAAAGGTAATGCAGGTATTCTTGTCAGGTTAAATTCAGTCTTTGTCAAAGTAATTTTGTGCTAGACACAGAGTTCCTCAAATGCTGGTTGTGTAAAAATGAACAAATTTTCACAGGTTTATGTAAGGCTGTATTTTTACCTGTTAGCTCTTTCGAAGCCGTTCTGTTTACACATATGGTCAGAGAAATGATTTCTTATTTAAAATACCCATGTTCAATCTACATTAAAAGCAGAAAAAGTTTTGTTGTTGTTAGTTCTCATAGAAGCCTTGATATGTTTACTAACAGGAAGAAATGTAACTCCCTTTTAAAGAAAAAATAGATGCAAGCCATATGTACTGTGCACGGAAGGAAGCATCTAAAATCTGGTTTGAGTAAAGAACTGTTCTGTGATCTCTTTGTAGAGCTGAAGGGAGAAGTATTTTTTTTGTTAACAATTCCCTTGTCCCAGTTTTGTTCTGTGGTTGATTTTCTCTCCAGATTTGTTAGCTGTTAAGAGATGGCAACAGTGTTTTAAAACTTATTATCCCTCAATGGTAAACACAGCCTCGCCCAAGTTTGAAATGAAACGTTTTAGCAATGCAAGTTAAAATTCAAAAGGTGAAATCTAAACGTATACCAGCTATGCACAAATGCTTGAGAGTTTTTCATGAATTACTAAGGTTACCCTTTGCCTTATTTACAAACACCCACAATTACAACAGTTCTTCCACGATTTCGTCTCCCAGCAGTGGGCTGTTTCAAAGCTGATCTTAGTCAAGCTGTGTAAGTAAAGAAATCTAGAGTTTTTCCTGCTTCTTATTTCTACCCGTGTTTCTCTAACATGGAGATTGTCCTGACTCTGTAAGAAGAAAGACGGGATGTGATTTAATTACTCCACAGCTTTAATAACTCATCTGGGAACAATGACAATTAATTGTACTGTACAGTTCATCAATCTTTACTGGATCCTGGATTTAAAAAAAGGTGTTCTCAGCAAGATAGGGTACATGTGCTTTTCCTTCTCCATGTGATCAGGAGACCAGTGGTACCAGACAGCCCCCAACTCAAGTGATGTTCCCCAATTATTATTGGAAGTAACAGAGGTGAAGGTAGAGGGAAACACTTAAAAGTTTACAACCTTTTGCTGTCCAGGCAAACTACCCCTGCAGCAGTGGGAGAAGGCACATTCAAATTACAATCAGAAGGGAAGGGTGAATATTCCGAGTGTTGCATTTAAGAGATGACTTCTTTGTTAAAACATTAGTGATGCCAGGTAAACAACAAGGGAAAATTTCTTGCACTTCCTTTGTGAGACTTGACCATGACTGAGACCTCACCATGTTTACACTTAATGAGCAGCACACCAGTTTCGCAAAGGTGACTATGCACATTGGGTAACTGATGCTTAAATACAGGTTCTCCAGTAGACCTCTGAGAGACTCAATTTGTGCAGCCTGAGAAACATTTTTGTGGTGCCCTTGAAGGACCCATTCTGAGAGGCATCACTTTGCTCAGTTGTGGATATATATCTGAGAACAGACAGTTCCTGCTGTGGAGAGTTTATAGTCCAGACAGTCAAAACAGATACATACAGACAGATGGAGAAAGAGTCAGAGAAGTAACTGGCTGCACAACACTCACAGAGATCTTGGTCTCTTGCATCTCCAGTCTTCTGTGCAGGCACAGACCGATACCAGTTGTTCACACAGGTTTTTGAAATTCAGTTGGTAAAGACGGTGTAGATCAGTAAATCATGACTGCAGTTACTTAGTGATGCTACAGTCCATATTGGTTTAGGCCTTGACTTTCAGATGCCCTATTTGAGGAGACTCTGAAAGTTTCTGAATGATTCACTGATGTAAATGGTCTTGTAAGCATTCAGAACCTTTGCATCTCAGGCATCCAGATGTCTATAGGAAGGTGTCTCTGAAGTGAGACATCCGACCCAGAGAACGTTTTTGGGAATGGGGTGATCTACCAGTCTTACAAAATGCCTATCATAGGCACATAAGGCTGAAAGTGTTAGGTGTTCTCCTTAGACTTGAGAAAAATATGGCTGTATTGATTTGGCTGTGTTATCTTAACCTTTGTGATTGTAGCTGATGATAGCTTCTTATTACAAAATGGTAGACTATATATTTGATTAAAATAAGCAATCAAGATGAGAAGGCATAGTATTCACTTGTAGGAGTGGTGTTGTTTGGTTGCTATTTCAGTGTTGCTGTTCCAGTTTTGGTACTGTTTGGCATGGCTTCCTTACCTAGCCAGTGAGAAGGTGATCTGGTCTGTCCCAAGCAACTGGATGCACCACTGGGACTTAAGTTTTCCCAGTAAAGATTAGATGAATCATTTGAAAGTGATAATTATTCACTGCTGTTCAAATTCCCCTGCAATATTTGGTTGCTGTAAGGAAAATAGAGAATGAAATTTGTTAGCTTCAGTTCAGCTGCTTATGTTACTGAAAGATTAAATCAGACGAAACAGTTGCAGAAGTAAATTGAAGATTGGATGCACGTATTATTATTGCTGGATGGCAAAACAGTACTTTCTACAGAAAACTATGAAAAAACACTTTGTGTTCCCCATACTTCTAAAAGTTGGGAAGTGGATTCACCTTACCTGCCTTTATCTTTCTGAAGGCAGATGTCTAACTGGCGTTAATAATCCAGGAGATCTATAGTCGGTGATGTACATCCAAAGGATGAGTCCTTCCATTTTGAGATAGGCTGAATCACTGTCTGGAGCTGTCTTTTCTCAGCTAATGAGAGAAGGAGCCTAGACAACTAGATTACATTAGAGTTAGGTGAGATGGATCCTACTTCACTGCTCTGATTGTATGAACTGGCACTTTGCAGCTTCCAAAGACTTAACTGCAACTGTGAAAGTTGCAGGGGTAATCACTCCTCAGGTATTGTCTTCCTTCCTCCTGCAAAGCATGCAAGTGGACCTTAGGTCTGTAGTTTTTATCTGTCACTGTTATGAGCCAGCTGCATCAAAGAAAAGGCAATACTAACAATGTAAAGGACAAGTGAGAGGAAACTGAAGAAGATCCTACAGGATCCCCACTGTTCTGAATATCATGTGAAAGGCACCCTCACCTCTGTTTTCCTGTGCTAGTTCAGGGTTTGATGCTGAGAATGATGGGAGAATGTTTCTGTTTAATTGAATGTGGGTTGGAGAGTGGGAGTCCTGTCAGAAGGGAGAAAGGGGTGAGAGAGAAAAGATTCCATAAAAAGAAGCTGAAAAAAAGAGCCCAAGCTCTGTGCTGAGATTGGACAGGGAAGCTGCAGGGGAGAGATGGGGAATCATCAGGAATGGGGCATACTGACGGGCATGCATGACTGAAGATTAAGAAAAAGACAGGTTGAGAGAGAAGATGGGAACAGCTGAGCAAGGAGATTCTTCCCACAAGGA
The DNA here is from genome assembly GCA_034782735.1 of Sagittarius serpentarius. Taxonomy (NCBI): domain Eukaryota; kingdom Metazoa; phylum Chordata; class Aves; order Accipitriformes; family Sagittariidae; genus Sagittarius; species Sagittarius serpentarius. The sequence continues at coordinate 4,562,301 of JAVKLA010000010.1, read as the reverse complement.
ATAGGACAAAGAGCTTGGATTTCACGGCTAATGTATATTGGCTGAAGACAAAGGGTCTGGGATAAGAGGTGTGTGGAGAGCAGGGTTGGTATAGCAAATAGGACTGGAAGGAGGAGATAGTAGTGGAAAGATGCAGCATTTTAAAAATAAAAAGGTGAAAGATGGAACAGCAGAAGTACATTTCAGTGGAAGAAGCAGTAAGTTTGTTCTCACTAGAGCAACCTTCCTCTTCAAAGCCTGGGGCGGGGTTCAACATGCAAAATTTGCTGTTATCAGCAACTGTCTGTGAACCCTTGACAAGCTGTCCATCGTCTTCTTCCCTGGATGTCCTGGGAGATGATAACTTACTGAGGTTACAAGGTGTTTTGTTTGCTTGAGGTTTCAAAGGGATCAGTGGGTTGAATCAAAAGCACCTGTTTCTTATGGCTGCCATATTCAGCTTTCCATTCTGCTTTTTCCTTTGTTGCTTTTTTATACTATATGAAGCTACATGCAAGTCATTAAATTCAAGGAATATTATTTATATCACAAAATCAGGAATGCCAACATGGAATTCTCTGTGCCTGTGCATTATAATGCAGTCTTTCTGTGATCCCATGCATTCATCCTTTCCTAGTGTGGTGGCCTGAAGAAACAGGACATGTGACTGTAATATTTCTCTCTCTCCTCCTGTAATAGCCTGTCACCCCCTTGGCCAACTTTTGCTGCACTGACAGTGAGGTGGAGGTCTCGGTAATATAAATTCCTATATTTTCATTAAAATACATAACCAAGTAGAAGATAGAGTATCTCTCTGCTACCATAGAAGGAGATGTTACAGACTGAAATCACCTTTGAGATAATAAAATACCTGCTCAGGAGAGAGCCTTTTATAAATGCCCCAGAAGCGAGGAAATCTTCAGTCACAACTTCTGCTGCCTTTTTAAACATATTAACTCTGAAAGTGCAAATATGTAGGAACTTCTGCGGTGTCATTAATTATAACACACCTAGAACTCTGATTACTTGGGCAAAGTCAACACCACCAAAATATTGTGTGTTTCTTGTTTTCTTGGTATGTGACTTGCAGCTGATTTTCGTACACTTGTGCATGCTAACAAATGCAGTCACAGGTAACTCTTGAAAACACAAACTGTATAAAGTAGATCTGATGCTAAATACTCTGAAAACTTGGGTTCTCAGGCTCTTTAGACTGGGCATCTACAACTAGGGACACTAAATGGGTAGTCTTTGTAGGTAGTGGATAATACCATCTCTTCACCTTGCAGAACAGTTGTAAAATACATTTTGTTAATATTCATGAGGCACTTGGATATTATTGTGATGAGTGCCAGAGAAAGCCCAGGAGGAAATTAATAATTCTATCTGGAGAGCTGGACTTCAATGAAGTGCAGCGTATGGGGTGGAGGGGACACTCGTTGAACTCCGAGAGGAGAACCAGGTAGTGAGAAGCTGCTTATTAAACATGCGCTGTCCACCCTGTGCACTGGATGAAGCTGGGGTCCTGCAGAACAAAAATGGCATGACACTTTGTATGCATCTGGAAGCAGATGGTAGTTACACATGTGAGGTCATAACTGATGGTACACAGGCAACCTTAATTTTGCCGTGTCTTTCTTTTGTGGGCTTGATGTTACATTCAAATTATCCTTCTTCTTGTATTATTTATGTTCTGATAGCTCTGTGTGTGTGTAAATGTGCAGTGGTTCATAAACAGTATGCAATAGTTTTGTTTTACACTTGTGACAAAAATGCATGCCTACTCTCAAGTCCCTACAAGCGAAACATTACAATTTGGGAAGAAGATAAATTAATGACCTACTGCTATAGAGTAGGTAGTTGCAGTCATGTAACAGACTTTCCTGACTGGTGCTCCTCAGATGAGTAGCTGCAGGACAGAGTGCTAGGTGATTCAGCAGTGCTGGGTGATTTTTCTCTGTCCCTCTGTTCAGCCATGTTGTTGACACTCTGTGTTCTGTTGCCTGATGATTTAGAAGCCTGCTCGAATTCCATTAAAATTTTAATTACTGACTTCTCAGTAATGAGACAACTTGCTGGGCCATAGGTATTTTATTGGTTTAAGGTGCAACTTTTCCCAGCTTCCTTTGGGCCCGCTCCTGCCATTGTTTCCTGCTTGTAACTTCCACTGAAGTGAATAGTGGTCTTGTCTTGTGGAGGAGTTGAGGAGAATGCCCTTTTGCCAGTAAACTCAGCTTCTGATATACAAGTCTAACATTTCTACAACCATGCTTCTATTCTATGAAGATGACTATGATCACTCCCGGGCCACACTTTTAATTGCTAGCCTTCATTAAGACTGTGTATGTATAGTTTTCCTAATTTCCAGTTTGTGACAGATTTTATAGTCACCCTGGCAAAACAGGCTCTATAGTCAGTCTCCATCTTCATGTCTGCATATAGTTTTGTGAGTGGCTGAGAAGCCCGTTGGGTATATGAAAGCATTCCTGTGTATTCTCTTCCTCAGTGGATGAGAGGGACTGTGGAAGACAACTTCCTGGTCCTCGACAACTTCCTGGTCCTTAACAACTTGCAAACACTATGGACATCTTAATCATCCAGATGCTGCTGTAGTGCACAGAACCACATGTGAATCTGTTGCATTCTGGTGTTTTAAGTTGTAAGATTTGTCCTGGAAACTTGCTCTGAATCACACCCCCAGTCAGCAGCTCTGTTTGAAATACAAAGCTGCTCGGAGTAGGAATGGACCTTCCTGGGAATTTCCTCCAGAGCATAGCCTTGTGTCTTGACTCTCTGGTGTTTAATAAGATGCTGCCTCTGATCAAAGATTTCTCTTCTGGTGGGTTGCTTATTGCAGCTTGCTCCTTAAATACTTTCTTGTATGATAAAGAGAAATCACTCTGCAACTCTGAAGGGGCTGGTAATAGAGTGTCTCACTGTATGGGGTTGACGTGGCAAGGTTTTGGCAGCGGGGGGGGGGCTACAGGGGCAGCTTCTTTAAAAGTTGCTAGAAGCTTCCCCTGTGTCTGATACA
>JAVKLA010000010.1:4414077-4559188 GCA_034782735.1 Sagittarius serpentarius | reverse complement strand
GGTCAAGACGTTGCGACGGACGTTGTCCCCGGCAAGAAGGGGGGTGGGGGGTAGGTGTTTTAAGATTTGGTTTTTATTTCTCATTACCCTGCTCTGGTTTGATTGGAAGTAAGTTAATTTTCCCCAGATTGAGTCTGTTTTGCCCGTGATGGTAACTGTCCTTATCTCGAGCCACAATTCTTTCATTATATTCTTTCTCTCCTGTCCAGTCGAGGAGGGGCAGTGATAGAGCGGCTTTGGTGCGCATCTGGCGTCCAGCCAGGGTCAACCCACCACACTCATCCATCTGGCTGCCTTTTTTTTTTCAGTAGAGATCTGGTATAGAAACTCCTGCCTCAGATAAAAATGGCTTAATCTGATCAGTAGGGTTGAAAACTATGGAGAGTAGATACCAAACTCCTTTCTGCCTTCCCTTGATAGTTATTATTTAGACTTGTTTCCTTCCAGAATGAGGCAAAAAGAGGATGTGGCATGGAGGAGAGCAGTCCCTCTGAGTACAGTTATGTACTACAGTGTTGCTCCGTGTTTTACTACGGCATCACAGGATGTATCCTGGGTTTTTTCTTATTAATAGAAAACATTAATAGGGTACCAAAAATGCTAGGAATCCAGACTTAAGTGTCTGGATAAGTGGCTTTTTTTCTTTTCTTTTCTTTTTTTTGTTTTGTTTTGTTTTGTTTTCTTCCCATTTACCCTGAAGTTTGTACTTGTAACTTGAGGTGCATAAGCTACACTAGTTGAAGCCCTAATGTTTTGTTCTGGTTAAAGTTGTATGCCATTTTATGAAGTAGCATGTTCTGAGAGTCTTGTGTGGACTTCAGTATGAACTAAACAGGTAAGTTAAAGCATAAGGGAAAGTTAAAAGTCGAAGTGTTGTCCAGCCATCTACCTGCATGTTTTGCACTGCCTTTTCTGCAGGAGTCACGTTAGCTTGAGTGTGTTGGCTAGCCTTTCGTAAGGTCGTGCCTTTAAATTCAGGCCCAGACAATTCTCAGTCCAAGTTACGAAGATGGCATTGGAACTGTCTTGAAGAGCAAGGGGGAGTGTGTGTTAATGCTGATGAAAACCCATATTTTCGTGGGGAATGGTGAAGATTAGGAGAGAATAAATATTCTTTCTTACTTAATTTTTTCGATGAGAGAATTTGAAGCTCTGTTGGGATATGCAGATTCAGACATGAGTGGTATGTGTGGGGGTGTGTGTGTGTGATATATTGTACAAGTATATTACTGGCATCTGTTTACATGATTTCTTTATGCACTTCTATATTTTTTCCACGTAACTTGAGGTATATGGTAATTTTTATGTAAACCAAAGGGCAGTGATGTGATACAGGCCATGGTTTGCCCCAATGCAAGGGAATTGCTCGGGATGGAGATGTTAAAATTTTAAAAATGTATTAAAGGAAAAGAAACAAATAGAAGGCTTCATGTGTTCAGAACTGCAGACAGATGAATTGTGAAGATGCCAAGAAGTGAATTTGGATTCCTGCTGCTTGCTTGATCGGCAGCTAGTTGTAAAAACATGCAGCGATACTGTGCTTTGAAAAGTCGGTGAGCAAATGCAGGCTACGGCGGAGAGCTCAGTTCAGCTGTTTCTGAAATTACATAGACACCCCTGATTTGTGCCAGTTAGATTGCTGGTTCGAGGCTTTGGTTAATATCAAAAGTAGTGCGTGTACTTTGATGTTAACACTCTTTAATGTCCAAGTTTACATCTTTGTTTCCGTGATTTTTTGAAGATAAGACCCGAAAGAGAGGGAAGTATGTAGTTCAGTGCAGCTGACAGTGGTAACCTTACTGCTCTGGAAAAGATTTTTTTCTAGTCTTTAGAAAGGAGTTGCAACAAGCAAGCCCAATATGTATTCTGCTGTGAGAAGGCTGTAGACTGTCAGTCTTTTTGCCATGAAAACCCGGCATTTTCTAATGGGAATTTCTTTACAGCTGGACAGTTTTGATGTTACAGTTCTGGTGCTTCTAAAAAGGCTAATTGAATTTTATAGGACAAATGTGTTAAATCTCATATGCTCTGCAAGGAGGATATGTTAATACAAGAAATGGTTGTGGCACAGTTGACAACATTGTCACAAATAACTGCAGAAGTACCTTAAGGTGTTGAGGCTACAGGTTATTTTCTGCTATTTTTCATGTTTACAAGACTTGTGGTAAAACTGGTCCAAACAATGAGATTAGCATAAAAGTATTATCCTTAATCTGAAAGATGTGGCAGTATGATGAGAGGTACCTGTATTACAGCTCCAAAAGACTATGGTTTCTCTGTAAAGGAAAAAAATGAATTCTCATTGGTGCTGGCAAGATGGACCTTCTGTCCTGTACTGGGGAAGAAAGAACATGGCCACTATTTGGAAAAAAGCTTCTTCAAATATTTAGCGGTCTGTAGAGGTCACTGGTAAATGAGGTCCACTGCTGCTGTTCAGTTTTTTCAGGAAGCTTATTAAAAGCCGTAATTCAGAACTTCAGGTAGTTTAGCTATGAAGAGGGGGAAGCACTGTGTTTTGGGTGAGATTTCTCTGCTAATGACACAATCGGCCGGAGGGTTGGACGGGGTAGGCATTGTGCATTCAGGGCAATAAAGGTTGATGTGTTTTCTTCGGATTTGACTTTTTAAAAATTTTTTTTCCTTCCCTGTGGCGGGACATGGTAAATAGTTACTCGTCAAAAATTATGTATTTCTGGACAAGTTGTGCAAGTTGTGGACAACCATTTTATGTAATAGAAATGGGAGGCAGGATGCGTTTTGCAGAATTGGAACATTTAATATACAGGGTGACTTGCAGGGCAGCTTTGGGCTGACTGTTCAACATATTCTGCCTTCAGATCTAACTGGATGTTTCCATGTATGAATCAAATGGACCTTGTATCCTTCCATCGTTACTCTGCTTATTTGTTATATAAAAATACTTTTGTGAAATCAGCTATCAGTATTTTACCCATTTGGTGAGCGAAGAAGACAAAGTTGTGAGAAGTGAAGTGGCTTATGGAAGACCAGGGTGAGATTTGAGGAGCAGAAAGCTGTTCAAGGTCAGAGTCCACTGTGAATTCTGCCATAACAATTTTACTTGTGCAAGAACTTGGAGGTTCAGTCCCTCATGCCAGTTGCACGTGAAATGCTTGCAGACGTTGCGTTTTCCTTTCAAAAATGTTCCGGTTCTTTTTCTTTGTTTTTCAAGAGGAAGCACCCTTTCTGACATCAGTTTTCTTTTTGCCTCACTTTTGTTCAGTGCAACAGTGCTGCACCTCTTTATCACGCAAAACTTATTAACAGAAATGGAGGAAAATGGTTTTTAGTTTTGATTCTGCCATGATGGGGAAAAAATCTGTGGCACACTTAGAAATAGTTAGGATTCTTAGTGGTACATTTAAGAGGCATTCTTACTTTGTTTTTTAAAAATAGGCTCCCTTCAGTAAAATTTGGTAATTCTCTTTTGTTGTTGGAATACTTTCTGGATTGGAATGGATCCTTCTTTACTGGCTACAGTTTTGCATTCTTTCTCAGCACACAGAAGTGATTATACTCCTGGGCAGTGTGCAGTGATTTATTTTTTATTTTGCGTGTTTGTATATAGCCAAGTGAACTTTTCAGGTGGTTCCCTTTTCCTTCCCCCAACTCCTTCCCATACAAATCATGCTTATTTAACTTTTGGGGGGGATGAAACTTAGTTTATTTTTCTATGAAATGAATGTTGCCTGAAAATCTAGGTGGTTAAAAATAATAAGGAAAAAATAATACAGAAACATTGAAATGTCCTTTTGCCAGATTGTGCATGGATGAAGCCACCAAAACATGATTAACGAGTTAAGAATGCTCTTTTTGAGCTGCCATGGCTAGTGTAGTAGGAAGAGAGGGTGCTGTTTTAATAAAATTGTTCTGACACTTTCTTTCTGAACATATGATTGTTTTTCCAACTTGGCTGTCTTTCTGATCTCAGGTGTCCATTGCGTAATGATAAATGGAAATATATAATATTGCTTAAGACAAGTATAAGCACTTAAGTACCTGCATCCAGTTGGATTGTTAAAAGCTTGTGGCAATATTCCAGCGTCTTTTAAAATCTGTTGTACAGCATTAAAGCTAGAAAGACAATTGCAGAAGTAGTCAAAAAAGTGAAATCTCGGAACCAGTTTTGCTCATCCCTAGAACAGAAAACATTAACCATTAACTTGTTTTAATCCATAAAATCATCTGGTTGGTGTGCAGTTCCTCCTGCTGTGGGGTTATATTGAGAAGCTGGAAAAAGCTGGTGTGTCTCAGGCTTTCTTGCCTCTTCTCAAATGTAGCTGGCAAGGCTGGCGGACCCAGCCAGAGGCTGGAGAGCCTGGCCAGAAGTCTGCAATGGAAGTGAAGAAGGGAGGGGAGAGGCACTGGCAAGGAGGAGCCCACTGTCCTGGGAAGAGGACCCCAGAGGCTAGTGAGCTGTAGTCAATTATCTTAATTCTCCAACTCCATGTGTTGCAAGCCGCCTCTCCAAAACCTTTAAGAGTATTCCTTCCCCTAGGTGAGAAGAGAGGCGATCATGGTATGAAGAATTTGCTCCTTTCTTTCCTTCCAGGCTCTCTACCCTCTATCCCTCTTTCCCTACTCACACACACCCCTCCTTGGACCCAGTCTGATGCTTGCTTGTGGCTGGCAGTAGTATTTTTGATGACTGGAATGTGAAGACAGTAACTATGTGAGTCAGTATGGCAGCGTCCATCTTTGCCAGAGCTCCTACATCCTCCTTAGTGGAGAAAACTGAGAAGAAAGTGAGCAGAGGCAGGGAAAAAAATCCAGGCTGGTCTTTGGGAAGGTCAAGTCCTTTTTAAGGCCTAAGGAGAGATTTTATTTTTCCCTTTGTAAGGAGGTGTCTTCAAGCAGGGAAGACAGCCTCTGAACTTTAACACTCACTGAACCTACTTGATAGGGAAACAGATGGTGTCAGGTTTGGTGTTCTCAGAGTACCAGATTCTTGGGGGAGAAACAGTGTTGATAAAAGGCATATTTGACGTTAGCTGTGGATTAGTAGCTCTGCAGTTTTTAGCTAATGCACTAATGTCCAGAAGATCAATCAAAGCATCAAAATGTTTGGTGTGCAGGACTCGAGAGTTTTCTGAGGAGGTTTTTTCTTTGCTTGAAAACATCCTTCGCTGTAAGTCTTGCATTTGTTTTGCAGCATTCTTCTTCCGAATTATTTAGGCTACCAATGAGAAATGTGAAAAGTCTCATTTCTGTGTTCAGGTCTCCAGCATGCCTCTGTGGGAACTTATGCGCAGACATCCATGTGTCATGCAAAGCCTCATCTAAAATTGGTCGGATTTTATGGCGTGTAAGGTGGAGCTGAATTTGTGAGTGCATGTGGCCATGTGTGTATACGTATGTGTGTACAGAAATACATATACATCTGCACACCAAAAAAATGTATATGGCATTCATATTTTGCCCCGAGACCTTGATGAAATCATTGTTCACAACTGAGATTGCAGCCATTGTAAATCGGGGCAGAGCAACCTATAACATCTTTTTGAACAACTGGTATGCTTCAGAGGCCAGAAGTACAGGGATACAATGGAAACACTGACTTTTACTGCAACTGTGCAAAAGGATGCAGCAATAAATAAATTTTGCAAGGAAATAGGTGATATCTGCCATCTAAACTGAAGGGTTGCCATGGCTCTGGGTTGTTGCAAACCACTTAGCTATTGGCTAATGATTGCATTTAGCAGTTTGAACCCACTGAAGGAAGAAGGGAAGAAATACTAACTCTGTATGCAACACGAAAGTAACTTTTTTTTATGGTGTCAAGGCCGAGGTGTCTGGGCTGTAGATGTTACAAAGGGAGATGGTGCACCAAAGGGTTTGTAACTCCTCTTTCACTCTTTTGTGCCTTCTGAGCATGGCTAACCAAATTTATATCAGGCTACAAACAGCTTTGTAAACCAGCTTTAAGGCCCGGTGTTGCTGCTGGCTTGGTAGAAAGTGACAGCACCACAGAATATGTCCCCCAGTGTCTGAGTGAAATGAGGCAGTTACCCTCAGATAGGCATAAATGCGCTATTAGATGGTTGAAAAATACATTTTTTCCCCCCCTAAAACCCTTCTGGGAATTTATTGTAGTGCCTTTGATGTAACTAATTAGCCTGCTCAAAGTAAGCAGTGACTAACAGTCTAATAACTGGCTAATGGAAGGAACTTCATAATGTTTTCAAATCAGGATCCTTTTGAGTGTTTTGCAAGAGGCTGAGGAGCTTTTCCCTTCTGAGAAATGCTTGCCAATAGTCAGATCCTGATGCCCGTGGTTGTCTTTCTCTAAGTTATATTTGAGTCTCCTGGCTCTTTGAAGAGGCTAGATGTTGGAGAAGAGCAATAATCCAGGAGATACTCTGAAAGCTCAAAGCTTGAGTTTAGCCCTGATCAGCAGACTTGGAGCAAATGTTCTAGTTTGCTGGGGCCGTCATGCAGTAAGTTGCAGTCTTTACTGAATTTTGTAAGGTGGAACACTACTTAAAAAGGGAGATGAAAAGTAAGATTGTTTTTGCAAGAGATTTTTTTTTTCTTGTGTGAGTTTCCTAATTCTCAAGTAGCAAAATCAAAACATAAAATGTGCTATACCAAGAAAGGGAGATGGTTTTGCCTGCCTTCTATTTCTGCAAATTTAAAAGGAGAAATTAAACACTATGTGTTAATTTTGCCAGTTAGTTCTACCTTCAAATATCTTCTGCTTCTGCATTAAGGCTTTCTTTTTTTCTTACCACTGGAACTACAAAGCACTTTTACTACTAAGAGACGCTTTCTTATCAAGCTAATGATACAGCATTTCTACATGCTAACAAACTTCTCCAGTACATTCTCCAGGCACAGACCATTTGTGCCCAACAGTTGGAACATTTCTGATCCTGGACGTGAATCCCTCTTGCTCTACTTGCACAAGTAGTTTCACCGAATCCCTGGGATTACAGTGCGAGTAAAGCAAGCAGGATCTGGGCTTTGTAGGCCCCGTGAAGGTAAACTTAAAAGCTCACCACCTGCTCGGTACCTGGGTGCACGGTTTAGTGTTTCTCCTGTGGCAGTCAATGTCGTCACTAACACCTAAACCAGAGTGCTGAGGGCTGCGCTCATGAGCGGTGTTAAGTATCACGGCAGTAATCCACTGTCTGCCATGGGAGAAACGCATAGCCCTGAACTTGGGAAGGGAGAAAATGGTTTTCAGCTGTTTTGATTTAAATTGTTTGTTTTTGTTATTTTAAAGCCTGTGTGGAAATGGGCTGGGAGAGGACTTTTTCAGAAGCGAGGCTTCCACTTCTTTGGAGTCTGACCTTGCGAGTTGCTGAGAATTAGTGCCTCCATTAGCTTCCCTGAGACTCCGAGTGCTGCAGGCTGGGGCTGGGCGCTGCAGGGGCTCTGACTCCATGTATTGGCTGGCTGGCCGTTCAGCTGGGCAGCTCTGGGCAAACTTGGCCAACAGCATACCATGGGAATCTAGTTCGCAGCAAGCAACTTCTGCAGCTTGATCCAAAGTCATTGAAGTCAGTGGGATGGCTCAAGTGTCAGGTCAGTAACTTCAGGCATATACCCAAATGTTATTCCTTTTCTTCCCCATGTCCCGCGTGATCGGTGAGATACAGGATCAGGTGCAAGGCAGCCCAGCCCTGCCTCCTGCCCTCCTTGTCTACCTTCTCAGGCTGAGAGTCCTGGGACTGACAAGGAGGCTTCCACAGGACCCTGTGCCTTTGTGTGTAGGTAGCTGTGTCCGCAGCTGCCTGTTGTGTTCCCTAAGTAGGATTTTTTCTTTTTGGCTTAAATTAGACTTTTACCATCTCCCTGTAGGTCTGATACTGGGGTTTGTAGATGCAGACTCCCAGTTAAATCCGGTAGGTGTTTGCTTGAATGAAACTTTAAAGGCGGTTTTATTTTGTGTAATTTCATATATGTCTGTTTAACTTCAGCCACTTGGTTTTAGCTGGGAGCAGCTGGGGAGGCACCAAGCAGTGTAAATTCATCTGGATAATCAAGAAATTGAGATAAAGACATCGCTACTAACAAGGCTCTCTCAGATCTAAGTGTCTGAAAAAGTTTAGCTGAGTTTTAAGCTGCTTCATACCATTAGCAGGTTCCCCAGCAATCTTGGGGAAGAGTTATATGCACAGCTGGAAAAGGCTGCGAGCTGTGTTCAGGTAATAGTATTGCGTTGCTGACGGCGTTGGAGCAGCGTGAGCTCTGTACAGGCCCAGTCTGGTCTCCTCCAGGTTGGTGGGAGCGCTGCCATTGACCCAGAGGAGCGCAGGATCAGGTTCTGTTTTGAAAGTCACAGAAACTGTATTGATGCACTGTGTTCTGGCTTCCTCTGTACTTTCAAAAAAAGGACTGAATTGAGTTGTGCTGTAGGTGCGTCAAAAATGAACCTATGTCTCACTTGTGGAAAATAATGAGGGGGGCAGAATGTTATGTAGGTATTGTCAGGATTGGGTCCTCTTTCTGCATTGTTGATAAATTCTTTTTCTTCCAGTGAAAGTTAAAGACGACAAACAAAAGAATATAATAGGTTTCTCAAAACAAAAAAACAAACAAAAACCAGAGAAAAGAGCTGTGTGTTCATATTGCAAAGGTCACAAATCAGTTCTTGGAAAATACTGTACATATGGTAATGGGAAAATAACTAAGCTGAAAATCCATTACAAACGGGGACATAAATCTGTACATTTTCAGTGGTGAGCCCAGATAATGTATGCTATTTATAAGCACAAAAGTCTTGTATAAGGTATGCTTAAGCACTGCAAATAAAGTGAGTAGCATACTTGTTATCTAACAGATTTTGTAGCCTCTCGTATGGTTGGAGTCTATTTTTAAAACCAATTATGAGCATTGTGCTTCATATCTGTGTTAGTGTTTCCAGAGCGTGTACTTCATGTGCAGTTGCTCCAAATGCAGGAAAATAACAAACTTGGTACCAAGAGTGCCCAATTTAAACTACTGTACCCACCCAAAACAAAACTTTGATTACAATACACACTGTTTTTAAAGGCAAGCACAGTCCTACAGATGTATTTCCTCCTGCTTGGCTCTTAAGGTGGTCAGAGAGTAGTGATCAGTGTGTGTATGCAAGAAGGCGCAGATACACCTGTCCTAATGAGCCTGGCAATTGCTCTATTGCACAATTTCAAGGAAGAAAATATCAAGTCTCAAAAACTTAGACCTTCTTAAACATGAGGGAAATTGCTTTCTTACTTAGGTATCTATTCTATTAAGAATCTATGTAGTCAATCTTTTTTACATTCTATCTTCCTCGTTCCTTCTGGCTCACAGCAACCTAAAACGCTACTTTTCTGGGAAAGACTGATATTCTGACTTCAGTTTTGTAATTTAATGATGGAGAGTTTCCTTAGTAAACCAAATTTAGAGTACTAGAATGCTTATCTTATATCCAGACCTTGAACATAAAAGGCATTTTATACCAGCAATTGTTCATTTAATGAGCAATTGCAGAGTGCAGGACGGTTAAGGGATTGAGCTATATGCACCATTATTGCAAGAAGTATTCTGAAATACCAGAAATAGGACGTAAGCTCTGATCAGGGGGACTGTGAGCACAATTACCTTCTTTTCAAATCCTTCTGTGACACTGCGGGAGGAAAAAGGACTTTGAAACTTGAAAGGAAAGAGCTTGCTTTCAACCTCAAAAGCTAGGAGGAAAGGGCTCTGAAATTTGCTCAGTATTCCCAATTCACCATTAGCCTGTTTCTTCCTTTAGCCTCAAGGCATTCTCCGCTTTTTGAAAAGATGTTAAGAAATTCAGTCACAATAGAGAGCCTAGTTTTGAACATGTTTCACTCGGTCCATTGAGGTCTGGTCTTCAGCCTTTGTGTGGGGTGAATTGAGCTGAGCAGCAAGCTGGTTGGGGAGAGGTGAATGAGCAGTCTCTGTGCAGTCACAAATTCTGGCAAAGAAAAGATTACCCTTTCCTTTATTTTACAATATGCATTCCTGTACAATCCTGCTAGTGGCAATATGCGGAGCCGAGCTTGTGCTTAGGTCAATATGGAGCACTTGGTTTATAGCAACTCTTGTTAAGTTTGTCTTGTAATTGAAGCTGCTGTTGACCTTGCTTGGAGACCATTTGTAAAACCGTTTATTTAGCATAAACTGAAATAATAAACCCTCCTTCTCTTAGGCCGATTGTGATAGGGTGACATTAGTTTGATTTAATGATTAGCCGCCTGACCCCTCAGCTAGAGAGAGCTGCTTGAATAGGGAGAGTTCACTAGGAAGCACACAGGAAGAATACTAATGAGCTTGTTAAATTTAGCATGGCACCAACCACTCTTAATTCCTCTAATGGGAGAAGCACTGCCTCTGAGAGGGAGGGAGGGAGATGGGGAGAGGGAGGGAGAGGGAGAGGGGGAGACAGAGGGAGAAGAGAGGGAGGAATGCCCATGTCCTGGTAGCCAGAGAATTTTGGTCAAGAGAAGAGCTTGGAGTGAGCGTCAGCCAGGGTCTCTTGGACTGAGTTGTAAGTACCTTGTCTCTTCTCTTACCCAGCCAAAGTGCGTGGGCAGATTGCTCACAAGACAGTAATGCTCTCTGCAAGTTGCATGCAGAAATGCAGCAATGAAACTTAACACCAGCCCAGTTAAATCAGTTTCTGTATTATCTTGTTTAAGCAGGGGTCTCTCTGAAGTGTGTTGAGACTAATTTTTTGCGTGGTGTATCAATAGATTTCAACTTTTTTTAGATGCTGACTTTAAGAGGTTTAAAGTAAAAAAGCTTCTACTTCTTCTTGGTCTAAAATTAAAAAAAAGCAAAAAAAGTTCAACAGGGAAGAAAGTTTAATGGATTTTTGCATTAGGTTTTGGTTTGCCCTGAATTTTAATTTTCTGGGTAAACTAGCTGAGCTATTAAAAGTGCGTTTATTCAGGCATGCTGTCCAGTGTGAGTTTTTTGAAAAAGCTTGTTGATTAAGTGAGGTGCTCCTTGGTGCTCAGCACTTGTAATAAAAACTGCTTCTGATCAGAACAGCAGGTCTAAATCAGGTATTTCTCAGTGGATGGGAGAATCTTGGGTTGATGTGATCATTCCAGGTTGGGCACTTTTAACATGTGTCTCTGGGTACTGGCTTGTTAAGACAGACTAAGGTGTACGTGAAGAAAGAAAGGTTTATGCAGATTGCTCTTGGGGCCTGATTATTTTTTTCTTTTTTCATTTCTTATTTAACCCCTTTCTCTTACACCTGCAAAAGGTGGGATGAACTATGCTGGAGTCAGTAGGGTCCCACCAGCGAGAAGCAGATGGAGATGAGGGAGAATCAGTCCCTTTAACTTTGGCATCATCTCTCTGCAAGATTTTAGTAAATCAGATGTTTATTTTGACCCTAAAGCCAGCCACTTCTAAAACATGAGCAGAGCAGTAACAGTTGTCATGTATTTGGCTGTAAACCCTTTTGGCAGATGCTGCTGGAGAAGTGGGCTGTTTGCTTACATTTTTGCTATAGAGTCCCATTTGTTGCCATGGTGGACAGTATGTTTCTGTCAATAATTTGGCCTGGTACGGCTTGCCCGCACTTACTCTTAAAACTTTATTGAACAATTCAGCTGAAACAGAACAAGACGAGACAGCTTTCGCCTTTTGGCGCATTGGAGTGGCTCGCCTGCCGTTGTGAGAGTCGGGAGCATTACTGCAGGAGAGAGTTTCCCGCTCAGCACCCGGGGAGCTCCTGCAAACCGCTTGCCTTTTCGCGTCCTGGAGCACGGGTGCTGTCAAGTTTCTCATCTGCCCCCTATTAAAAGCAGCTCAGCGGTGCGGAGCGTGAAGTAAATGCTTAGCGAGATGTTTGGCTGTTGAATATGCCTTATTATTGCAAAAATGCCATCATGTTTACTTAAAAAAAAAAAACTTCAGGGGAAATTTTTACATGGCAGACAATGTACAGAAATGTTTGACTTCTAACAGCACATGGCAGTAATTTCATAATAGGGAGAGATGGTTGATACAGAAGGAAAAATTCTACTTTTTTGTTTTCTTTCTTTTTTTTTTTTCAAGGAACCGAAAAAAGGAAAGCTTATTAAAACAAAACACATTTTTCCCTTAGTTTCAAAGTTACTGAAAGTAGGTTTTGAATTTCATTCAGCAATTTGGAAAATCAGCTTGTTCCATAGCAGTCACTAGTACCTTGATTCATGACACATGCACGTTTGGAGAAGGAAAGAATAAAAGTGGAGCTTGCAGACAGATGTCAGCTCCTTGTTGTATCCCAGGATGGCAGTTTTAACAAATATTATCTTTATATGGAAGAGTAAAAGAACTGAAATCCTATCTGATCCTCGGATTGATTATACAGCCCCACAAATCACGCCAGCTTGCTTCTTCCTGTACTGTGGTAGCATAGGTTAGCTTGCTCTGCTTAAGGGTCTGTCAGGATTTCAAATGGAGTATAATCCCCTATTTTTACAAGAGTTTACATCTCATCAGTGAAAGTTCACTCTAGGTTGAAATTTAACATAAAAGAATCCGGCTAGAGAGAAATGTGATGGAAAATATGACTTTGGGGTGATTAATTTTTTATTTTTTAGTTATACAAGCAGTTTTCTGAAAACCTCATATAAGTTTTAAAGTTTTAGACTCCCTTTTGCAGTTCTCTAACTAAAACCAGCTTCGGTGTAAAAAGTTGAAACCTTAAACCCTGCTAATCCAGAGCAGGGACCGGTGCCTGTGCATATTAATAAAAAGTAGAAAAGGGCAAAGGGTATAAACTCTGCAGTGTTGTTGTCCGTTTCCATTAACTCTTTCTGCTCAGACCCAACCCTGGAAATGCTCTGTGTGGAGAATTACTGCTAGCTGTAAAAAGAATTCAGTCCCTGGAAGATGCTGATAAGTCAGCAGACCCTGGTCGCTGTAATACTTGGAGATAGAAAAATAATTAAGCACTGAATAGGCTATGCTGCTGGGTTTTCTTGATGTTGCTACTTGGGAGGCGAGGGGGGCAGGAAGAAGGCTAGTGAGCACCGCATTCAAAGCAATGGTGTAGCTAGTTTATGCATAAAATGACCAAAATTCACCTCTAGGTATCTGTACGTATGGAGCCTGTTTCTAATCTAATTCATTTTGAAGGCAAATAGGTTGAGCTACGCTGGTGTCAGCCTTGGTCAAAGTAGTCTCCTGGTGAATTGCTGGCTGGTGCTTTTGCTGTGTGAGTACACCAGGGCAAGATACAAGTAGAAATTTAGCCCTGACCTCAGATCTCTTGACAGCTGAAGTGCAATCTTGGCACTGTTGTCAATGATCCTTCCTTGCATGTGGGTTGTAGAGTAAGCATACTTCAGTTTTATTTCTTAGGGGTGTTTTCATTTCCTTTCTAGTTACCTTTTTTTGTGCCTGGTGTTTAATAATCTGAGGTTCCTCATGTACTTCTAGAACTGCTGAGCAACTTTTGAAGTTAAGCGTATTTATCAGTACTTCAAGATGTATTGGTGTGCACCCACATGCGCAGCGTGGTTGAACAAGGCTGTACCTGGAGCATTGGTATCGGCCAAGGATTACAGCCCACAGTCGTGCTTGTTTAGAGAAACATCTCTATTTTAAAGCAACAGTGCAACTTAAGGAGAGCATTGACAGTAGCTAACAAAACCCCTCTGCCACACGGCACGTGTGAAATGTACCTGGGAACGTGCCTCTGGCTCTTGAGGAACAGAACCATTCGGTCTGGTTTTTGAAGGGTGCGTGTGGTCCTCGGGGGTTAAAATTCCTCTGGGAGCAGAGGGCTGGTTGGGCACCTGGTCCTGGGGCTGCCTGCAAGGGAGGCTGGTGGAGGCCCTTTTCCCCTCTAAAGTGGTACCACAGGCCTAGAGGTTTACTCCAGACTAGGGCTTGGGTTTGACCCTCCTAATTATTTTTTTTCCCTTTTTCTTTTCCCCTTGTTCATTAAGAATTTGTGGGTTTGTCTGGGGGGGGTATGGGAAGAAGCGGGAGGGGGAGTGTGCACACATGTCCATGTGGTGACAGTGTTAGGGCGGGTGGCCTTACTTGTGCCTGCCTGATGCTGCTGGTGCTGTATCTTGAGCAATTTTACACATTTTATTGTTGCCACCTTACTTCTGATTGCTAATGACCTTCCTGCAAGGATCCAGCCTCTCGGCTCCAGCCTCTCACACAAGCAAACCTCCAGGGACTGGAGCTCGGCTGCGGAGCAGCAGTGGGTGGCTAGGTTTGATTTAGGCCCAGCCGGCAGGGTTCATCTTCTCCTCTTTGTGACAAATCGTTTTGTGCCTCCCCATCAGGCAGCCCAAACTCCCAGTCTCCTTGTCCCAGAGGCAAGAAAACAGCAAGCCTGTGTCTGTTACCAGGTGATTGATAGCCCCGCCGGTAGGAGCATCGGCGCACGGGTGATGATGATCTACCGCTCAGCAGCTGCCCGCTCGGAACGGGCGGGCTTCCCCAGACCATCTCTCATAGCCACACATGTACCTACTCTCACAAACTTACACCGGGAGGAGGGGGTAGTGAGGAGGAGGGGCGGCGGGGGGAGAACTTTTCTTTATTGCATTTGCTATAAATGGGCTAAAAGTGTGTGTGTCTCTTTCTCCTTCCCTTCTCTCTTTCTTCTCCCTCGTTTTTTTTGCAGAGGATGAAAGCCCTGGGCAGACCTATCACAGAGAGAGAAGGAACGCGATCACAATGCAGCCGCAGGGTGGGCAAGGCCTCGGCAAGATCAGTGAAGAGCCTTCCACATCGAGCGAGGAAAGGGCCTCATTAATCAAGAAGGAGATCCATGGATCTATATCACACCTTCCTGAACCTTCTGTACCTTACCGTGGGACGCTTTTTACCATGGACCCCAGAAATGGTTACATGGACCCTCATTACCGTGAGTATCGACTGCCAGTTCATTTTAGGATGCAAAGTTGGAAGGCTGTCAAGGCTGTCAAATTTAATGTAATTTTTTTTGTCACCTTGCATCATCCCCAGGGAGAACTGCTTTGTCAGGGGTGGGGTGGGTGCCTTTGAGGTAATACAATCTTTTTTCTGAAGTTAAAAACCAGAGGGCAGTTGCATTGCAGATAGCAATTATCACAGGCCTCTGCAAAGCAACTTCCACAGGACATCTCATCTGTTGCTAATCCTCCTCAGCCATACAGGGTTGCATTTGCTCTACCTCCTTAACACGCGAAGAAAAAAAGCCTCATTAAAGAAAACAGAAGGAAAATGAAACAGGCCTTGAAATCCCCTCTTTTAAAACACTGTTAAGAGTATGGTATTAAGCGGAGGAAGGACCGTGCCTTGTACAGTGAGAATTTGGGGTGGGGGATGGATTGGAAGGTTTATTGCTGTGTATTGGGGGGGTTTGTTTTGGAGGTTTTTTAGGGATTCATGTGTGTGTGTGAGTATGTGGGCTGTTGGAGTGGTTTTGCAATTTTCTTCCCCAGCTACAGTTCCCTGAAATTGTAGGGGGGGGAAAGGCAAATGGTTTCAACTTCTGAATTCCTGCTCAGGCATTAATAAAAAAAGTAAGAAATTAACTGACACTTGAACACAGATGTGGAATGGATTTCTCCACAGGCAAAATATGAGGGAGTTAAGCAATTTTTTTCATCTGCTTCTACTTTACAAAAAAGAAAGAGAAAAAAAAATCATTTAGTTGTGTAGTAATGAAGTACATCTTGAGGTGTCAAGGCTTGTGCCTTTTGATTATAGATTTATCACCCAGTCAGGATGCAGATTTGCCATTTAACCTTCCAGTCTCCAGTTCCAGATGATAGGCTTAAGACCCACAAAGAGGGGCCAGTCTGTGTTGGGTTTTTTTCTTCTACATCATTCAGAAATTTTAGTGTTTTAAGGCAAAAGGTCATTAGCCAGACAACTGATTAGTGAGGACGGCTGATTAGTGCATGTTTTTTTGCTAAAGAAAGTGCCAGGGATAAAAGCTAATTTTATCCCTTCATTAGTTGGGCTAGCAGCAAAGGGGAATGTTCACTCATCAGGGTGCAGATCAAAGTATGTCTTGCACAACCTTAAGTCTCACCAACCTCCTTTAAAAAAAAAAAAGGCGCCTGATTGTTAATAAGGATGGAGGTATTATGAGAAAACGAACACTTGTTGTCTTTATAGTTTAGATCAGTATTTAGGGGAATAGTTTGGAGTTAAGCTTTTGAGCTCTCTTCCAGTGTAGGCAGTTCGTTTCTGTACACCCTCCTCCTCCTCTCACACAGCCCGGCTCAAACCCTCTGGGGGAGTTACTCATCCTTCTGCTAAGGAGGATGTGCTGCAGCACACCAGCGGCAGACTTGTCTGCCAGAGA
The DNA here is from genome assembly GCA_034782735.1 of Sagittarius serpentarius. Taxonomy (NCBI): domain Eukaryota; kingdom Metazoa; phylum Chordata; class Aves; order Accipitriformes; family Sagittariidae; genus Sagittarius; species Sagittarius serpentarius. The sequence goes on along the minus strand of JAVKLA010000010.1, from coordinate 4,542,909 downwards.
AGCATGGCTGTGCAGAGTGAATGACCGCTCATGAGCAGCAGTGCATAGAAATATTAGCTTGCGGGCTGGAGACAACATTCATAGCTTACAGTTTGGTTTGTTAATGCAACCCCCAAATCTCACTTAAAAAAACCATAAAATCTTACTGGGGAAGCAAAATAACTTCGGTTTGGAGGCAGTACAGCTAGGGAGAGATAAAATGCGTGACAAAAACAACCCCCCAAACAAACAACAAACCTCATGCTCAATTTAGTGGAGATGATTGCCATTTTGACCATCTGACCAGTTGCCAGCTCACCCCTTAAATCTAGTTCAAAGTGTTATTGATACTACTGAAGATTCAGACTGAAGAAAAAGGGCTGGCCGGTCGGAATGAGTCTGAGGGTTTCCATTTAGTTTGTTTTGTTTTGTTTTCTTGAATTTGCCTTTTGACGAGAGTTCTCAAGATTTAATGAACCTACTATGTCTGTATTGTGACCAATAACACTAGCTAGTTAGGAAGTGTGGGCTACTAGAAAAACACTGATGTCAGAAGTTGAGAGAACAGCAGAAGTTATCCAGCATATAACAGCAGAGAAACAGGAGATGAGTTAATTTCAAATGAGCAACATGATCTTAAAGCTGAAGTCTAAGTTAGAAAACATCAGATGGGCAGACCTGCTTTACCGCTGCTGTAGCGAGTTGTACGTTTCTACTCACTGATTTATAAAATCCCTCAAGTTATTAATGTCATATAAAGAACCATCATGCCTTTATTTTCCTTTAATAAATGTGATACAGAAGGACAACTAAAGAGACAAATGTCTAGTTAGATTTATAGGAAAGCAGACAGGCTTACTGAAATTTTCATAGTAGTTGTAGCATTTATATATGTAAGACATGCTTTCATCAAAGCGGTGCCTGTATTCAGGCTGACACTTATAGTGGTCCATATGAAGAAGGCTGAATAATGTAAACATACCCAGTCCCTCTGTAGCAACAGGTGAAGAACCAGCAAGGCTATTGTTCCCTTCCGTAGTTTCTTGCCAGTTTTGCTGGGCATATGGATAGAAAATACTGTTTTAATTCAACATAGTTGGGTATGTAAACACTCACAGTAATTCTTTAGTTTCCCTGTGGTTGGAAAATACAGACTTTTCAAGATGCCTAATTTATGCTTCTATTTATACCCACTTTGTATTTAAAAGTGTGGGCAGGCTTCCTGTAACACAGGAAAAGGGAAAATAATTTTTTTGAAGAAAGACATCTGTATATTTTTATGGCAAGAAAAGAAAAAGAGCATTTAAGTCAATTGTGTGTGGAATGCATGTTCCCTCCAGGAGCTGTGGTTATTAGAAACAACTTGAATGCTTTTCATTTCTACATGTAAATATGCGTGTTTCTGTGTATGCACGTTGCAGGATTTTTTGCTGTTATAATTTTTTTCCTAATTAAAATGACTGATGTTGTAAATGTTGGAAATAATAGTTACCATATATGTGGAATAAATACCTAATTGAGGGGGAGTTCGCCCTCCTGCAGAGTGTGGGTGGAGATAATGGTTGTGTTTCAAGTGGACCAGCTTTTGAAACAGCTGGGATGAAACATGCTATGGAGCTGGCAGCCCTTCTGCACTGCCAGAGAGCCCCTCAACCATTTAGCAACTGAGAGTGAGAGTGGCTTCGTTCTCAGCTCACAGCCCTCTGTCCTCCAAGAGATAAAGAGAAAACATACAGGCCTAAACCAGAAATTTTTGGTTTCTGTCTTTAGGTGTTACAGATTTCTTGAGCACTGTTTAAACACTGTTAACAAAGTGTGGGGTTTTTGTTTTTTTTGTTTGGTGGGGGTTTTTTTGTTTGTTTGTTTTTTAAACTTTTTAAAAACTTTTTTACTTTTAAAAGCTTTAGGGCAGATGACAAAAATGCTCAAGTTTCATTTCATGTGTTGCACCTTTTCTTTACTGAGGAGAGCAGGGTTACTGAGCTTAATCACGCTGTTTCTTAAATGGATTTAAACCCCTGTGTTTCTCAAACACTGATTGCAGCGGTAGTTAGAGCCCCTTGTTAATGTAAATTCTGTGTCTAGAGGTGGGGCTGAGGCAAGAGAGGTGGGGATAGCCACTTCCCTTTGTTATTCTCTTCCCCAATTTTAATTCCCACGCAGATTTATGACAGTGCTAAGACTGCCTGTCTCACAAGTCATTCCTCATGGAAAAAATGAATCATTCCTGATGTAAACACTTTGATTTAAAACATACTGCTGGTATTCTTCCCTGGGTTTCACAGCTCATCTGAAAGAACTGTTAGTACCTAATTACTAAAGCCTAAAGAATTATCTTAAGTAAAAAGCAGTGACAGTGCAGTTGGCTCTGATCTAAAAATTCATATATACAGGAATGGCCCTGGCAGGATTCTCTTTCTGGTACATCACTTCATCTTGAAGAGGTTGTACTGAATGTAGCTGAAAGCAGGAACTCACTCTTTTTTTTTTTTTCCTTTTTCTTTTTTTTTTCCTCCTTACCAGGGATTTATTCTGCTGGTTTTGAAGCTTCTATATCTATCTGGGGAAGTGGGAACTACTTATTGCGCATTTCATAGGATTAACCCTCCAAAGGTATTGATTGCCCTCAGTTCCCCCGGCTGTGCCTGCCACTTGTGCTTTGTAAGGATCAGGCCCCACATAACTGCCTGGGTTAGATTACCCAGCGTTAGTGTCATCTCAGAATCAATTTGCAACATGAACAAAAGACCACAGCAAGGAAAATAGAGTGCTGATTCACTAGGTGCACTTGTTCATTTACTGTGTTTTAATTTCTATTGACAAGAATTCCCCTTCCTTCATCTCCCCATAGAAAAGGAAAAAGGAGAGGGAAAAAAAAAAGGGAATTAGATTTTGTTTCTGTAAATGCAAACTGGTAACTGGAGACACTGCTTTAAAATGCAATAATTAGAAAGCAATGACTTTTCATGGCAACGTGGCTTGAACCACCATGGCCAGCTATGTGTGGCACGTGGACGCTGACAGCAGTCCAGGTCGCCACCAACAGATGAGCATATGGGAGGGGGTCCCCATTTGCTTTGTAGAAGGGGGAGCTGGTGGCCTCCTTTGTTGTCTCCCTGACACATTCTGGAACTCCAGAGGGACAACCAAGACACTTTTGGATAGCCCCAAAGTGGGCGCTTCTCTTAACTCACCTCTAGCTTCCCAGTGTCGCTGGGTGGCAGGAGCCTGGGACAGCTTTTTATAGAGGGTTCCCCCCCAAGCCTTGTTGGAGAGGAGCGGTAGGAGAATGTCAGTGAGGAATCCTTGTAGAGATTTAGGGCCAGGGTCTTTAAAGACATTTAGGAGTTCTTCAATTTCAAAGTGAGTTTGGCCTCTTAAATACCTCTGAAAATCTGGGTCCTACTTCTTCAGCTCTTTCTGCAGCATTTTGCAGGGGAGGGGCTTAAGTGCTCTGGTAACAAAACTCTCCACTGACAGTGATTTATGGGGTGGTTTCCAAGTGTTGTCAAGGAGGGGTAGTTGAATAAAGCAAAATCTAAAGCTTTTAGTAAAACTCACAGGAGAAAAAAAGCCTCTAGAATAAAAGTGAATGTCCGATTACTGGTGTCAGCCAAGCAACTGAAATGTTCGTCTTTAAGAAAATCAGCATGTTTGGAAAAACGTTTTTGCGATAAAAATCCAAAATGTAATAGTATCTTTCAATCGCCTCCAACAAAAAACGTTACTGGTCTCAAAATCAAACTTAGAGTCAGAGGCAACTTAAGTTTGAAATTTAGGAAGTTGCTGCAGACCTTGTAAGCTTAACAGCAGCTTATAAATGGAAATATCTTCTCCAAGATGCCTCCCAAACCTCCCAGGTTGTGTTTGGGAAGTTCTGCTCATTACAAGTGCTCCTGCACATTTCACTGAAGCCCTTCTGTGGAATAAATAGGGTCTCTTGAGAGCCCTGGGATTGCTGCCCCTGCATGATGCTCTCATTTGAAAGGATCAATTGCACCCATAGATTTATAGTTAGAAGTGGCACATAGAGATGTCCTTTCTTCTACCGGATTTCCTCTCTGCTCAGCATGAGACAGACTGCAGAACAGCCAACATCTGAAAGGTCTTGAAATGTAATGAGGTTGAGAAGCTGAAAGGTGATCTTTTAGAGTTTTTCTTTTTTTTTTCTTTGCTTTGTTTTTAAGTTTAGATGCATACACATCTTCGAATATTGACTTTTTTTCTTGTCATTATTAGTAGTATTAATTTCAGCTGGAAACTATAGGCAATGATATAGAAAGATGTGATCCTGTTTATGTGGAGGGTAGAACAGGATAGCTATGAGATCTCTTATGGCCCTATAATTCCGTTCGACTTCAAAGTTTTAAAAATGTCCAGAGGATCACATTTAAAAAAAAAAAACATCCCTCTGTGGCACCTATGAGAATTTACGTGCCAGGCACTAGCAGGTTTGGAGCCTTCTGAGAAGCAGATGGGTTCTGTTAATCCTTCCTTTTTTTGGTTGTTCAAGTGCATGTAAGTGTGGTGTGGGGTGTTTTTTTGATTTATTTTTTTTCTTGTTAAGAATAGGGAAGGTAAAGACAGAGAACAAATGCAAAAACACCTCTTTCACAGATACGATATGGTTTGTCAGCTAAAGCTTTTTTAGATGCTTTACAGTATGTATTTGTTGTATACTGCCTTCATGGTAGGAGACTGAATACATTGCTCAGAGCCATAGAATCATAGTTAAGATCTCTGGGAAAAAAAAAAAAAGCCAAGAAATAATGTAATCCATCTCTTTAGCCTCAAGGCAGATCAGCTGTCCCTAAATCAAGAGAGAATGAAAAGCTTCTTCAAAGTTGCTGTGTCCCTTGATACATGGACATTTCTGTCTTTAAGAACCTTGTGACAAGATCTGTAGTGGGTTTGGACTGATCTTGTGTCCCTACGTGCTAACTTCTATAGCATCAGCAGCTGGAAGGTGGGGGAAAAAAAATTTAGAAGCCATAAAGTCTGAGTTTAAAAGTTTAGATAAAGTTTCCTCTTCCCTCCTAGAGATCTGCTAGCATGCAGGAGATACGGTACTTCCCATTGCTGTGTTCTCTGGAAAAAAAACCCCACCAAACCCCCCTCCCAAAACCCCACATCCTGATGCATAACTGTTGTGCTCATTACTGCCATTTCAACAGGCAAGATCATTAGTTTTCTCTTTTTATTAGTTATCAGAGTGATCTTTGTGCTGTTGTTGAGGCTGTGTAGTGCAAGGGGTTAGCCAAGTATGACAGGCATGTAGATAACTAGTGGCCAAAGGAAGATAAACATTGTTTGTTGCAAATTTTGAAGCATCCCATAATGCCCGAGGTTGCTGTCTGTCAGTCAGCTTTTTATGTGTGCTTTGCCTTGTGAGCATTTCTTGGCCAAGGGGACATGGTTTGCAAAGCAGCCTCTTCGACTTTGCTGCTTAGAGCTTTAAAAAAGGTTAGCCAGAACTCAGCCTCACACAGGTTTTGGTGTCAGATATGTTGTTACCTGTATCTGTAAGGAACTTTGTGGGTGCAACAACTCATGTCTTTGTGGCAAAGCATGGAGAACATGTGAACCAGGTGCTGGTTCAGTGATCGTGATTTTCATCACAAACTGAAGCATGTTCTCCTGAGCTGGTGCGTACAAGCCATGTACTTAACAGCTGTGCAGTGTTTTACACTGCCCCGGAGATGGTTCTCTTGCACTGGTGGCCTTCCATCTGGTCAAAGCAAAATTCAGTTGCCTAAGAGGTTTCAAGTGCCATTTTCATGACTGGGAGGATCCTTGTTGGTCTGTTTCTGCCACCCTGGAAAGACTGATCTTCAGTACATCCCGTGTCATATATGTTAAATATGTATGAACATCTTGGATACCTTAGGGGTCTAAGATGGCAATACATGTCTGTGTTTAGGCAGCTGAATCGTCGTCAGTGGTGTAACTGGGCGTTTAAATCAGCATGCCCAAATGTAGAAGATAAAAATTTAAGTTTAATTCTTTTTTTATCCCTGTCTCTGCTGCCATCGTCCAGCTCTTGTGAAGAATTCTCTGGCAATAATTGGATTGCAGAGTAGCTAATGTCTACAAGCTGATCCTCTCTCAAGGTTCCCTTGTGTTAATTTTCTTGTGTCCTGGGTGCTTATCACTGAGATCTGGATGTCCACTGTCCTTCCTTGCTGCTGCCGTTGGGGCCAGGGGGAAGCCCAAATGTGTGGGCACTGAAGGAGGGTGTTGTGTCCCAGAGGATGCCTGAGGCCAGGCAGTGGGGGTAATGGCAGTGTGAGGGCACCATGGGCCTGCTCTCCCTGTAGCATGGACTTGTCAAGGGAGGTTTTGAAAGGCAGCGTGGTTCCTGTTGACAAGGTGCAGTTTTGAGATCGTCCCACGGAAGTCTCTTAGCACCAGCTTTGGCCTCCTCTGGAGGCCGGGGTTGAACCGGCCTTTACTTTTAAGGCTGTTTAAATGCTTTGGTTGCTGAACCATTTTCAGGATCAGTAGCGGATACAGATTTATTCCTGTTGATTGAGCTCAGTACTTAGGAGGAGAGCCTCTTAGCCATAGTCTCTGCTTCCTTTTATTCACACCTGGCAACCCAATTAGCTTCCTCTTAGCCTGGCTCTTGGGTAGTTTACACAGTACTCTCTAAACTCTTATTAAAACACTGCTCAAATTACTTTCAACTGGGCCTCTTGAGCTTGCACAGTGGGTCACATCTGAGTTTGGAGACCATGTCAGGAACGCTTCCCCCTTCGGTCGGCATTATACTGGCTACCTTTTCTTATTTGTCATCACTTTAACTTACAGCCAAGGCAGCAACCACCGGTGCAGGGAACCAGTGTTGCCGTGTGGTCATTGGCATGTGTGGTGGTGGTTAGTACACAGCAGCAGGAAAGGCAGTACATGCATGAGAGTGTTTGTATGTACAGGTTTGTACATCATCTTCATACTTCCTTTTAAAAATAAGAGTAATCACTAACAAAAAAAAAAGGCGCAAAAGAATGTTTTGTATTGCCTTTCAGAATTTGTCTTGCTGAGTTTTTGGAGTTCAGCACAGATAGCTCCCCAGATAATGGAATCGCTTTCTAATCTAAATTATGCTTGTTTCCTGCTTCACACTGAATAAGGTAGCAGAGAGGGTCCCCCATTGTTCATTCCCTTTCACATTTCAGTGCTGCCCCAAGCCATCATTTTTCCCAAACAGCCAAACGGCGCTGATCCAGAACCCAATGAATTCAATGAATCAACAGCTGCTGGCTTCAATGAACTTTGTAATAATCCCCAGTTGCCTTATATTCTACCATTTCATCTTACCTGCTCCTTGTGCTAGTTGTAATTTTAAATCATAATTCCCAAGGATCCATGTTACTATTTTGCAAATGAAGAGCTGAACATTGTTATTGTTCTATCTACAGTCCCCTGTTGAAGTAGCTTATGGTAACAAGCCACAAATAATGGCATATGACATACTTCCAAATAAATGGCTGATTATGGTAACAGCTCAGTGTAACACCATACCAAGCGTTGAAGCAAATAACTAATGAGGTAGAATGTGTTGAAATAAATTTCATTCCGGCATGTCACACTCCTTAGTGTAAAAAGGTACTGCATTTGATTTGTATGTTTTTTCACCAACCTGCCTACAGATACAACTGCTGAAAGCCTCCAGCTTTGGCCTTCACTTCTGTTTGACGTTGTTGTTGAAATGAAGTTGGGTTACTTGGGTGAATAAGGTTTGTTGGATTAAGGCCCATGTTATGTATAAACAGTGGTTGCTCACTTTACTGGGATGGACCAGCATGGTACGGTGATAGGATGCTGTTGGCACCAAAGCCATGTTTCATGCTGGACAATATTTGAATTGGCATCAACACCAGTGATCTACAGTGCTTCTAACAATAAAATTGGTGCCAGACTTCAAAAACATTAATTGCTGCTATGATAGGAGTGGAATTTTTTCTTCTTTTAACTAGAAGGGAGAAGAGGAGCACTAGTCATATATCAGTGGCTAATCACTGAGCTGCCCGGTACTTGGGATGTTTGATTTGGAAAGTGTGATGTATGGCCTGCTCATATCCCCTACTTTGCCCGAGACTGGCAGTGACCATGGTCTATGCTTATTTTCACTCTTAGGGGTTTTCAGTTTTTCTTGATTTGCCAAGTTGAGTACAGAAAATTTAAACAAGCTTATAGGCACATAAAGCCAACTGGAAGAAACTCCTTATAAATAAAGATCAAAGGCCTGATCTGGCTTTGTGTGCTCCCACGGAAACAATTACAAAACCAGAATGAAACCCAAAATGGTGGCCTGTGAAAGCATTGCTGGGTTCTTGTGGAGAAATGGCACAGCTCTTCAAAGGTGGTAGTTATTTATCGTGTACATCGCAGATTAACGCACATCCTATGTTTAGTAGTGCCTTCCATCCTCTGTACATTATAAACCAGAAAGGCAGGTTGAAGACATGGGCTGCTGTAGTGGTTCCTCCCACAGATGTTAGTTTTGTTTGTGTACTGCTCCGAAAAGGTGGTCTGTACAGGGAGGTTAAAGCATGCCGCGCCTCTGCATCCTGACCAGCCTCCCTCTCTGGGATTTTTTGGTAGACAGCCTGTGGGAGTGTTGCCGGTGTTGTGCTAACACATGGGGCTTGCCTGAGCATGCAGGGTCCTGCTGGACAAGAGGGGTGTAGGCCAGTTGCTGCTGAGGCCGTGCTTGAAGGCTGGCAAAGCACAAGGTTGATGTGCCTTGTCTTAAGGGGATGGCCTCTGGGCTGCCTTTAAGAAATGATGTAGACATGGATACTACATGTTAAGGCTACACAAGGCATTGACCCAGCGCTCAGAGGAAGACAGTCATCTGAAACGGTGTGTCCTGCTGGCTGTTGGGGAGGGACTCTTGTATTTTCTTACAGGAGGCTGGTGCTAGCCTGACATCGCTCTGTGGTCCTGAAGCACAATACCCTGTTGTGGGAATTGTCATATGGATGGGAAGAGGTTGTCTTCAGCTTGACATTCCTTCTGAGCGTGCCTCTAGGCCAGGTTAATTTGGCAACACGTGCCAATAGGTCTTGGCTTCAGAAAATGCTGTGATCTGCTCAATGTTTTCCATATAATGCCTTTTTTAATTACCATTCAGACCCTATATATCTGCTCCTTGTTTGCTGCAGCCTTTGCTTATTTTTGTGTAATGATGAGAGATCAAGCGTACAGCTCAGCTGTTTGATGCAGAATCTCGCCATTTATATGGTTGGTTGAATTCTCCTAGCTGTGATTTCCCAGGAAGCTTCAAAAGCAGAAGGTGCTTTCTCTTTCCTGCTTCCATTCTGCTGTGTAATACTTCACGAGTCCCACCTAACTGCAACTCATGACACCCTTTTATTTAGTCAGTGCAGAGAACTGAGAGGTGCTGCTGGCAGGCAACATCCTCTTCAGCCTAGCGATACTTTCCTTCTTGTTCTTCTGATAATGCCATGCACTTAGAAGAGAAGGACTTAAAAACTGGTCCAGAATTGACTGAGTGGGAAACCAGAGGTGGGTGTTGCAGTAGCATTCCTCCTCAGCCCAGCCTTTTTAGGACTGTGGTGACTTGTATATTCTGGCTTGTAGCTATTGCAATAAAATCTGATGACAACCCCCTGAACCCATCTTCAGCTGTCTGGGACGCTGGCTGATAGCTACTGGAAGTACATGTCATGAAGACGGTGGGAGTGTGGTTGCCAGCGTATCGCTGTTTACAAACTGAAATCCTGATGTGTGACATTCATGGTAAAGCCACATCCCTTTGTGTGATCTGGCTGTGTACTTTACGGCAGTGTATGCTCGTGTCTCAGGTAGCAGAGCTGCTATTTTATTCTAACTGGCCAACTCTTTGTTTTAATCTAGGATGAATTCAGCACTTGTAGTATGCCGGACACTGGTATTGTAGGGTATTTGTGTGCGATATGGGATGCACGCATACACTACGGTAATTTGGTGTTTTCTCTGAGGCATGTTGCTTCCTGGTTATTTTCCTGTTTATTTTTATAATGTGATTTTTCATATACTTCTGTATTATGAACCTTTTTGGTTTTAAGCTATCTCGGATATGCAGCTTTCATATCTTGGCTCCCAGCAACGCTGAACCTCATTGTAAAGTCCCTTCGTGTAAAAGCCATCTAGTTATAACTCTCAAAAATAAGAGGCTTGTCTCCTGAGGACAGCTTCATATTGCGGGTGGAGTATAATCCTTAACATTGTTTTTTTGCTTTCAAATAGCTGGGGACAGTAAGTCAAGGAGTGAGAACTCCCTTTGTTTCATGTAGTGTGCGTTGCAGGGAAAGAATGTAACAGAGCAGAAAATGAAGAAAGACATAAAAGAATCTCAGCTCAAGGAGGTCAGATCCATCACAGGCTTAGCGTTGCCTTCAAAGATGCCTGGGACAGGTGGCAGTTCAAGACAATCAGAGGAGAAGCATCCGCTAGCGCTGAGATAAGGGATTCTTGCAGAATCCTGCTATCTGGTCCCAGTTTGCTTTGATGTAACTCTGCTAGAGAAGACTTCTGGGAGCAGGCTACGGCTTCCCTCCGTGATAGGCTGCTGTTGTTCAGCCTTTTAAGGTCTCATTACAGTGGTCCTTGAGGATTAATCCTCTTTAAGGTTTACATGGGAATGGTTTTGTCTGAAGGCCCAGCCAGGGACCTCGGTACCACCTGTAGAAAGCATTGCATTCTTTCATTCTGTTTTTTTAAGTGGCTCATATTTAACAATATTTGACAGAAAGTAAAACCAAACATCTTGCCTTTTTTTGCTTCCCTCTTTGGCTGTTACTGAGTTTTTGTTGAGCACAGCTTGAGCAGTCCCTTGCAGACACTGAACCATTAGCAGTAAATTGTAGGCTTCCGGTTACTCTACTTAGCCTGCTGGTTTTGGCAGTCCTTCCTTTTCTTTTCTTCTCTTGCGCCCACCCCGCTTTCTCCTTTTTAAAGGAGGGGAGCGATGATGTTTGGCTTCAGAATCAGAAATCATCCCATTGCCTGTTTATTCCTGTGCCTGCACTAGTGGATTTTGCATTTGTGCCATTCTGTTCAGGGAGGAGGTTTCAGGATATGAGAATGTTGTAAATTATCAGCATTAATTTATTAAAAAGTTGCATCTGCACTTATAAGGGTTTGTTTACGAAAAACATTTGCCATTTTCTTCAGGGGGCAAAGCCTGCTCTCAGTGAAATAGCAGCAGGCAGATTGCAGCAATGATGCATGTGGGAATCATACCCTGGGTTTGGTGATGCAATGGCAAGCAAGTGCCTTCCAGCTCCTTGGTACATTCTGTTACTGGTGCCGTTTCTGTGAAACTCTATTATAGATCCATGTCTTGGAAGTGGAAAAAAGGCATGTAGCCTTGATTCCAAAGAAAGGAATGTTACTCTAAACAGGATTTTTTTCTTCACTGTCATTCATTATTTCCCTAATTGAACAAAGTCATTTTGATACTATAACTTTAAGATGGTGGTTGAGGTAAAAGTAAGACAAAGGTTAATGTTGGATAAGTGAAAACAGTATCAGTGACCCTGAAAGTTACAAGTAAACTTACTGCTCTGAGGGTAGTAAATAGCTTAAGGGACTCATCTGTCTCGCAGTAGAAGTCCTTAAGTTTAGGTCTTCTGAACCCATATTAAGGAGCTTGATGGCCCTAATTCAGATTATTATGAAAGGTGAGAGTGTGTTTTATTTAAAAAAATAATATTTCTACCTAGAAAACTCAGCAATAGCTGTAAGTTGAATTCTTTTGGGGTAAATAATGAGTTGTGCGTTGTTGCCTACAGAGTACCTGGTCATTAGTTAAGTAGTGATTTTACCTTATAAAGATAAAGCAAGCAAAAGAGTGCCTTCACAAGCCTTCTTGGTTGTTTTTTCGAGTGTTCTGTTTGGAAGTTATGTGGTATGTTGAAAAGTGCTTGTAATGCATGTACAGCAGATTAGTTTTCTAACCATTATAGGAAACCCTATAGCTAATGCTGGCTATATAAAACTGTCTGGTGCCATTATTACCAGAAATATGCCTGTGACCTTCATACGCTGCACATAATTTGAGTAATGCACATATTTAATTTTTACTGTATTTGCAAAGATTGTTAAATTCTGCCTATATGAACTTTTTCCCTAATAGCTAATTCTGAGAGGGTGGGAGGATGGGAGAAGTAGAAACAAAGGAAAAAAAAGATTAACTAAAATAAAGGTAATAAAATATGTCATGATGTGAGGTGCTTAGATCCCTTAAAAAAGGCCTGTCTTCTGAAGAAATACAGGCAAATTCTTGGCAGTCTAACTTCATACACACAAGCTCACCTGTCTGATTTATATATACATATGCAATCAAGTGCTCTAGCTGTAGTCTTCGTGCATATATTGAATATGTATATAAATAGAATAACCTATACTTACTGCCTCTAAGATACAAATACTTTGAATAACATGATGTTAAAGTTATGTCCCCTTCTTTAATTTCATGTTAGAGCTAGTTGTCAGCAATTTAGACTTCTGTAGAACTATTCTGAAGGTTGCTGCTACATTTCTGGCTTCATAAAATACCAGGAATGTAAGATTTTTTTTCCCCCACCTGATGACAAATGCAAGAAAATTGCCAGTGCTAAGTATTTAATTGAATTTAATGGCTATTTGTCTAATTTCAATGTAAGGTGCCATTATGAAGTGTCTTCTCAAACAGAAAGTCAACACTGCAGTTTAACAAGTGTTCAGCACAGAGTTGTTAAGTGTGTTTCAGGTGGAAGAATGTGCTCGGCTACACTGAACCAAACTGACCTGTTCTATAAAGAGCACTGGCTCCTTTCCTTCTTCATCCTAAACGCAAGTGGGCTGGATGGGACAAAGGGGAGGCACTGATTGCAGGCAGCTTGATAGGAAAGTGATGCTGCAGTCCAAGGATGCAGCTGCGTAGTCTTCAACGAGGCAAGAAATGAATAGAGTTGCTTTCTGGGCTCTGGGGCTGACTCCTGTGCTTGTCTTTACCCAAGCCCTAAGAAATAAAGTCTCTTGGAGAGAGGGAATTAAAATGGCCAGCTCTTGCACTGTTTGTACATATACCGTGGTAACATTTACTAATATTAGTATTAGTGTTATCTAAATAACAAAAGTACCTAGTAATCAGTGGGGGTCAGCCATCCTGGGAGTTCAAACCGTGAAGTTCAGCTATTCTTTCATTGTGAGAAGAAAACAATATATGAAAATGAAAACCTGTTATTTTCTTTTTTCTGCTGTGACATAAGCCAAAAATATGGTACTTGATTTTGCTCAACAGGAGAACAAGCATGGAAGACATAAATCCTGAAAAAGAAGTTTCCAGAAAGTTATAATCGGTTAAAAATAAGGTCTTGTAAGTCCTTATATAAATCTACTAGAGCAGGTGCTACCCAAACCTCTCTCTATATATGTGTATAAGTATATAGATGTATGTGTATATATATTTGTATTACATATATTAAAAATTTCTTTGCAGCTTTGGGGCTTTATACCTCTTATTAGTCTAAAATTTTTCAATGGTAGTAAATTCAGTATTTTGTATTAGTAGCAGTAGAATCAACTTCTTTATTGGGAAGGAACAAAATTGTAATCTAAACTGATCTCAGGCTAGTAAGTGTGGAATGAACTAGGAGTTGTTCAAAGTAAGTCTGATGGTTACACCACATTGTCTTTATTTGCATTTAGAAAATACCAATCTGAAAACGAAAGAAGTAATACAACAGAAGTGTGTGTGTATTAAGCATTTGCATACATACGTGCCATACAGCTGCTGAATGCTGTTGTTAGTATGTATAAATTTCTTTCAGAAGTGGCCATAGCAATTGTAGGTATTAGCCCTGCAAGAAGAAATGTATACTCAACAAGTCTATTGAGTGCAACGCGACCTGTGAGAACTGCAGGAATTCACCTCAGTTAAATTGTTTCAGTGAATTTTAGTTGCCAACTGTTGTGTAACACTTAGTATAGATTCAAATCATATTAAGAAAGAATTTGATTGGGAAGAAAAAAGCTGGATGTATTTCCAAATTGTCTTCCTTCAGAGCCTTTTAGGGTTTCCTTGTGCACAGCTCTTTCTTTGGTCTTCTCTTTCCATCAAGGTCATCCAAACTTTTCTCCTTATTTTCTGTGAAACCTTGTGCATACTCCCTTACCTTCCAGACTTAGTTTCATCCATGCTTGAATATCCACAAGAGCATCCATTTTCCTAACCTCTCTGTACACTTTCTTCCTGGTCCCTGTCTCCCAAAGCTAGTCACGTGGGATTTACTTGTCTGTCTTCCGTTTGTGCTGTAAGAAGAGAAAACCTTCAAAACTTAAGTTTCTATTTCTATGCACTCTGTCCTGTTAGATCCTGTCCTGAGCTCACACGTGCTGCAAAGCTTTCCATCTAGGGAAAGGCAGTATAAGCGTAGCCTGTAAGATATAGCAAGGACCTGAATACTGGGTAGCAGAGCAGAATCAAAATGTCATTCAAGCAGCTCTGAGAGGGTTTGAGCACTCAACAGGTGCCAGCTCAATTCCACAGTGTCTATATAATCACTGGTTGCAGCTTTGGAAGAACATGCAGGTCTTCAATATAAGGGGACAAACAGGGGTTTTCCTAGATTTGGGTGGTACAGTATAAAACAGTGGGGTCTGGCCTTGGCTCTGCAGGTAGGCAAAGGTCATTCAGCAAAGCCGAGGGTCTCATACTGTAAGGCACACAAGCTGATTTTGGACTTTAGGGATGAAACCCCATCCCACCCAAAACAGCTGAAAGCTTGCAAGTATGTTCAGGATTAGATCCTATTATCTTCTAAAAAACAAGAACACAGATGAAGTACTTCTAAAAATAGGTCTATTAGAAGTGATTCCTTTTTGAATATTTTGGTCTCTTGTCTGGTTTGTGGTTTCTTGGTGCATACCCTATTTTTTACAAGGTGTAATTTTTTTGGGGTGGGGGGGAAAGAAAGTAAATCTTTCCATCTGCTCAAGAAAGCAGTTTTCTAAGATGCTAAAGGACTTGTTAAACATGATTCCTCATAAATAAAGTCAATATAGAGCAGCTAGTAGTGGAGAATGTTTTCATCATTGACCCACATTATTTTTTCAAAAAATGAAACAAAACTCCAGGGGTTGATTAAGAGAGGCACCATGTCATGTGTTCTGTATGAAGTGCTATTTTTCTCTCAAAGCAGTATGCACAGACCCGTTTCCCATTTGTAGCAACTGACAGGCAGAAAGGTTGAGATTTGATGGAGATCTCCAAGGAAGTTTGTGGCAAAGCCACAAATAAAAATCTTTGTCTAACGTGCTAAACCCATGCCTTACTAATTAACTAGAAAGACCTTCAAAGTGGATTCAAATCTCTGTTCCTAGCCGGTTTTTCAATTTGGGTAATTTTTTTTAACCCTTCATTTTATAGACACTCTTTCAAAGTGTTTTTTATTGGCTACAATTTTTTCACATGAAGCTGTTGAAGAACTGAGATTGGGTCAGTAATTTGATAGTTAATTACTGTTTGAGCTGTAAACATTGCTTCAAGAACCATGCGGAGTCAAACTACAGCTGGATGCAGCAATGTAAATAAATGGCTGGATTTCAGAAGTGCTGAACATCAAGAAGTTTGGTTGTTTTTTTGGAAGCTCTTGGGTGCTTGGTAATCTGAAAATGAGTGTTTTCTCTAACTTAATCAGGTCTTAGATTAATAGGATTTACACTCTGAATTCCTAGTAAGGTGAGTATTTTTGAAGATCCCACTCTTAAAGCTTAACTTGGAGTTCTGATTTCTGAAAATCTTCGCCCTAACTTCTAGTCTTGAGTTTGGATATCTTCTTTGTGTGTATTTTGCCAGTAACCAAGGTGAAAAGAGACTGTGCTGTAATGCATGTGGTTAGTTTTGCTTCATAATGAAAACGCAGGTGTTGTCAGGTGTGCAGTGAATGTGGCAGGTCTCAGAGGAGCAATTATCAACCTGGCCAGCTCTACTCACATCTAGATTTACATGATGGGCCCATTTTTTTCCCCCACTTACTGAAAGATTTTTTTTCTAAAAAAACAAATACTCTTTAAGTTTATTATTACATTGCAGCATTTACTCATGTCCTTGTATTCCACAACTGCAGGTTGTTACAAAAAGTCTCTTCAAGTTGAGCATCTGCTTAATTGTTGTCCCTAATGAAGTGCTTTCATGCAATAAGGCTGAAACTTTGGGTACCCCCACAGAAGGAAGAAAGGAATTTGGATGGAGAAGGTAGTGCAGGGACCTCATGGGAAATTCCCAAAAGAAAACAGTCATTTTAATAGCTGGTTACAGTTGCTAAGTGACAACAGTGGAGTTAACCTGTCTCACAGTTTATATAATCCTGGCACTTACAAATGTGAAAAGTAATAGTTCAGGCTGTCATAAATCTTACACTACCCACATAGTAAACAAGCGCATTATTCTTACCAACTTTAAACTACATTAACTCAACCCTGAGTAATTACTAGTTGAAATTTCAATTTTGTAGTAGAAGGAGGTGGGCTAAATTCTGACTATTGGTTTGAAAGCCCCAAGTGCTACTCTGGTAGCTGTAGTGTCAAAATACTAAGAACTACACAAAAATCTTGCATGAAGGAGTAATAAAACCGGTGTATTATGCTAAGTATGTATTAATGATATATTCCTTAAAACCCCAAGTACAAGTCACTAGCTATACATTAAATTTTTACCAAAACTCTGTTATAAACATTTCCTTTTGAACCTTCTGTACAGGATTGTACAGGAAAATCTTTTTTGGACATTGTAAGTGCTAAACAGGAATGTTTGCTTTCAAATAAACTTATGAAACAGAGAATGTGCCCTCTAAAACCAAAACATTTTGATAATATGATATAATACAATTGTAAAATCCCATCAGTTTAGGCTGTGATGTTGTAGGTTCAGGTATGTGGGGAATGTATATTCCCTTACCTGATGCGGATACAAGGACAGAATCAAATTTATGTCCACAGCTGCTCCTTTCTTTACTTATAAATTGCTGGGGTTTTGGAAGTGATGTGTTAGCTAGGTATGCCTCTGTCACCTAGCAACATCAAACAGACTTTTGAAACAAATTGTAAATGGAATAGGCAGTTTTGGCCATCACTGGGTGGAATAAATCTGGGTATCCCTGGCATTTTCCAAAATCAGGTATTGCTATGACTTCTCCAGGTGTCCACTTTGTTAGGACACCTTTGGAAAGCGAATGGCTTCCAAGGGGACTTAAGTTCAGCTCAAACTTGAGCTTTGAAAAAACCTTTGGAGAAGTAAGTACTACGAAGGAAGATCCTGCTCTTCCCAAAACCCCACCCGTGTTGCAGTTAAATGGGGATCCCACCATGACAATTAAATATGTTGGATCTTCAGTGCCGTATTCCCGCACACTGAATGAACTCATCTCCAAAGTAACTAGTGCTCCAGCCCACTAAGGCTTAACCAGTGCTGGCTAAACTAACACTTCAAACCACAGCAGCAATTAAACTGAATGTTGTTGCAAAACATGTACCTGCAGAGTGTGTAGGCACTAATGAAATACATGGGTATTTCTGTATGTAGCAAGAAACACAAAAGGTAGGTATGTAATGGTAAGGGTGAGTATCTCACAGTTACTTTCCAAAGGAGATGGTCAGTGAAGATGCATACTCTCCAGGAGATTTTTGTTCTTGATAAATAGAGCAGGTGTGAGTACTGTATTTCCTGTCTGCTCATTGGCAGCAATTACAATATTCTATTTAATTACAGAGATAGGGGTTGTGTACATTATAACCTCCGTAAACAGCAGGCATCAATCATTGATCCTGATTTTCTTGCCTTCTTTCATTAGCACTCTTGCTCTGAAAGAATAAAGGAAAAAACCCAAAACAAACCTTCATTACAACCTTGCAAGAAGAGACTGGGAAGGGTGTAATGAGCAGTACTGTGCTGATATGTTTTAATAAATATTAGTTTACTGCATACCACAACAGAGAGCAAATACATGCAATTACTTGCAAATTTCTTCAGTGTTTGTACTTATAAATCTCTGCCTAAATCTTCCCAGCTGGGAGTTAGGCTGGTCTTTCTGCTGTGGAAGCAAGGCTTTGTTCTCATGTTCAGCCTCGGCTCAGTCTGGAATAATTCAGAAATGTATTAGATAGATTGCTGCTCCCAGAAGGCATAATGAAATAACCTTCACTCCCAGCCTTAGGGAAATAAGCACACAATCAGGGTTTGGGCAGATTTCTCGATTAAACAAAGAACTAACTGTGCACAAATTGCTCCATAACAATTTGTAAAGAGTCCACTTTATAAATTTCTTGCAGATGTAAAGCTGATATTTTTTAATCAGAATGGCAGGGCTGTTAAAGTTGAAATGTCTTCAACATTTTCCCTTTGCTTCATAATTAGTATCAGAAATATTTAGATTTAAAATGGAATTGGTAACACATCCTAGGTTATTTTTGATTTGTTTTTGGGAGTCAGTGAAATGCAATGTCAAACCCAAGCTAAAATCTCCATTTAATGCATACAGTGAACTTAATCCATCTGGAATCGATTCAGGATAACTTGGTGCTGTCAATTTTTATTTTGTTTAATTTCATATGGTGTTCAGCAAAGGAATGAAAAGTTATTGCACCTAATGTTGTTGTGACTTAAGGTGTTCTCTGGTCAAATTATTCAATAAATCAAAATCAGGCTTGGGTTGTAGCTGCTAAGCGTTGTTTAGAATAGGATATTTAGGAGATTTTTAGCAGCTTTCCATTGATTGAACAAGACACATGTGTCATGCAAAAAGCATGCAGTATTTTGATGAATAGCTGTATTAGATGGCAAGTCTAGGGACCCAGTAAACACAACCTCTTATTTTACTGGCCTTTGTTTTTAACTTGAGGGCTTCAGTTTAAAAGGAAAATACCACTCGAGTATCGTTCTGATGCCCTATTGCTTACCTGAGACCCACGCTCTTATCCTCTGATACCTCCCCTGACGTTTAAAACTACGTACCTATTTTCTGTACATTAGCTTGCTACAGATTACCTCATTATTCAGCTAATTAGGTGGTTCAAAGTCCTGTTTTCACCTAAATGCGCAAGGATATTACTACAGTTCGTGGAGAATGGTAGGGATTTTCAGACCGTCCTTTCTGTGAAGCTACGTTCCTGCTCCTTAGGCTGGCGTCTGCCTGTGTCTCTGGCTCCGGTTCCTGGTCTCCTATGTCCAGATACCAGAGCTGAAGTCAGTAGACCTGCAGTCACATAACAGAAAGCAGAATCCGTTCCCTGGTTTCCTGTGTCACGCACTGAGGAGCTGAGCTTGTATCAGCACAGCTGTCAGCAGATGCTGGTAGGTCCTGTTTTTACAAGTACAATGTTCAATTTCGGTTCAAACAGACCTGTTGTGGGTTGTTTTTTTTTTTAAAAAAAGTTAGCTTTCCTCAAAATGCATGCAGCTACTTGCCATGAAGTTGCGCCGCTTTCTAAACCAGCGCAGCTCGAGCAGTGCACAGCCAGCTGCTGCCTGGACCAGCGCTCACAGGGCAAAGGTGTCGGTGCAGCCTGGGGAGCTGTTCCCGCAAAGCCCAGGCTGAGCCTGCGGCATGCTTGGTGTTCTCCCCCAGAATATCATCTGTCCGCTGCTCTGCACTGATGGTCAGTTATCAGTGGGGGAGGTTTTGTCCTGGAGGCTCTCTGCAGTGTTTTGCCCTTTGTGGGTAATGCGTAACTCCTCATGCAGGCCCAGCTGGCCTGACACTACCTATCCCTTTCAAAGGAACTATGTGAGACATAAGCAGGAAGCCTGCTCCTGTACTCAATTAAATTAATGACAGAATTTGAGTTTCTAGTTGTGTAAGTTCAGCTATGGTTTGGGTGCATGTTATGAATGGGGAGATAAACAAAAATATATAAATACATCCTCACTGAAGAATGGACTTGCCACACTTCCACGTTAAGTGCGTAGCACCTGTGCTCATCTTGTTTACATCACGCACCTGGGTCAGTGTATGACCTTGTGTGTAAAAAGAGTAGAAAAATACTAAAATGGTTTCAGGAGGGACGAGTGCTAGGGCTGCTCACTGTGAAGGGAAACGGTGAAATGGTAACCAGCATCTTGAGCCAAAGAGAAAGAAGATGGGACTGAATTTACTGGAAAGTATCTTATCTTTTACTCTGTTTCATGTTTGACAGG
This sequence comes from Sagittarius serpentarius, assembly GCA_034782735.1. Taxonomy (NCBI): domain Eukaryota; kingdom Metazoa; phylum Chordata; class Aves; order Accipitriformes; family Sagittariidae; genus Sagittarius; species Sagittarius serpentarius. The sequence goes on along the minus strand of JAVKLA010000010.1, from coordinate 4,522,745 downwards.
ACCTTCTGACAGCTTTTACCCATCAAGCAGATATGAAACACTGTTCAAACTACTTGTATTCTGATAGCTGAACCCAGGGTTAGGAAATGAACTTTACAGTTATAGTGGACATTTAATTAAATACAGTGTCGTTCTGCCAATAGAAACTGTAACAACTGCTTGAGGTGCTCTGCTTTTACGCTGGAGAATCTGCAGTGGCATGTTGAACAGGAAGGCCCCAGCTTGGTTTTCTTTTAAAATTGCATTTAAATGTACACTAGATACACATTCATCACTTTAATCTAAACTCTACTGTAAATTAACATGTATAGCCTCTGAGATCATACACTTCCACAGAAGTACTCTAATGAAACTTGGCAGCTTTTGCCCTGTAACATCATTTGTTCCATTCACTAGCAAAAGCAGACCTCAAACAAGTCAAAACTGTGCTCAGTAATGAGTTCCATTATTTTTCTTCATGTTTTTGGAGTCTCAAAAGCCTCCTGTCCCATGTCTTTATTTTACAATAAGTCAAAAAAGCACGACACGTCTGCAGATGTATCAAAGGAAACCTTTCTCATGTAAGATCCTGAGATGTTTGTCATTTACCGTAACCAAGCGTGAGACTTCAATTAGCATGAGTGACTTGTCAGTAAGGAAGCTTTCTTCTCAAAACTGGTACATTAGCTGCTTGATGTTCATGGATGCTTTTACATGTATAGTTGCCTGTTGCCTGGATGATTCTGTTGTACTCTTTTGCATCCCTACTGATACTCATATAATGCTGACATGAAAGCCAAGTGCCAAAGTAAGCTCATAAATATAAAGGTTTTGTTTGAATTAACCATTTCTGACCTCATGGAAAAGTATATGCTATTTATCACCGAAGCACCACTGAGGCTGGGCTGGTGAATGACTTAGAATCATAGAATCATAGAATTGCCTAGATTGGAAAAGACCTGTAAGATCATCTAGTCCAATCGTTAACCTAACCCTGACAAGTCCCCCGCTTGGTTACAACTGTATATTGTCAAGAGGAAATGAGGTGACTGTTGCTCAGTTTTGGGGTGGAATGGGGAGTATGAAACTTGACATGCTGCAAAACCCATTCATGCAGCCTGTGTATCTGGGGGAAAGTAAAGAAGCATTTCCATGCAGTTTGTCTGTTGTGTGAGCTGTGATGTCTGATCTGTCTCAGCTCAGAGCTCCAGCTTGAGCTCACAATATAGTGGGGCAAGCTGGAGAAAGAATGTGCTGCTTCACTGCACCTTGGGTCGCTTAATTTATACAGTCTTAAGGTTTCTGCTAAAGAGGGCAGATAAACTTTAAGTTTATCCTGTGCCTAACTGCTCTGCTTAATTGTGTAGGTCCACTAATCAGTAAGAGGCATTAAAAAGCTCTGGACTTGCATATTTTCAAGCAAGTTTTTTTTTCTTATGTTCTCATAGTTAAATGTAATAAAACTAATGTCATTCAACTACAAGATAAAAAAAAATCACTGTAGCAGTCATATCTGCAGTGAAAAAAAATTACTGGAATGTGTTCAGTACCGATCTTTCACCTTCACTGAGCAAGTGATTTTGTAGTCATTCGCTAGTTGATAGGTTTTATTGCACTGAATTAACCTATTTTGTCAGCTAAAAATAACAAGGAAGTCTTTGCTACATCCTTACCCATCTTTTTTTTTTCCCTAGATATACATGTATACATTTACTTTAAAATCTATTCATATAGGCAAATCTTTCATGAGTTCTGTTGTTTTCCTAATGTTGAAGAAAGCATTAAGTATTAGTAAACTGACATAGAAAGAGTTCTAGTTGCAAGGGAAAGAAAATCTTCTGCAGTGTAATTGTCTTCCCCTTAAAAAATATGGCCTGATTCAACATAGGAGCTGAGGACCCACTGAAGTCTTTCACAGAAGTCAGTGTTGGTCTGCAAGCCATCAATAGGGTAGTCGATGGCTTTCAGCGTATCTGTATGAATCAACCTCACTGTGTCTTCTGGGGGCTATTCTGATGAACTCTCTAGATCCATATTTCTGGAAGCAGGATCAGGTGCCCAAGAAGTCTGAGGAGAGAATTTGTCTTAATAATAGTAATTCATTAAATACCTCTGTGTGTTTGTGTATAAATTCTTAAGTAATCAATAAAAAACCCCAGAAGATATAGTAGAACCATGCTGATGTGACCTGGGATTTATAGCATGCTTGGGGTTCCCACCATTTACGCCACGCAGCCTAATTGTGTTGTGTGACAGACGACCTAGAAGCAGGGGAAGAGGATACAAAGCCTCTCAGCAGAACTGATGTCTTTCTGATAGCAGAAGCAAGGAATGTCCATTCCAGTTTCCAGCTATTCCTGACTTGGATTGCTTTTGTTCCTATTTGTTTTTTCTTGGCTTCTGCTCACTTAGTACTTTATTTCTGTCAGACCTTTTTCCTTCTCTTTTCATACAGTGTCTCTGCAGCATGCTTAGATGGCGATTAATGGGAACCCTGACTCAGAACACCTGGCTACAGTGAGTCTTTTGTTTAACAGTGGATAAGCCAGCAAACTTTAGGGCAAAGAGCTCATGTACCGCATTCTGGTGATCAAGTTTAAGCAGCAATCTCTTATATTCAGACCCCACCATGTAGGAGAAAACTGCATATGCAGCTGATAATATTATGTGCATTTGTTGTCAGTTGCTTTCAGCTTGGGTCTCCGTAGGTTTTATTTGATGTGTCACTTTGTTTTGTCTTTACACTCCGTGCTCCACAATCCATAGGTATCTCCCTCTTCTTTTTTGTGAAAGAAGCTGAAGGTGCCTCGTGTTTTCTGTGGCTCTGCCTCTGGTTAGTCATTTCCACATGGAAGTCAGAACCAACTCCCTGGTGTGTGAATAGCTCTGCTGTCCGTTTCTGTTGCTATGTACATGTATGTATGTGTCTTGTATTGCAGAGCTTTCATTATGTAGCCTGTTCTGGTTTTTCCTTTTTTCCTTTGGTTTGTCCTTATTGAGAAAGGAATGGTTGAAAGAAAGTCTAAGAATTAAGATGAACATAATGAGGTGAGATAAAGATGATTGGTGACTAGTTTAAGGTTTGGGTTTTCCATCAGCCAGTGCTGAGAGGTGGAAATGTTCAGAGCAGCCTGTGGCATATAGACACCTTCATGAATATGGAGTGAATTGGTCCTGTGGGTACTTGGGTCTTTGACTTTTCTGGCAGCATAGAAAAAACCACCTTAGACAGAGCACTAAACTTTTGGACAGGTCAACTTAGCTGTCAGTCTTCTCACTCATTCAAGTGCCTAGTCTAAGACATGTAAAAGTGGATGTAAACAGCATTCAAGAAACAGACAACCCATCCTAGGGGTGAAAACATGTCAGCACTCCAGATGGCAATCTTGTCACTGAACTCTCAGATGCTCACTGTATGGGCATATTCATATATATATATATATATATATAAGCTGTTTTACTCTGTGGTTCACTTTTTACATGACTTAAGTTTTCTTGTGGAACTGTTTGTTTCCAATTTACCTGTAAGTAAAAAGGGCTTTTTACTGTGTTCAGGGCTTTATTTCACTAAGTATCCTTTAAACTCTCCTTACAAAGCAATTCTTCTGCATTACTTTGGACACATATTCTTTTTAGTCTTTTTTTCTGTAGCTTTTACCAAATTTTTTTAAAAAACTTGTTGTTTCTGTCTACAGGCTGGACACTTCCTATGGCTGTGTTTGCTTCTACTCTACATACAACCATGATTCCTGCTGCCTCTTGCAGGGTCATGCTGTTGGCATTTTGCAAGCTCCTTCTTGGAGGATTGCATGTGCTCGCCCTGACAGATCTGAGGCTTGTTACCCTTGGTACTTTGTGATTGTTTTTTTTCCCTCTAGAACTTGAATTCAAATCTGGTCTGGTCTAGCTTGCAGATAGAATGGCAAATTCTCACTGTTTTTTGTAAGTATTAATCATAGGGTGGTTTTGGAGCTTCTGATCCCTGCTGTCATCTGATCTCAAATATTCCACAGGCTCTCCAAACCTGCATGTTTAACTCGTCTGTCTCAAAAGAGTAAGAAATTAATTTAAAGCTTTTCCCCTTAGGAAGCTTTTATAACAAGTGGTATCTCTCAGAAGTTTAATTTTCAATAGTCTTTATGTTTCTGTAATACAATTGTGTACTTGTACTTCTTCATACACCTGTCAACTAGGAAACAAACCCAATTCTTCTGACCAGCAATAGTGAACTTCAGTCATAAAGATACATCTCGGTGCCTGTAGCATGCCTGCTAGTCAATACTTAGGAAATGAGCCATTGTCATGATGCAGAATTCGGGTAAAATTTGTTTGCAGTTGGGAATTTGAACACAATGCATATTCTCCAAGGATGCCTTTGAAAGAACAGGAATTGTCAGGAAGGGCGTTTAGAAAAAAGCCCACCTGGCAGCAAAGGCAGAACAGGCAGCAGTGATGCCTGCCCAATAAACTCTTGAGAGCAGAGAGGATTGCTGATCCATGGGTTAGTTTGGAGAATCTGGCCTTTACTTCCAGCAAGGATTGCAGTGCTACAGTGTTGGGAGAAACGATGGACAGAACGAAGAAGTGGATGAGAAAAAACAAGGTTAAAACCAGTCCTCTACACTGAGGATCCCAAGGACTTCTTGATGTCACTAGACATTCATCTATGTCCAGCAGACAAATAAGCAACAAAACAAAATAGCAAAGGGAATGGCCTGACATAAGCAGTAGGAAGCCACAATTCATACGAAGAAGTTATAGGTTCATAATAATTAACGGGCAAAGAGCAAATTTGTAGAAGGCTGCGCCACATCTTGACACAGAGGAGAAAGAGGTCTAAGCAGAGGGCTCAGCAATTGGCCCTCCTGTTGTAGGAAGATAAGAAGAAATTAGATACATCAGCAACACACACAAATAATGTGAATTCTCCTGAAGTAGTGAAGATGGACACAGGCTGGTAACGTCAACTAAAGGTATTACCACAGACGAAGAGGTGGGAAGACTAAGAGGATGTGATAGGAATGTGGTAAAAGGCATATTGCACGCTAGTCCCAGTAGTCCAACAAATCTTGTGGAAAAGATACAGGAATAAGGAATTGATTTATATAAAAAAAAAAAAAAAAAGCTGTTAAACCATCATTAAACTTGAAGATGGGAGCAGAGATTTTTGGTTTGGTAAAGAACAGCTTGGTGGACACACTGAGATACCAGTCTATACGGACAAGTCTAAAGTGATAGATGTATTTGTAGTCCCAGCTACCTTACAGATGTTTTTCTTAGTAAAACATCAATTTAACTTTAGAAGCATGGAGTCTTCTCAGAGTAACTGATGTCACCTTTTAGAATATACCGTGATACATCTGTTCAGCATGGAAGATGACATCCTGCTGGCTGAATGAACTTATGCTGAACTGAAAATAAGAGTATTTTTAGTGGTGAATGATGGACAACATCTATGCTATACCCTAGTTAAGTGTACACAGCTTACCAGATCCATCTGTAACAATGATAATGGACTTATATTAAAAAAAAAACACAACAAAATAGGCTGTGCCAGAAACATCAGTAGCCATCAGGGACTGAATATATATTTCTCTTAAAATGATCTTGCCAAAGGAATTGCTTCTCTTTTCCTTTCTATGTCTGTACTTGAATAAAAATTGAATTCGTGCAAGGTGGCAGGGCAGCTTCAAAATACATAGCCTGTTCTGAAGGTAAAATATTGGAAGAAAAATAAATTGTTTGTAAGAAATTCATACCCTGAGAGAGGGATTGAAGAGATGCAAGGAGAACTTTTGTTTGATCTGTGTGGCTGTTCTACACTTCTGTCAGCCAAGCCCAAGGTGACAAGTTGTTGACTCAAAAGGCTCTGCAGGAATGTTAAATGGTTATCGTTATTTAATACTTACACTCTATTAAGTGACAGCCTCTTCTTTACATCTTCAAAACACTTTTCAAGCTAGCACTAGTTTGCAAGACTGGAGGGTGCTCGGTTTTTTACAGGCAGGCCTTGAGGTCTTCCTTAAATCCTGCAGTGGAGCTGAGCTGAGGTGGAGTTACAAATGGACTTTCTACTTTCACTAGTCCCTGCTCGCTCTTTGTGGCACAGAAGCAGTCTCAAATAGGTTGGCTTACTCTAGGAATTGTGGCTGATGAGCAGAAGTCCCCTTTTACCTGTGATTACTTAGGACTCTTCATTTAGAAGCTCTTTTATGTGCTGACGTACAAACTAAAACAGCTCCTGGAGTCCCCACAGGGCAGTTCTGCTGGTTAGGGGAAACACAAAACTCCTTCATTTTGGGGGGCCAGGGCTAAGTTATAGTTTATTTTTGATGTTCACCCTGAATAAATGCCATTCTCTTATTCTGATCTCTTATTGGGAGCTTTACAGTTCGTACCGAGCACTGAAAAGAGCACGCTTTCTAAAAACCTGTATTAGAAAGTCTGAAAAATTAACTATCAATAATGGTGAAGTTTGAGTTTGATTAGTGTCTGAGTCATAAATATATTTGAAAATCAGAGGTGAAAATTTACCCCTCTTGAAGTCAGACAGCTGTCCCCTGCCTTTTAAGCATGTTCACTTTAGGGAACTAACTTTAGGAAATCTATGACTTGTGTACTTTAATCTCTACTGAGAAGCTTAATTTTAGGCCCTTCTCTTTCGCTCTTGGCTCTAGTTATTGTATACTCCTTTCTCTTAGATTTGGTCCCTCCTCTGAGTTCTGTGATGTATTCTGAACAGTTTTGCTTGCTTTGTTTTGCAGCTAACTTCCAAATTGCTGTAATCTGTTCAATTTTACATGATTATTTCAGCTTAGAATATCTCCACCACACAATTCACGTGCTTTAAATTAAGAAACATTTGTGATGAAAAACTAGATCCAAACAATGAAAGACAAGGACAAGAGTTGATCATACAGCTAGGGAAAAAACAGCAACATCCCAAACCTCACTGTACTAGAGCTCTGACTTTTTTCCTGTGTTTCATTCATTTTTTTTGTCATCAGATGTTCTTCTTTCCTTTGTCTTGCCAGCAATGCAGTACAGAGTTTATGCTTCAAACATACTTTGGAGAAACTGTTATTTTTGCAACACCTGTGAAATTGCCTGTCAGAACTCTTGCAACACCCCTTGCTGTCCCTTTATGCTGGAAGAAGAAAATGTTAGCTTGGCAGAAATCAGCATGAGAATTTAAGACAGTTAAGGTAAATTAAAGTCTTTTATACTCACAAATTCAGAATTTTTCAATTAAAGAGCTTGCATTTTTTATGAATAGACACTTAGCGTGTAAAAGTTGAATACATTCAGCACACGATGAAAAATGCCTTTGTTAAGAAAGAGGTCGGGCTGCTAGAAAATACCCATAATACTAGGAAAATATCAAATTATGTGACAGTAGTAGCACATTTTTGAAGCATGACCAAATAACATATCACTCGAAGCATTTCCCTACCCTCTTGTTGCTTTTTCCCCCCCTGGAACTGGGAGGAAATGGATACTACACACCCACCCATTCACAAAAATCCTGGCGGGAGGCCAGCTTCCCTCTCTCTCTTCATCCCTGAGCCAAGCTGCCGTCTCTTTTCCCCTTCTCCTTTCTTACTCCTCTTTGTGGTTGCTGCCTGCCAGATTTGTACCTATTTCAGCAACAAATGAGCTCTATGAGGCGTTCTCACAGAGGTCCCCTAGTATTGCTCATTATCCACACAGATCCTCCTCCCCATGCTTCCTAAAACCTTCATTTATGCTATACTCTGGCTTTTGGGGGAATTTTTTTCTTTTTAATCTGTTACTTTATTTCCTGATTCTCCTTCAGCAAGTGAGGGGAAAAAAAAAGTTCAAAATCCCTTGCACACATCCGTACGCCAGATCTTTGCCAATACCTCTTCCCCAGCTGGTTTGGCAGCAGAAGTAATACCTGTTATGGCAGCAGCGGCTGCTGCAACCGCTCCAGATGCTGTGGCTGGAGCAGTGTGGTAGGATTTAAACATGCAGTTCAACATGCCAGCACCTGGGGGTTTGAGTCTGAAGCTGTCAAATGAAAAATAGTGTGTACTGAATTGTCCCCATAGTGATTCTCAGCTGCTTTGGGAATGTGGGTTTTGGATCATGTCCAAAGCTTGACTTTTTTTTTTTTTTCCTCTCCTCTTTTCCATGGTGGGGTTAACACCATATGAAGCGGCACTGGGTTATTAAATAGAGAACGTTGGCTGAAAAAGCTCTTCCCAGCAGACACCTCTATATTTTATTTGGTGGTCTGGAAACTCCCTGGCCTGCTTCGGCCTTCAGTCTGCTAAGGGCTAGTAAGGTATGAGCCTCTATAGGAGGGTGAATGTGTCCGTGTATGTTGAAGAGTGCCTGGGACAGCTGTGCCCTGCTCAGGGTGCTGGCTCTGCTGACCACTGCCCTGGGAACGTAACTGGAGCATTAGTTTAGCATCCTGCCGGCCGCAGCTGGGCATGTTCCCCCTTACCCTTGGACCAGGGGGTTAGCATGGACCCTGTGAGTCCATCACAGTTAGAAGTGTGGCTGGTGCTTGTGCCCACCGGCATCCCACCAGCTCAGGTGTTGCTGCCAAGCGTGGCAGACACCTGGCGCTGGGCCCTCTGCTTGAATAAACAGGCCAGGACTGTAGCTGCAATGCCAGGTTTTGTATTACCACAGCTCCGCTCTTTCTGGGACCTTGTGAACCCGACCGGGCAGATACTGTGCAAGCATGGCTTTGCTCATGGCGGTCAGCGGCTCCAGGCTTCTCATCCTGCTCTACTCTCCCTGCTGTACTAGCAATGGCAGGGGGCTGTGGTGAGGGAACACGAGAGGAGGGTTGCCAGGGCAGAGGAGAGAGGCCGTGGCCTTTTTCTGTGTCTGCAGGGGATACTCCCTGAGACAGCTTAGCTGACCTTGCCATCTCAGGGCTGTGGGAGTGTACCAGGTCATTGTGTGGCTTGCACATGGGAGACGACGCAGCTCCCAGTCCTCAGGAGGGCTTTGCTGTTCTCTGATGTCTGCACGTGCTGGTTACATCTCCCACGTGCAGGCAAAGCCTCAGTGGGCTGCTCGGTGCGTGTACCTAATGTCCCTGGTCCTGGTAAAAATGCTTTCCTTAAAGAACTGAGTACACACTTGTGCAACAAAAACAGCACTTGACAAGGCTGCTTTGGGTTGGTTAAGTTCCTTCTTCTGCCAGGGCTCTGTCGGGCTCCCCAAAAGTCGTTACATTCCGAGTTTGCTGCGTGGTTTGCTGGGCTTTTGTTAAGTGAGGTGAGTGAACTGGATTCTCAGTCAGACTCATTTCAATCTTACCATGCATACAGCTGGCCATCAGTGCAAATCAGGAGTTACGCATGTCCCCTTAATGTAGCTCTTGTTTCAGTGTGGTCTTCGCACTCCTCCTCACCCAGCAGCTCAGCGCTAGGGAACAAGGAGGTTCCTTCTGCTCAAGGCACACAGCTTCAAGCCAGGGATTTCCCTCTGCTGAGCTCACGTGCGCAGGAGGAACACCACTTGCCCATCAGCCAAGTGCTTCACTTAAGAACGAACTTAATTGGGGATTACTTACAGAGGGTTTGCTGCCTGCCTGATCCCCACCCTGTTATGTGCAGCTTGGGATGGGGGAGAGGAGGGAGCATGAGGCTCGTTTTCTCTCTAAGCCTGTGTCTGAAAAGGAGACTCTCTCAAATTTTTTTTCAATAAGCAAATTCTACACCAAATCTGTAATCAGATACAAATAGGAACGAATGCCAGAAGCAGAGGCAGCCAAAGGGAGCTTTTCATCTTGAAAACCGCTTTCCCACCTGGCCAAGAAGTCCCTGCATGCGCCTGGCATAATGGGTCAGCCCTCCCTCAGTCACCCGTGAGGGCCTGCCTGGTGCTCAAGTGTTGACTCTCAACTCCCTTGAGCCATGGTTGTTGCTCCATCACTTTGACCTTCCCAAAATCTTTCAGGTGAGAGGGGAGGAAAGGCACGTACCTCTTGTCCTGAGTATTTATGTGCCACGTCTGCTGGAACAGAGCTTCTAGCCTGGGTGCTTTAGGAAGTAGCTTAGATCTCTGCCAGAACAGACCAGCCTTGTGTGTGAAGGAGAAGATGGTATTTGCTAGTCCTTTCGAAACATCTGTTGGTTTCAGCTTCTACTGTACCTTATCATAGGATTGTTCAGTGCATCCCAGTTTAAGGTTTGTTGTTGGCGATGGTCATTGCTTCCCCCCCAAGTTCTACCCATGATGTACTAATGAATCTGCAGGCCTATGAAAAATAGCTTTCCAGCTCCTACCTGCTTTAACCATCTGGGACTGTTCAGCAAGTTCTGGAGGTCTGTTTTTGTGAACTGAAGAAAATGCTAAATATACTTGTTGCTGCTTTGTAGCCTTGATCATGTTTGCACACAAGAAAGGGACAAGCCCCTCTTATTTGCTCTTCGTCTGCACTGAAAGGCAGCTTGTGCCACCATTATTGTAAACATCAGTGAAGTGTTGCCATCTCATTTTGACTAATGAGAGTATGTCACCGAGAGGAATCTAGGAGCACAGGCTATTGTTGATGCCGCTTGTTCACATTCCTCTATCAAGAAGGCTGCTGAACTCAAGCATGATTGAGAGTCTCTCGAGGATGACCCTGGGCTTGGACATGAAGTGTAAGAGGTCATTTTTTCCAAAGAGATGTCACCCCAAGTTAAACACTTGGAAAAGACAAGCTATGGTGCTCTCGTGGAGCTAAAACAGAGACTTGGATTTCTTCAGTGAATGCTTGTTACGTATTTCGTTCTCTGAAGTACATTCATAAGATGCTTGCGTGAGTTGTTCTCTTTAGCTCATTTGAGGGTTTTATTGCTGCACTACGGGTAGATGAAATTAAACTAATTGCAGACTGCTCAAGTAAAGAAAGGAGTAGAAATAACACTTGTAGAGAAAGATGAGATGATGCTTCTCCTGTGTTCCTTCTCTGTGTTTGCAGGTAAGAGGATGCGTGGTTTCCTTATCTCTGAACTGACTCTTCCATGGAGCTTGTCCATTTGTGGCAAGAGCGTGTACTGGATTTGGAAGGAAAGCTGTAGTCTGTTGGCTGGTGCCTGAGATGGAGCGTAGATTAACTCTGGCACGTTGAACCACCAACCCAAAAACCCCATGTGCTCTTTGGGTAGGCATAACTTCTTGCTGAAGCTGAGCGAGATCACTCTGAGAAATGAAATTTGGGAGGTGTCTTTTAAACACCAGGGCAGGCTGGTGCATCTCCTCCTTGTTTCGGGTGATCAGACAGAAGGTAGAACTGGGACTTGTACATGCAAACTATTCTTATTTTGCTGTTAGTAATATATGAAATAAATATGTGCAATAAAGGAATAGACAATGTTGTTGTCTCTTAAGTCTTGTACAACTTAAAATTATTCCTACCAAAGATGCTTTAATGAGAATGGCCAGGCAAATTTCAGCTAGTAGCTGAATGTGCCAGGGAGCAAAAAAACTGCAACAGAGGACTTGCTGGAATGTTGTAAAAAACTTCTACAGAAGTGGCCCGTTTCAAGTTGAAGACTGGGCAGTGGCATAATAAAAAATAAATTGTTTTTCCCCTTTTTTGTATTAGAAAAGCCTCAGGCCACAAACATCTTAAAAGAAATGGATTTATTTTTTTTTACCCTTCTGAATGGATCAGAGTTGCTTGAAAAAAATCATGTTGCTGGTACATAGCCCACAAGAGTAGCAGGGTTTATATTCCTATTTTTAGTATCAGTAAGTCAACCAGCTTGGCACGCTGGGAAATCCCCAACCCTGGCACCTAAAGGTTAATATTATCAGCTCTCCAAGAACTGCTTTAGAAGATATTTTAGTTCCATTAGCTCAGCTTGTGTTATCAGTTGTAATAATAATAGTAAATTTATTGCTTGTATTATGCTTGTATTATCATAGCTCCTCACAGAGCTGGCTAAAACTGTTATTTTCTCTAGTTCATGCTGAAACTTAGGGGGTTTTATTTCTACTTTAAACCTAAATTCAGCCTTTCCACTAAAATGCTCAGAAAGGATCTTTCTACCTCATGTCTTTTAGTAAACAACCCTCATAAACTCAGATTATAGTCTTAAAGCAGAATGCAGAAGAATCCTCAACTCTTAATAGAGAGGACAAAAAATACCTTTTGTACAGGAGGCATCTATGTAGTCAAATAAAAAAATCATTGATATGTGCAATTCTGGTATGGACCAAAGCCCGTGCAAACCACTTTAAAGATGGTCACAGTTAAAACCCACAGATTATAATGCCAACAGATAGCATTTGTAACACAGATGTACTGTCCTGCCGTCCCCAAGTATCTAGGTGTTCAAAATAATAACTTTGTGTATGTAAGCATGCGAAACACTTACATACCTATTAAAAGATCCTGTACTTAATACCTGCTCATGTGTGTTTTTGTTGGATCTTTTTATTTGCTCACACGTTATGAAACCTGGGGGTTTCTCTTTTTCCAGCTTTTCACTGCAACCGTAACAGCTGGAAACATACGTGTGGGGGTTTTGGGTGGTTTTTTTCTTTTTTTTTTTACATGAAAGCTGAGATTCTTACTTAGTGACATGACTGAAAAGACTGGAGCTTAAAAAAAAAAAACATACTGAAAAGAAAAATAAGACTCATGATAAAATCACAAGAGCTTGCTACACTGTCGCCACTGAAATTAATGATAAAACAGTCATTGACTTAGTGGGACTTAGTTTCACCCCGGGAATGAAAATAACTGAAAATTCTGTTTTGAGTCACTGCAAGGTTAAAGTTACAGTTGCTGAGGTGTCCTAACCTTCATGTCTGTACTTGACAATACTTGATTCCCCCTAATAAAAGTGTTATCATCTGTTCTTCTTCTCTTTATATGGTAGTTGGAATAACTTCAGCACTCTTAAAGCTTGTGAACCCTCTCCCTACAGCCAGGCGCAGTCAGCCGCTGCTCATGAACTTTCTGAAGGATTTTTAGATTTTTGGTTGTTTCCTTTTGCTTGAGAACGGATTTAAGAGCATATGGGTAGTTGATAATTTCTTTTTTAAGGTTATGCTGAAGTTCTAGGCATACCATGGGGCCTGTGCTTTATGACTGATGCCAAGAGATGCTGTCCCAGTAGCTTGCTGTGATCACTGTGACGACAACGGTAGTGACGGATGTGGTGAGAGTGCCCTTACTTGTAATGAGCTGCCTCGCGTCCTTTCCCTCAAACATGCAAACGCCAGTATTTTGATTAGAACTTTTCAGTTGGCAAAAAGCAGTAAAACCAGCAGGGAGTGACAGCAAACTCTGTTTCTGAGCTGCTTTGCTTTCTTTGAGGGTGTATTCCCTGCTCGGTGGCAAGTGTCCCCAGGAGCCGCATGGGCGGGGGGGGGGGGCGGGAGCTTCCTAGCACTGGCTGCTTTCCATCTCCTCTCCATGTCCAGTTGTCTTTTTTTCTTCCTCCTCCTCATTTTGTACTTGTTTCTGGGATTTGGGAGTGTGTCGTGTGCTGCTAAGGCATTCAAATCACCATGTGTATTTTGTCCAGAAAGAAATAGCTTATTGCTTTATCTGGTGATTTGTTGGCTATGCAGCTTTCTTGCTCTTTTGTACAACTCTTTGCTGTGTGCCAAATTAACAACTCGGTTAAGTAACGATGGAGGTGCAGTAACCTTTCCATTGCTAAGGGTAAAACTTGCTTCCCTTTGTGGAGCCAAACACGCCAAAGTAGGCTACCAAAGTAGCACTGCTTTTCCAGTTTAACAGGTTTAGTTGATGTTACTGGATTGCCACTGAGTTTATTATAGTTTAATAACTCACCTAGGGCTGGCAGCAAATGTTTTGGCTTTTCTTTCTTTGCCTGTGCAGCGGTAGTGATAGTCATCGGGGCTCTCAGCCCTGCAGATAATCTCTTCAGGGTTATCATTTACTTACAAACAGACTTGTGAAGTATTTGTGAAAAGGCTTTTGAAGTGGCGTTGCAAGCGGATGCTGCCCGGAGCTGTAGAGCAGGCAGTGTTTACACAGGGGCAGAGGATTTCTCTGCCTGGCGTGGTTCTCCTCAAGTGCTCGTATTCTGCACTACGCTGTTTGCCTTTTTAATGAAGTGAACTGTTTGTTTGAAATATGTGGTAGAAGGTATTTAAACAGAGACTAAAGTAAACTTTCGGGCTGTTCAAATAAGCCATGCATATCTGGTTTGTGAAGTGAAGGAAAACAATTTGGCTGTAGCTTACCTCTGGGAAGGGCAGTTAGGAGCTGTTTAAATAACGAACTGGGCCGCAGTGGATGTATCCGCTGCAGCCTCTTACGGGCCTTTGGTGATGACTGCTGCTCATGTAGGCATTCCTCGGGATGCTGCCTTGATGGAGAGCTCAAAATTACTGTCGTTATTTAAAAAGGGGATTTATTCATTAGCTGTGAAAACTTGGGTATATTCACATTTGATTAAAACCATCCCAATTAGACAATGGACTGTTGAGAGCCAACATATGCTATTGCCTTTATAACGTCATTAGTAACCGAGAGTCCCCACTTTGAAATAAGATCATGCCCGAGTGCACAGACATCTGTTTCTGCCTAGCCAGATGGAGGTCAGCAACATAACTTAAACTGCTAATCCTCATTGCGGAGAGGGGAACAGGAATCTGAGGAAGGTAGTAACAAATGAACTTGGATCCTGCTCCTGGCAAGGCACGAGGTATCGATGGCTGATACAATGCTTGGAACATGCACTGCAGAGCTCTGGTAATAAGTTTCTGCCTAACCGCAAGCAGAAGTTCAGAGAGCGAAGGAGGGCTGGGAGAAGTGATACCCTTTGCGGTTATGGCATTGCAATTCGTCTTGGAGAACCTCACTGCTGTTCCCGGCTCCGCCACAGTTGTGCCTAATGGGAGCGTTAGTCAGATGTGGCACAACGTTTCTCAACAATGACTGGCAAAACAGAGATCTTGATGGTGAGGAGCACTTTTCACCCCCTGCCATAGCACAAAACAATTAAAACCGGTCACGCGGGGAGCAGGAGCAGAGATTTCCAGCCCTGTCCAATAGAGACCATATGTTTCCATCCATCATTTATATTTTTTGGTGGGGAAGAAAGCGCCAAGTTGGTTGGGACTACAATGCTGCATCCTCTGGCATTGTTTCCCCGTGTATTCTCTTCGGGAGCAAGGGGAGTCACGACACTTCAGACTCTTTGGGTTCAGCATAGAGATTAAAACAAACAAAAAGTCCTTATGCTCCCGGACTGCAATAAATATGCTAGAATTTCAATAGGATCCAAACAAGCCACAATAGTAGCATTAAGAGCTGGCAAATCCTTTGATGTTATTGACCAGAAAAGGACTGCTGTCGTCTCTGTCACGAACATTTAAACTTTTGACCTCCAACCTTTGTGTCAAACGGTTTTTCCATATGGAGGGTTACTATACCTCTCCGAGTGCCGCTGCATTTAGTAGAGCATCAAACACTTCAGTGGCGGGAAACTGATGCTTAATGCATTGGAAAAGCTCCAAGATTGCCAGAGGGTGGAACTGAGGAGAGCTGTGTCCTCTTCTTCTGTTGGAGAGTAAATGAAGTCCCCACAAAGTCCTCCATTCTCCTATAGCCAGATTGCGTCTGAACTCCACACAGAAATGCTGAAGGGAGGATTGCATCTTGGTGGGCAGGGGACAGATATCTTAAGTTCTTTTTATTGCCACCATGTGCTTGACGTTAGCCGTCGACCAAAGCCCTCTTTTGTGCAGCATGTTGTACAAACATACAACTGAAAGATGGGCTTTTACAGGCTCGGGGAAGTCTTCATGCTCGTGCCGCAGAGCTGTGTGGGCTGAAGTCCCACAGCTCAGGCACTGCTCTTAGTGACGTGCTGGCTGAGTGTCAGGGGAAGGGGTTTGCAGCCATCCTGGCCTTGGGGAACATGCCAGGAGTGCGCAGAGCATGAGGGGCCATACTGGCCCACACCACAGGTCTGTCTAGCCTGGTATCCTTTCCAAGCAGTGACCAAAAGCAGATGCCCAAGAGTTAATGTAAGAACATGGCAGGTGATTCTCCTCTCCTTTTGCCCCCCCAGCGCTCTCCCAACTTCCCAGAACTGTTTTGTGCCAGGAACTTCCTGGTCCGTAAGTGGTTTCTACACATTTGGGCCCTTACTGCATTTCTCTTCTGTGACTTTCCCCTTGAGGCCATTTAAACTTCTGGTGTCCGTAGTCTCCTGCGGCAGTGTGCCGCGTGGCAGGGAACGGTGGTCTGTGCACCTCGTCCTCGTTTGGCCATCTTTCCCCTCTTCTGGCTTGTGTTGTCTCCTCGTAGCAGCCTTGGCTTCTCCTCTAGGATGTAAAGAGAGGAATGAAAAGCGGTGGCCTCCTCTTTAGTGCCCCTTTACCCACCCCGGGATGCAGAAGAATGATCCTTTCCCACTTCTCTCATATTTGTGAGGTTGTGCGCCACTTAATTCTACATTTTCTCCCATCTTGTCCCTTAATCACCAAGCTGAAGAACCTGGCTGTGCATAGGCAGGTAATGTAACTTTTTCTCTGGTCTGCCTGGACTGGATGCTGGAGAAAGCGCTGCTGTTGTAATCATCTATAGTAGTGTCAAAAAGCTCAGTCAGAGACTGGGGCCCTATTGCGGTGAGCACTGTAGACAGGTGATGTAAAGATGGGAACTGCCCTGAAGAGTTTGCTTTTGTGCTGTTACTATGCAGAAAAATCTTTGCTAATGCCATGGGCTGCTTTGCCTGCTACTGCGTTTGTATGCTTCTGCCTGTTCATGTCTCCGTTCTTCCATTTTTCGTTTTCTCTCATTAATGGGAGTGTTTTTCCTCCCTGGTGAGGCTGGACCTACCCACGCAGTCTGTGACACTTGAGTCCTAGCAGTGAGGCTTGTGCAGTGTAGGCAGGATTGCTCAGGAGATGCTGGAGCTGGTTCTGCAGCCAGGTGCCCTCTGCAGTTGTGTGCCCCTACTCTGCAGCTCTGAAGGGACCAGGTGCAGCATCTGGTTTTGACACATCACGCTGCTAACTCGGGGCTGTCCTCGTGGAGTGTAGGGACCATGAGCATTAATCGAGCTGAGGTTGTCGACTGATTTTTTGATTTGTGTTTTTAAACAAGTACGCTCAGACATACGTGCCTTTCATCGCATTTCTCAGCAGTGCTGCTAGCTGTAAGTGGGTGATGTAAAGACTTGGTCTCTTTTGGTAAGCAGCACTTAGTTCCCAAAGCAAGAGAAGCATAGATCAGATCCTGCCACTGTATCTGCAGGGAACAAGAAAGGAGATGAAGGTAAAGGTGGTGATACGCCTTTGTGAGGAACTTCCCATACACTGTAGAGAGAAAAGCCTTTTGATAGGAAAGAGGAAATGGGGGGATCCTAACAATAATCCTAAAAACCCAACAAAAAGCATGGTTTTATCTAAAGCTGATACTCACCCTCTGTCCAAGTAATAGGAAACGAAGAAGACATTGTCTGTAAAGAAAAACAAATGTAAGAAGAGATCACGAGCAAAACCCGAGAGAGATTAGTAAAGAATGAGCAGTTTTAGGCAATTGAACCACTCTTTTTAAGGAATTAAAGAAATAACGGGTAGAGGATAAAATACTGTCCCAGTTCTTTATTGGGACTTTTCACTGAAGACAGTCAGAGTGTCTCAGAAAGAATATCTCTGTGTAAACAGTGACCAGACTGAGGCACAGAGAAGTGATGTAATTTGACCGTGGCCCTTTTCATTAAAAATATTTGCCTCAGAGTTTGGCTTGAAAAAACTATCTCAGATTGACTGGAATATTGACAATATGACATTCTCAAAAATAGGCTCAATGAGCACTTAGGATAAATGTCAATAGGGCAAATTAAGGGAACTCGCCGTTCTTTCCATCTTCAGTAATGATCTGAAACAAAAAGTACCCATCATAAAAATGAAATATAGGGGAGAAACTCTCTAAGAAGCTGAGGGAGGACGAGGGAACAAGGAGGAAGAAAACAGCTTATAAGTCAAGTATTTAGAAATGTCAAGAAGTAATAACCAAGAGCCAGTTTGTGTTGCCTTTACTTGACTTGAGCAGTGCCCATTTCACCAGCCGTCCCCTAGAAATGGTAGGGTAGGTCACTGCTGCACGATGAAGGCACTGTCTCATAGTGGGAAAATGAAAGGTAATGGTATTTGAGACTGTATATAAGAAACACATACCCCTGCTGGAAAGAGAAATTTGCAGAAATAGGTTATTTGCATTATAACTTTCTAAGACTTCCTCCTCCTAAACAGTGTCATGTCAGCCTGCATGAAAACCTGATGCCGAAGAGTGCAGGGTTGACAACTATATATCTCTCCCAAGCTGGAAGAAACCCGGGGAGCAAAACCAAGTGACTGTAATTAATTTAGAATACCGACATAGAGATTAAAGGATGCAATAAATGTACATTATCGAGAGGCCTGACAGCACATGTGATAACTATCTGCTCATTTGCAAGAGCTTGAAGAGTGTAAACACCACAGAAGGAGAGTAATTGCTAAGGATGGTACAGAGAGAAGCTAAATAATTATGAATATTTGGATGAAATTTTAAAAAATCAGGTTGAACAGCAGGGAAAAAGAAATCTCTCCAAGTGTTCATCTGATTGTGCATCTGATAGAATCTGAACTGTTTTAATATCTAAAAATAGACATAATTGATCTAATTATACTTTTCCCTCTGTCATTCTTACCATGCCATAAATTCGTCAAAGCTGCTAAGTATAACCTATGTCCAAGTCTTTCACCCTGTGGTCCAGACCTTCAGCTGCTGGAAATCTGTTTAGCTACAGTGATTTTCATCGTGCTATACTGATACCCAACTGTTCAAGGTTTGGCCTTTCAAATAGCTTTTAAACTTTATTCTGGTACACAGAAGAGCACACAAGTCTCCAAAGTGTCATTTAAACAAATAACGTTTCCAGACTGGCTCACACTGCTGCTTTATAAACTAAGAATGTCACCAAAGCTTGTTGAATTACCCAACTTACCTTTATTTGTTCCCACATCAAATCAGCAGCAATACAAGGGTATTTCCAGATCTTTTTTCTAGTTTCTAGCTTTCTGTTACCTCTCCTTAGCCACATTTACCTTTGCACCTTGCAGATGTTTGTAATTGCTGAGTTAACGCATGCAGCTGATAGCAGGGCATTCAAATGCTTTCCTTGAGCCGTGTTGAGCTGAGAGAATAACTCAGTTGTTCTGTGACAGCTCCTTGTTCCCACTGGTCAGGAAGCACATGTTAAACCTTTGCTTAGGAGTAGCTTGGAGTTGAGAACCTTGCTGTGAGCTTTCTCCTTTAGTTCTCCCCAGTGTGGATCAGGATTTATTTCTTTTATAGTCTTTTCATTTCTTTAGTTTCCACTTTGTAGCTTGCCTTCAACCGCTGGAATTTGCTGTGTGTTACAGAAATGGGTATGCACACATACATAGGTACAAATTATTTGTGTGTGTATTGTAGTTACGCATCCAGTTACTTGCTGTTTGTGGAGGAGGAAATGCTGAGGATGTGATCCTTCATACACAGGTGTAATCAAAGGTGGGAAGCATTCCAGAGCAGCTGGGTGAAACCACTTATCTGGGATTGTTGAGTTAAACATGGATGCTTGTTTTATTTTCCATAATTCCTTGGGGGGGATTTTTAAGCGGTGGAGGATGCACTGATGCATAGTGGCACGAGAAGTTAGGGGGAGCAACAGCAAAACAGCAAGCATGTTGCAAGGCAGAAGCTGAATTATTTTTTGCTGCAGAGTCCATCAGAGGTAGCGGGGGGAGGGATTTCTTTTGTCAGCATCCTGGCAGAGGACAATTTGTCATTTGCTTGCAGAGACCACATTATTAAGTTTGTTAAGAAATGCTGTGTGGGATCAGGAGGTTATGAAAAAGGTGAGCTGTGCTGTAGCAAGAGCCAGCTCCGTTAGATGAAACATTTTTCCTTCCAGGTAATGTGCTGATGAGGCTAAGATGTCTCATCGTCATCATCTTTTCCTGAAAGCGTGGGACAATGTACAGATGTTGGCTATACGCAACTGTTGCTCATGTTCATGAGGGTTTTCTAAGGTTGCTTATAGGATGAAGCAGCCAGTGTTGTTTGAGTGGAAGAAGCTAGTGAGCCGGGATATTGCTGGTGCATTTCCACCAATTTGCTGTTTGTTCTTGGGCAAACTGTGCTGCTGGAGTGCCTTGGCTTTCCTCCTCTGAAAATGTGTGTCCCCAGGGGGTGGGGGGCTGTCGGGTGGCAGTGCTGTGCCCACCCTGCTCAACGGGCAAGTTCACGACTGCATGATCAAGGCAGCACAAGAAGTCCTTCCTTCACTTACCGGTGAGTCCATCCCAGTGGAAACAGGCATTTGTAAGTCACTGGGCTGTGATGAATCAGAAATTATGTTCTTAAAGAATTTGAGACTCTTCAGTCCCAGGTGTTTTGTACATGCAATGAATTTATTACCCTGCAAGTCTGTCTCTTACTACTTTTTTTTTTTCTCTTTTTCGGATGGGCAAATGGCAAGGAGCACTGGAGTCAGTTGAATGGACTTGAGGAAGTTTAGTTAGTATTCCAGAAGGCAGTCCTGCTCCTCAGACAGCAGAGTTGCAGCGACTGGGAGGAATAATAAAGCGTTCAAACTGAAATCGATCCAGCAGTTATTTAGCCAATACCTGCAGCAAATTTGGCATATTAAAGACCTCTCAGTGCCAGCTGATGAAATAATTTCCAGCCACTTGTCTTTCAGCACACCAATAACTGCTCCTCCTTCATGTATTTGGCATGATGGTTGTTGTGGAACTACTAAAAACAATAAAACGTGTTCCCACAAGGTGTTTAAGTTTACAAACTAAGAAGTGGTGAAATGGATGGCAGCGATCTAAGATGCCCTGAAGTCTTAATTTTTAGTTTTGCAAAGGTAGAAATTATTTTTCAGCCATCACAAGAGGCAGAGAGCTGGAGTTTGTGAGCTTGGCCTGCGACTCCTGATGGTTTATTTTCAATATCATTGTATAGGCTGTGCAAGCACAAGCAGAGGGTAGGGAGAGGAAGTCTGATCATCATTAATACACACAGACACATGGAAGGGATGTGATCTGATTGAAAATTGTGTTTTTCTCTGAAAGTGTTATATCTTCTGTGTGTTGCCACAATTAACATTTAGTGTTACTGAAATGGAGAAGACTTACCAATTAAAAATTCTTTTTCACACTCTCCCTCTGTCCACTTCTTGGCTTTATCCATTTATTTGCCTTTTTTGTTTGTTTCTTTGTTTTGCCATGGCTTTTTCTTTTTCCTACTTAAAATCTCCTTCTCTGTGAAGTCAGACAGTAAGTAGTCACGTCCATGTCAACATGACGGTCGCCACATTGGAAGCATGTGCATGCACGTGCACATGGACACATGCATCACACACACACACGGAAAAGCCGCTTGAGATAACTGTCTGTAGCCCATCTGTGGATCAGCCTGCAAATAAGCAGTGCTTCAGATGGCAACCAGCCACATTGAGGCAGCAGCCCCAGTCACCGTAGGGAGACTCTTCAAAGTGCACGAAGTTAAGTGCATGCATTAACGTGTGGTGTGGCTCAGTCATTTTTCTTTCTGATTAAAGCCTCTGTATAAGCCTACATAGAGAACATAACTCACCCCTTTTTAAAGAGAACTAAAAAAAACCCCAAAGACAACATGTGCTCTTACTGAGCCCTAACGCAAGCTGTAATTAAACAGAAATCCAAAATAAGATCTTTGCTTGGCAAAAAAGAACCTAATTCTTGCCATAAAACCTGGCAATACTATTAAGTTCAGATCAGTTGAAGCAAACGTACATGAAGAAACAGTGGTGCCCTTAGGGACTCTGCAAACCTGAATATTAGAAAATTCCCATCTGGTGATCAGCTTATGTACCAAAGGAAGTGTAGAAATTTGCTGGCAAACTCTTCAAAACTGTTCTGCGTATTGAAAGGACATTAGCGGGGAGGCTATATTTTGCCTGATATTGTTTCTTTTACGTCTGGTGTGAAAGCTTGGTGCCACCAAAATGAATTTAAGCAGGAAGAAGATTTCACCTCAAATGAGGTTATATCTGAGATAAGAGTTTTGCGCCTGGCTCAGCTCTGACATGTAATTTGGTGAGCTGATTGTCCTGAGGACAAATCTGCTAAAACATAATGAGGGCTTCCTCTGTTGGGCTTGAGTCCTGTGTTTGCTTGGCCCTGGTCTCATGACACAGGTGCAGGCATCGGGGCCACACTGGGTGTGTTCAAGCCAATGCAGGCGTTTTCTACAGTAGCAAATGTTTTCTTCATGTGCTGAAGAATGCAGCCCGTCATTTCAGCAGCCGTCTTCCTCAGGGGTTTGGCAGGAATCACAAGGTGCTCGAGCAAGTCGGTTAGCTGAGGGCAGAGCGTTTTACTAGTCTTACTACCACAGCTGAACTTTCCAAATGCAGTGATCCCCTAACTGAGTAAGGCTTATTTGAGAGACTAGAGAGTCTACAGAAAAGTAATCCTTCTTAACTTCAGCGAGCTTCGGAGCAGCCTAACCTCTTTGCTGTTGTCTCAAGGTGTTGCACAGGACCTTTGAGCCAGCTGGCATCGTCTTATCTTTCCACCAAGTCTTGCAGTGAATTGCTGCGGCCTGCTACATCTCATCAGACTTCAGTTCAGATTTGCTGTTCGGCAGCAAGGACCATACCTGTCATTTCTCCCTGTTTCTTTCCCTTGACGCTGCAGCAGAGCCCTAGGTTGCTGGCTTTCAGAGAAAAGTGTAGGTCTCTTCTTTTTTTCTGTATGGGAGTGATTGTAATTTGAAAGAGATGATCCTATTCACTTTCTTTAAGAAGGCAAGAAAGATTCTTGAAGAAGAAATAAGAAGGAACGTTTTACACAACAAAAAGTCAGCATAAATTGACATATTTTCCAGAAAATCTCGCAGTGCTAAAATTGATGAGTTTGTAGCATTTCAGGCAGTTGTATTTCCCATTTTGTTTTGAGGAGACCCTGTTAGCTATGCAGGAGACAGGAGAGCATCTGAAGGAAGCTTACAGTAGTAGGCAGCAGAGAATTCAGAAGGCGGCAACAGCTACCAAATTCAGCAATGTGTGAGGAATGTGTTTAAGTGTATTTCCAGTGACTTGGCGTGTCCTTACAAGTTCTTGAAAATAGTGAAATTTAAGCACAGAATCAGATACTTCTGCTGAATTGGAGCTTAGGGCTCCAAACACACTCGCATCTGTCTGTCTCAACTTCTGTGCTATACACTTGCATCAGGGAGTCTCTGCAAGGATGTAATTAATTGAAGGATTGGTCCAGCAATTCATGTTGCCTTTGGACGTCTGTAAGAAAACTGCCTGGCATATGCTGTGGTAGTTTGCGTCTCAGCCAGAATTTTTAAGAAGTTGAAAATGCTAGTAAGTAAATTCCTTAGCAGAATAGGAAGTTAAGATTTTGTTGATTTGTTTTGGTGAGAGGAGTTCCTCTTTGCTAAGGGTAAGAGTTTTGTTCCTCGCACTTTACATGAGAAATGTGAAAATGTCATTATAGTTAGAGCAGGTATCCTGTCTTTTACACTAAGTTGCCCCCTGGTTTTCTAGATAGGTAGAGCATCTCTCACAAACAGCCAGGAGCTGAGTAGGTCCAGATTCAATTCTAGCCTATGAGTAGTGTCACTCATTATTTACTCAGCTACAGCATAAATAATAGTGGCAGAATGTGCCTGTAATATTCTGATGGTGCTTTTAATGAAACACTTACTGGGTGGGATATGAAAAAGCAATGTGAAACTGGCTACAGCCCGAGTTACTGCTTTGCAAACTTCTTACTATGTATTTCCATATAAATACACATCAACTGATTACATTTTTATGGAGTTTCAAGTGAATTGCAAGTGAAGCCCTGGACGATGGCTGCTTTGACAGGTGTCTGTTTGATCTAAGAGTCTTTCCCTATAAATATTCAGTGCTCTTCAAAGTGGAGTGGTTTTGGACCCCCAAGCACGTAGAATTTACTGTCTCCCCCTGTGCTGAGGGCTGACCCAAACATGGCAGAATGTGAATTCCCTCCATAAAATTGACTCCACTAGTTCTGCACATTATTCTCCCTGTCCTCCATTTAGCATGTTAGTCTGCTGACAGTAGAGTACACAGCACTTAGCAGCTGGTTTGTGGAACCATCAGTCAGGAAATTATATGATAAATAGGAGGTAGCCAGGTTTAGTGGCACTTTATTCTGCTTCAGCAGTTTTAGCCTGACTTTGGAAAAGTCATCATGTGGTTTTTCTTAAGGGTTGCAACAGGAGATGGCTACAGTGTAGTAACTTATTACACATACGGTTGAGTTATGATGTTCACCAGCTGTATTGCTCATGTGTAAATAATAAACTGTGAGATGGATAATTATGTTGGGTTTTGATATGCAGCTCTGCTCCGGTTGGCGCAGGGCTGACGGAGACAGCTCCCTGTGCTGTGATGGAGTACGGCTGTTCCCCAGATGGAAACTGCAAACAAGATGCAACCAAGATATACAAAGGAGCTTAATGTGAGAAGACTCAAAAAGGTGTTCTTGGAGATTTATATCCCATGTGTTAAATACAGTTTGTTGGTGCTCTGCGCTGCACAGGCCCTGCAAAGGGGAATGCTCTTTTTGGGTTGTTTAACACTCATTTTCCATTTCCCAGATAGGGGAAGATAAATGATCTCATTCAGGAGCGTTAAATGCTGTTTCGCTGCATAAATATTGGGACTGCTTTTGATGGGTAGGTGCTCAGGCTGGGTGAGGGTGGGACAGTGAGGAGGCTTGGCATCCTGGGCAGGATTGCTTGCCTTGGCCAGGTGGAGCCCATCCTGTCTGACATGAATAAGGGTGACAAAATCTTTTGTCATCTCACCTGTGATCCCCAGACTTGCTGTTCAGAGACACATAGGGCAGAGAAGAACTTGTGCATCTATGAGGGCATGAGTGACTTCCTTCGTAGCTGAAAAAACAGTGGCAGAGTTTTTATGATAAAACGCCAGGCATCTGCTTTAAAACCTCCTCCCCTCAGCTTTACGCTGCTGTAGTCAAATACCAGTGAAGTAGGGAACAGGGCAGACAGGGAGATGCACTAAAACACACTTCTCATGCCCCTTGTCCCCTTCTCCACCTCAGCGGCTGGTGAGGAATGTGTTTCAGGAGGCAGCAGCAAGCATCCTCCACTCGGACGATGACAGTGTGTTCACAGGGGTACCTGGTCATCTGTGACCTGCATTTACTCCTGCTGAAGCCCAGGAGTGCTCAGCATGTGGACTGAAGCTTGTAACAGACTGCATGCCAAGGTCCAGTTGGTGCAGCAGAACTGGAATGAAAGTTACCGCGAATTTGAGCTCCCAGCTCTCAGTAGTAAGCCACAACTATTTTTCACTTACGATGCCTAAGCCCTGAGTCAGTAAATGGCAGAAATGTGCTGTGGCTGATCACAGGCTGGTGATGTTTCACAAAATCAAGCGGTGAAACTGTATGGGCTGTATCAGATGTTTCCAGATTTTCCTGAAATATTGGGACTATTTCCTCAGAATTTATGCAATTTCCCCTTTGTCCCCTCCGTTTGCACCCTCAGAGTCATGAATTTTGTTCCTCTAGTTCTTTCTTCTGCTTCAAAACATAATAATAAACCAACCCAACTTTTGACAAACACCAAGGGGAAAAACCTTTTTTTTTTTTATCATCTCTAGTTGGCGTGAGGGAATTGCTTTCACAGATAACATAATCTAAGAGGAGGATTACATTTTACTGAATAGGAAAGGCAGGAAATACAAAGAGAAGATACCTTCAAGAGTCAGCGGGCAAAACCAAAATAGGCTTAGTTTTACTGCCAGGGCATAATTGAAGTTTTCTTTCTTTCTAGAAGCATTTTAGTAAATCCATGACATGACGTAATGTCTGTACTTCTCAGCTTTTGGTGTTGAATAAACACATGACTTCATCCAAAGTGGCAATCGGGTAATAATTGGGCAGGATTGGTTTGTTTCGTGCTGCTGGAGATGCTCAGCATCTCGTTTGAATTGTGAGCATTTGGGAGGCAGCAGTGATCAGCACGGTCAGCAATAATCTTTGGGCACACAAATCGCACCTGTGTGCTGGTGCAGAGAGCTATGGTCTGGGTGCATTGTGTCCTCCAAAGCTGGGAGGCCATCCTGCTGCAGAAGCAGTGGGGAGCTGCGGGGCGGGCAGAGCCCATGGGGGCGGCGGGGTCGCATTCCCCCCTTTGTCAGCCTCGTCACCAAGGCTCTCCAGAAACAGCAGGGAACAGGAGCCCTGGCAGCTGCAAAACCCCCTGTCCTGCGAAAGCCTTGGAGGAGATGGGGCAGGGGAACGTACTGCAGCCGTGGGTCCCCAGGTCTCCAGCTGTGGGGACAAAGCAAGCACCCTTCCTTTTTAAGAGCGGTGTATGAAATGAGTCCCCCTGTCTCAGATACATTCCTCTGGATGCAGCCATCTGCGTAACGCAGTTAAGCGTCCCCAGTACGGCCTTTCCCAGTTGCATTTCCCTTTTAACTCTGTTGTCTGATTTACTCCAGATAGTCATTTCTCAGCATGCCGCTTCAGTTTTGCTTTCCGTTTGTAGAGTTGTGTGTACATCTCTGAGGATATACTTTCTTTACTGTATTGTGTTCTCTGCTTAGGCTTTGGGTCCTGGGATGAATTTTTTTTTTTCTTGTTTAAAAAAAAAATAAAAAATCAAGAATGCTTATGAAAGGCTTGATGTTCCTTTTGATCTGACACTTCGTATATGGGCACATAATTATTTATTAAAGAGTTCTTTACGTCCCTTTCCATTTAAGCTATAAAAAGAGAATATTAAAATTAGTAAATACATATTCATGCAAACACTGTGGGCCAGACTCTCCTCAGACAGACCTGACTGACTGCAGCAGGGAAAGAGAATGCGACCCGTAAGTCGTAGCACTGTTGACACATGCTTTTCAATATCTGTTCCATCTTTATGAATGTTGTTTTTAAAGAGTCATTGGAGATACTCAGATCCGGGAACCTCGCTTGTTTTTTCAGATCCGCCTCACCTCTTTCCAGCATTCCACCCTCCTGTACCAATTGATGCGAGACATCATGAGGGACGCTACCATTATGAACCATCTCCCATTCCTCCTCTGCATGTGTGAGTATTCAGTATTTCCCCTCGCTTTAGCTGCCTAGAAGAATGGGCAAGTGTACGAACCTTTGCAGTGCTTAAAACCATGCACCTGGAGTGCTTTGCCACTTACCAGAGAACGTGATTTACTTTTGGAAAGCGTTGAGGTTATCTGCTTGTGAAGCAAAACCCAGCTGGTGTCTGAGGAATAGGTGGCTGGCAAGTGTTACCTATGTTTTGCTGATGTTTACTCTGTGTGCTGTTGTTCTATAAATACTAAATTAAGGAGTGCTGAACCCTCTGAAATACAGTCAGACAAAACATGTATTTTGTTTGTATTAGGCTTGGGATTCTTCATAGCTAAAATTTCCTCTCATGCCAAAGGTTTTTGTTTTTTTTTTCAGTGACTGCTATGAAGCATAATGAAATTTTTGGTAAATTTTCATAGTCCCTGTTGTGTGCACGCACAGGCAATCAGTTGATTGATGGGAATGTCACCCAAACAAAATGGCAAATGTGATAGAGCACATGGTTTACACAAAGATAAAAGAAATGAATACCAGTGATAACGTGCACTAGAAAAGGTGGTAGTGGTGAAATCCTGTAGAAATAAATATTATCTTATTCTGTATGGGGAGACGGATATCAGCATTGTGGAATAAAACAGTTGTGTCCAGAAAACTGCTATATACCATTAAAAATGGAGCCGAAAAGCAGGGCTTGGTACTTCGCTAAAAGTCTTGATATATACATTTAATCATACCTACTAATCACCTCTCATACTGAGAAAATACAAGAAGAAAAGCACAAGTAATACTTTGAAGAATAATGCTAGTTGTTTAGATGGCAGATTGCTTTGCTATGGCTATTAGTTACAGCTGTGTAATTACATATATGCAGAAGAAAAATGAAGTTGTTTTAAAACAAGTCCTCCTCTGTGAGCAGAATTAATTGATATTAACAATCGTAACTACATGCCCAAGTACACACACAATATTTTACTAACAGTTTTTTTGGGTCAGTCTTCTATTACTGAATTGTAATTTCAGAGCAGATTTGCCTGGAGGTAAGTAATAAATCTGTGTTGCAGTCTTCTTGGGCATTAGAGGAAAAGTGGGTATTTGTAGAAAGAGAGAGTACAGAAACTTGTGATTTATTCCTTAGAGTTCCTCTGATGCATCACTATATCATAAAGCATACTCAAATGTGCGCTTAAATTTGCTGCTAAAAACAGTTGCAAGCTGAAGGTGGCAGGCTCAGACAGAGTCATTACATGGGTATCCTAGATTTTGCAGTGCAGTGAATATTCTGCCTGGATGTTTTTGGGAGTTGGGGGAAAAATCCTGCCCCTTCCGAAGCTAGTGGGGAATTTGCCTTTGTCTTTGGTGAGAGGATGGAATAGGGGGCCCCAGGAAGTGTTTTAACCTCCATCAGCAGAGGACTGTCATCCAAAACCTGGGTACCGCCTGTCAGCCTTCGCGGAGGCTTCTGGATCCTGTGCCATGTGGGACCCTGCCTGGCTGCACTTGCTGTGCTGAGCCCTCTCTGGAGCCTGAGCCCTATGAACCCAGCCCATACCGTGACACCCTGCACCCACGGGCAGGGCTTTTGGGTGGGTAGACCACCATTTCCCACTTCAGGTGACAGTGGGAAATTGGGACTAGCAGCCTACACTGCTAAAAGCAACAGGATTTCTGTAAGAGCCCCAAAAGATGTTGAAAATGCCTGCTTCATGCCTCATGTGGCATTCAGCAGTAGTCCCCTCTGACACCAAAATAAACGTCCCTCCTATGGAAAGGTGCTGCACGCTGCGTGCTGCGCACCCCCGCTCCCCACCATACCCCATGGTGCAGTGGTGATTCAACCAGGCCCTGCAGAGGCTTGTTAGAGATGACAAGATCTTAGCGTGATGTGATATGACTGCAAGCGGCTGCTTTAGAAATACACTTTGATATCAGCCCAAGCTTTAAACTCAAAATTTCCTTGATACCTGTTTATTTTTTCATTAATTTCTGTCGATTCTTCCAGTCATTTGGTTTCTGTTGCCATTGGAATGATGAGCTGTAATGGACCCTTGGAGCCGTTATGGTTGGTGTAATTAAATGTAAATATGCAATTAAGCAACTTAAAAAAAAAAATCAGTTGGACTCCAACAGCTTCTTTGTAGATATTGAGGTTTGTCATGCTTTTGCAGTTTTCAGGGATATGTTTTAATGTGTGTTTGAGGTAAACACCCAGCAGTTTTCATGCGAGTTTTACAGAGCCTGGTGTATCACTTAGGAGTGTTAGATTTGGGATCGTTTGGAGCCATTACTTGAACTGCTGTCCTAACACCCATTAAAAAAAAAAGAAGAAGAAAGAGCTGGATCTGAGAAGTTATTAGAGAATTCTGAGAGAAAATGGCAAGAATACCAGTGAGGATACAAATGTTTACCCATGGCTTCATCAATGACTTCATTGTATGAGTGGTTTTCTCGTCAGCTTCATAGTGCTCTTAAATGTGTGTGTGTGAATATAAATAAAAAAGGGGCAAAAAATTGGCATCATTCCAGTTAGCCAAGCTCCTAGAAATGTGTTGCAGAACCTGTCAAGCCTTAGTGGAATTAGTTTAGGTATAATACAAGTGCAGAAAAAATGTGGAGAGGGCCTTGTCCACATGATACCTACAATGTGTGCACATAATTTTGACTAATAGCCAAGTGAAAATGAAAAAAGGAGGAATTTTTAAGGTGTTACAGGGCTCTTACGTACTTGCAGCTGTAAAGATGTGTATGTATTTATATGTATAATTCTTGTAGTTTAATTGCTGATGGGCAGAACTGTTATATCCCAAATTCCAGCCTGGAGCCAAATTTTATAATTTGTGTTATAAACCCCTAAAATAAGGGTTTATGTTTATGATGGAATTGCTGACAGATGCTTATGTGTAGTAGGACTAGCAGGCATTGCTGTAATTATGCTATCGTATCCTATCATTAAAGATTTCAATTGAAAGAGGTTTATAAATTGCTCTTCCTCTTAGATAAACCACCCTACATTAAGGCATCAACGATATGGTGCAGAATTAAATTAAAATCTCATAAAATGAAATATGTTCTGTATTAGCTGTTTGACACTTAATTTGCCTCTGAATGAGTAGAGGAAATCACAAATTAACCTGCCTTTGTTTTTCCAGCCATGGCTTATTAGGTGTTAGAACAACTGCAATTACAGCCCAATAATAACCCCCAACCCTTATGAATATGTACTGAAATGTGTCACTTTGTGTTACCAAAACCTGTTTGTTAGGACTGTGTAGTTATCCTGGAATTTCTACAGTACATCTTCGGTTTATACTTCAGGGAAGAGGTATGAAACTGAAGTTGTTCTTTAGGGGCAACATATGAACAGTGTAACTGGAGCTGGAGCTTGTGTTTTGGGTTGTTTTTTTTTTTAAATTCAAGGCATGAATCTTAGTTTTAAAAAAATATTCCAGTAAACTGTAAGTCAGTTTTGCTACTTTTCATTGAACTAGCAAGTTAGATTACTTGATAAACATCATATGATTAAAACATACCAAAAGAAGCATAGCTTTAGTAATCCCACTTCTTGCTTTGTTTTTCTTCATTGTTGTTTTTGTCTAGCTCTTTCTTAATTTTCAAAATTGATTTCTAAAGTAAGGTACTAATGGAGAAACTGAAGCTGAACTATGTTTTGGTCCTTGACACTTGCTAGGCCATCCAGTAGGGTATGATGACTTCTCTGGTTGGTGTGCAGTGATTCAAAACCATACTGCTAATGAGGGTGTTTATTTGAACATAAACTAATACTTTGAGCATGCTCAAGAACTAAATAATAAATTTACTATTGGCTAATTCTTCCAGTTGCCCGATGTCTTTGTTGACATTGGCTTTGTCAGAATGAGAATTGTTAGCAGTGAGCAGAGGAAGAATAAGGGTGTCTTGACTATTTTTATGACAGTGCAAGTGTAAATAACTTTATAGTCCCACAACTTTTAAAATCTGACTTAGCCAGGATGAGAGTTTTTGTTTATTAATTAAAAAAAAAAAGCTCCTAAGGCAGAGGCAAACTACTACTGATGGATTTAACCACAGTGATTTAGGAAGCTACCATTCTTGGTCATTCATTCATTCCCACACCTTTACCGAGTTGTATTAATAGGTTGCTCCCAATCTGCTTCCTTTCAAGGTTGGGTTGGACAGCCTTTGAAGGCACCCTAACCTGGTATTTCCAGGTGCTGTTAATGTGGCTGTGAAGGAAGCACCCTCCAGCAGAGGTGGGGCAGGAGACAACTGCCAGGCGGCAATATCAGGAATGGCTCCAGGGTGGTGGTCTCTGTATGTCTCGGAGCAGTTAATGCACGTGTTCGTAGGAGGCTGGCAGAAAGTTAAAGTTTCAGGGCTGAATGTAGTACAAGATACACCATGCATGTTCCAAAACATTCATCCGTTTAGGCTCCATCTCTCTTTCTGTTGCCATCCCATTTTACATTAGCCCTGGACTGTGAGTAAGGCAGCATGAGCAGGTAAATCTAAGGGAAGGTGCACTGTTACCGGTATGCTTGTGGCCAGGGGAGGCTGCCCTTGCAAGGAGAAAGCTGCAAGGTAAAGCTGCTGTCATGTAGTTCCTAGGATCAACAAAACTCCAAGCTCTTCTTTTCCAACTCCTGACTGACACTAGCGGCGTCTGAGTTTGGCAGTCTTAGCCCTGAAATGATGCACGTGCAGATAATTGTGCATGTGCCTAACACAAATGCCTTGAACAGACATTTTGAACTGTATGAATGCACTGGTATTAAAGCAAAGCATGTGTTTTTGCTTGCAGTCAGCTTCAAGTTGATAAAAAGGGAGTCTGATTCTTAGATATGTTATTTCATATCTAATTTATACAGACATCAGTTAAGCAAGGGTGAAAAGGAAAGGAAGGTCAGGCCCAGACTCTCTCAGCTTTCATCAGCCCCTGATTTTGGATCACGCAGTACAATGGGGGATGTCCCAATGCAAGAAGATTAAAGCGTTGGCTCCACAAAATATCCTTGATTATGCGACAAACTGCTTGCCATATGTTTGATAGGACATTTAGGTTTTCCCAGCCCCATCACTGACATCTTGATTTTTCCTTTGCGCTTTCATTCCTAAGCTCTTATTTCTTTAAAAAATCTTAGTGTTTAAACCTCTTTTTACGTGCTGCTTTACCTCAGTGTACCTCTAAACTGGAGACTTGGCACGGAGTCCCTCAGCTTGCCAGAGCATTCATTGATCCTTTCACAGGGGGAAGGAGAACCCCACCCAGTGTAAAAAACATCACTCGTTGAATTGGCTTTAATTACTTTAAGACTTGGAATGGGTTTTATGGTTTAGCCATGAGCCATCGAAGAAGAAAGACTGGGAAGCTCTTGGGACATGAGAAAGATGGCTGTATTACAGCTTTCCAGAATCATCCATGAAAGTATTTTCTGTAAGCAGGGAGAAATCTTGTATTAAATGGGAAGCACCCCAAGAAACCTGTCCCTGGAAGTGAAGGGCAGCATCGAGAATAAGCAGCTGCCAATAGCCTGAGGGATTTTTATAGCAAGTCTCTTGAGAAGGAAGCAGCATGATGTGGTGACTCGTTAAGGTTATTCAGAGTTTGTTATATGCCATGAATGTGCATGTTGTAGGCTCTGCAAGCAACATGTATGCCTCTTTTCTTAGTGACAGAGCCGCACGGTGGTGGTAATTCATGGAAGTAAAATAGCAGGGCCAGATGCCTGCACATAAACCTCAGGAGAGAGTTTTCATTCAGTGCCAGGCCTTTCACAAAGCAAGGAAGAGGAAGCCTGAGTCTAGACCAGAACTGCCATCTCTCACTCACTATATAGTGTTGCATCATTTAAAATAGTGAATCAGTGTTTTGTTTAGCTGTTGGTACTTCTTTAGTAATATTTACCTTAAAGCTTGCAGATCATAAATTCTCCTTTGCTTGCACACTTGCAGTGTGGCTTTAGAAACAGACTGTTTTTAAAAACTATCTGAAACTGGGAAAAGTTTGGAAAGCAAATTATTGGTGGCGTATATTGAATTGCAGAACAAAAAGGATATGTGATTCTCTTAAAGTTTTGATTGAGAGACACTTGAAAGGAAAAAAAAAGTAGGTGAAAATGTGGCTAAATGTAGGTAAATATTTTTGAATGCAGCTGTTTTACATAAGTTCAGTTACATTGATTTGTTTAGGTAAGCTGTAGGCTGAAGTTTCTGCACACTCAATTCAACTCTTCTGTATTTCCCACAGATTTCTCTCTTCCTACTAGGAAAAAGCACTATTGAGAAAAGAGTATCTTACTTCATTTCCGCTGGCAAAAAAATTCTAGATCAAATAAGGATTCACTGCTAAAAATCATCCACGTTTTTAGCAAGCACATTTACATGAAAGTCAACAGAATTGCCTCTAAGCGCACCAGATTACATTTGGTTCACATCATTCATCTGTTTCTGTGGCGGATAATACTTTGTGACATAATCATTTTCTCTGGAGTAGCTAATTGTAATGCCAAGGAACTACAGATTTATAAAGGAGAAACAATAGCAGCAGATAAATATTGCGTTAACAGAGGCTCTTTGTTCTTCTCGTACAGCCAGCTTGATTTCAGGATGGCTGGGGAAGTTACAGCTATTGAAATAAGAGGAAAATTTTGGTGAGATTTTTAATGTAGAAGGAAAAGCTTGTAAAACACAATGGTTTGTTATGTTAAACATCCTTTGGTAGAAACTTCTGCCAAATCTTGCATTCATATTTTTTTTATGTTGAGAAAAGCACTTGAGAGGCAGCAGCCCCCAGCTTTAATGAAAAAGGCACGCTTCCACCGGCTGGCTGCTGGCTGACCATCCCTCAGGGTACGGTCACTCCGTAGTAGCAACAACTTGCAGGGCAACTTCCCGGGGCAACGCAGAGGGAGTAAAAAAAAAGGGAAAGCCCTTGGCGTTCCTTGGGAACGCTCCTCTGCTCGTGTAAAGGGCATCT
Source organism: Sagittarius serpentarius (assembly GCA_034782735.1). Lineage (NCBI taxonomy): Eukaryota > Metazoa > Chordata > Aves > Accipitriformes > Sagittariidae > Sagittarius > Sagittarius serpentarius. Next base: position 4,488,685 of record JAVKLA010000010.1, on the reverse strand, counting down.
GTTGCCTGAACCCCACCTGAGAGGCAGAGTAGCACAGGTTCGTCTGGCGGGGCCCAATCCAGTGAAAGGGTTTGTTAAAGAGGTTTGTATGGATTATGTTGTTGCACAGAAATAGTTCCTGGGTTTATCAGCAGTGAGGTATCTATTGGCACTGGACAGCACTGCCGCTTACCTGATTTATCCCATCTGGGCAGTTAATGGTGCTTAGACAAATTCTCGGCTGCCAGTGGGAAGTGGTTCCCTAGGGTGGGCTTTCAAACCAGTATGAATCAAGAGATGACGGAAGCAAAATGAACGGCCAGCAAAGTCATGCCTCAGGACACTGTGTTGTATGTAGCATTTTTCTGTAGACTGAGGAATAACTAGGCATGACTTCAAGCTTCCGGGGCACTCCCTGTGTGCGGATGCGTATACAAGTGTGCATATCTGTGTGTGTGTGTGTGTTCACATTCATCCTCTTTACGTAATAGGTTGAATATCTTTGCTTGCGTTTATCATGGACTGAGTAATTCTAGATCTTTACAGTTAAAACTAATGGAAGGAGCTACACAGAGTCTGAGAAAGATGGAAAATTAGACAGAAAACGTGAACAAAACAAGTAGGAAAAATATTTGTGGGCAAAACCATTGAGAACGTGGATCATTATCTTTAACATTTAACCAAAAATACATGGAATAGCTGCAATGCTAAGGTGCTGCTTGAAATTTCTATTATCTCATTCTGTTATCAGCTGCAAAGAATGCAAGCTCTAAATATAGTGCACATTCAGAGGCTCTGAGCCTGTGGTTTCTTGGACAAAATTCTTGTGTTCTTTGTGCTGTAGTCAGCAGTATTAGTCGAGTGAGCAGATATTGACTGTGGTATTCACGTGCAGTGAACCAGAAGCAAGCCAACTCTATAGAGGCTGCTGTCAAACTTGTTGCAGTGGCCTGTGAGGTACTGGACTGTGACAGACTCCTTTTTTTTCAGTACAATTCTTCCACTCATGTTAAATCTTGCTTCAAAGGGAACTGAAATGTTACAGTCTTAGCGTTCTTTCTTTTCCTTTTTTTTTTCCTTTCATTTTTAAAGTGTACTTGTGAGATTTCTGTGTTGTAAGTTGGAAGTCCCTAAAGTGAGAGTAGGTATAAACTGGAAGAAATGCAAGCAATGAGTACATCTGCAGTGTAGGAGCACAGAGCATCTTCATCATACTCTCACGCAATCTTTCCCTGACTTAGACTCTCTCCTCCTCCAACAAAGACATCATGTCTTATAATCTTGGAGCACAGATTGAATTTAGTTCAGACTTTTTTCCCCAAAGGAATCAAAACCAGAAGTTAAATAACACCTTGGTTCCCTTTTTGTCACCCCTTAGTCAAGCCACTATATTATATATGTCTATGTCTATGTCTATATTTGTTTTCATATTTGTAACAAAAAGAAGGCTCTCAGGCTGGTGTTGGCTGTGCTTGTAAGATGTAGGAGATTAACTAGCTGTCCCTTGCATATTCTCTATTATATGATGCCAGGGGAAAAAAAAACAGACAGGACCCTAATTCCACCCAAAGGAATGTGCTCAACGGGTGTTTTATCTGTGTGCCTCAGGGTAGGCTGGGCCAACATTTGTGACTGATGTTATCGATTAATAGAGAAAATGATTTAAAGAAAAATGTTAAGCTGTTTGATTTTTGCTCTTAGGATGCTTTACATGACCAAGGAAGGACTTGGGACCTTATTTTAGAAGCAGCTTTTCATTGTAGCTGGGCCCTATGAGGTTGCCATTAAAGACCACACAAGAATATATTGCTTAGTCCCTTCCAGCACTGAATGTGTAGGTCTGAACCTCCAATAGATTATGACTGCATTTATGGTCAACTTTACAGGGGTGTTGCTAATTTTCTGGATACCCCCCGCAGCGCTTAGACAAAGAGGCAAAACATCCTGAAGCCCATGAGCCAGAAATGCAAAGCTTCTGAAGGAATGAACTGACCTATCATCTTCTTGAAAGCATTATTTATGAGGTGCTGTGACCATTGGTGTTAAAGATCAGCAGAAAATTAGGGAGTATTTCGCACGAGGGAGAATTTCTAAACATATCAGATTTAAGTGGCTATCTCTTTAAAAATACAGATCTTTCAGTCCTGTATCTTCTGATGAAATTCAGCCTAGATTTATCATGCCTTTTCCACTGGCCTGTGGAAGAAAAGATTGATAGTCTAGTCCAGTTTATAGAGGCCACCAACGCAAATAGCCCCATTTAACAACATTGTAGACAGATTTGGTGGGGAGGGCAGGAGCTGAATGACCAGGGGCAATCAGGTGTTCTCTGCTTCACCCTGGAAGATCACTATCAGCGTACATCATCAAGACAGTACCAAGAAAGCTTGCGTAGCTGCCTCGGTCTTGGTTTGCTGTACTTGTTCCTCGGATGTCAGGCTTCCATCTTGACACCTTTTCTGGGAACTGTGTTTCTACTCCTGTGATTAGCTTGAATTGCAGAGGTGCTGAGGGAGCAAATGCGTAGGTTGTCCTGCTGGTGCAGGTGTGTCCTGAGTTGGCCGGTTTGTTCCCCTTGGGGTTTTTATCTGCATGCCTAGCTACCTACTCTGTCTGTTCAGGGAACTAATAATGCTTCCAGCCTGTAGATAGTGCATTTACCTCAAAGACTTCAAAACTGAATTTACGACTTCTCTAAAAAATGTGCAGCCAGAACATTAATTTGTTTTACACTTAGTGCTTGTTTTTCACTTATTTCCCCCTACAGTCACATTAGAACTGGTGTCTCCATTCATTTCTGGTTATTGAAGTTTTTCGAAGTTACAGCTTTGCCCAGGAAATGCTTTTTTAACGCCAGTTTTGCACACAAGTAGAGCAGTGTGAAGCCTTTATCTCTTGTTTCTTCCGGTGGCTATGGTGTTCCAGCTATTATGTATTCACCATTTGTGAGAACCGACCTGTAGTGCAGATTACGTAGCATCACAATGGCTTTTGGTGCCTGCACGATCAAATAAAGAATCTGGCTTGGCTGAGACAAAACTTAGCCCAACATGAGAACTGAGTATTTTCCCACTCTGATTTGGTTGCACCACACTCAGCTCCCACACCTGGACCTTCGATACTGGCAGAGAAAATACAAGAAGTGACTGTTAGCAGAATTATCTTTCTTCCCCCCTCCTAACTTAGCGGCATTCACCTTTGATATAATTTGTGCTTCATATACCTGTAAATCCTACTACCCTCATGTATGTTGGTGCTGATCTGTGGCTTGCCTGCTGTTTGCGGTGGTGCTTGGAGGATGGCAGAAGCTGGGAAGACTTTGTGTTTTCATAGGGTCACTCCTTGACTCGCAGTCCTGGGTACAGCATACACGTGTACTGACACTGAGGTGCACTCTCAAAATGACTTTTTTTCCCCAAATCATGGATTTGTCTTGGGGGCGGGAGGAGGAGGCATTTCAGAAAATAACCTGTGTATTTTATACAGAAATGTGTATACATAAAATTTTATACAGAAATTTCTGTACACCTATATAATGTTTTTTTTCTGCTGCAAGTAGAAGTTAGGTGAGAAATTCTAGCTGGTACTCTGTTCAGTAATAGTCACTAATCCTTGTGCATATGAGTTTTGGGCTGTCTGCTGATGTTAGTACAAAGATGTGAAGCAAATCCAGCCATACCTCAACAGAAATGATTAATGCTGAACCTTCACATCACTGTTTGTGTCAGGATTGTAGTCCTTTAAAGTTAGAATTCTAGTCAAATGTTCCCTTCACAACCAAATTTAGGTAGGAAGTGCAATAGGAGAGAAATTCAGTCACTGAGTTTGTCTTCTGTTATTGCCAATTTGCTTTTGTTTTAAATGGTTGAGATCTTATTTTAGCCTATAAAATCAGAATTGAAGAAAAGCTTTCTCTCTTCCCCCAAATCTCAGTTTTGTAATATCATGGACGTGACTTACAGTAGGCACAGGAAATGAAAGCTGAGGGGTTTGTTTTGCTTTGGTTTTAAATTTGGAAAAAGAGTGTTTCTTGGCATCACAGAACAGACATTGAGGAGAGTGTTCATTTGAGGTAACGTGAGAGGCTCTTTGGGTGCCTTGCCAAGAGAAGGAACGCCTGCCTTAGCGGGAGGAAGGAGGTAAGGGAAGACGAGAAGCTGAAATTTGCTGAAACAATAGTAAGCATGGCATTCTCCAGTGTGAGGTAGGGAGGGCTCAGAAAAATCATCACTGAATGAATGAAGTGAGGAGAGAGGTAGTTAAGTACTAGAAGTGCTAAAACCTTCATTCTCTAAAAATATAAAACCATTAAATTATGGGAGTAAAACCCCATTAGATGAAAATACAGGTTTCTGGGAGAACTGAGTATTTGTGAAATTCATGTATCAGTTGATTTCAAAGTTGGATTTTACTGTCGGGGTCATACCCATCACAAGAAGAACTTGCTGTGGATACCACATGAGTTTTGTTGAGATTCAGGACTGGCCTCAAGCTCCTCTTTCTGGTCAGGTAACCTCCCTGGTGGAGGCAGTAATCCAGTCCCCGCACTGCTGGAGTGGATCCCAATTAGCAGTGCCGGTTGTTCCCCAAGAGTATTGCTGAGCGTAGGCAGGAGCGCTATTTGCATGCAGGCTGCATCCTCTTCTAATCGGTGAACGGTAGAGAGAGAAATCAGGAGTAATTGTAGAAAAAATTTAAACTCTCTTAGCTTTGTACCATTTGGGTGTTTTTCTTCTTCTCCCAGTCACGCAGGCACATAGGTATGTGCACTTTCTCTGTTGTGCATAACGACTTCAAGGTTATTTTTTAAAGACCTTCAGGCATTTTCTGAGTGTTTTTGAACCAGTGCACCATTCACCGGTGTATTGCTTGTACAGAGGTCGTCTTTGATGAGGTTTTTGTCATATGCACCCACTGAAGTTTCAGTGTACTCAAGCATTAGAAAAGCCACTATTTGAGCGTCTTTGTTTTCTTTGTTGAGCTGTTTATTTTGCTTTCTTCCCACACAGTTCCCTGGCCTCGCTCTGACAACTGCTTTTCTGCATGAATTACCTTCCTCGGGGCCGCAAGTCTCCTAATTCTTCCAGTCGATTTGATTCCTGCCTGTGTGATTAGTCCTCTGCTCCAACACACAGTTGGTCTTTGCCAAGCAAACTGCTTGCTAAGTGCCTTTAACATGAAGACCTAACTACATTTTTTAACCTCATTAGTGTGTAGGGCACTGCTTCATTCCGGCTTAATAACATGGCCACTATTGAATCATCACTTGCTCTAAAACAGGTTACAAAAAGGTTACCTAAGTTGTCTGGTTTTCTTTTTGTATGACTGTGCTTTTGCTGGATAACAGTTTCTTTCAGCACATGCCTGGTTTTAGCATGTGAGTTGCTTTTTGAAAGGAGACCCATTGATTCTGCTCAGGTAAATTTGCAGTGCTGAGAAATTTCATATTTGTATGTTCAAAAAGAAACTTGGCACCTGTTTGGACATAGCGCATCTAAGTAATGAAACTGGCAGGAATATGTGGTTTTGGGAGAAAAGGGAAAGAGGGCTTGGGGAAGCTGATAAAACTTCCCCGCTTGTTTCAGCTTTAGAATTACAAAGATCTCATCCTCACCAGTTTAAATATAGACTTCTTACTGTAACACTGGATTTACAGCAATGCGGCCACAGTCTGCATTGGTTCACTTTGTCTCATGGGATCAATTTTTAGCTGAATGTATCATCACTGAAATTTAGATTTCAGTTGCAATCGCACATAAACTCAAATGGAAAAGATATTACAGGACTTCCAAATGTTGTAAAGGCAGTAAAAAAAAATAAAAGTTTCCTAAGAAGAGAGCGTCACCAGGGAGCCAGGGGAAGAAAGGAGGCACTGGGTCACATGCCACTTGTGATGGTGCATTTGTGCAGTTGCATAGCACAGCCACTCAGAGGGTGAGGCTTCATGATTAATGGTGTTTATTCTTGACAGAAGCCTCCTTTATTTATCTGCAATACACTTTAGTGATTTTATCAGTCACCTGAATGAAAAATATTCAGTCATACCAATATTGCAGTGTAAATTGAGTAGAGTCACTTTTTATTATATCTTTCAGCCTTATCATCTGCACAGTAATTTTCTAGCAGGGGTTTGATATAGAAAGGCTGGATTTAGCTGTACTTGACACAAAGCCTCTTCAATTTCCCCGAAAAGTTCAGGCTACTCTTAGAAATGTGTATAAATATATATATAAAACCCTCTTATCCAAGCAATTTCAGGATTTGAAAGAATAAAGATAAAATGCGCAAACCTGGATGTGAGAAATGTTGTTCATATGAAAACATCTAATAGCTCTGAAGCCACTGGTGAAATGCTCTTTAGTGTTTAAGCTTGTGGCTTAGTGCAGTTCTTTTTGCATGGCTACATAGTCTGACTTTCTTCTAATCAATCATCATCCAACTCCAATCAGCATACAGGCAGAGCCTATCGTTCATCCTGGGTGTAATTTCAGAGTTGAAGACTATAATGGCCACATACAGCACATTAGTCACTGCGATAACAGCTAGTGGCACTCCTGAGGAAGGGGGAGGACGGGGGAGAAGGGGAATAAAATTCTTCTCATTCTCACAGTGCATTAGGGAAATAGGAGCAAATGTTAAACAAATGTTTATTGAATTAGCTGACTTGACAGCATTAAGTGTGAGAAAGCTTCTGACACTCCTTTGACCCACTCTTTTGAGGGAGGAGAGGAAGGGGAAAGGGAAGGAAGAAAGGGGTATGTGAATGCCGTCAGGATTTATATATGCCCACATATTCATATGATGGTGCCGCTGTGGTTAAACACTTCAAGAGATGGCAGGCCCTGCCTGTAACCGAGAGGAGGCTAAAATTTGAATAGCAAATGAGACCACCTCTAGAGCATCAAAAGAGAATTGCGGAGCAGGGAAGTTTGCTGTAGGAATGCAGTTGGTAATTTCACTGTCCAGTCTGTTATTAATAACAACAGATAATGAGTATGCTGTAGACCTTTTAGATTTTCCTGCTGCACTTTGTGTTACAGCATAATTTGAAGAGCGAATGGTACGTGGAGGTCCATGGCAAGTCTCTCCTCTAATGTGTAGCAACACTTTTCCAAGGCTTATTCGAATAACATTTGCTTGTCCTGTGCATCTGTTTTAGATTCACGATGATGAGTTCTGCATCAAACGCAGCATTGATACATTATCCTCAATATGTTAATGACCACAGGTCAATAGACTTGGAACCAACTGAAGACAGGGGAGGAAAGATTTACCAGCACTGAGGTTGGGCTGTGCTGTGCAGATACAAGGTCTTACCCTACTTTACGGTTCATAGAAGTCAGTGTGAACTGAGCAAAGTAAGGCAATGCCTTAGTAAGACTCTAGCAGAAGCAAGCGATAGAAATCACAGTGTATCTTGTTAGCATTACTTTTATTTACTGCTTACATTGCTGCAATGTCCAACAGCTCTGTGCAGGATCAGAGCTTTGCTGAGTGCTGTGGAAATGCAAGGAGCTCTGCCAGGAAGAGCTTGCGATCGGACCTCTTTGGACAATGAACTCCAGCGAGTCAGCTCTGACAGCCTCAAGGGTTGCCAGCCCCAGCCGTTTTCCTTGCTCTGAAGGTTATCTCTTGTCCCTCAGCAGGGTCAGACAGTGTGGCTTTGCCCCATTTACAGTCTGGCAACTTTGCTCTGTCTTGTTGAAACCAGGCACTGGTTAGAGGCAGAGATGCGCTGCCTGTGCCGGGAGGAACGCTGGCTGGGTAGGTTAGGGCAGTAAAAGCTTACACAGCTGCCGCAGAATTTGCAAGAGGATGTCTGCGAGAAGCCCAAAAGGCAGGTGGCACTTGGAGGGAGTAGTTATAGTTGGTCACGTTTTCGTATGTTTGCACCCTTTGTTTGTACAAGCAAAGAAATTGCCGAGTAAATCCACGTAATCCTCCCCTAGTCACCGATTTCTTTGCACAAGTCCTGAGAAGGATTTGGAGGAAGGAGAGGCAAGCTAGGATGCTCTGTATGCAAGTGGACAGTGTTTCAGAGGAGTGTCAGCCGGCAGTGACAGCGGTTGGGGCAGGATGGAAGGAAGAGGAAAAGGAAAGGCAGGTTGCTGTGGGGAGATTGCCATTGTGTGAGGAGGAGAACAAGAAGCCTGGGCTTGTCTTGGAGAAATACTGGGAGACAGTACATGGTTTTATTTGCATTTTGCATAAAGAAGAAAAAAATAAACCAGTCAAAACTGTATCTACATACACATTTAAGGAATGCATGTCAAGACTCAAAGTCAAGACTCGTGATGAAATTAATGTACCTTGACTTAGTGGCATCTGAAGCAGCAGTTGCTCACTGTAGTCAATACAGGTGTTACTGTGGGCTAAAGGTTACCAGTGTTACAGCGGACCTTATGTAAACAAAACGTTAAATAATGGAATGAATATTCATTGCTTCTTACAGCATAAACTCTTCTTGAGGGAATCCACAAGCTGATGGTTTGGGTTATTTATGAAGTATTCCAAGTAGCAGAGGGTGTATGTAAAAAACCTGGATCTGCGTTCAGGCAGTCTGTCAGCTGAAAAATAGGAATGCAGTCACTGACTAAGGATTTAGTGGCTTGATTAATGTAGCCAATTTTTAACTGTAACTACATAATGTTAACACTTCCCAAGGAAGGAAAGAGGAACCAGAGTAATACTTTTCAGCTGTGGGTCATCAGCTAATTGTCGTGCATGATTTCCAGCACCGTGAACATCTCTTCTGCAGTCATTTGTGTCTTTTTTTTTTTTTCCTGCAATGATACCTAACTTTATGAGGGAGAAATGTTTTGTTCTAACCCAAAGTGAGGTTATTTGTATATTTTAGGAATTTACATTCCAGAACTGCACACATTTTGTAAGGCATTGTCCTCACCTCAATAAGAAAATATTAATAGCATAGTATCTCTTGGTCTGACCTTTCCACTGTAGATACCGAACACTTTCTGGGTGCTTTAGCACAGTTTTACAGATGGGGAAACAGCGGATGAGGAAGTCAACAAACTACATAGGAATGACCCATTCATGATTTATTTGTACATATATCTACCAAATAAAAGTTTACTACCAGATCCGATTCTGTGACTTACTTCCCCATGCTGACTACAGTTCCAGTGTGAATTTCGGAGGCAAAGTGAGCAAAATATTGACTAGGTGTTGGAACATGGAAAGGAGTATAGGAAATCAAGGTTCTTTCTCATAATAGGGCTCAAGCATGTTCTTGTTTTCCCTCTTCTTCCTTTGTACCATTAAGAAAATGTAGTTAACAGTGCTTACCTTTTTGTAGTACTTGAGCTCTTTTACATGAAGTGTGCTCTGACATTTTCATGTGTTCAATTAGCTCTAAATCTTTAAGTGTTCCAAATAATTTGCTTAGCTTTCCAAAGTCCAAGAATGCAATACAGCAGCTTTGAGGCAGTGAGTGATTTTAGAGGAATGGACTGCCTATTTTAAGACAATTTCTGAAAAAAAATTAAGTATTAAAAGATGATATTAGTGATTTCCCATACTGCATATTTATGGGTTTGATTGTTCAAATTCAATTAGAAGTGCAAAGAGAAAAGGGACCGTGGAATTGCATTTTAAAAATACTCAGTGCTGGCCTCACTCTCCTTGCCTTGAAGTAGGTGAAAGCTTTACTGATGGCTGTCAGGGAGAGCAGAATTGGGTCAGCACTTTGTGCTTATGAAGATCATGTCCATGATCACTTAAGGATTTTGTCAGTTAAATCAGTGGACAGTTTCCTATCAGCTGCAGTTTATATAGGGTTGAACCCTACAATAGCAACTAAAGATTATGAGAAGCAGGATGATTATTTGACTGTTAATTTTTCCCCGATCGTTTAGGTGTATAGTTAGCTGCCTGAACCTGATTTATTGAGCACCTGCAACCATGTATGTGCTTGTAATGGTCAGGAGGAACTTGATAATTTGGGCTAATCACAACTATCAGAACTGTTCTCACTTGTATTTTTAGGATCAAGCTTTACTTTCTTAGAGCTCAGCTTTCTTAATATAAAAAACTTTTATTAGTCAGTTGTTGACTGCTGGTGCTGAAGGGTCAGTCTGTACAAGCAACTATGGCATTAAACAAACAATACTTATTTAACATGGGAGATACTACCAAAGGAATTGAGCCATGTGCTTTAAAATGGGAGTGACTACATAACAAGAAAGTCCTTATTGTTTGTTCATCTTCCACGATCTACTAGAAATAAAAGTGTTAAAGTTTTGGGGGCAGCCATCAGAAGATTATTGAAGAAAAAAAAAGAAAAAAGAAAAAGATCATAAGCAGTTTAATGAGTTTAACATTTTTCAATTCTCCAGGCAGGGCAGAATTGAACGGGTATCAGAGAAACAGTGTGGATATCATTGGTATGAGAGTTATGCCATCAATGCTTGCTCCAGCATTGAATAACGTAGTGTTAAATGATTAAATATCAAGGTTTGAACTTTGACACTTTCATAATATAACAAGATGGATGAAAAGGCAATAATAAATTAGGTTATGTTACAGTATTTCATCCCACTTCGTTGACAAGCTTTGTTCTGTGAGATAGATTATTGTTCCATCTGTAACCTCAGCTCAGTGTCATATTTACAATGTTATAGTTAAGGATCACTTGCTGTTTTCAATATAAATGTATTTTTCAACAGATTCGTAAAAGAGCCATTTAAAAATTTATCAGGACAAAACTTGGCATTAAAATTTCTAGCCCTGGAGTTATAGTTTCCTTTAAAATCAGGAAATGCTTAAATCGCCATGATTTTTTTTTTTTAAGATAGGTTGTGCTTAGAAGAGGTTTTTGCCCAAGCACAGCTTAAAGCTATTTGGAAACCATTTATGACAGATCACTTCTCTAACACCAAACCAACCTCAAAATTTTCATCCAGGTTTTCCTGTGACACAGACCTTTGCAGCTGTCCTGAGTGGTTTTACGTCTGCTTCCAGAAAACATTGCTATTGAAGAGGGCTCTCTGACACGTGGCGGGGTCGCAGTACACCCCAGGACCTGCTGTACTTTCCGCAGTTGCAAGAGATGCAAGAACAGGGACAATGTGTGCTGCATTGATATTCTGGCATGTCGTAGAGCAGTTCAAGGACTCCAAAGCAAAGAAACCCGGTGTGAGGACCCTGAGGCCACTAATAGGCCATAATTGCTTTGAACAGCCTCACCTGGGACCTCCACCCACACCCCATGCACCCAGGAGCCCTTTTTAAGCTCAGCCTGGGGCATTTAGTCCCTGCCTGAGCTATGTTGTAGGTAGCATGCATCTTGGGACCTGTGCTGTAGGTAGCTGTTCTCAGGACCCCTCAGAGCCATAGTGTAGCTTATTTCCTGTCCTGTCTTTGCCCCTATATCCTTCTGCACTTGACTGGTGTCCCTCGGACCTGGTTTGTCACTTGGCCTTGTCTCAGACTGCTGATGGACCCTGTTATCAGCACCTGGCTGTGGTCGCTCCGCTCAGATCTGGTGGCATGGAGTGTGCTGCCTGTGCTGGGGTTAAGCTTGGCTCCTGACTTGCCTTCCCTTAGAGAGCAGCTGGCCCCTGCTTCTCCCCAGTACCCTGAACTGGGTCCCTTCTCATCCCCTCCCCTCCTTCAGTTCCTGGGATAACCACCGGTACTCAGTTGCAAGCATAAATCCATGTAAGATGGTTTCATAGTAGTTTGGGCTAGTCCTCTGCCTGGCTCTTCGCTAGGTCTACATGAATGATAGAACTGTGTGACTTAGTTGGGGAGGGGGTGAAAAAAGGAGAACGGGAAACTGGAGTTCAGTGTTCCTGTTTTGTTACTAAATTTCTGAACAGTTACACGTTGGCAAATAAAAACCCATTAGTATCTGTGTTAGTCTTCATTTTTTAGAGGCTCAAAATCACCAAATATTTTAGTTTTTTGAATGCAGAGTATTCAAGGAAGTTGTACATTCCCACCTGTGGTTTCCTTCTGCCTCATGCCACAGGAGCGTTTTGGCAATGTAAGTGGGAGAAAAGCTGCAAGTTAGAAGGGAAAAATGAGGTAAGGTAGGGAATACTCTGTGCCTTCTCTAGCCTAATATCTGGAGCTTCTCTGGTACCTGTCACACCTCACCCTACTGCATCAGGGACAAGGGCAGAGACTGGAAATTGCGCTCCTGAATCCTGTCAGTATGGCACGGAGGAGAGAGGGTGGCTGAAGGGCCACGTAGTCGACAAGCTCTGTGCTTGCTTACCTACCTGGGAATTTTTACCTCTAGTCATAGTATTCTGTATTTCACCTGCATGAGTCAGCCACTGCTTTACTACCAAAGAAGGTAGGATTTCCACTTGAATTTGGAGCATCTGATCGTCTTCACTGTAAAACTGGTTAATGCTTTGGTACAAAACCCAGCCTAAAGTATGTGGTATGAGCCCCCACCCCTGTTCGCTCTGCTAATGGAAAAATGTGTGATCCTTTCAACATAATAGTGGGTAATGATCTGTGCATGCAAATCATTTTGAAATACGTATAACTCGCTCATGCTTGCCGCATCAACTCTCAGATTCCCACAATCTTCTTTCCCCAGTTAAAAAAAGGGCTGCATGGGCTGAAAAGGGAATTGCACTTTGTTCAGTTTTTGTGGTGGCTAAAATCCAAACCTGCTGCTGGTAAGTCTTCTGGTGCAGAGTTCATCTGTTGCAGCTGTAAGCAACAAAAGAAAATGACACACTGTTTTGCTGAGTAATAACTGAAATCTTACATACATCTCACCTGTTGTTCAGCAGCGGTCAGAAAAAGCATCAAAAAAAAAAGTGGCTTCATGCATTTTGTGATTTGCCATGCATCTGATGGTGCTCACAGCTGCTGAACTGGTATGACCACATAAGTTTTTAAGGTTGTGCAGACACCTCTGCAACATTCGTCAAAAAAAGTGTCATGACTAATAGGAAGAAATACACCTGTTTGCCCTTACACTGATCTCACTGCCTTGGCACGTGTGTGCCGTGCTCCTGCTGAGCAGCTGAGATCCTCTGGAGCGTCAGAGTTGGGACAGGGAGAAGTTGGCAGGCTGGAGATGGGTGGGGAGTGGGAAGACCCGAGTCAGATGTGGAAGCTGTGTGGCGGTCACGGTATTTCAGCACCTTAGTGGTGAGCAGGAAGGCAGTCTGGACAAAAAGGAGGAGACACCTTCACAGCTGACCTCGTTTTCTGCTGCTTCTCTTTTATGTCAGGGGTGTAGATGTAATCAAGGTTACTGGGAAAATAATAAAATCAGCCTAATGTGCCATCATAAAAATTGCAGTGATAAAACACAGCCATAGGATCTCTTTTACTCCCAAACCTGGAGACCTCCAACTTCAAATAAGTATTGAAAGTATGATAGGCTTTGCGTTAAATTTGAGTTGAGTTTGCAGGATCTATGGGAGTTGACACAAAGGTCCTGATTCAGAAAAGTGTGCACCTGCCTCTCTCTCTCTCTCAAGGAAGCCTTAGTGCTCCAAGTATGTCATTGAACAGGAAAACCCCTGTGTAGGAGAGGATGCAGAGCAAGTTTACAGGTGAGGCATACAGTTTCAAGCAGTATGTATCACTGAAAAAGTCCCTGCCTTTTCTCATGCTGAAGCCTCGTTGCATCCCACAAAGTAGCCTCAGACCCAAGGCAGAACACCATTTGCCAAGGCTGGGGACAAAGTACATGTGAAATAAAAATGATGGGGGTGGACTGCCACCCACATCTGGAGATTTGATTTGCTTGTCACTGAATGAGTGTCTGCAGAGCCACTTCTGGGCTGTACTGTTTGCTGTTTACAGGACAAAAGTCATTCTTTGTTGATACACAAAGAGGTTGCAAAGCAACAGCTAATAGTAAGTGTGTTTGGCTGCACCCTTTCTAAAAGTCACATTTTAGTTTGAAGGAGGGAGTTAAACAGTACTTTTGAAAGATGCTCATAGTGAATCGTGGAGGGAAAGGAAGGGAAGAATATGTGACATTTATTGGAGTAAATCAGGAGGGCTCAAACAGTGGGAACTCTGAGAGCAGATGGAGGCAGGAGGGAAAATGGGATTGGAGGGAAAGGAGGGTCTGAAAACACAGAGGAGTGAGAAAAGCACAGGCTGGAAGTGAGCGGAGAAGTTAGCAGCACATTAAAATCAGATGTTGGAGAGAGATTAGTAAACATTAGAGTCCAGAGCTGGAAATTTTATGTGGAATCTGATAACTCCTTATTTCTGCCTCTGATAATACAGCTTATATACCTGCTGTCGATTGATGTTACCCAGGTTGGTGTCCTTTCCCTAGCATCCTTGGAAAACTGAAGAGCTCAGAAGAGTGGAGAGAGGAAGAGGCAGGGCTGAGGAGGAGGAGGAGAAGTGGTTGAGTCCCAGTGTCCTTGAATGGCTCCTATTGGATCTGGAGGGAGAAGCTGACAGCCTGGCTCTTAATCTTGTTCCTGCAGCAGTGTTTGGCTGTTGGCCAGCTGGAGAGTGAATCACTGAGGCTGATACAGACTTTCAGCCTTCCTGCAAAAGCTTTTAAACAGTTTTCTGTTCAATATGCACCAGATAAGGCCAGGACTCCTGCTTGCCTGCATGCTCTTCGGATTTCTAACTCTTTCTGACTTGAGAGCACATTAGAAAAAAGGACTTTAAAAATGACATCCAAACTTAGTTTCTTTGTTACTCATGTATTAAATTTGCTGTGCTACTGTATTTCCTCATGACCAGGATGGGAAATTCTCTCTGTAATGTGATATCCAGCTGTGGTATTTTTGCTTCCTACACCACCATGAGTTTTAAGGCTCCTGCCTTCCACACTCGGCCTGGCAGGGAACCACGAGACAGCAAATGCTTCATGGCTGGTCGGTTTTCACTGTACCAACAAGAGTAAAGCCGTGCTTCCACTGTAAAACAAAGGTGCTTCAAAACCATGCAGACAAAAAGTGCTCTGAGGAAAGGAGATGCCTGTTTTGCGTGGTGGTGGAAAACAGCTTCTGGATTCAGGTTCTCGGTGCATTTTAGGGATGGTGAAGGTGTACCAGTGAGTGGCTGGGCTTCATGTGGGTCCCTTGGTCGGATGCCAAAGGAGTGATTGTGCTGCCGGAACCTGCTGCTAGCACACAACAAATGCAGCCCTCTAACAAACTTTGGAGCTAGGAAGTAATTTCATACGGGAAGGCTAAATAGGCTTACCTTGCAGAAAGCCGTAGGAGGGCAAGAAACACAAAAAAGCCAAATAGGGAAGGGAAAAGAGGGAGAAAAGCACAACAGGAAAAATCTTTATTCCCCAGATTTTATGAGCCCTCATGGATTTTGTGGCAGGGAAGCTGGCACTGTGTTAGGAATGTGTGACTTTGATCTTTGTCCCATTCATACGTTAGCATTTCCGAGCTGATGGCAGGACAGAATTGGCTCCTATGCAAGTTTACGTTCTGTTGGCCTTTTAGGTGACAACAACTGTCTCCATTGATCATGGTATGTGTATGTTAAAGGAAAAAAATACATTTCTTGTTTTATTATTCTTTGTAAGCCAGCAGCATCAAAGGAACAGGCTGCCCTCACTGCTCTCACAGCTGCTGCCTGTGTCTGTGCTGTATATATGCTAAATTAATTGGAAAAACAGGGACAAAAAGGCATTTAGTTCAGGTCAACCAGTTGGACTACAGCAAATGCATGACAGGCTTAATCATTGTCTTTTGCCAAAGAGCAGGTTGGCAAGGGCAGGCACTCCAACCCCTTCTGATGAAATTTGGACTTCTTCCAGTGCCTTTGGAGGCGGGATGCTGTGAGAGAAAGGTCTCCACGCAGAGCCCAGACGCTGTCATATCGACAGGGTGGGATGATGGGAAGGGTTACGGCAGGTTATTTATCTTTTGTCAGCTGTGAACTCAGCTTTCAACCTTGGTTCATCACAGCTTCATACACATAGCCTGAGTAGGCACCACAACTCTCCCTTCACAAGAATGAGGTAGTTAATTAATGTGGTCTTGTTAAAGGCATCGGTCTCTGGTGCCGTGCTAAGAACAAACATACGCAGCAATTTCCTTTGCCATCAGGTTTTCTGCATCTTTTGTGGAAAGGGACGTCAGCAAATAAATGCTCCAAAGGACCCAGCTGTCTTAATGGCTTACAAAGTTTGGGTCTTCTGAAATGAATTCTGGATAAACGTGCAATCTTACACTTTCAGGAAAAATAAGCTGGCAAATGAAGGGAGTGGGCGCAGTATAGATCTCAAAACTCTTTTTCCAATAGTCACATGGTTTTGAAGATGTAAATGATTCAGCATCTCGGTATGTCTTCCATATTGCAGCAAGAATTAATATGTGGTATACAGAGTGCATATTTCACACTAATTAAAGTGATTTTCTGCTGAACTCCATGGGGAAAGGGTATTGAGGGACGGATGTAAAGATTAAATCAAATATAAACTCATGTTTAAAAACTGGTCAGAGAAATGTTGCTAATAATGGGTACAAAGAAGAATTCATTTCCTATCCTTTTTCTTTCCAGGCAGTTGACTTCAGTGGAGGTTATTACATGTGCAACCCAGTTGTTGTTCTTCAAGAAATGAATGTGTTACTCTTACGGTATTTTTATTTATTGTATAGATAACCTGGCTGTTTTTTGTTTTTCTTTCTTTTTTCTTCCAGGCCTTCTGCCTTATCTAGTAGCCCGACATACTCAGAGCTTCCGTTCCTTAGAATTTCCCCGCACCGAAATCCTGCTGCAACGTCAGAGTCTCCCTTCAGCACCCCTCACCCATACATTAACCCCTACATGGACTACATCAGGTCCCTGCACAGCAGCCCGTCCCTCTCCATGATCTCGGCAGCCCGTGGACTCAGCCCAACAGATGGTGGGTTAAGACAGGCTTCCTGTTTTCTGTCATTGTAGCAACTTAAGTTATATTAATCTTGTCAACATTTTTCCCCCTTGTTCAAAGCAGCTTCAGCAGGTTTGTCAGACATATTCATTATGTCATAAATGTTTCAATACTTCATCAGCCGATCACGGCTCATTTGTACATCTCACAAATGTTGAAACTTCAGGGAGAAGAGGAAAAAAAAAAGCCCTGCCTCATTCAAAATTTAAGCTGGAAGGTTGGTGTATGTCTTGTGATATCTTTTGTTTGTGGAGCTGACCCAGGGTGTGATTCTGATCTCCCAAGAAATCCACTGTATCTGCACTGAATCGAGTCAGATTCTTCATGAGGGTACATCAGTGTATAACCATGGAGTTCTTCAGGTGCAAAAGGCTTGTTAATTAAAATAGTATTTTCAATCATGTAAAGCATGCACTGTCTTGTTATATTTAGTCAATAGTTCTGTTAAAATTATGTAGGATGATTTTGGTTTACCCTAGCCAACGATATGGCCAAATGAAATGATGTTAATATACAAGAAGTGGCTGATGATCCGGACTGGCCCCTTTAGTTTCAACGGTGGGCTTGAAATATTGATGGTTTAGGTCTGGGTGTGACCATGGGTATTACTTTCCAGGTTATTTGGATTGAAGTGAACTCCTGCGATCACTCTTGTCATTATTCTGGCATGTTTCCTATTCATTTCAATGGGAATTTTGCTGAAGTGAGCAATGAATAGAGTTGCAGAAAGGCTCAGTCTTGTTAGCAGTAGGTTTTTCAATAATAGAGTAAGTAGTTTGACATTTCAAAATTGTAGCATTTGCTGAAGAGCTAGAAAATAACATACTTGGAAACAAATATGTAGTGAAGATAATTAAACTATTATTTTAACTATGGGAAAGATCTTCCCAGTGTATGCAGAAACTTACCAAACAGAGTTAAACTGCCTGTAGCTGAATTTGAAAAATGAGCGGTGCACCCTATCCAAACGGATAACTAATTAATCCTGGCTTATAAGAACATATAACTTTACAGTTAATCCATTAGTTATGGGCACATATTCTTATGAGAATAAATTTTAATGACCTGTTGTCAGTCAAGGTATATGGCATGCACATAGGGCTTCCCTAGCAGCACTTTGCATGTTGTATGAATCCTTGCTAATTCTACCCTTTTTATTTTAGCCAAAGTATTAAAAAAATATATATTTTGAAGGAACAATTTGTATGCTCAAAAATACATGTTTTGACTCAAGGAGCTTTGGAGCTTTTGATATGGGAAAAACATGATAGAGCTATAATGTAATGGCATAAACTGGGAAAACTCTTGCAATTTGTATTTGGGTTTTTCACAAAAACTAATATGCAGAACACTTTACTATCTTCCCTTCAGTAATCTTCAGATCACAGTCCTGTGGAATTTCGTTTATGCTTAAGGTATGGTCCAGTTGCACATACAAAGAAAGAGGGAAGGAAACCACACAAACATATGACATTAACCTGTTCTTGGTCTCAGATACACAACGCTGAATTCACTTGCATAGATGTAGGCACATAGTGTTGTCTGAGATACACTGGGGTATCTGACCCAGCGCCCAGCTGACGCTCCAGAAAGGCAAAGATCTAGAGGTGCTTTGCCATATTCACCAGGCCAGTGGTAATCTCTTTGAAATTCTAGGATGTCTCAGGGTAGAATTTGGTTCCGGATTCTGGCATCTAAATTGAGGTCTCTACAGTATAGAAGTCTGTCTGTGATCTCGGTGTGCTGTTCTGCCATTATAGTCCAGTGAGTTCTAGGTAGTGCAGAGGAGCCATAGAGAACTATTCATTTCACCCAAATACAGACACTTGCATGTTACCAGCTGAGTTTGGAGCTCTGTCATAACTACAACGGTGAGAAGATTTATCTGTCTACAGCGTGGGTGTTTGGTGTCAGTTCAGGTCTGTGAAATACCTTGCCTCAACTCCAGCTGCCACCTCAGAAAGGCAGTTTTCTCTTCTAAGGCCTGTCTGATACTGAGCAACCTGATCTAGTTGAAGGTGTCCCTGCTCACTGCAGGGGGGTTTAACTTGATGACCTTTGATGGTCCTTCCCAGCCCAAGCCATTCTATGATTCTATGATACCTGCCAGCCTCATGTAGGTGGCTTGGATGCCCATGGGCTTTCAGATGGCACGAGACACTCAGGTGTGGACAACAGAGCTGAATACGCTCTGTCTTAACGCTCATCCCTGGAGCTTTGATTGCTGACTGTGTACACAACCTTAACCTTTCATAAGTACAAGCTAAACTTACTAGCTTAGGCTTCTTTCTTTGGATTTTAAGGAAGTTCACATTACTTCACGTTTTCTCTAGGCTCACAGCTCATGTTTGGTCAGTTGCCACAGCCCAGGTGTTGTGCAGCACCTCACGAAAACAGAGTAACTTGATTGAGGCATTGGAGATATTTCAGTAAAACTACATGCTTATTGAAAAGCTGTTAAATTTGTTCTCTGGAATCCATAGTTTGTTGTGTGATCAGTCAGGTATACAATGAAATGCTTTTTTCAGGTGTAGGTTCCTGGGATCAGATAGTCCAAGTCACGGCTTAGGCACTACAAGAATGCAAATAAAAACACCCTGTGATTTAAAGGGGTACATGCACATAATGTACTAATAACATAATGGACACCATGGCTTAAGTCATATAGCATTTGAACTATGAAAACTTGGAAGTTGTTATTGTGCTTCTGAAAGTCCATAGCAAGATTTCTTTTGCTACCCTAATTGCTTTAGGCCAGTTAGATAATTAGGTCAGTGTACTATTGGGCTTAGTCTGTCGACTCACAGATCTGGGGATGGCCGGGAGCCAAAACAATCTGCAACATAAGGAAGAGCAGTTTCGTGTTCAGGACAAGTTTTCCCAGCTGTAATTAATGACTGCCACAGCAGCAGCAATGCTAGAGTGTCTTCTGTCTTGTTGCTTCACCTTACCCAGCAGAATTGGTGGGCCGGGGTGGCCAAGGACTCCTTTGAGTAACACAGGGTTTGGGGCAGGGGTAAGGACTGAGTTGTCAGTGTGCGTAGAGTACTCGAATGAAGCTCAGCAGTGCCCACAGTGCAGAAGCAAATGCCTCCCCTTGTAAAAAAAGCTGGGACAAAGCTGAAGCTACCAAGGAATAAACAGGAGAAAATTCAGGGCTGCGGGCCTTCCTGTTCACCCTTCATTTACCCTTCATGCAATACATCATTTAGTAGGCTAATTTTTTATGTTTGAAGAAGGTAGTAAGGAATGATCTTTAAAGAGCACCAGAGCATTTCTCAGCATATGGAACATTTAGTAATGCAATTATGTGCTCACTATGTTTTCTGCAGCAGTTTATTTTAAAGTTTGCAGCCAATGTTATTGTTAGTTAACCCAGACACTTATGTCAGAAAGCTCAGGAAGTATTTTAAGTGTGTCTGGAAAGATACGATGATTACCTACTACTGTAAAACTTTTAAAATCAGTGATTCAGTGTGAGTTACTCCTCTTTTAAAATTTGGTCTGAATGTTTTTCTTGCCATTTCATAGAAGGTGGTGGCGGCTGAGGTAGATTATATTTAATTGAAAAATCGATTTGTAATTTGGAAAAAATACCGACAACTTTTAATTTATTTCAGCTCATTTTTTTTGCCGTTCCTGTTCCTATTTGAGGTACTTTATTTTTCTGAACCTTTTCTGAAATTGGTTATATTTAACATTATAACATCAAAAGCACATTCCTCCATTTTCTTTGGTAAAAATAAAGACAGATTATAGACTTTAGAAATCTGTTGCTGAGTATACTTTTCTCCAAACTTCAATGCCATTTTAACCTCCTTTTACTGTCAATGTTGATTCTTTGCTTCTAAGGTTTGCATTTAGGATCTCATTCTCCAATGTAAACATAAATTACCCTTTTTAGTAATCCTGTGTAAGTAACAATATTCAGGTTAAGTTGGTAATTCAAAGAATTTCACCTTAAAATTTTGTTTCCATTCAAGATTCAGTTGCTCGGATCAAATTAAAATTTCATTAAATGGTATGAAATAATATAAAAATAATCTGTTGGGGTATAGCCCGTTAACCTAAGGAACTTGGAAGTGTTTTAGGCAAACTTACGTACCATCTTCTGGTGAGCAGAGTTTAAGGAAATTTTAACTGGTTTGCAAGTGGGGCAGGTAGAGAGCAGAGAGAAAGGCTGCTCACCTCAGGTCACATTGCAAGTCAGAGTCAGGATCAAGGAGATGAAGCCCAGCTTATTTTATGAGTTCTTCTCACATAAGCCAATGAAATGACCCTCTGCTTACTGTAGCATCTGAAGCTTGCTCAGATGAGATGATACTAAAATTATGTGGATTTTTGTGTTTGTCCAGAGTTGCCCATTAGTTAGATGATGAAAACTGCAGGGGAACAGAAAGTTTGCATATTATTTTTACAGGAGAGAAAGGATAATAGAAGTCAGTAGCAGAGGACTGCATCGCTCATGATCTCACTGACGGAATGTAGCGCCTATCTGGTCGGTGGTTTTGACTCTGCAAACAGGCAAACATGAATTTTAAAGATGGGATAGCCACACTCATTGACTTTAGTCTGTCATCCCAAGAAACTTCCCCTGTGTGGTTCATGGACAACTAGTATGTGTCCTGAAAACGTGCTTTGTCCTTGTTTACTCCTAAACTTATACACAAACTGCCAGTGTGATTGAAAATCTTCTGGTTCTCTAAGCAGAGACTTCAGGAACTTGAATGCTTATGGAAGTTCAGCCATGTTGTTACCTTAGAGATGGAGTCTTTTGGGCCAGGGATGAGGTAAATGGGAATAAAGCTCTAGGAAGGTTTTCCTGCTTTTTTATGTCAGTAAATAAACCATACTAGTTTCCATTGCTGTCACTTTTTGAGTCACTTAATAATAAATATAAAGATATGAGATCACCAAGCTCATTAATATTTTATGCCTTGCTGTTTCTTGAATGGCGTCTTTGCAGTATCATTGGTTGAAATATATTGACCACTGGTGGCATACTGCAGACGCTGCATTACATTAAAGAATAAACAGGCTGTTTTAATAGCCAGAGAAACCAGCAATGTGATAAAACTTTCCTTCTTGTTTATCTTACATCATTAACACTACTTTTTATGTTGTGTTTTTAGCTCCACATGCTGGCGTCAGTCCAGCTGAATATTATCATCAGATGGCTCTGTTGGCAGGCCAGCGTAGCCCATACGCAGACATCATTCCTTCAGCTGCCACTGCAGGAGCTGGTGCTCTTCATATGGAATATCTTCACGCCATGGATAGTAAGTGACGTTTGCTAGAAATATAGGCAGTCCTGCAAAGGGAACTACGTGAGTTGTTCCTGGTCTGACCCAAAAGGCCTCCACGCAGATAGAGAAGTGGGAGTCAGCCTCCTCGCGAGGCTGGAGGGCCAAAGCATTGATTGCCAAATGTACAAGGGTTACGTCAAGTCTGAAAGTAAACTTTGAAAGTAAGTAGGGAGAGGAACAGGACTGCTCCCGAAAACAGGTTATAAATTTTATTTCGAGCAAGGCTTGAGTGCTTTTGAAAATGCCCTCTTCTATTCACAATCAGTAACTCACTTTCATCATTAGGGTGAATATTTTGCTGATGAGCTCCCTGTTAATAGAAGGTTTACATCTGGTTTTCCGTTAGGAGACCATGCCCCCCTCCTTTTCAGAAAGTGTTAGCCATGCTTACAAGTTGCGTATCATAGACTGATAGACCTTCAGACCACTTCTAAGGTGAAGCACCTTGCTGAATTCTGAAGGATCCTGACTTAGTTTTCCCTAATATTAAGAGCCTTCTTTCCCCACTTCAGCATCTTTCAGACCTCTAATCTGTCTCCATTTCTCTAGTGAAGGAGGAAAAGAGAGGACCCCATTCCAAACTGCTCACTACTGCTGCTTTTGATCAGCCAGAACGGATTATGCAGAGCACTCCCCTCTAGTCATAAGATGCTTATGTGCTTTTTGGGATGTGCTCGGTTCCTTCCAACAAGGGAAATAAAAGGTGGTGACAAGAAAAGGTGGTGATTGTTGCTTGGAAGTAGAGAGCAATACAATAGCATTAGACCACCTTGTTGTCCCACAGCTTTTTAAAATCTTTGTTAGCATGCAGTTTCTTCTTCCTTGCTGTTGGCTGCATGCCATAGCTGTGGATCTCAAGGAGCGTGGGAGTTGGGAGGTTCACCTCTAGAACGCATGAGAATATAGATAGCTGCCCCTGCAGAACACATGCTGGGTAGTGTGAAGTAGTTGACTGACCAACAATTTTTACAAGAATCAGACAAGACAGATAGTTGTGGAACTGGGCAGGGAAACTATTTTCATTCTGTTACCTTGATAGTGAAGGATTCTTTAATTCAGTTTCTGTTATCAAGTCTCACTGCACCGGTAGCATGCAGAGTGATTTTACAGTAATGTAACATACCCTGTTCCCACTTCAGAAACATAATAAACTCACGTAAGTAGTCTGGACTTAAACCAGAAGTCAATGTGCAGGCTTCAGTGCTTGAAAGCTAAAGAATATCATATTTCCTGATTTGGATTTTGAGGGGAATGGGGAGAGATGAGGTACAGTGCTAATGCATTTGATGCATATTAATAATATCTTGCAGAATGGAAACTCTGTTATGCACCGTTCAGGTAACGTAGATCTGCTGCTATGTTCCAGTTGCAAGGACAAATCCCCAGCTTGTATAAATGGACATAACTTCATTGAAGTAAAGAGATCGTAGACTTGTAGAATAGTTTGGGTTGGAAGGGACCTTTAAAGGTCATCTAGTCCAACCCCCCCCGCAATGAGCAGGGATATTTTATACTATCAGTGTTTTTGGGTTTCTGTTGGGAGAGAGTTGCTGAATGCGTGTAGGCAGCAGTACCAAACCACATATTTGGATGCAGACTTGATTGAATGGGTCTGTTCAGTCTATAGGAAGATAGATACCCAGATGTATGCCAGAAAACTTAAGAAAAACGGAAGACATTGCAATACTCATACAAATAATGGCATTTGCACAAAGGACCTTCATGTGTTGGTAGGGATTGTGTATGCTGTAATCTACATAGAATTACAGCTTTTGCATCCCAAGAATGTTATCACTTCTTACTTATGTGAAAATGTTTTGACCTTTGCCCATAACTTCAGCCCATTCATAAAAGGTACCTCACACTGTCTCTAATAAGGATATATGCTGTCACCAGCTTTAGCTACGATATATTTGAAATGTGCTCTTTAATTTATTTTGTGTTTGTTTTTAAAAATTAAGATCACACATTTGAGATTCATTATAGCAGCAACTTTTCAATTAGGGATTATTTCTGAGTTAAAGACAAAAAATGTGTAGTACTATTATGCAAATGGGTTATTTTTAAACAGTAAATAGAGAATTAAAATCAGAGTGAATCTTAGTAAGGTCACTCAGCTCACCTTCTATATTTGATGAGAATGTGTTTAGTCAGGCAATAGCTGCTTTTATCTAAATAAAGTATGAAGTTACCCTTTTACTTTGTAAAAACTAATTAAAACTATCTTAACTTGCGTGGATATACAGTAAATTAATTGTCATTAAGTAGGAATCTGAATGTCCTATCATTCATCATGCTAAAGAAAACCCCTTTTTTCTTTGTCAGAATTTTAGATTAGAAACAAGAACAAAACAATTAGCAGGAAGCTGATATTAAGCCTTTTTAAAAAAAAAACAATAAGAATGCCTGTGTTTGCATTTAATAAAAAAGTACAGTGATCAATGCAAAGCAATGCCATTTGTTTGGAACTTTCTTCTTAGGGGTTTGTACGGTGATCTTAAAAGTACTCTTTCACTTTTGCCCAGTCTTGTCAAAGAAAACAGAAGAGAGATTGGTAGTTTCCCTCATTATCTGCTATCAAATTCTGAGCAAGTTGACTCAACTCACTCAAAGGCTGCTGCTCATTTATTCCATACAACAACCAAATAGATACAAGCAAGACATTATTCTTCTTTTGTGAAGCAAGTCTGTCTCCTAATTGTGTGTGTGTACAGCATCTAGCACAGTAATTTGGCATCTCTGCACTCTCCTGTGGTACATACAACAATTCCAACACCAGCACGCACTGGGCTGAAAAGCTTGTTACATACAGTTTGTGCAGTTTGGGGCCTGTTTTGCTCTGTGGTGCTGGAAAACTTGGTCTCCAAATGGGGGTGATATGAGTGAGAGAAGCATCATTTGGAAAGTTAAATCTTGCCTAAAGAGCAGTAGACTTCTTGAAGCTCTGAACTTCACTGTCCATGAACTGTCTAATATATTGTGGAAGAATAAAGCCAAGACTGTATATGCTTGATTGTCATTTTTGCTCATCCTCTCCTGTGTGGCGTGAAAAGTGGACCAGAATTTTCTTTGCTGCTGTAAAGCTTTTCTACAGTTTTGGTGGCCAGAATCCCTGACCAAGTCTGCCCGTCTTCTTGCTTGATCTAAGAGGGTCAGATGTGCTACCTTTAAGTATAACATCAAAATAACTAGGAGGGGAGTAAATGGGGAAGGTACTGACAGTACCACAGTAGCCGCAACTGAAATTCCTTGTTGTGGCTGTAAAGATACTGTGTGCCAAAACTGTCTTTTAGGCGCTTAAATAATTCAAAAAAATCACAGCCTTTTGGGTTTGATACCTGCATTTTTTACTTGGGGAATATGTTTTACTCTGCTTCTAAATGGTGTTCAGTAGAAGACAAGCGTATTCCCTGAGGTTGCTAGATTCACCCTGAGAGTATTAATATCCTCACTCTGATTAACTTTTGCTTGTGCTCACTCAGAATGGGAAGTTTTTCTTTTTCTAAGGTATTCTGCATTGACCTGCCCCTTTTGACATTAGAGACACTGATAGCAACCCAATTGCTTGCGTAAAGAATTCCACCAACCTGAAAAGTTAAGCCAATGTGAGAAGCTCTGGGCTGGGTTTGAGTTCTGATTTTCAGGCACAGTTGGAGAATGAGGGTGGAGTAGCAAAGCCATTTCTTTTCCTCTCATACTGATGACAGATTTACCATTTTGAAAACTAAGATAAAAATTATGACAAACTTTCTTGAAGTGAAAACAAAGTTTACACATCTATGAGCAGAAACCAGAAGGAAAAGAAAGAAAAAAAGCTTTAATGTAAAAACAAAATCAAACTTCCCATGTTCATAGCCTTCAACAAAAACTAGTGCCTGAGACAAGTTCAAAGAAGTTTGATTTAAAGGAATGGAATAAATGATACATGTCTGAAGATTGCCTTATAAATGATTAAGCAATGCTAAAAACTTCAACTCAGAAATCAAATTCATGGGCAAATTTGCTGGATGGCATATTCCATTTTTGAAATTTATGATGTAGACAGATATCTGTTATTTTAGAATTGATCTCCACCTCAGGAATAAGATCTTTTCTTCTGACACCTGATGGATTTTTTGTTGGCACACTCAAGTCTACTATCAGCTACTGACTTTTTATTACTATAACATGTGCTCCAAAAAGGTGACATTCCTAAACAAATCTTCACTGTCAGCTTCCATTTGCATGTTTTGCCAAAGCTGATGGGGTTTTTTTCAGCACTTGCACAGAGGTAAATGGATTTTTAGTGAATCAGTGCTCCTGCATTCTTTGGTTTTAAAGCATTAGCCAGTAGGGAATGTAATGCTTCGGTGGGAGAATACTGTGAGAAGATGAACACCTCAAATTACTAAATAAATATTGAAGTGTTTGTTTTTAAAACAAATGCCCGGGCAAGGCTGAAAAGTTTGGTTTAGTATTCAGAGGCACTGACAAATTGTGACCTAATCCTTTTTATAGTAATATACTAACTAAGACTGATGTTATGCTAAATGAATGGTTTAGAAAACGTCCTGCAGTGTAACGAGTGGTCAGCTTATGCTTAAGATTTTTTAGGCATGTGAAACCTAATTAAACCATGAAGATCTGAAAAAACAGTAATTCCATTTAATTGTATTTTCAATTTTGAAAGTCGTGGCCTCCTTTGAAGCGAATCCCTTTCTCCTGTGGTCAGACTCTGTAGAGTTCTTGCCCAGCCTCAGCCATTGGCTCCCACTGTGAAGCAGAAATATTCCCTTTTTGCAGGAGACTGTTGGCCCTTAGGAGGCTGTTCCTGTCCCAGGTAGATGGAGGGAACTGCCAAATTCCCAGATGTAGGTGAGTCTTGAAACAGGCACTGCCTGGAGGAGAAGAGGAAGCCCGAGACAGCTGCATGGTATGGCTGAAGCCCTCTTGTGTGATCTGTGGAGGGTGACTGTGCTTCTCTCCAAGATCACAAGAGCTCTGAACAGTTGTTGGTAATGCTTGTTCCGTCCTCTCTGAAATGCGGGCTGGAGTACCGACAAGTCTGCTTGGGCGGTTGGGGCACAGAAAATAAATGGTGTCTGATTGCAGAAGCAGCAAAACACAGCTGTCATCTCCTGCTTTTATTGCCCAGTCTGGCTTCAACGGAGTTGAACACCAACTCAGGTGTTAGTATTCTTAACAACTGATCCACTTTTTTGATCAAACCTATGCACCCCCTCTCTAGTTAGCATCAGTAGCCATCAATCCATATTTAGCAGGCTTGTAAGGAATTTCTCAAATAAGTGGTGATCCCTTTGTAGTTGTACAGATCCAAAACTGGACTTTAGATCTGTAAGAAGTAGTTTTTCTGAAGTGTTTCTCCTGGAAATCACATTTGAAACTGTTCATACATGGCCAGTAGTAGCACACGGTGACCCTCAGTTGTAAATACAGAAATTAACTAGGTCTTGCTTATCAAAAGAGAGGGAGATGTGCTTGTCCCCTCTGAGCATCTCCGCTGCCTTCTTGCTGGTACGATGAGGTCTGTGCCCATCAGTTTGAGGAAAACGGGGATCAAAATTATGTTCACATGACTGCAAGCTGTGCTGTCGTATATAGCACACCATTAGGATGGCTGGTAGTAACGCAGGATACTATGGTAGCAGTGCTTGAGTAACATCTGATTTTGCTGGTCAGCCAATGTCTAGCAGGTCTTCCTTGTCGCCTTCACTTGCTGTTTAACCAGGAACACCTGTACTTAGCTAGCCCCTTGTAAAACCACAATAACAGAGTTTATTCACCTATAAAGCACTTGAATTTTATCCTTAGATGAGGCAAATTATGTTACCACTACTGACTTCAGAGGTGTTCTCATTCATGCTTGCTGAACAGTCAGCAGAGGAGAGTTGTGGATGAAAGATGTAAGTGCAAAGTATTACTATTTTTGTTTTACCATGACCTGTATCTTGTATTTCCTTACTAAATATGTTGCAGCTTCTTATAGGTGCTGATCATTGTTGGTTTTTATTTTAGCACAAATAAAAGATCTCTGCCTTTGAAAGACATGAAGCAGAGTACTAATAAAATATCAAGCAGACACAGTACAATAGCAAGCTCATAAAAAGGAGATAAAACATTACATAAAATAATGTGTATTAACTTTTAGGAAGAAGGAAATGGCTATGCCTAAGTTTTAAATGATGAATCAAGAGCGTGAATATTCATTGAAAGACTGAAGCAGTATGAGCTAAGGCCTATTGCGGAGACAGAGCGTGAAGGAAAAAACCTCTGTATTAGTCAGATGCCAAAGAGAATTGACACCCATGTTGGCTAGTTGAGGCAAATCTAAGCATAGATTAGGAGAAGGACTATAGATGGAGATCTGATCACACAGTCACAGCAGCAATAATATGGCAAGTTTTAATATCAGATGAAAATCTTAAATAGCATCCACAGAAAGAAGGGCAACCCACTCAGGTGTGTAAGAAAAATGTAATGGCAGATTCTAATCCAGCCTCTGTCCTTGAGGTGAGTCTAATTGGAGTCAGTTGTGCTCTTCTCCTGGTTAACGTTAGGCACATAAGCTTAAATACCCTGCTGAAAAATGGTCCTGGGCACCAAGACATGAGCAAGAATTAGGAAAGGCAGACCTATAATAGAGGCTTGTGGCCAACTGTGAATTATTAGCAAGTTACAGAGAATGTCAGGGACTGTGGGAGAACCCAAGACCTGCATGACCCTGGCTGTCAGGATCATTAGGACTCAGTCCTTTACTACAGGTTAAAGGGATTAAAAAGGTAGAAGTGACAGTACTGTTAAAGGAAATAGTTCAGTACGCAGTGGGGAGCCTAATTCTCTCCTTCTCGGTCTCAACTGAGATCGAAAATAATTAAATAATGGGAAGAAATTTAAGGTGATATATCTTCCGTCAGGACAACGGAGAGTTGGGTGACATGGTGAAAGAGACCAGAAGAGGTAGAGATTTTCAGAGTGGCACATAAAATTTAGAAATGTAATATGTACTTATTTAAATGGTATCTATATGGTTGCCTTCTCTTTGCTGCTTTGAAAAGCTTTATCTCTGGTTTTAAAGAAATTTGGCAATCGTAGGCCCCTGTACACCCCAACACAAGAATATCATGGGATCCTGGACAAATTCAAGTAAAGCCTACTGTTTCTTGGTCTAATGCTGTGAATTTGACTTCCACTGATAGGGCTGGTCTTCATAGTATTTTTTCAGTCCTAATTTTTAGTTTTGAATCAAGTACCAACCAGGCAGAATTACGGTCAACAAAGGAAGAGCTGCCTCTTCATTTCTACACTGTATTTTACAAGTTTAGCTTTGACTGTATGTATTAACGTGTTGCAGGTTTGCGTTTGCTGGTAGCCCAGATCTGAACCACTGTCTCATTGCTCATGGTTGAATTAATGATGTGAATGTCTAAGAAGCCATCAGATTCATAAATCACCAGAAATGAGAGGGATAACTCATAAAAGTCTTTTCCTTTTGTTTAGCAATTTATCATTTTGCTTGCACATTAATAAACAGAGCTCCCCTGAGGTCAGCCACAGGAAGACAGATTTTTCTTCCTAATTTTCCTCAGTCATAGTCAGTAGATCACAAGTGGAGAGAGTGGGCTTGTCACAGCATGTTGGTGTCTTGCGACTCCCTCTACCCATCACTGATAACAAATAAATGCGATTAAGTACCCTGGTGGATAATTATTTGTGTTTACATAACAGGCGCCAGGTTTCCGAGTCCGAGATTGTCAGCTAGACCAAGCCGAAAGCGTACGTTGTCCATTTCTCCCCTATCTGATCACAGCTTTGACCTTCAGACCATGATACGGACATCTCCAAATTCCTTGGTCACAATTCTCAATAATTCTCGTAGCAGTTCCTCAGCCAGTGGTTCATATGGCCACTTATCTGCAAGTGCAATAAGGTAAGAATAGTATTTTCTGTCTATATTGTATATTCTCATTTGTGTGTCACACACACACATCCAGATGTGAATGTATACTCACATCTTTAAGTAACTGTTTTGTTTTGTGAATATGTGTATTTTGCAGTTTGTATAATGTTTGTTCACTGGAGTTTAATTTAAAGTATAAAATACTTTTTTTTTCTTGCTCCGAAAGGTAACCACAAGGGACTTTTTTGCATATTATTGTCCAGTGCAGGTAATACTCCATCTGACCAGCAGTAATGGGGGGGGGGGGGGGCGCTCAGGAATCTGTTTTCAGAGAAGCAGCTCTGGGGATATGTTTGTGACTTCAGTCACTTGGGCTGGCCAAGATATAATGGGCAGTGAAATGTTCCTACATTACAATCATGAGAGAGTAAAGCACAGATGTGTGGTACTGTTCAATTGAAATACTTGGCTAGAACTTTGTGGTATTCGTCTCCAAGGTTTTTTTCATATTTTAGTTTGTGTATTGAAAGATTAGACTTTCCGTGGCTAAATCATCTTTTTTTTTGTACCGAGGAGGTACTGTTATCATCCAGTATCATTAGAAATGTTGTGATTCTCACTTGGCTGCTTCACTTGCAGGTGCAAGAAAACAGCCAAAAATGGGTTGTTCCAGAGGCAGAAGAGCAGAGTAGCAAGGGAAGAGATGGGCCGAAGTTGTACAGGAAAGGGAAGCAAACAGGGCACAGGGGGAGGGGACAAAAGCAAGAAAGTAAAAAAAAAGCAGTAGAAGAAAATTAAGAGAAGGAGCAGAAAAAACTGAGATGCAACTGCAGAACATTCTTGTATTTGTGACATTGCTATATGTTAACTGAGAAAAGCTCCTTTGGAATTCCAAAAAAATCCCCCACCTCTCAAGTCTCAGAAGATAGTGGTTTTGCATTTATGGCACTCAACCAAAGAGTGCTGCTGGTCCCTGGCTTAAAAGCAGCCTCCACCTTCAATTTGCAGTGAGGCAAAGGAGCAAGTCCCCACAGAAATTTCTTGATATCTAAAAGACCCATTTTTGGCAAGGCTCAAACATGCCTCTCCAACAAAAATGACACACTTACAACTTCAAAAACTGGCTATGGGGATTTGCACTTCTGGAGAAAATGGGACATGCAACTGGTGTGTTAGAAACCTTGAGCCTGCCAAACTCTGAAAGTGACAGCACTATAAATATTTGGTATTAGTATAAGGGCTTCATAGCTCTGATGTACTTGAATAGCTGTATAATATTTCACAGGTATGATATCATAGCTCTGCAATACAACTCTGCAATCTATGTAACCACAGTCCCAATTACAAAGCTCCATAATGTGGAATATGATTTATGTCAATAGCTGGCAGCAGTTTTGGACCACATCTGTTAAATACATGTACTATGTAGAGGTGTACTATCCCCACTGTCGTTAAGATGGGATGGCACTTCAATTATTAACCTGCTTTTCCATTGCTTGTAACTTTGGTAAAGCAAATAGTGCATGAAAGTTGGCATAGTCTCTACAGTGGAGTAAGTCTTCCCTCCTTTTACTCTTCCTCCACAGCTGGAAATGGTTGGTATATGTTTTTGATAAGTAGAATCACAAACTTAAGGGCCATCCCTGCAAAGCCAGTCAGATGAATAGTTTTCTTGAAGACAGTCATGGAACTGGAGTGAGTTATGGGCAGAGAGTGAGTAAGGATGCTAAGGAGCAGAACTGAGTCTTGTGAACTGGTGTCACTGAAGAAAGCAAAGCCTGCATTGACTGAGTCTGTGGTTGATCGAAGCTTTCAGCACTTGGTGGTCATGCTTTCCAGGAATGCATAATCCTAAATTTCACACTATTTTGAATTAATAATTTTTTTCTTTTTTATAAGAGTATGCCTGTTCAACATGAAAAGTTGGAAATGTACGTGTCCATTCTTTCCAGTGGAAAGGAGGGAAAGGGAGAGAGCTAGCTCTTTTTCCAGCTTTGCAACTCGCCTCTGTTGATGCCCTTTAACTTCTCCCTTGTGAACCTCTCTATAAAAGAGTTACACCAAAATGAACAGTGACGTAAGGTATTAAACCCAAGCCACATTTCATTGCTTTAATAAATTCCAAGACTAAATAGCAACAAGACTATCAGTAAAACTTAATTTATTGCAGCTCACTGTCTTGTAAATAATGCTTTCAGCACGAGAACTACTGTACTGAATCAAACTGTAGGTTCATCCCATTTAATATCCTGTCTGCAACAGTGATCAAAGTGTAGAAAAAACTTTTCCTAGTGTAAAATCTCAGCTTCTGGAAACTTGCAGGTAAATCTCATAGGAATTGCTGCAAGAACATTGTACAGTTCAGCAGGCCACTAGATGGAATTGCGGGACAGGAAGGTTTTGTATTTTGGGCAACATCAGTAGCATTAGCTGTAATTAACATTACACAATCCTTCTACTTTTAGATCTTGTTTCCAATCACTTTTAACTTAGCCCAAATAGTTTACACTTGGCAGCATTTTTCTTGGCAGGTACCTATCTAATGCTATTTCCAAAAAAGCGTCAGCGAAGTTATTAATTTATCAGAATGAAGTTAGGGAAGAAGAGTCTTTCCTGTACAAACTAAAAGACCTCTTTCTACCTTCTCACTGAGAAGCTAAAATTTCCCAGGAACGTTGCCTAGATGCTATAGATATGATCTTTGCTATTCTTGCGAAATTGTCCCATTCAGCCAAATGATAACCCCTTAAAAAGTTTCTGTTAGCACGTGTTAAACAGCCTGAGCATTCAGCATGTTCCAGTCCAGGGCCCACAGAGAGGAAAGAGGACCTTTCCCTGCAGCTGCAGCTCTGGTTAATCTGGTACCTCCTTGGGAAGCCTGCGGAGGCTCAGTTGTCTGCCCAGCCATAACAATCTTGTGAAAAAGAAAGTAGTCTTCAGAGGAGACAGGAATCGGACCAGGAACTGTCCAGGTTAAGCAAGCTGGGACAAAATGCTTTTATATAACACAGCGTAGGATTGCACTAGGAGAGAGAAAAAGCTGCGGAATAAAGCATGCAGAAGCCAGTCGTTAAGGAGCATGAAGGTACTGCCCCCTTGTGATTGTGCTCTGATACCATCTTTAAGTTCAGGGTTGTGCAGTATTTTTTCATAGTCCCCTGCCTGCTTCAGAGCCCAGGCTGAGCATCCTCTCTGGATCAGTCAGAGCCGCAGGACCCTGCCTCACTTGTCCCAGGCAGCTGTAAAAGAGGAGAGAGCCTCTTACCTGGTGGTTTGCTGCCTGGAGGGTGGACTCTGCTCTTGCAACACAATCCCAGTCTGATGCTGGGCAAACTGAACTAGTTGGAAGTGACCACCAGCCTCATACAGTTTCTCTTCTGGAGGCCCAGCCTACCACTCTTAATTCTGCAGAGGAGTGGAATTGCTCACAGCCATGGCTTGAAGCTACTGACAGCGGTTTTGAACATTTCATGTGCTGTGTCCTGTTAACTAACGTGGGAGATCTGGTCTCCGTGTCTGCAATTGGGCAACCACAATGAGTGGCACTTTTTACCTTCACCTTTTTTGATTCATGTTCCTGTGCAAAATGAGTTCTTCCCCTTCACCTCAGAGGGAGGCTGAAAGCATTAATGTTTTGTGAAGCACTTAGATTATACAGTGATGAGCACAATAGAGAAGCTCAGGAGGGTATCAGTAATTATGTATTCACTGATGGTTTAAATACAATGGAAGGAAGGAAGGCCTATGGGCAGTACTCTGGGCAAGGAGAAGAAAAATACCAAGAGGGTCTCTCACTGAAGACTAATCTGCATCTTTTGCACTGAAAAGTTCTGAATCTTGCAGGGGGAAAAAAGGGTGCTTGGTCACATAACTAAAAGATGATGAGTCAGCACATGAAGGCATGGGCAGGTTTAGTTCTGGTATGCTTGATTTTGCAGGTTCAGTGCTTTTTTAACCTGTTTTTGCAAAGGTGCTGCTTATGTTAAGAAAGCGTCTCCAGGACCTCACTGGTCTTTGCATTGGCTAAAAAAAGTACATCCTCTAGCTAAAGGATTACATCCCATGCTTCACACAGCTTTTCAACATAGGACCCTCTATATGAGCACTGTGGGATGTTGAGGGTGAAATCAAATGAAAGGAGCCTCATTTTGGGCTGTGTTTTTACAGAGCCGAGCACAGAAGGGCTTTGGCCCTTAACATGGGTACTACTGCAGTTCAAAAAATAAAATTTAATAGTCTAGCACTATCCAGATAGGGCTTGACTTGGCGGGCGCTTTGTCATTGTCAGCTGGCAGTGTAATGCTGTATCCTGACTACTGGCTGAGTACTTGAAAAGAAGATGTCGCTCCTGCTGACAGCTAATAGTGGATGTCCTTTAGCACACCAGGTAGAGCTTCTACTTTGTGCATTTGAAAACACCTGGTTTAGGTCTCAGCTGGGAGAGATTATGCAGAAAGGAGGCATATGAAATAGCATCAAATGAGGATAATCCTTCATTTGACATTTACTCATTTGGTTACCTGCTTCAGTCCTGCAGTGCAGCACCCCTGCTATTAATCTTTTCTCAGGATGTACTTAATGTTATATCTGCTACCTGTGACAATTATTAGACTTTGCACTTCAGTAGCGCTTCTTTCTGAGAGGTAGCATGGCCTAGAGTGAGTATAGAGGGGGTAATCACTTCCCATGATATTAAGAGTACCAATTCAAAACCTTTACAAAAGATTAGCTGGTCTTTAATAAACACAGAAGATTGGGACTTCATGTTCTATATGATCTGAAATTGAGAACCTCTGTATTTTTCTAGTCCCTTAGCAGTGCTGCGATACCAAATTTACAAAGTCAGTTTTCAAAATATGAGCCAGATTCCCTGTCAGCTACAAGGTGTTTAAAGCAGGAGTAGTTCCACCTGCTACAAGAGACTTTCTTTGGGTCTAGGCAGATGTAAGTGTGAATACACCTTAGCCATCTCATAACGTGTTAAAATTCAGTTTCATGTGAGCACGGGAGCCCTTTGGGATCTCCTCCAAGGTTTGAAGGAAATGGAGAAAGCACAGCAGCACTTTCCTTCCCCCCGCCCCCCTCAGGCTCTGACCCTGCTTCCCTGATGTCATCACAACAGGAAGGAGCAATTAACATAGTGTGGTTAATTACAGCCAGATCCTGGCTGTTCTGGCTCCTATCATGTTGCTCTGGGCTGATCTGAAGCTGAGCATCAGGGAGCGGTGGTGAGGGTACTTTCACAAAGAGCACTGGAAAGGGATAGCCAGGTTTGTAGGGGGAGCTTAGGCAGCAGTGGATTAGTATCAGTGAGGAAGACAAGAGTCTGTTTCTGCAAGCAGGTATTGGATTCTCAGTGATTTCCTCATCTCATATAATGCTCCTTGTATAGAGCGTTTGTTGTATAATTAGTCAGTGCCCTCCTCTCTGAACTGCTTTATATCTAGAGACAAGTGACCATGTATTAATTTCTCCAGTTTCCCTTGGCAAACACGGAGAGAAAAGCAAGGAGAAAAATAAAACCAGAGTTAAGATATACAAACAAAGTATAAGGTTATCACAGAGAAAAGTGAAAGTATCTCCAGCAGAGAGCCCAACAGTCTAATTATGCACTGTATGAAAAAAGCAGAGTATCCTTTTATCAGGTTTAAATTATCCAGTTTTTGAATTTAACAGAATGTCTCATAGTTATAAGACAGGGAGCCCTCATGTTCTTAGTCTTCCTTCTTTATTCAATATTTTATATATTCTTATTATGTCTCCTCTTATTCATCTCCTTTCTGAGGCAAATGGTTGTTTTCAGTCTGCTCTTTAGAGAGTTCTTGCATTGTCATTTCTGCCGATACTGTCTGAAACAGTCTACTTCTATTACATGCAATAATATTCCAGAAGAGGACCAGCAATTCAAATGCACCATGATTTTCTGTGTTCTGTTTCCCATTCCATTTGTCTTAACATGTTTTTGCATAGCTTCATGTTGATCAAATTTTCATTCCTCCATTGAATTCTGCATTGAGACAAGTAAGTGCTTCTCGTGAGTTGGCTCAGCTAATTTAGAACCAGTGTATGATTAGTTCAGACTCCCCTTCAGTATCGATATACATCTTGCTATCAGTGTTGCTCATTCATCTAGCATACTTGGCTCTAAAGCTAACCTCTTAGCACTTCACCATGCTCTTCAAAATAATTTTGTCATATATGCCGATTTCATTTTTTCTTTGTTTGACTCCATGCCCAGATTGCTGACAATTGCACTAAAAACCAGAAGACCCCATCTGAAAATTTTTATCTTTTACTAAAAGCCAACTGCTTAATTCTTACCTTCGATTTCTGTTTTAGAGTGTAAGTTTTAAGTTTGTATATTTGTAACTAAATCTGTATAAAAGGACACAATCAAATGCTACTTAATGAAATAAATCTTAAAAAGGACATATTTAGAGTAGAACAGGTAGAACACAATATATTCAGCAATGTTTTGCAAGAAGCTTGTTCTGATAGCATGTACAGGATAAAAAGTGTGTTAATTATGTGAGCATTACAGGTGTTTTGCTGTTTTATTATCACTCATATTGGGATCTGCCTAAGTGAGATGCAAAGCTGACTTTGAGTGAAAGCTTTTCTTGTATAAAAGGTCTCTAGTTAATTGCATATAGTATGTTGTAAATTAAGGCTTAGTTGCAGTTCAGACTAAGTCAAATTCAGACCAGGTGTAACCCCACTGAAACAGGTTCTATTGTAACTAGACACGTCACATGTACAGCACAGGGCTTTATTCTCCATGGTCTTGTACTGTGTATGCTTCATCTACAGAAGGGAATATAATGCTTTATCATGCCATAATAGCTTCATTTTGTACCTTCTTTCAAGAAGTGTGAATGGCCGAGAAGTGCTACAAAGTGAATAAAAATGAAATTCATTAGTATTACAGAAAGTAGCATCTAATTCAGGCTTTTTTGAAATTTAGTTCTGCAGCTAGCCTCCTATAGAAAGTTCATATAGATTATAGGATAGTGACATTCAGGGAGATTGTTTTGGAGATCAGCTGCATCTTGCATTAGGAAGTGATGGACATCTTTCACCACAAATACACACGAATGGCAAGATTTCTGCCTTCAGAAAGTGTATAATGTAAGAAGTCAAGCAACATAAAGAATATAGACTATGCAGGTGCATGTTGCATGCACGTTTATATGTACAGATACACATATATAGAAGTATGATTATGTATGTATGCCTGTAACTGTATGTCACAGATCTTGTAATTAAAAGTCAGTTTGAAGCAACTTGCTCCAGACTGGTTCAGTGTTACTCGAGGTTAAAGTCATTGGACCCAGCGCATTATTAATTCCAGGAAAGTTCTGGAGCTAAGGGAAGTGTGCTGGAGTTTAACACTTCATTACTGCATTTTCAGACCCTAAAAGCAAGTGTTAATTAGCACTTTCAGTGTAATAAATGATACCAGTTTTAGAAACCCAAAAATGCTTAGCTGTGAATCTAATTCAAAATTATGTTTGCCAGAAGTGTCATGAGCTTGCATGGAGGGAGCACAGATGAATTACACAAGGTACTGTTAATACAAAGTCCAGTTAGGATACTAAGGATTCCTGAACAGGAATATCCTAGTGAGAAGGACAAAGCTGTCAATGCTGTCTGAGCACATAAGGTTAATCAGTGTGGCTCTGTTGCTCTCAGTGAAACTATTCCATTTTACTCCGGCATATGGCAATGTATTCATGAAGAAAAATTTCACCTAGCCTAGCAGATAAAACAGAATAGATAATATGGTAAGCTGAAGAGGAAGTACAAACCACAGACTCTGTTAATTTTAAACTGGTAATAGAAAAATGAAAAAAGAGGCAATGATGTATGTGAGTTAAATACAATCGTAAAATGATGACTATTATCTGATGAAAACTGGAAAAAAATAGTATAATATATGCTATACTGTATTAGATGCAGGATACATCTTTTTACAAATTCAGTTAGATGACTTGTCTCTAAGTTAGTGATTTTTAATGAAACGTGTCAACATTACAAATGCAGAGGGATATTCATGAAACCTAGTCAGTTTTGAAAAATTATTTCAAAGGATTTCAAGTCTCATACCTGCCTTTAAGATCACACCACATGTCTGGTTTCATAGTCACAGTTTGATATTGTTTTCCCCTGTACTTAAGTGACAAGCCATAAATGTAACTGATGTCTTGTCTGCATTGTCTACTCAAAGCTCAGTGTTGTCAGTTAGAAAGTAGAGGGAAAAGAAGAGGATTTAAAGCAAAACTCTTCTTTCATGTTACTAAAAATGTTACATATGTTGTGGGTAAAATGCCTCAAACAGAATTGCATTTTAAAGTCTCCCTTCCTGTGACACCATTTGGTTTTCATTTTGCATCTAAAATACTTGAAGCAGTAAGAATTTCACAAATCTCTTCAGGGCTGCGAGGTTGCGGAGTGCATTGTCGCTCCTGTGACCTGAGCAATTTGTCAACAGTTACTCTTACAGGTTGTTTCCATCAGAAGGAGAAGTAGATGACAGAGTTCGAAACATTTTTATTCATTCATGTTTGTTTACAAAGAACGTACACAAATTCCTGTTTCCGCCAACTCAAAACAACAGGAGACAGTTTTCTTATGTGATATTCCTGGCTGTTGCTTCTCTTCTAGGTCCTGTCCAAGGAGAGCTCATTGGCTTTCTCTCTTCTACATCTCTGTTGGGGTCAGACTACGAGTCTGTCCTGCTGACTGTCCACAGCTTTCCCCATCTGACTATGCAATGTTCCTGGCTGCATGTTACACATATACTTAGTTCCATCGAAATATATACATAAACTCTTTATGAAGTCAGCTTATGCAGACCCCCTCAGCAACCATGGCTGAACTCCCAGCCACCCTTACGTATGTCCCATGTTTTGGACAGTGGCTCCTACATGTCAGTTTGCTGAGGGATGAATGAAGCTGCTTCTTACATTACTCCTTATAAAAAAAGAGCATCTGAGTATGTGGGAAGCAGTATTTGATCACTGTTAACTTAATTATGACTTGTATTATGATTTAATTAATTCAGTTAAGATTGCAATGTCTGTAGGGTCCAAGTTTTAGGACAGGACTTAAGGACTCGCTGATGTCAGTCCCTCTTCAGAAGTATTTAAGAGTTATTAGGGGTGCTTTCCTGAAGAGTAGCTGGGTACATTTGTAAAACAGGAAAGGTGCTTGTTTGCCCCTTAACAACATTCCTAAGTAAGGACTTTAAAAATCCAAATCAAAAACTAAAGGTGAAATCCTGGCCTGGTGTAAGGAAAGGATAAAAACTCCATTGAATTCAGTGAGTCCAGGTATTCATCCAATGTGTATTAGTAGGTTTCTGCACCCTAGTTTCTCCGTTTTGCTTGCCCACAGGCTTCATGCAACTCTGCAGGGAGAGTAAGACAAAGTAGTGACATCCGTACCTACTTGAGCATGAGCTAGAAGAAGCCATGGTGTTATCCTGATAATTGATGATCAGCTTTATTGAACACAGAGCTAGTCCATGTACAAATTACCTCTCCCTTCGTGAACTGGAGTCCTTTTTGGAGGGACTTGGATCATTTGGTCTGCCTAGTGTCCGTCGCTGATGGCAAGAACAAATGATGGAGGCTACAGAGTGATCTGGGAGTGCCAAAGCTTTTCCACAAGTCGAGAAGGGGCTGTGTGCCCGATTGCAGTGTGGGATGCACCCTCCCTCACGGAGCAAGCACTTGGGCTGTGACTGCACCATCCATACATCAAAGATGCTTCAGGCCCTTTGGCCTGAAGCCTTCTCCTGCATGGTGGTGTAGGTGGAGCCAGCGTGTCCCACTGTGACACATGTTCCTGTACTGCGACCAGTTCTGTATGTTTTGTTTCAAGAAAGATGTTAGACAGTTGGGGGGACTACAAGGAAGAGCAGGGAAAATGATCAGAGGTCTGAAAAATTATACCGATGAGTTAAAATAGACTTGACCTGTTTTGTCCAGATTAAAGATGAGAAGACTGGACAGGAAGAGGGTATGGTAATAAGTTCAAACACACAAAAGAGGAAAGAAAGGAAGAGACTGCGAAGGGGAAGGTGCATGATGAGTGGTGCTGGGTAGAATAAAAAAGTGCTGGTCTTGAATTGCTGCAAGAAAGATTTAGGATAGAGGATAGGAAAGAAAACTTCAATATGGTAAATGTAACATGGTTCTATATGAATAAATAAAGATATCCCAAAGAAACAAATCTATCCTTTTGAAAATTTAAAAAAGGAGAGATTTTAAAGCATAAGAAGGGTCCCACTGGGTCAAGCTAGAGGTGCTAGATACTATCTAGTCACACGGTCTGTCTCTGATGATGCAAACAGGGGATGCTATTTAAGAAGCACATGAACCTACCTGCTTTCTAACTTTCGTTCTCTCTCTGCTCTTCCAACATCAATAATCATTAGATTAGCAATCCCAAAGCATACGCTTTTGCTTGTTCCTTTTAGTATTTCTTTATGGACCTGTTGTCTTTGGACTTGTCTAGTGCCATGCGAACCTGCTGGCTATGTCTGCCTCCTGGGACAGCTGTTCCAGAAGTCCACCAATGCTTTTTATTAATCTCTTTTAAATTGTTCAGCTATGGCTTTCATTGAATGCCCCCTAGTTTACACGCTTGAAAAGCTCTTTTCCTAAAACCTTGCAAAGCAGAACCAGAAGGGGGAAAGCACTCAGCTACTTTTGCAAGACTTATATGCATCAGATCTTGCAGAACTGCGTGTGTTTTGTGATACAAGGAAGGTATCTTCACAGTTTTTGTGAAGAAAAGAAAACTGTCATGGTATAACAAAATTATCTTCACAGTATTCACAGAACTGGGACTCCTTGGCATTTTTGTGTCAGCCTTTCTCCTTAGGCACACCTATGCAATGTATAGGAAAGAAGGAATTTTTCCTGACTCAAATTCACAGCTGTTTTGCAGTAAATTCCACAGCTGTGACCAGAAACTGGATGACCTTGTTAGTAGGACAGCCACAAAGTAGCCACAAAGTTTGGTTTTGATTATAATGTCTGTTTTTCTTCTTGAAGTCTGTTCCTTAAAATTTGATGTGCTCATGTAATTGCAATGTAGTTTACTGCCCTGCTTTACCTCCGGTGAAGGGAGTTTGAGTTTGAGACTTCGCAGAGGAGAAGAGAAAGAGAGGGAGAGACAGACTGACAGACACAGGAGTCCACAGTATGGAAAAATAAATGGTATCACTGATTGGCTTTTCTGTCAGTGTATGTGAGTTATCGAATGCTTAAGCAGAAGTATTACAAGTTTTTTCTAACCCTTATCCCCTATAAAACTCAACAACTAAAAAGATAACCTGCATGTAGTGTATTAGTGGTCTTAACATGCATTCATCTTTTTTTTTTTTCCTTTTCTACTTTGTTTAAAACAAAAAGTCTGTAACAGAAATACAAATCAGATTCCTTCCAGTGGAGTAAATTTTCATTTCTCAGTAGGTAGATGGAAGAAAAGGATTGATAATTCACTTGCACTTCTATGAATCCAAGATTTTTTGGAAGTGACTGGTGTTTTGGACAATGTGAATGATTGGGGCAGACATCTTGTGTTCTTCTGGCATCCGGATTTTGGAAGTGTTGAGCACCCCTTGTCTGAAATGCAGCCCCTTTAAGGTATTTTAAAAGAAACATGATGCAAATTGAGGCCTCTGAAACCACTCATCGCTTTTGAAAAAACTGGTTGTTGGTTTTGTAGTTCTGGACTTCCAAAATGACTACTTTCAGATCTTGTTTACTGCCTCTGGGCATAAGTTTTAGACAGTTACTGAGTGACACCGGTGCCATCTTGATGCACGTTTCTGAGCAGACATGGCTGGATCGGCTGGGCAAGGCCAGGTGGTGCTGCTGCCCACCCTTCGGGCTGATGTTGGCCTCCTGGCTAGAAAACATGAGCTTGGTGGGGCCAGCAAGAGGGCATATGGCTGCTGGTCAAGGCAGAGGGTTCCCATGGGGTCTGAGGGGACTCTGGGCTACAGAGATTCTTCACATGTCCTGTATTCAAGAGTTAGTGAACAAAGTGTGTTAAAAACTTTGGGAAGGAGGGCAGGAATCCAGGTCTTCCCTTCCCAACAGAGCGCTGCATGCCAGCAACGTTGCGAGCTTTGATTTCTTTTTCTTCTTTTTGGCCCACATCCGCTTTATTGTCGAGCAGCTTGAATGGTTTCTGAAAGGCAGAGAAAGACCTGCCACCTTCTGTTCTCTTCAGATCTTTCTGATCTTTTCAGATCAGAAAAATCAGCCAGGCTGCCCTGTGACAGCATCTTGCATGAGGGTGACATTAAACCCAGCCAGGTCGTCTTGCCTTATGAAGAGCTCTGCAGAAACAGCTGGAGAGAATTATTTGAAGGCAGCTATCTGAGCTATTTAAGAAATCACCCTGGTGGCTGCACCATTGTCACCATTTCTGAGTACTCCCCTTAGCTGTGCTGGATAGTTGATACCCTGTTCCTCTGTTCCCTCACGATCTCCTTTTCATTTCAGTCTGAGGTGTTTGAAGTTTGGAGGCAGAAGGAATGGAGTGCAGGTTGCCAGGCTCCGCAGGAAAATCCTGGTACCTCAGACTCAACCCTTGCTGCTGAGCACGAGGCAAAATAAAGACATTAAAAGAAATAAGGATTC
Source organism: Sagittarius serpentarius (assembly GCA_034782735.1). Taxonomy (NCBI): domain Eukaryota; kingdom Metazoa; phylum Chordata; class Aves; order Accipitriformes; family Sagittariidae; genus Sagittarius; species Sagittarius serpentarius. Next base: position 4,445,974 of record JAVKLA010000010.1, on the reverse strand, counting down.
TTCCTTTCCTTAGCACATCTGTCCAGCTGTGTCTTAATGCATCAGCTGCTGGCGTCATTGTTTTCCAGTCAGAGCCCCTAGCTAAGATGATGTCTGTCTCCTGTGCTGTACCCTGCAAATTTGCTTACTTGCAAGTTGGACAAAAGTCAACAATCCTGGCTTAGCATTCTCCTTCCAGAGGCCCCATACCGTGTTAAAGCAGATGTAGAGAAAGAGGACGTCTCTATGAGGTAAAATCTATCCTTTTGATGGAAGCCATTTTTATTTATATAGGGAGGGGAATAACAAATATGCTTACTTAACGTTTAAGCACTTGCACTGTACTGGTGAAAGGCATGTCACTGCAGGCCAGTGAAACTAGCTTCTGTATTTGTTAAAGCAGAGCTGCTTTTGTCCTTTAGTTAGAAAGATGTTTTGCCATTGGGGAGGCATCATCACTTTTTGCGTTGCTCTACGTTGGGTAAAGAATGCAAAGGAGGGATGCTTGACTAAAAATACCCTATTGACACAGCAGTCTTTTCCCATCTTTGGAGGGACTGAGTGGAGAATAATGCCAAACTCCAGTAAATATAAGTGAGCTGCATTAAGTGCAAGTTGTATGTATACGTACATCTTGGGGCTTCTCCGGTCTGTTTCCTACTCGGGGCCAAAGGTTCCTCTTCGGCATCCAAGTTCCCGAGTCTCTAGTCAGTGGCACCTTAAGAGCCTCCTGCTGAGATACAAATATATTCAGATCACAGCAGTTCTTTCCTGCCCCTCCTGAACTGTTTGGGAGGGATCTCCTGGGCTCTTGCTTTGGATAGGTTGAAAAATTAATGTTAGATGGAGGTGATCATGTAACTGTAGTCACAGAGCAGTGATGGGCAGGATCTACATCTCTGAGCTGAGGCCTTCAGTCAGTCATGTCTTGTGGTTGAATCGTTAAGTTTGTCTTTTTACCATGTAGGATCTGAAGAATATTACTAAATTTTTGAACCTGGACTTGCAAAGCTAAGTATCATTCTGCATGCACCTAGAAAGGAAAAAAAACCCCAAACCTGTATTTCCAACCTGTATTTCCAAGGGTGCTATGTGCTTGGAGCTCCCAATGAAATCAGTCCACTTATTTTTTTCTTTTAAACAGATTCAGCTGAAGGGTGAAGATGTCCTAGGAGTTAACCACTCACAGAGAAATAAAATGCTTCATCCAAATTGTTTCTATTGCATTTGTTGATCTTGGTGAATTTGATAGCATCTTCGGGATGGTGCCGTCTACTGTTTGAAGTATATGAGATGAACTCACAGTGTATATATATGGAAGCAAAAAAACCTGGGGTATAGTAAGGAGGCATTGTTTCAGCCTTATGTATGACATTGTAATTGTATGTTTTTTAATGAACAGACCAGAGTAGTTACACTTAGTAATGTTTGTTCACTAAAAAGGAAAAGGGGTGTTAAATCATTGTGTTCTTTGATGAATGGCTTGTACACTGAAGAATAAATTGAACAAACTGGCATAGAGCTCAGTGAACATGAAATCAGCTATTAGAAGAAAGCTTGTGAACAAATTCTGAGCCTGATATGCATCTTTTGATTAATGTCCTATCAATCATCCATAGTGGCTACCTTAGCTAAGTTGTGCTGTAATCATTCATGGTTGCTTACAGGAACACTAACAGGGACTATAGAGCTGCAATAACTGAATATTATTACTGATTTCTCCCCTAACTCTTGCTGTGAACAATTACTGTTTTCACTACATTTCTGCCTTCCTTTATTAAAAAGAATACAATGCAAAATGAAAAGAGAGTTCCTCAAAGACCAGTAAAATTCTCCCAGGGTATTCTTAATGATATTCTGTCCTAAATGGGCAAACTATTGTAATGCAGAGTTCTCACCAGGAATAATAGTAATGTAATCACATTGAAGCTGTCTCTTTATGGATTGTAGTCAAACAGACAAAATGTATAGTCAGATTAATGAACACAGAATTTCTGTAGAATTATTTCTTAAAATGGTTGATATTATTTTAGCTCTTTTTGTATCACAGTATTTTCAGTTAATGCACTTAACAGCAACAGCAATTAAGACTCCAGACTGTAAATTTGGATTAAATCCACCCTTTTGACATTAGAAGAAGCCTTGATTCTTAAAAGGTATTACACTTGCACCCCTCTCTTTTAAGACCTAATGTTTTAAATTTGTATGGCTCTTTTTAAGAAAAAAAAATCAATTAATACACTTTTTCCTCCTTTTTTAAAATTTTTAGGTTTTTTTTTTCTTTTACAATTGTAAGATATTGGCAAATGTTGCCGGGAGAATCTCATATTCCTGTGTGTGAAGACTTAGTTCCATATCATTTATTTCTCGAGTGTGACACAAAGAATGCTTTGGCACTTCCCACAAAATAGGTCCTTAGATGGCAGTGTAATTTCCTCCAGAGTCACTGTAGTCTGGGAAATACGGTGAAGTAATGAAGTGATGACAGGTATTAACATGCATAATGGGCTTTAATAGACATTTAATGTTGTTTAACTGGAAGAGGGAGAAGTGCTTTCCCATTGGAATATTTCTACATTGAAACTCATTGATCACCAATTTCAGAGGGGAAAGGTTAATCCATCAGTTTCTGTAACCAGACGGCACTGATGGAAATTCTTTAGGTGACATTCTGGATGAACTGAGCTTTCCATCTTTGCAAACAAATGAGTGATATGACAAGCATGGTGTTCAGAACACATTTAACCAATTGATTTTCTCTCCTCTTGTAATAAGATCTAGAGACATATGAAAGAGCGTAGCATGAGCCAAGATTAAAGGAACTGCTTCATACACGCGAACATAGGGGAACTGCATTATCAATAAAAGTACTATAAAGCATGTAGGCACCCATTCTTTTTCTTTATATAAAGTTTGTTATTGCAATAAATAGCTGTTATTGAACTGCTTGCCTTTTATTTCAGTTTTTCTGAATTTTATTTCAGTCGGCTTTCTGTGGTTTCCTGGTAAATGTTAGGAAAATATGTTATGTTTTGTTGTGGTATCATTTTTGCACTCACTAGTAAATCTAGGCCAACTCTGGATTTAAAACTAGGATTTATCCTCCTTTGGGGCATGAAGAAAGATATGAGGGGGAGGGAGGGAGGGACCTGACTTCAATTAATGTAAATATATCAAATATATTTTAAAGGTTTAATCGGTTCCATACTATAATGACCCTCATCTTTTTCCTCCCTCTTGCCTCCTTTTTCACCCAAATTCAGCCCTGCTCTGAGTTTCACATACCCTCCTACACCGGTATCCCTCCAGCAAATGCATCAGCAAATTATAAGTCGTCAGCAAACCCTAGGTTCAGCCTTTGGACACAGTCCTCCACTCATCCATCCTGCTCCAACTTTTCCTACCCAGAGACCTATCCCCGGCATCCCCAGTGTCCTGAATCCTGTCCAGGTCAGCTCTGGACCTTCTGAGTCCACACAGGTGAGAGACAACAAAAGAAACCTTTGCACCCCATTAATGTAAAAATGAAATAAATGACATTGTCTTGATGGCAATTAATCACCACTGTCACCGAGACCCTTTGATAACAGTTTTCTTGCAGCTATAACATTTGCAGTCCCTTTATTATAAATCACAGGAGTATATGCGCGGGTCCTGATTGGTAGCATGCTTTTTAGTCCTCATAAATATTTCAGTGTGCTGCTGCAGCTGCTCCTTCCAAACTGTCTCTCCTGGATCTTACACAGGAACTTAATGGAGGTAGGGAGTAAGAAAAAGGGGAAAACCACATGAAAACACTAACATTTTAAAGATTAGCAGCTTCACCTCCAAATCAGGCTTTGTAATACGCACAGGGTCGTGTTCTGCCCTCCTGACACAGGTGTGAGTAACTCGGAAGTGATTAACTCAGCCTGTGAGCAACAGAGGAACTTGAAGATAGTGTAGAAGTTTGAAGTTTTTTTCTTTCATTTGTGCAAAATTGGGCTTACTGAGTTTGAATTAATCATTTCAGTAAACCAAGGTGTATTCTCAAAAGCTGGGGATGTGCAGCAGTGAATCAGGCCCATAATGTGGAGTTTATCACAGTTCGTGGTTTGCCTGTTATTAACTAGTGCTGTTTGTTTCCAGATGACCTGGGATAGGTTATTTATCAGTCTGGGAGCTGTTTATCTCCTGGCTAGCTTTTACAAATGTAGAAGCAGAACATGCTGCTGTAGGAAGCATATTGATTTTTTGTGGGGTCCGTGCAAGTTCAGATATCTCTAAAAGATCTCTGGATTCCTACAAGATCCATTTGCAGGTGCAGATAATGGTGTTCAGTCTAGCACAGCAAGAGAAAAACAAGATTCTGGCCTGTTTATGTCAGCAGTAGTTTTGCTATTGACTTGGGAGAATCCGGGACTTCATCTAGGATTTTTTGGCTGAGCCTCACACTAGTGTTCAGTTTTTCTTCCTGTCCACCATTATAATGGGAAATGCAGTAAAAGAGCCGAGATCTTGTGGGCAGAAGTTAAGTGCAAAACCTTTCCTCCAAGTGTGAAAAAAATAAGTCTTTCTCTTGTGTTTATTTGAATGAATGCGCAGTGATTTTGCTTTTCAAAATTGCCTTTCCGAAGTCGTCATTATGTGGAAAATTAAGTTCTTTCTGCCCCTCCCTGGCCCGACAAAAACGGCATTGGTTTGTAGCAAGGAATTACATCAAACGCCCTCCTTCCTGTTCCCTCCCTGCTCCATTACAAGGCTGAGTGATGCAGCTCTTCCACAAGTTAATGCTATGTCATTGAAGCACAATGTAATTGCATATCCTATATAATTAACAGTGTAGCTTCTCCAAATAAAGCTGCTGAGCAGATGCTGCGTATTTTTGTTTGGAGCTACATATTTATCACAGTCTAATTTTGTCTTCTTTTGGGGGAAAAAAAACCTGCCTGCAGCAGAATAAACCCACAAGCGAATCAGCAGTGAGCAGCACTGGAGATCCCATGCACAACAAGCGCTCCAAGATAAAGCCCGACGAGGACCTCCCCAGCCCGGCAGCAGGAAGCGTGCAGGTATGGTGGCCAGGTTTCAGTCATAAGCCTTCCATCTCTCTTCTGGAAGGAAAATGCACCTTGCCCGTAACACGTGTTTTCAGGCTTCCTGCACTCGTATGGCCCTTCATCTAGTGCACGCACAGGCAGCCTCAGCTCACGGTAGCAAGGGTTAAACGTGAGCAGTGAGGGGCTGTTGGGGTACAGGGGCTGTTGCAGAATGAGGCAGAGAGGAAAGAGGCTGATGGAGATGCGCCTCTGATCAGTCAGAGAGTGCTCAACCCTCTGTTCGCCATGGAAAAGCGAAGAAGAGACATTCAGGTCTTTATTGAGGACGTGTTTTCTGTTGAGCAAAAACACTTAACACCACCTTGACTTTTACCAGGTCTTAGTACTGTACTGCACCAAGGCCTCAGTGTTGGGCTCCAGTCTTATTTGTTGTACTTTCTGTACCAGTTAATGCCGCTGGTTTTAGTAGAGCAACTCCTGATTTACAGTGACTCAGAGGAGATGAGAATCAGAGCCTCGATCTTGTGAGTGAATCCATGAAAAAAAAGCAGAGGTCTGTCTAAATCCTTCAGCGGGTTTGAAATGGAAAAATAGCATGAGTGCATAATCTGAACCAAATGTTTACACTAACATCTGACTTACCCTCAGCAAATAACAAACTGGGGAGAATGAGGCACCTTGAGGAACTGAAGGTGGAAAGTCAAAAACCAAAATTAAATACTGTCTTCCCCCACTCACCCCTTTCACGCACGCATTATGGTTAAGAGCAGACTAACAAGTAGCCTGAAAATTGCCAGTCTGCCCTTGGAAAGGTTTTAGTGTGCAGAACCGTCACTGGATTAACAATGAAAACACACTTTGGATTACTGGTGATCCGATTTGTGTCTAACCCTAGTACTAAAGTCAAATTCCAGTTAATTCAACTATATTGAATAGTGCCTTTTTCACTAGTGGTGCTGCTGAATAATAAGGGGCAAGTGTACACATAACAAGCTGCTTAAATATAGGGAGAGGGAAGCCGAGCCTTTATGATTTGCTTTTAATTGAAATGTAAAGGGATTTTTTTAGAAATTCTCTGCAATGATTCCTTCTGGGGAGGAAAAATTCATTTCACATGTATAGTCTGCAAATGGTTTCTGGCTTACCAGGTCTGTTTTGGGCTTCTGTATTTTGTAGAACAGAGTAACATAGTGAGCTGAGCGTAAAATAATCCCCCCACCACCCCATCCCCATCATCTTTCTTTTAATGCTGAAGTAATTCACTTTTCTTCCTCCTCAGTTTCAGAATTTCCTCTCTCTTCTCACCCCTGTGTTTTTTTCCTCTCTCCAGGAACAGCCAGAAGGAATGACCCTGGTAAAAGAGGAAGGGGACAAAGATGAAAGCAAACAGGAGCCTGAAGTGGTCTATGAGACAAACTGCCACTGGGAAGGCTGTTCTCGGGAGTTTGACACACAGGAACAGCTAGTGCATGTAAGTTAATGGTATTCAGGAACTGGGTTTTAAAACTATGTGACCTTTTTCATAGGGGTCGGGTTCTCTGACCCTGTGCTGAGTCAAGTTTCTTAGCTAACAGCGCTGCAAACTGGAGAGGGGTTTATGAGTTTCTGAGAATAAAGAAAACTCAGAGCCACAGTGCTTGACCTGTTCATTCAGCTAAAGCTTAGTGTAAAATTCAATAAAGTCTTCAATAGAGATTGTAATGGCTCTGATCCTGTAAGCCAGCAAACGCTATTTTGAGTTAGAGACTTTGATAGTTATTGAGTAATAGTAAGCTGGACATGAATTATTATTAACCTTTAGCCAAGTTTGATTTTTTCTCCTCAAAGGGACTGTAACAGTAGAAATGGGTGAGGGGAATTCTTCCTCTTCCCTAAGGGGGGTTTTGGTATCAATTTACTGTTGTGTGTAAACTGAAGGGGGTTATTTGGCTAAATACATGGAGACCGAGTTATTTCAGTCCTTTTAGCAAAAGCAAACTCTGTGGTCTTTTTTAAGATAAATATTAGTTGTATCTGCCTTCTTTTTTCTTCCTTTCTGCTGCCTCTCCAGAATAAATCATTTTCACTGTTTTGTAGTATTGTAAGCTATTGTAAGCTAAAACGAAGAATCAAAATCTAGAATATAACCTTGCAAGTACAATCCCTCCCTTCTTATTTCCAACCTTCTTAGCTAGCAACACCTCTCTTAATTACCGGCATAGTAGAACATATCAAATACTCTGAAAAAAAAAAGGAATTTCTGGCACAGATTAGAGGGGAACTTCTTCAGCAAATGATCAGTGTGTCAGAATTGTCTTTATTGTAGAAAACTCTTTAATACTTACCCAGCAATCATGCAAAATCTATTGCAAAATGTGGCCAGTGCGACTGAAATAGCTTGTTGAAAAATGAATTTTTCCACCCAAAATAGATTAAAAACCCCCACCATATATTTCCAAACACTATGCAAAATGGTAAAATGTTGCTGCAAAGCTGACTTTAGTAAAGCAATGCCAGCTTGCACTTGCTGGAGTGTGGGAGCCTCTTGGTGTTGCAGTTATTCATCAAGGTATTTTCAGTTTCTTGTAATTATTAGGTAGTAGTAGTAACAGTAACAACAATAATAATATATGAAAACTATCAAAACTAAAATAATGGCAGAAACATGGCATTTTTTAAGAATCATTTGGACACATTTTGCACAGATAATTCCCTAACTTTTTAATAGGCCAAAATGAAATGTGAGGAGAAACTCTTTTGGTGTCACAGTATCTTTTTGGGAAGAAATGCCATACGAACGGCTGCTGCAAAGGGTTGGACACATTTAAAAGATCAAATGTCGGTCTCACAATTGATTCCATGCAAAACAGACCAGTTGACATCATCTGGTGCTCTGCACAGGCACAATCTTTATATCTGCTAATAGTTGTAAGGCTGAAGCTTTATGATGCCTGGCAAACCTTTCTCGATATTCAGAAATGATCCTAGTGATGACGATAAATAATTTACACCAAAATACGTGAAATAAAAGAGAAATTCAAAATAAAGGTGCCTTTGGTGACGAAAAAAAAGGAAGAGGATTTTTTTGACGTTTCAGATGTAAAATTTAATTGAATTCCACTGTGCCTGTTAGCTAATAGCTAAAGTTTTGTAGTTTAAGGCGAATTAAATTGACAGTGTGATTGGTTGTTTTGGGTTTTTTTAAAATGCATTTTTTGTCTCTGGTGTGATTTTTATAGTGAATCTGACTGTATTATAAGAGTCAACAGCAAGACTCCTCTGAAAAAAGTGTATTTCTTATGTTTCTTCACAATGGCAACATCTGAAATGGGTTTCTCTAGACATAAAAAAGGGATATAAAAAATGTTTCTATGATACAAGGAGTTCTTTTTGGCAGGGCTTAGGATTCAGATATGTTATAATGGCGTTTAAGATTACGAGGTGCAAGTCCTGACTCGATACCCCGAAGACAATAAATTCATCATCGCAACCATCACATTCAAGTAGCACAAATCATGCTGTAAGAGTCAGCGTGACTCAGTGATGGGGCCCTGGTTTGTGATTTCTTTTGCTGCTCTGACAGAGCCCTGCTGTGGGGACTCGAGCGAGTTATTTCTGTCCAGAATTGCAAACGGCTTTAGACATCTAACTCTGTTTGAAAGTCTGGCCCTTCGCACTGGTCTATCTCTCCCATATTTTGTCTGTCCTTGATTGCCACAGCCCTCTGATGTACACCTGCAGCAACTAGGGAAATGAAGTCCATGTCTTGGTAGGGCTTCATGGGAAGGCAGCCCTGGATTTGTTTAGGTCTGTGACTCTGGCAGAAAGCGTTCAGGCCCTGAGCAGCAGTTCAGTCCTTGAAAATCTCCCCACTGATATGGCTCATCTATGCCTCCTACCCAAATACTGGTGGGCAAATCTGAGTAGATACAAACTGCTGTAACTGCCCTTACCTCAGAGTCTTTGCACTGGATGAGTTCCTGACTTGGCATGTTCGCGTGTGCACCTGAACTAGGCACAGACAGAGTGTGTGTCTCAGTGGCATGAGTACATCCTTTACTCAGTAATATTTACACTGCAGTAGCAGCCGGAGGCCTCGTCAAGCGCAGAGTCGCGTGGTGCTGGACGCTGCTCAAATGCAAGAGAAGGAATGGCCCTGATACGGGCATGAGGTCTTCACCCTGCAGCTCCGGGGCCACGTATGTCAGGCTGTTCGATGCTGTCTGGAGGTACCTGAGCTAGCTTGTGTACACAGGTAGGGCTGTATCATTCAGCTGTTTAGTTAATTTCTCTGCCCAGCGAGATATTATAATTGGGCTTAGCTGAGCTCAAGTTTGTTTTAAATATGTGATAAATGCACTTGAGCACCCAGAAGCTATTAAGATACTGTATATTTTTATAAATCTGCTTTTTGTTGCAGTTTCTTTTTTTTCCCCCAGAAATCAGTTTAAGAATAAAATATTGCAAAAGGGCTAGACACTAAAGATAAAAGTTTAAGAAAATGATCCTTCAAGAAAATGACTGAAGTTATTTTTAAATATTAATACAATGGCAATCAGAAAACATCATGCTATTAACCTTCAAGTTTTGCAGCAGAGCTCTGTCACATTGCCTCTCCTGGCCACATGCACTGCTGCTCGGCGGGTGGTTCCCAACCTGCTGGCACACTCAGCAGAGCCTCAGTTGCTCCAGCCGATCTTGAAGAGGGTTTTGGAGCAAGGTGCGGGACTGCCAGCTCGGACATCCAAAGTATAGATAACCATCCTGTTTTGTTGACTTTACTGTGGGGTAGTGATCACCAAGGCAGGGGCAACTGGCATCGATAAAGGCAAGAAAGGCTTAAATTGCCCTAGCAAGACTCATCCAGGTAATATCTGCTGGCTTCCCCATATTCCCTGGAACTCAGAAAGGGTGATTAGCATGAGCAGAGAGTTACAGTCACGTGTTCAGAAGTTGGGTGGGTGTGATACAGCACTACGTAGGTGATACTACATCATATTGCATACACAGACTTACGTGCCGTAGTATGGGTAGTCAAGTGAACTGTATAGTAAAACTAAGAGTGAGCTATGTAGGTCTTCACAAAGGATTGCAAGAAACCCCTTCCCTGCCACCCACTTTGTTGAGTCAGTAGAAAGGAAAATGTATATTTGACTTGGAAGTATTTAGAGTTTTCTTTCACCTGTACAACTCTCTAAACCAGTTCCCTGGGCTTTGGAAATTCAGCTGGGACGAGGAAATTTGTAAAATGCAGAGTTTCAGAAAAAAGACCTAAAAAGCATTCTTACACATCCTGATAAGGCTAGATTTTCAGGATCTATGCAGGCTAGCAGTAAGTCTTTTAATGAATGTGGGGGTTTTTGTCAGGGGAATAAAGCTACTGTTTGTAGCATACATAATAGTAAGATATCAGACCCAAAATGTCCAATGGCACAGAACAGACTGTTATCCAGGCTTTGTATCCCAAAGCACTGGAATTTTAGAGGAACTGCAGTGTTCAGGGAAAAGGTGGAAGTATGTTTCTAGCTGTTTGTTTTGTTTCCTAAAGGATTAGGTACCTCAGCATGAATTCTAGTCGCGCCAGGTTGAGCAGAGCTCAGGAGAGCTTTTCCACAATACACAATGCACACAGTTCACATTATAGATGTCATTACTCCCATCTTGTATAGGGTGTATACACAAGTACATACGCATGTGTTTTGAAGGAGGTAAAAATGAATTTGTGTATATTCTGGTCTTTCTGACGCATGAGGATAGCTTTATTGCCTTTTTGGGAATAATAGAACCTGATTTACTTTGAAATCAACTGTAGGTGAATCAGATTCTAGCAATATCTGCATTACAAAGTGATGTGTAATATAGCATGTATGAAAGGGTAAGTACAAACATAATCTGTGTCTGAATATGTGGTATAACTTTAGAGCAGGAATTGCAATCGTGGGCACAATAGTCAGCATTTGATGGCGTTTTTCTGCATTACTTTCTGTAGCAAAGTCCTGCTGTTATTAGTGTAAAATGTGGGCACTAGTGAAAGTGTGCTTAGGCTCCAAGAGACAATGTTTTCTGACTGAATTTATGAACAGAACCTGGGCTGCTATGAATAAGTAACTGAACAGCTACATAAAAGATTCATTATTGACCCACCCAGAAGGGTTTGACACCGGAATGATTTCGATGCGGGAGCTCTTATTTTCAAGCGATATGTGCCACTTAGAATTCAGCATGGTTAAATTTTCATGATACGTACACCAAAAGGCAAGGTGTTAAACCATTCAGATGCTCTGCCTTATTTATAGCACCTATCCATCCTTTCCCCCCTCCCCACCCCCCCACCCTGTACAGTTAATAGAAAGATTCATGATTCTTCATGGTTGTCTATCTAGCGTCTGACAGTACTGACTGCCCTGCTAAAGCAAGTCACTATCTATAATTGATATCCTTCTATGGAATAGGGTACTGGCTGCAATTGAAGGGTTTTGCTGAAAGCTCTTAAATCCTGACAAGTTCTGCCCTTGTTCTGGTTCAGTCGCTGCGCTGCACTGTTGGGATCCCAGGGTTATTTGAAGTTGGTGCAAAGGGGGTGCGTGTGTTGCACATTAGCAAATCACAAAGTTGGAGAGCCACGTTACAGCCGCCACTGCGTTCGCCTGCCAGGTAGTCTTATTTACACTGTGTTGCACTCCTGAAAAGATTGCTTACATTACTGTTTGAATATGTGTATTATAGGTTTCTGTCTTTCCCTTCTTAAAAAAAAGAAAAACCCAACCCAACCTTATTTATTTTAAAGCTTCAGTTTGCTGCTGGGGTCTTTATCATTCAGCTGTTTAATTAATTTCTCTGCCCAGTGAGATATTATAATTGGGCTTAGCTGAGCTCAAGTTTGTTTTAAATACGTGATAAATGCACTTGAGCGCCCAGAAGCTAATAAGATATTGTATATTTTTATAAATCTGCTTTTTGTTGCAGTTTGTCTTTTTTTTCCCCCCAGAAATCAGTTTAAGAATAAATATTGCAAAAGGGCTAGACACTAAAGATAAAAGTTTGTTTAAGAAAATTATCCTTCAAGGAAATGACTGAAGTTATTGTTAAATATTAATACAATGGCAATCAGAAAAACGCAGTGCTGCCTATTTCTCATCCCCCTTGCTGCGTAGCCTTGATGATAATTATTTTTTATTCAAAAACATGCTTGAAGAACTGTAGAGCTATTTTTTGTTAGTGTTTTCTCCTTAATTGTACAGCAATAAAATTATCTCATTGTTACATTTGATTAGATGAAATCAAAAAGCCCTAAACTGACAGCAATGGCTTACATTCAGGATTTCATTTGCTGAGGTCTCCCTGCCTGTTTGCGAAGCCCCGGTGACTGGCACGCTCCCTCGGCAGTCCCCAGGGCAGCTGCTGTAATGCTCCACCAGGCTCCATTATCGCACCAGAGGAAAGTTTCTTGTGTTTTCTCAGGTACCCACGTGTTCCCAAGATAGTCGTGGTGCACTGAGGATACCCAGAAGAACTATTACGTGAAGTTCCCTGACTTCAGTTTCTTAACATTTTTGGCGTCCGCTCCTACAGAAAAGGGTGGGTTCAGCTCTGACCGACAGAAGTTTGCCGGCGATCCTTGGAGACCTACATAAAACGTGGGCTGTGCCCACAGCCTGCCTCAGCTCAGGTTTTGCAGCATCTGTCGTGATTTGAGGAGCCTTAATCAATAATGTGCACCTTGAAACACAAGAGTGTGTCTGATCGGGAGGTGAGGAGCACATTACTCTCTGAAGGACTAGACCTCTTTGGAGTGGGTCATTTTGGACGCCTAGAAATAAGGACACTCAGAGTCAATAGACTTGAAAGTCTCACTCCCTCTGCCACCTTTGGCCTGTGGCTTCTTCCTCAGCTCCTCTCGTGTAGGAGTCACCAGGTATAATGACGGGAGAGAGCTTCACCTCTCTTCTCTAAAAAAAGATCCAGCTGCAGTAGGAGAATAAGCCAGGTGAGAGCAGTTCCCCTGAGTAACAGCTGGAGTAGCAGAGCTGTAAAGGACGCCCAGCGTCGCGCATTGCCCTCCCCTTGCAGGAGGAGAAACTGCCCCATGAGCAGACGGCTCTGAGCCGCCAAAGCCGACAGAGTGCTACTCGCAACTCTGCGGGTAGGCATCTATGCCTGAACGGAGGCAATTACACACAGCTGCCCCAAAAGGCAAATTATCCTTCGTGCATTAGCGGGTTTTTTTTTTTCTGGGCACTGGAGGTGTGCTTGCAAACTGGTTGTGACGCAGGTGACGTCCCAGCTATGTGAAGCAAGTCCCTTCACAATCCCAAAGGGGTGTAATTACACATCCCAGCTCGCATGCATCTCCACATACGTGCAGGGATTTATTTAATTTTTAATTCTTCTTTGCAGAGGCAGTTTTCAGTACATTTTCATTATAGTTTTATTCGGCTCTAGCGCAGTAACACAGAGAGGCTTCAGCCCCTTCGCAGGCTCATTGTGCGTGGCAGTGACAGCTACTGCTGTGAAAGGTTCAGAAATGTTCCCTTTAAATTGAAAAGAGTAAGGAATAGATAAGAACATGAAATCCATTATAGTAATCATTTTTTTTCCTGACAAAGGAGAACGTTTTACGTATGACAGCAAAGGGATTTTTGTTGGTGGTTTTATTCTATTTCATCTTATTTTATTTTTTACTCACTGGGGTCTGGACCCTAGTCCGTATTTGGAGAAGCAACACTGTGGACAAAAGAAATCATTCTCCAAGTGAGACAAGCCCAGGGCTTGGGCTGAAGGTTGGCACAACATGGAGAAAGCAGGGAGTTGTTTCAGAGGCAAGCAAGTGCCATGGAAAGGTTTTTTCCAGTTTGTGCATCCCTCAGTATGTTTGAGCTTTGTAGCTGTGAGGGAACAAAGGTGAGGAGAGAGAGGGAGAAGAGATCATAGCAAATAATCATGAGAAACATCTGTCCAGAAGTTTTTAGATTTTGAAATCTCTTCCTCACTGCCTGTTTAAAGGCTCAGTTATAATTAAGACACCACCTTACTGTGCTGGATTATAGGCTGCTGAACCCATAGTTTTGAACTGTGCCAAAATGGTAGCGTCATTTACAGGCCAGTAATTCATTACATGGCATAGGAGACCTAGTAAGCAGATCTGTGCCCCTAAGTGCATGTTCATTTTCTCTTGGTTTCCGTATGGGTACCTAACACAGACTTGTTTAAATGAAGCAAGTCTTTAACCCCCCCATCAAAGGTAACCATGTAAGTGCTGTCGGGTTTTAAGGTTAAGTAACCACAGATGGACCTCACTGCTGTTCTGTAGCCTCAGTAGCCCTCGGGGTCTGGCACAGCTCCCATTTGCCTTCCCAGCACATCCTTGCTCTGCGCCAGCCGCTGCGGTGCCCTCTGCCTTCCATCCGTGTTAAAAACCAGCACTGCTGCCTTGTGAAGAGATCTTACTCACTCTGGGCTTGACCCAAAGGCCAGCTGTGATTTGGCTCAGGTCCTCTTAAGCACTCCACTACACCAGCGCATCGGCAGTTCCCCTGCTTACAGTCTGGCTTTTGATGAATCACAGAGGAGAAGGGAAAAAAAAAATAAAGTGGGGATTTCTTTTTTTTTTTATAGAGAAAGGTTTACAAAAAAATAAATCCACCCTAATCTGTGAAGTATTAAGAGGGGATTTAGAGAGAGAAATGTAATCTTTTTTTTATTTTAATTCCTCTGTAATTAGCATTTCTTTCACAGCATTAGGAAAACTTGTTGTTAGTCTGCTGCAGCTACAGCTACTGTTCATATGAGTTGCCAAAGTCATTGCCTTTGAATTGGTGTCCCTGAAAGAGGTTGCTAAACTATGACATGTCATTTAAATAGTACTTCTTTTTCACTGTTGTGGATAGGGATGAACAGTGCTCCTCCTATGCCCCGAGAAGTTACTCTAGCCATTTAGATTGAAATCGTAACAAGTGGGCACTTGAGTGGAAAGGGCTGTCCATGGCACGGAGCGGGGTTTGGCCTCTGTCCTTGCTTTTAATCACGAAGCACTATTTAGGTGGTTTGTGGATATACATACTTATTTGAAGTGTTTATTTTGCCTGAGAGTTCAACTAGTGAACCCTTCCAGGTTGGTGATGTTTCATAGGTGACTTCCAGTTTGGGGGAGAAGTGTAGGATAAGGAGTTGCGAGCCAAGTCCCAGGGGAGCCCGTGCTGACTGAGTGACAAACACGTAGGCAAGAGTAAAGCTGCAAACTGAGTTGGCTCTTCGTCTCCTAACTCTTGTCGGCATATCATGGAGAAGAGAGAAAAGGGAAGTCCCTGTCTGCTTTTTTTTGCTGCCTCCAAGCTGCAAGGAAGGTTGGGCTTGTGCATTGACTCCAGGTACCTTTCAGTCCTCACCAACAGGCCAGGACAAAGCAGATTCACTTCGACAGAGCTGTGGTTTCTGTGCAGCTTTTTCCTGCCCTGCTACTACTGACTAAGTGATTTGCTGTTATGTAGCCTGTGTTATTATGGTGAACCAGTGGAAGATCTACCTCGAACCTTCTGGAGTCCCCTGTTTGGCGTGGTGTGTCTCTGCACTGCTTTTGTCGTCTCCCAATGAATAGGATTTTATCCATAGTGCAGCCCATCTTTGTATCTTTGTCGCAAGTGCTGTGTTCTCCATCATAGCCACCCGTATTCTACACAAAAGGTTTGCCCATAGAAACCAGGTGCCTGGAAGAAGAGAAATCTATGAGTGCTGACCCGAGTATTGCATGTGGAAGTGCTTTTTCTCAGACAGAAGTGGCAGATCAGCACGCACAACTGGAGGCAGGGACAGGCAAGCTAAATACAGGTGTGAGTGCAGCTTCTGCATTTGGTTTTGAGAGGGCTGGGCTGCATGGATTCATTTTTGCAGTCTCTTTTGTTTATATAACCTCTTAATAGAAAGAAGAAAAATAAAGCAGATGAGCCTTTTATCGTGATGAAACAAATTTAGTGTTTTCCCATGCTTAAAATTTTGTGTGAGCGTGACTTTTCTTCAAGGTGTCGGGTACCTAATCTATAAAACAAATGGGTGGTGGTTTTGTCAGGAGTGGGTCCTCTGGTGGCTTGCACTGTAGGTATGAGGTCTGCATATACCATTCTTACGTGTATCGCAGGGCTGAGATGCTGCAGTTCTCTGTGAGATAAAGTAGTCAAGCTGAAAATGAAACAAAGCTCTAACTGTATCCCTCCTTGTGTTTAGGAGAGATAAACTACAGTGGAGTCTCAGTGCTGCTCCGTTTGGCTTCTGGCAGCAGCTTTAATTGGTAAAATGCAGATTTTTTTTTTGATCAAGAGAGGATTATTCTTGTTATCAGTCTGGAGCATCTTATTTCAAGATGAAAAGGCTTCGCTGAATTACAGATGCCAACATTTTTACAAAGCACTTTGGCGATTGACATCTCAAAGAGAAAGTATGATTTATTAGCCTATAATGGCTAACACTGAGCACTGGGCTAGGTCCCACTGATTTGTGAAATTGCTTAATATGAATTGCCTTTTTGTGTAATTCAAGCCCCAGGTTTTTCAAATAAACTTAGAATATAAAGTGTATGAAACATTACATACCTGGAAAGGGAGAAGGATAATGGGGCTGCGTAGCTAAAAAGAAAAGAAAGGCAAAGGAAGAAAGGGAGAAAGAAGGAAACAGAGAAAGAAAAAAGAGAGAAAGGAAAGAAAGAAAAAGAAAGACCTACTTCTAAATCCATCTTGGTGGTGCTTTTTTACAGTAGTTTGGTTGATACGTTGGCAGGGTAAAGATTAATAACAAGCCTTGTCGCTATCAGTACCTGCTTGTCGATTCTCTGTAACAGGGCTGTCTGTTCAGCATGGAAATTATTGATTAAATAAAAATTGCTATTAGATTGTGATGTGATCCATAATCACAAACAATGGTGGACATTCCTCTTTCAGATCCCAAGCCATGCATCAAGTTTTTCCTTGCAGTAATTTATATTGTGCTGACACTCGCACCCATTAGGCTTTTATCCTCTCCTACATGTGTCAAGAAAGCACTAAAAAAAAGAACAGCAGCAGCACAGCAGCAGGTAGGCGCTCACTAAATTTTCAGAGGGAAGCACAACGCAGCTAAGTCTGTCCTTTGCTTCTAGTTAGCACCTTAACCTCAGCAGTGATTTCTGCCAGGTAAGGGCAACACCCCTTGAATTCAGGAATCTTTTTCAGAGTGTTTTCAGTGAGGGCAAGAGCTTGCTCCACAAATATTCGTACCTAAAATGCTCAGGGTCCTTTTTTTCTTCTGTTATTCCCTTGGCACTGGTTTTCTTTATAATCCTTGTTTAAGCTATACTCTATGGGTAGGCCCTACATGTCAGGACGATGCGGAAAGGGGATGCACCCAGAGAGATCCAGTATGGGTTGGGGGGGGAGGGTAGCATTCTGGAGTGTGAAGGACAAGCGGCTTTCCTGTATTTATTTAGCTCTGATGCTTCCTAATTTGAGGAATCCAGGATTGGAGCGCTTCAGTTAAGACTGCATCAGTTTAGGCTGAGTTAATTAAAAAGATAGTATCTCACTCTTTCCAGCGCATGTGAGCACGTTACCAGCTTTCTTCCTCCTGTGAAAGCCTTTGTCTAAAACTGAAGGAAACTTAGTCAAAACGTTTTTGAGAGTTTGGCCGCTTATAGGAATTATGCCCACACAGCTTCTCTGTCCCTTTGTCTCAGAAGGCCTTAAACAATACATATATGTCAAAACTGATCAAGCCCACCTGGCCTGGCTGCTAGGGAGAAGCATTCCTGTAGCTCTGGACTGTGCATTGTGGATTGTTTTGCCAGTTACCAGCACTAGGGAAAATGATTGCTACAAGAGCTGAGAATACAGAAGCTTAATACACTTTGGGTATGCAGTGATTGGTTTTTTTTTTTTGGTTAGTGTAGTTCTTAAAGTTAGTAAACTAAAGGCTTTATCCTTTAAACTGTTATCAGTGCTAATTATCATATGATGTATATTTCTGTATCTCACTACCATTAGGATAGTTTTTGCGTATCTTTCTTGTGCCTAAACTATTTCTAATATTACCACAGATAACCAAGAAACCTACCTGCAGTATTTGACCGTTTGCCACATTACACTCAGCTTAAAGAGTATTTAACAGTGAGCTTAGCTTACTTCATTATACAGGGCAAATAAGAAGTTTTCAGGCTTGGCTGCTGTCCTGTAAATCAAGAGACCACTTCATTTTGCAAAGCCGGAGCGTGTACCTTGCACACCTCCCTCCAGAGCAGCCACTTTCTCTGTGTGGATCAGAGCCAAGGGATTACCAGACAGGAAATTAATTGCCAAGGGCATTCCGACACGGTTAGTAAAAAAAGCCTGAATAAAGAAGTGTGGTTTTTATCACATTCTGGAGGTGCCAGCCTCCAGCTCTGATAGTTTTTGGATGAGGGAGAGTTACAGAGATACAGGACTGCCCTTTGGTTTACTTCCGCAGACTTCTGGGGTTGACTGCCAGCACAAGTCTGTCCTGTTCAAATGGTGCCACAATGGTACACAAGAGAAGAGATGAATCTTTGAGATAAACCAGACTATTTAGGATTGATTTTTAGTTACCAGAAGCACCTGTAAGTTCACTGTAAGTCAATTAAAGTTAGTGGGTGGAATGCAGGGCAGAAAAAAAAATTGGCCTTTGCTCTTTTCTGTTAGGTGATACCCCCATGTTCTACTAAGAGATCCTGCACAGTTTCATTCCAACAGCTTAAATATACGTCTGTAGTCTAGCTACAACGCAAGACTGTCTGTGAGACTGTCTACAAGAGAATAGAATATGTTATCCTGTGGCAACAGAGAGATGAAAGAAGGTATCTCTGCTGCCGACTAACCTGTAATATGTGACAGAGACCTTGGCTAACCGGGACTTTGCTAGGATGTGACAGGGACAACCAGCCTAGCACGGATGTGAAAGGTAAATTCCAAACGGATGTCCCATGCTAAAAAGCTGAGGGAGGTCTCAGAGGAGCAATAAACTGTTGCACATACTGAAGCTTGTTAGAAGTGTTTCTTGGAGATGTTAGGAAGGAAGCGCCCCAATTACTTGCTCCAGTTCAGTCGTGATGTCATGGCTTTAACACACTGCTGCTTCTGTCACCCACCAGTGTTGGATTAATTCTACCACAATCTCCTCTGTGATGAAACAAACGTTAAAATGTATATTGCCTAGTAAAGATTTTGGTAATGTTTATCACAGCCATCATTTTTCTTTGTAGTTTCTGTGAAAAGTGTTGTGTGTTTTTAAGTCACTACATTCCCAGCTTTCTTACGATTTTTTGTGCATTTCATTGCAAAAAGTGGATGAGGCATTATCTCCTAATCCAAACTGAAGCTTTTGTAGGTTATGTCTAAGGAGACACTAAGGGCATTTATTGAAAAAAATCCTGCTATTCAACAGTCTCTTTCTGCAGACAAAGCATTGGTATTTTTATCATACAGGCAATTTGAATGTGTCCATGTGGTAAGCATAGGACTCTTTAAAAAAATTAAAAAGACTTACCGGTTGATTTACACAGGAAGATCCTGCTGAGGAATATCTTTTCTTTCATTTTAAGTGGATCAGTGTTAGGTGTGCTGTAATCGTTAACAAAGTACTAAAAGCAGAAAAAAGTGCGTGGTTTTACAAAATCTGGTCCAAGGTTGAACGAAACAAAGTGCATGTTGTTCAGCAACATGTCTGCATGCTTAGTGTTAGTGGCCATACGCTTAATACACCCTGAAGAGCAGATCCCATTTAATTGTGACATTTAGCTTGCTATTTCACCCCATAAGGACCATAGGATTTTCAGTAAAAGAAGGCACTGGTTTAACTCTTTTTTTTTAAGGGATCAAGTATTTTACTAATCCTCCTGCATAGAGAGATGACCCATTGTACTAGTCTGGGAGTTTGGAAGACTTCAAAACCTTGTTAAAATGGTACTTTTTAGCTTTTCCTTGTTCTATCTTGCTATAGCCTTTCATAGATTCCTAAGTTGGCTCATGGGATTAAGCTGTTTGTCTTTGCTAATATAAGATGATATAAAGCTGCTGTAATATATGGTTACATTTGAACTCAAAGAGCCTGTTGGTACTAACCTAGTTGCAGTGTATTTCCAAACCCGTGCACTGAAAGGCAGTGTAAATTTTAACAGATTTTTGTCATTATAGCCATACAACTTTTATAAAACAGCTCTGGCTTTATATATTCATTTGGTGCACGACAATTGTTGGGATATTTTGCTGGGTACTTTTTTACTTCAATTTTTTTCTCCTCTAGGCATCTTTACTGTTGAGCATTTATTTCTTGGCTCCACCAATCTGGCCTGTGCTGTGGAATGTAAAGATTAGAAATCTCTTCCCATTTTATTTTCTTGTGAATATGCCCTGTTTTAAAGGAAAATATTACTACTTTGAGCATGGTTTGAACCCACAGCTCAATAACTAACTATAAGAGCTGCTAAAGCCCTGCTCTTGCAGAGAGCTCAATGCGTTTGGACCCAATCGAATTTAACAGGCTCCAGGCTGCCATAAGAGCCCGTGCAAGCAGAGCAGCTCACAGAACCAAGATCTCTGCATCTCGGCTAGGAGCAATGACTGGAATTTATCAAAGCCGGACAATACGGGGCGGGGGGACGAATAGTTAATTTCAGGTTTAATATATACAGCAGGTCTGACTGCCATTGAAGTCGGATGAGTTACGGTGGCAGGAAGGAGGCCTATAGATTTTTGTCTTCTGCAGCAATGTGGGAAAACATCCAAAGTATTTACTTCTTCTGCCTCATGTGTGCTGGTGTGCTGCTTACAAAATCAGGACGGTATTTTCATTCTTCGTACTATTTGCAAATAAGATGAAATGCCTTGTTGTAGTGCCTCTTTATGATGACTTCTTTCTCAAGCGTGCTGGCAGGAGTCCTCTGTGGTCTTTTTTTGCCAGTGAGGAAAATCCAGAAATAGAATATATGCTTTTAAGTGTGTTACACTAACATCTGTTAGCAGTGCTAAGTGCTGAGCTGTTCAGGTTTTGTGGGTTTTTTTAAGGTAAGGCCTGTTTTTCACGTATGTTTTTGTTAAAGATTGTACGCAGCTGTATGTAAGTTCAGATTTGTGAAGAAAGAAGTCAGCCATTGCTCACATTGGGTACTGCCTGTGAGGGATTTCTAACGGTTTTTAACTTGTTTTCCTGGAAATTCTGTAGCAGTTGCACATAAAACTAATTTTTATCCCTAAATGAAAAGACCATGAAGCAGAAAATTTTGAAGTTGAGCCTCAAGTGATTTTTCTGTCCTTCCATACTCAGTCACTCCTAGAAGTTATCAGACAGTGCATTTTCTAGGCAACATTCACTGGTAAACTCAGACCTAGTGAAGGGCAGATGTTTGGTTTCAGGCCAGTCTTTACCCTCTTCCCCATCCAACTGTAGGATAAACTCTGCCCTTGTCTGCGCATTACTACTTTGACTAGGTCGAGAGAGGAACGTGTAACAGAGCTGCTGGGAATGTGGAGCTCTTTGCAATGAGGATCTCCTCTCCTGTGAGCTTATGGCAGGAACAGGCTTTGCACCTCCTTGCAGTCATGCCATAGAGCTGTTTCCTGAAAGCGGGAACCCTTCCTGCATCTCAGGCTGTAGCACTCCTGCCTGTGGCCAGCTCTCAGAAAGCCTGTGGGACGAGCTTGTGTGCATGTGTGAGAGAGGAAGAAGGAAGGAAAGCAGGCAGAACAGGCTGAGGATCATCGGTGCAGGGCTAGGGTATAGGATTTGGGAGAAGACCACCTTCAGCTGCTATTGCTTGGTAAAGGCCAACATCACAGTTTCATTACTTAGTCAGCAGTGGGTCTTAAACCCTTCAGCAAGCAGCCTTTGTTCAGTCTCTTCTTCCAACCCTGGCCTTTTGAGCCAAGTTTGCATTCTCCATCACTGGTGCATGCTTTGCCTGGCTTTTCGCTACTTTTCGCCTTGCTAGTCTGTGTTGGGTCTCTCGGTTTATGCTGCAGGCACCAAATTACCCTAAATTTTTCTCATGTGACATTTACACAGAAGACAGGTAAAATGTGGCTGTAATTTGGGGTCCTGAATGTGAAGAGCATAAAAAACACAAGGTAAAAGAGAGCCGAATGTGGATATGTACGGTTATTTTTCTTGAAGTGATTTCTGTGCATTGCTGAAGTCTTGGTGAAGGTGGAAGTTGTAATGGGGTTCTACCTGTCCGGTTGCCTTTTCCAAAAGGGATTACCCTGCAGCAAAAAGCTTTCTTGCTGCTAGCGTAGCAGTTACACACTCAGCGCAGCTCTCAACCTGCATCCAAACATGTACAGTTTGCACCAAGAAAGGTGTGGAGCGAGCGGAGGTTGGAGGAGAGTTTACCAGCATCCATGCGGTGCTGTGGAGCGCATAATACAAACTGCAGGAGTTGTGGGCAGGAGTGCACCATGGCGGAGGTGAACGGGAGGGCAGGCAGAGCAGGGAAGTCATGCAGACTTGCAGACAGGTAGGAGAAAGTGGTTGGGAGAAATGCCAGGAGCAGTCAGCTTGCAGTTGGTGCCTTGTACTCCTTCAGGAGCGGGCGGGGGGAGCACTTCCTCCCTATGGGCTCCTCTATCCCAGTGCCCCAAGAGCTTAGTCATCCTCATGGTAACCCGGTTGCATCTTTCAAGCAGTTCTCAGGAGAGCAGGGCATACCCTTGGAGGGCAGAGACAAAACCAAAGCATCCCCATTTGAGAACAGTTGACTTGAGCATCTGGTTTGTGGTTTCCACTTTCAGTTCCTTCACTTCTCTGCTGCAGGTCCCTCACTTCTCTGCTGCAGGTCCCTCACACAAATGCAAATAGCCCTGTCCTTGGGCAGGTTACAGATTCAGGTGGTTGAAGAGAGAGGTGGAGCTTTATTTTTTGGGGTAACATCACAAAATAGGGAAGCTGTGATACCTTGCTTGAACTAAGGCAAAAGCAATACAGAGAATCCGTGCTGGAGGAACTGGCAAAGCCCAGTTATCACAGCAGCACGCATTTAAAAATTATTTCCATTCACTCAGGGAAAAAAAAAAGTGAAGAAAGCTGGAATTCTTGTAACATACCAGCTTCACTTATTAACCTCCCAGCTAGTAATACAAGAATGCAACCTTCAGGAAAGAGATGGCACTTGATTTTAGACAGTTATGGAAGAGAACATCAGAGAAGAAACAAAGCTGAGAGTCATCAAAGCATCCTTCCTACCACTGTAAAAGTGGAATGATTAATGTCCACAACATTTATGTTGATGTTCTGGCAGAATCTCATTTATTAAACTTTCAGGTTTAGGAAATAAAGATGCAATTTCTGCCCGTTGCTTTATAGCTGCATGCTCTTACACAGGAAATCAAGGGAGAGTTGTAAAACATTGCCCTTGATGGAGCTGCATTTTGCTGCTAACAGACTTAACCGTACTGTATACATGTGTATATATATATATAAAAAATGAAACAAGAACAAGATGTGATCTTATTGGGAAGGAATCCCCGCAATATCCCATAAGTACCATTCCCTCCACAGAATATCCCAAAGCCTACCAAAAAGCTGTCCAAAACCTGGAAACACAGATAGAGGCCGAGGGAGTCGGTTCCCAGCCTGACAAGCAAACTGTGTTTGCCCTGTTGGTATTATATCACATCCATACTGTATAACTACTATATCAGAGATTAAAAGAAGGTCATGCTGTATTATGAACCGCTGTCTTTATTTTTAGGATTAGATAACTTTTCTCTTTTTTTCCCCCCACTGATTCTTTTTATATCCTAAGGGCAGATCCTTTCTCTTGGGTCAGGAATGTAATAAGGCAGGTTTTCCTCTCTCCAGGATATTGTGTCTGTCTCACTGTGTTTAAATTGCCGCAGAAAGCTCTTCTGAGCAAAATACAGTATTTTCTTTGTACAAGAGCCAACGATTGACATATCCTTGGGGACTTCTCTGTCTTCTGCATTTAAACATACAAGTTGGATATGTTTAACCTATTGATAGGCAACAAAGACAACTACAGAATTTATTGCAAGAGAACAAAAGGAGAAGCAGAAAGAAAATGTCTTTTTTTAAACTTGGGGATTGAGAACTTTTATTGCTGTTGTTAGTGCGGAGAGTTGAAAAAAAAATAAACAGACCTATATTTTCAGCTGAAACGAGGAGGTGAGAAGAAAACAGTCCTGCTGGGTTGTGTCCTTTGAATTAGCGCATTCCTGTTTATTAGTAATACAGTTTCACATTTAGAGAACAAGACTTCTCCAAGCCCATACATAAAAAATCATCTGATTTGCCATGGCTTGGTTAAACAGCATTTGGGGCAAAAAGATGACTCCTGCTCAGGCTTATAGTAAACTCCACAAAATGCAAATGTTCATTAATTATTATTGGTTTGACTGCTCTCGGTCTTTGTGCATTCCTCACTTCTGAACCTGTATGCCCCATGAGACAAGAACAATCTCATTCCATGTGTTGCACTGACCCCAGATCTTTAGTACATTTTTAAATATGACTGTAAACCTGGTCTTCTCCCAGTGGCAGCTGTGCTGGCCCAAGACAGCTGTTCACCCCAACTGTTTGTTGCAACATCTCTGAGGTTCCCCTCAGTCTGCCCTTCACATGAGAATGCTCCCTTGGATGCTGGAGTCAAAACAGCCAGATGAACCCAAGCCCTTCGGACTGAGGCAGGTGAATAAGCAGTTTATGAGCTATTGAGGTGGTGATATTGGAAGTACAGCAACATCTTGCTAAGAAAAGGTCATGAGCTGTTAAGGGGCAGAACACGCAGCGTCCCAGCGTGGCCAGAACATGATGCGATGCCCCCCACCCGCCACTTTTCTCCTGTCTTACTGTTTCCATTCTCTCTTCCAGCCGTTGGTTTCCATGCTGCCCTTCTCCTGTGCCTGTCATCCCCGTCCATCTAGTTCCGTGGGCTGTCTCAAGTTATAAATCATCATTATTTTTCAGTTGACTTGGGCTTCTAATTCTGATCCCTCCCTTTCTTCATTGACTGCTATTGCCAGTTCTCGAGGGACAGAGACGGGAATCCAGAACGGCGCAGTAATAAATGAGCTTCAAGCATGAATTCATCTAGAGTGCTGACTGAGGTCTAATTTTTTTCTTATAATTAAGTATTAACAGTCATGGCCACAGTGTTCGTATATTAAGTTTGTAAAATAGTGGAAGTTATATTTCCTGGTTTCGTCATACTTCACTCCTTTTGAAATAACCATCTTTTTAACCAAAACTTTCTTTATTTAGTGATTTCATTTTTCTTAATGAATAAAACCTTTTTAGTCACACTGGAGTTATAAACATTTGCAGTACATATTTTTTTAATACTGTTAAAAAAAAAATCACACTCTCTCTCACATGTAACCCCAAACCATCTGATTACTGAAATGTGGTATGCCACTAATCCTCATTTAGTTTTACAATCATGACCAATCTAGAGGGAGTGGGGGGCTTCATTTGTTAATAGGAGAAAACTTTAAAAATTAAGTATTGAGACTGAATGACAAGATCAAACACTGCAAGGTGAGGAGTGCAGGGTGCAGACAGAGTATTTAGTGCATTCATTATACACAGAGGAAATTGCCTGCAGTGCTTTTAAGATCCAGCTGACTTTAACTGTGGGTATTCTGTTTCAGCAAAGGTGTCAAGACTGTCGAGGCGCTGACCTGCTTTGGGCCAGATCAGCAGATTGTATAAATTGTCATGTTGCTAATCAGCGTTAGCAGAGATCTGTCACAACAGCGTTTCTTAAATCTTCCATAAAGGATGCAAGACAGCCACAAGAACTCTAATAGAATAACAATAAATGCATCCAAAGGAAACGAAGCAGGAGTGGAGATAGTTATCTGAGCTTCTCCACAGGCATGTGCCTACGTAGAAGTGCGGAGTTCTTCATATAGAGCTATAGCTTCGACTTGGCTTTAGGAACTGCAACCAGCTTAAGCATTTATGCCACCATAGAGGTTTAAAGCAGCTTAAGTGCTTCTTCCGTCTCAGGAACTAAAAATGGCTTAAGTACTTATGCCACCCTAAGGACACAAGGTCAAAAGCATACTCTTGACTTGTGCAGCAGGGGGGAGACGTTAGTCTCTTGTGGTTGTTTAGCCTGGTTGTGCCTGCAAATGATATTTAGTAGGTAAAGGACAGACGGGATCCATACCTACTTTCCAGCAGATAAGAGGAAATTAAAATGCATGCGCTGTCCTAACAGAGAGTCACAGAGGTTAGAGAGAGACACGATTGCAGTGACTGTAGTATGTCCAACAAGTCTGCTGGGGATTTCACTCCACGGAGATGCAGTTTTTTTCCTCCTTACAATGGGCTTTCTATTTCCTGCCTCACCAGGACCTCCTTTATATCCTGACTTCTTTACAAAGCTTTTGTCTGTCCATCTCGCTGTGGATCATGGAGTTAATCTTTATCAAGATGTTAATGAGATGGTAGAGAGGCCTGCCTGATGTCATCTCTTAGTTGCCTGACTACCTAAAATGGTAGCAAGGAGCAGTGATGAGCCGTGGATGCATCCCTGGGGAGCAGGCAAGCATGGGTACTTGCTGAAGTGCTGCCCTGTCACTTTTCTGAATGCTGATACTCTTTTTACAATCACTCGGATATCTCAGGAAGCTGTGTGGGTCAAGAACCTGAAAAGTATGCACACCACTCATGAACAAGTGACTACTTTTAGTGGGAGTCAGAGACCTAAATACTTCTGTGCATATGGGCTTTAGCTTTCCTGGGCCTTAAGTCTCTGCCTCTACTATGGCCGTAGTAATAGATCCTATTTCCCAAGAATTGTTATTAGGAGGGGTACATTCACAAGCTATGAAGTACTCGGATGCTTTTGTAATGGTCTCAAGTCCAAAGCACAGCCGAGATCTGTACTTACACGTAAGCGAGGGAAGTTTGAATTCTGTTACATCAAGTCCGGAGAGCTCTGGTGTACTTCACACTATTCCAGTTGAGAAGGTCGAAGTGGTACTAGAGCAGGTGAAGGGGAGGGCTGAGAGGGCCACTGAGGAGCGATGGAGTAACGCACTCCTGGAAGTAGCAATGAGTAACCTGGGAACAAAATGACAGGCAGGACACAGAGACTTCCGCAGCTCAAGCCCCAAAGCAGGGGAAGAGGACTTGGTCATCCCTAGAGAAGACCAGAAGGAACCAGTTTATTTAATCCAGCAAATGAAAGCAGAGAGGAGAGTGGTGTCTGTCAGTTACTTGGGGTGGGGGAGGGAGAGAAATAAACACCGTGCAGGGAAGCAGAGCTGTTTAAGCTAAAGGATAGAGTTGGCACAAGAACAAATGAATATAAATTGGCTGTGAATAAATCAAAGCTAGAAATTAGTTGCTAACCAGCAGAGGAGTGAGTTCCTAGAAGAGCCTTCCACTGGGAGCAGAGGGAGCAGATCACTGACGTACTTAGAAGACGAAGCTTGCTCCCTTCGTGACCAGGATTATGTGTAGAGGCGCTTGCCACAGCGAGGGATGGGCCTGATGACCAGGAACCCTCCTCCTGTTTCTAACTGTATGCGGGCTTACGGACAAATCTATGTCCCCTATGCAAAACACATAAATAAGCGTGCTCCCTGCAGGAGTTACAGGTCAGGGACAGCTAATCCCCTTCCAAACCAGCCTCAGAGCTCTCCAGTCTGTTACTGCCGGACACAATCTCTGCACATTTCCTCTCTGCAGCCCGTGGGCTCCATGACTCCCTCGTGCAGCTGTGGGATGAGCTGTATTTAGCAGCCGATCCACTGCGATGCCGCTTTGCCGTTTGCGCTTCGTCTCCTATGCAGCAAATGCAGTGGCTCTGCTGGTTTGAGGGCTTCTGCTTGATGTCAGTAGTGACATTTAGTGAGAAGTTATTTAGCACCTCCTTTTAAAATTTTTAAAATACAGGGAAATAACTGTGAGAAGATAAAAGTATGAAGTTGTCAATGTATAATTGAAACTAAACCAATTTTTGGCAATGGTGATACGCCTTCCGCTGTGCCACTAGCTTACCACGTTATACCAATACAGCATGGTCTCGTCCCAGTGTTCTGCTAGCATATGCTAGGGTACTGTGTCTAGGTTAGAAAGCAGAATCAGATTTTCCCAGTATTTTCTCCTTTATCCACCAAATAACACTTTGCTTTCAGATGCAATCTCAGTTGCAGGTAACCATCATGTTTTTCTGTTGTTCCTAACTCATTCCACCGGTATGAAGAGGCCTTCCTCCTGCTGTTTGACTACTGTGAGAGCACACTTGGCTTTTGTTTATTTATTGAATAGCTAATGGGTACCAAGCAGTCAGCTAGGATATGCTTAGATACTTCCTTCTTCTGAAAAAACACGTGGAGGAGGGAAATGGAACACGAAGATTATTGCACATCCTCCTTGCAGTGTCACCTCATATCATCTGCTACAATATGGAGTAGCACGTACGGTGTGTGTTGATTATATGAGAACATGTAGGATTTAAGGTGTTCTCTTCTTAAATAGCATTTCTTACCATGTAAGCATTTTTGCTTCCAGGACACTGCAGGTTGTGCTCCCTGTTACTTCTGGTTTTTGAGCATCCCCAGTAGAGATGCTAGTCCACCTTCAGCCTTGATTTCAATGAATTTGAAGGCTTTTTTTTGCTCTGGAATTGAAATCCATCTCAGAGCTTCCTCCTTCAAAGCCAGGGCGTTCTGAGACCAAAAATCAGTATTTAGCTCAGCTCCCTCTGTTCATTTTAGGGTATTTTGGAGCCGAATGATAATAGCAACATTTTTTAAGGAAAAGAAAATGAGCCAGAACAGACTGAGGTTTGGTAATGAGTATTGAAGTGGCATGAAAGTGACTGGTATTCTGCAAATGACCCCTGTTTAGCAGCTTTTTGGAGCTGTGTGCAGTGGGAGATAGCTAGTGGAATTCCAGCTTTTAATGGGGGCTTTTTTTTCAGGTCAGAAATTCTTAATAATACAGAGCTGTGCTTCAGAGCCTTATGTTAGCAAACCTGACACTAGGGAGTAATGTCATTGGCTTTCATGCGCCTATTTACTGTAATAAGGATTACCAACGTAAGTAAAACTTGCAGGTTTGGGCCTACAAAATTAAAAGAAAAGCCTTTTCACACCCTGAAACTGCATCAAAATTCAATTTCACCAGGAAAAAAAAATCCTTCTGATCTAGTCCCTGGAATGTGACATTTCATGGGTGTAATAAGGTTACAAACAGATTATAAATTGAAACCCTATAAATCCTTATTGTACTGTACCAAAGCTTCTGCTTTGCATAATACTCTTATTCCTGACTGTTCTTTGTTTTACAAGCTCAAAACTATTCATTCCCTCTCATAATAGAGACCGGGGAGCCAAAAACACCGTGCAAAATCCAAAGGTAATTATCTGAGTCAAAGAACCTGAATGCCAGAGTTCACAAACTTCTGAACTTTTCTAATTGATGTTGTTTGCACAGCGAGACCTCCCTCTTCCTTTAAACATGTTGAAAATATTGCACATTGTTTCTGCCAAATGATAATGATAAAAAATCCTGGTGTAGATTTAGTTCCTCTTTCGCATTTGTATAGTTCTGCCTACGTGTCCATAGCAGATGACTGATCAGTTTTCAAATCACAACTTGAGCAAGTGAGGGCGTTTGAATCTGGCCCTAAATGGTCAGGGTTACAAATGCTGTGAACCTCTTTACCTGAGAGCACTGCTGGTTTCTGCTGTTGACCTGTTACTTGTGCTGATTTGATGTCTAGCAAGTGTCTCCTTCCAGACCAGCCTTCCGGTATTTGGGCACATTTATAGGTCTGCTAAAATATCACCCCTCTGCAAAAAGCAATCAAGCAGCTCACCTGAGAGCTAAAGAAATTACCCAGATTAGCAAGTGATGTCAGGGGCTCGTTTCTACTAGGCTTTCCCTGAAGGTGAGGATCCTCAGAGGGGCTGAGTGAGAATGAGATGGTTTTACAGGAGAGCTCTCAGAGGCCCCTTGGAGCATCAGAGCAATGAGGGAAAACATGCAAAAAGGGGTTTGATTGTAGAAAGAGCAGAGGGAGTAGGAAAGGAGTGACAGGATAAGAGAGCAGGGCAGATGAGTATGGAGGGACACAGTTGTGCCGTGACCTGAGGGTGATCACAAGATACTTGACAAGTGAGTCAGTGGAGTGACGGAGAGACGCGAATGATAAGTCACAGTCCTGGATAAGTTTTGTCAGCTGCTGCAGTGAGCCTGGGCTGGGGAGGGTGTGAGGAATGGGGTTTTACGCCCACGAGAAAGGCCAGTTTTAGAGGATGCTGATGCTGATACAGGCTAGAGGTCTGTAGGGCAAGAAGAAAGCTCATTTGCAGGGACAAAAAGTGTCCTTTGGAGAATTTCTCTGAAAGAGCATCTCTGGTCCCTGAGTGTCCACACAGTGGGAGGTAAAGGGAGGTGCTGTTGTGAACTGATTGAACCAGCCTTGAAGATTTCGTATCAAATGGAAAACCTGTGTCACACACTCAGTTTTCATTTCCCTCTTGGCCATGTAGGTTTAACCAAATAACTCACAGTCTGCAATGTTTACAGAAAGATTTGGCCAAGAATTACTTTAATGCATTGAGTTTTGTCCCATTACTTCTTTCTGTTTCAGGAAAGAAGAGTGCACATGAACCCCATTGTACTTCTCCAATGCCATTTCACAGCGCAGGGCATCTGTACGCTTTTGGTACAGGCACGTGTAGTACAAATGGACTAGAGATCTGCACTTGAAACATAAACTGCAGATTACATGTTGTACGTTGTCCAGCACATCTGCTCTATTCACGGGCTCTGTGCCCCGCACAACTTTTAAGAAATGGCAATAAAGTTGCAGAAAGAGAAAAAGAGCAGTCATCTTTTATAGGCAATGCACATCTGCTTGCCATAGCGATGCTGCATGATTGTGAACATAAGTGCTTTTATTTGGTTTTCTGATTGTTTTCAGGACTTTAGAAAAGATTGGGATTATCTTCTTTGTGTTCCAGTATGAACTACTGAGTTTCTGTATGGCTGGCTTTTTCTGTGAGCTACTTACAGAGTAGATACAGATTTCATCCCTGTGATGTGTTCAAATATACACTCTGGAAGGACTTTTGTCTAGGACCTGAATGGAAATAACCGCATTTGCTGAGAAATGCAGCCATCTAGTGGCACAGCTCGCAAGCTGTGGTAGAAAGTACGGCACTGGGGAAGCCTCTGAGGCAGCCTTTCTTCAAGAGTCCGGGAGGATAAGTCAGGTAGCTCCTGCTGAAATTTCAGCCTTCATAAACCTTTGAAAGTCCAGGTGTAGGGGGCTTTTGTTGTTTTCTGAAGCTGTGCAAAAAATTCAGAAAGTTAAACCTTGAAAAAAACCAAACCAATCTTGAGGCTGGCCCTGATTCATCTGCCCGTTTCTGCTCAGAAACACAATCAGCAAGAATTAAATCCATATTTAAATGCTCTGCTGAACTGGGTCTTAGTGAAGGGAACAGAGCAAGCTACTTTTCTAGAAGAGTAAAAGATACACAGCCCCAGCCTGTCTCTGGAGGCGCTCACGCAGATGACACTGACCACAGCAGGACACGTGCATGCCTGTCAGCAGGCCTGGGGCAGGTGTCGCTCCCAGAGACTTTCAGGCAGAGACATATTTGGCAATGGCAAAAGCTGGCCTGATGGATGCTTCGGTGCTCAGAGTTTTTTGTTACTGCAGTGTGTAGGGTTTTGTTTTCCCCGCCACAACGTGTACATTAACCCAATACATTTACTACAAGAAAATATGGGTAGTGGGGAGTGAGTTAAAAGTTTTGGTGGAAACTTGGTTTAGCGGTTGTGACGGGTTGACCCTGGCTGGACGCCAGGTACCCACCAAAGCCGCTCTCTCACTCCCCCTCCTTGATTAAACAGGAGAGGGAGAATATAACGAAAGACTT
>JAVKLA010000010.1:4367508-4413977 GCA_034782735.1 Sagittarius serpentarius | reverse complement strand
AGCTTCTAGCAACTTTTAAAGAAGCCGCCCCTGTGGCCCCCCCGCTACCAAAACCTTGCCACGTAAACCCATTACAGCGGTTCTGTTGATTTTTCAGGTTGGAGGACATGGTTTTAAAGGCTTGATTTTGTAAACCTTATTTGTGCTGAGTGGCACTTAAGTAAGGCTTCCCTGATCCTAAAAACCATTACTCAATGTGACTCACACAAGTGGTGCCATGCATGAGATTATCCAGGATGCATTTAACAGCCTGTATCCCTGAGGCCTGATCCAAGGCCTGTTGGTGTCAGTAGAAACAAGTTCATGGGCCTTAGTGGACTTCCGATGAGATCTATAATTTGAACCCCATAATCACTTTGGAGCGCAGACAATCTTCTTATTCTTTTAGTACCACAGGATCCTGGTTCACACCTGAGCCTCTGGTGCTGTTGCAATGTGAAGTTACGGTAAGGCTGATGACGATGTTACATTTCTGTTAAGCTGTAATCTCTCTTCTACCTGAACAGCATATAAACAATGACCATATACACGGTGAAAAGAAAGAGTTTGTGTGCCGATGGCTGGACTGTTCCCGGGAGCAGAAACCATTCAAAGCCCAGTATATGCTGGTGGTCCACATGAGGAGACATACAGGGGAAAAGCCACACAAATGCACTGTGAGTAAGGGGTCTGAGCTCCAGGCTTGGACAGGGAGCTGGGGCTGTGCAGGGGACAGACCCGCGCAGATGCTGCATTCCCTGATCTCTTGTCTGTCAGACATTTGTTGGAGAAGAGACTACCATGTCTGCTTCATTACCCAGCTTGCTCGGATGACAAGAGCTTTAGGAGAGGGGATTCACTGGATAATTTGGCCTACTTCCTCAAGTTTTAAGTGCAAAGAAGCCCCAAAAGGCATTATTAAACAGGGCTCAGTTTGCTTAATTATTTAAAAGCACTTTCTCTTACAGAGCTGGGTATTATTGCTGGCCACCAGCCTCCTAATGACTTTGCAATGGATTTCTGTCTTAGACAATGTACACAAATGCTGTGCTCTCCTGTAAGAGAAGATTTACATAATACTGGAAGCATTTTAACTTGAGCTGTGATAGGGTTTGCCTGGGTAAAATCAAAATCCAACAAATCAAAACAAAATTACATTGGGCAAGGTTGTGAAAGCTTGGAAAATTTCTAAACTTTTATAGGTCAGCTTTTACTGTTTCCTGCAAGTCCAAAGATTAAAATTAATCCAGACTTACTTCTTGTCTGCAGTTTGAAGGTTGTACAAAGGCCTATTCCAGACTAGAAAACTTGAAAACGCACTTGAGATCTCACACTGGAGAGAAACCATATGTGTGTGAACATGAAGGCTGCAACAAAGCTTTCTCCAACGCATCCGACAGGGCCAAGCACCAAAACAGAACTCATTCCAATGAGGTAAGCACAGCTTTAAAAAAATAATAAAATTTGGCATTGAACAGACTTACAGTGTGGTCATAGCAATTTATTACAGAGGACAGGCACAGAAACCCTCCAAAACCTGAAAGGAGTATAAGTTCTAGATGGCTCTTGCCAGTGCAATCATTCCTGCATCATATGGACCTAGACAGGCTGCAGGTTGTTTTATTAAGTGTAAGAGAGGTTTGAAGAAGGGGCCTAAAGGAAACACACATGTTAACCAGGGACAGATCCTTGTTTCCCTGAAAAGCTGGGATCATTTTTCCCTCCCTCCCTCTTCATGCCTTGTCCTTGTTTTATTGCCCCATTTCAGGTTACACAGGGAGTCACATCATCTCAATCTCACATCTTGGAGCCCAGTCTCTCCTCCTTGACTTGTCCCTATACTCCTTCACCTCTAGCCTAAACCTGGAAGTACTGGAAGGGCAGAACATACCAGCATGGTGACTGTGTGGTGTGGAAACCATAGCAGCTATATCCATTCCCACAAGGCTTGTATCCTTCTCTAGCTGTCAGGTCTGTTGCAGGCATTCACTAGGGCTGGCAGGATCTCCTGGGAGCATTCATCTTCTTCCAGTCCCCTGGTCCCTGCAGCATCTCCTGAGTCACAAGGGGAGCAGAGAGTGTTGCACATGGCTGTTTGCCCTGTCCCTGCAGCATGTGCTCTCAGCAGCCCAACCAACAACTTCACTGAAGCCCGGCAGCAATTTTGTGAATTCTCACCCAGGCAGAAGGAAGTTTCGCCAAGTCTCGCCAATAGCTGACTGAGCTTCTTTTCATTCACTGTCTGAACCGATCTGTTTGTTGCCTGGTTGATGCGTAAGATGCTCTCAGACTTAGACATGACCCATACTGCCTGTGTTTTAAGATCAGGATTTCATGTCTAACAGTAAGTCACCAAGAAATTTTCTGCTGTGCATCATTTCTGGTAGGTGCAGCAGCAAGGGCAAATGAAAAATTTCCTTCACCATTAGTTCACAATGAAACAGGCTAATATTCTTAGGCAATGTATACTGATGGAGTGCCATGAATCCTGTGGAAAGCGAAGGCCCAATTCAGCACTTCCTCACAGTGCCATTTGGTTGTAAGTAGGTAACCCATAGACAGATTTAAAAGCAGCTGACATATCTTGATGCATGTACACCTTACACATGTAGAAGAGAGCTGACTCATACTTCCATAGCATCTTGAGAAAAGCTGCCTCGGTAGCTCAGCATCAACTTTAAATTGTTCATGATCGACGATTTTGCTCCTATTCAAGTCAATGGGAGTGTTTTGCCGCTGACATCGGTGGAAGCAGACTCAGGCCTTAGATAGCCATGAAGAAGCTACATTTGTCAAAGGCTCCACAGTACCATGTGTAAGCAGACAGAGAACCCTTTTGAGGAACTCTGTATGAGGGTCTCTTTCTTTTTTTCTTGAGGGCTAGTACAAATAAGACTTCAAAATAGTAGTTTCTTGGAAACAGTAATAAAAGTGAGTGAATGATACTGTGTTTCCTGAGGCAATTAAAGTGTTTAGGAAGGGCTCAACTCTTCTTTCTAATCCTTTTGTAATATAAGAACAAAGTCTTTGTTAAATTATAAGACAGTAAATTTACTTTACATTGCTTAGTGAACTAGAGAAATTCACAAAGGAAGCAGGTTTTAAAAAAATGAGTGGTTAGTTATGCTAGTAGCACTAATAATACTAGTGCATGTATTGCTGCAACATGAAAATGCTTACGGTACTGTACCCTGTGCTTTGACATTGTACTGGTGATCTGAAGGAGCCAGGAAAAAATACTTCCTCAGATAATCCTGCCTGAACAAATGTCCCAACATGTTTTGAAGGGGGTTGTTTGCCTCTGAATGTCAAGGAGTAGGTACTGGGCATACTAGAAACAGTATCAAACTGCTGAGGGCAATGGACAGGATAGAAAATTAGGCAATTCTTCATATACTGCCGTAGCTCTGTTGACTCTTCTGCTATGATAAATCAGAGCAGTGCCAGCTCATGTCGTGAGAGGCCCCGCCCTCTCCAAACTATGCAGCATTAATGGGTACTTTCAAAACAAGGGGAGTGAAATGGGTTTGACTAGGTGCAGTCACAACTTGAAAGCACAAGGGGTAATGGCTTTAAACTGAAAGAGGGTAGATTTAAATTAAATATTAGGAAGAAATTCTTTACTGTGAGTGTGGTGGGGCACTGGAACAGGTTGCCGAGAGAGGCTGTGGATGCCCCAACCCTGGAAGTGTTCAAGGCCAGGTTGGATGGGGCTTTGAGCAACCTGGTCTAGTGGAAGGTGTCCCTGCCCATGGCAGGGTGGTTGGAACTAGATGATCTTTAAGGTCCTTTCCAACCCAAGCCATTCTATGATTCTATGATTCAGTCACTGTAGAGACCATAAATTAGATGGCAAATTCACTGTGAAAGCGTGTAACTGTAACACCAGCTGTGCTCCAAGGAGCTCTTCAGGAGTCCCACGTGGAATTAAATCTAATTCAACTGGTTTTCCTGTCTTGGCAGAAACCGTATGTTTGCAAGATACCAGGCTGCACAAAGCGCTACACAGACCCCAGTTCTCTCCGGAAACATGTGAAAACCGTGCATGGCCCAGAGGCACATGTCACCAAGAAGCAGCGCGGAGATATCCACCCAAGGCCTCCGCCACCGAGAGACCCAGGCAGCCACTCTCAGACCCGGTCACCAGGCCATCAGACTCAGGGTGCAATTGGTGAGCAGAAGGACCTCAGCAACACTACCTCAAAGCGTGAAGAATGCCTCCAAGTGAAAGCTGTCAAGTCAGAAAAACCAATGGTACGCAACACACTGTGACGCTCCTTTTGTCCTTTTTCTTCTTGCAACCAGTTAATAATCCCCTTATGAAATGCTCAAGCCTGTAAACCCTAGCTCACGAGGTTAGGTTTCATGAGGTTTTCTTTTTCGTTTACATTGTAAAACGTTTTTAAAGCCTAAGAAATAGCAAAGAAAAAGAATACATCTAGTCTGTGCAATATGCAGTAACTGCAGTGTTGGCAACTCTCACAATAATTGTTTCTCTTAAAGCTCCATCTTTTTGAATCAGCATACTATGACAAAATCACAGTTTTCATTTTTAAAAAGGCATTTTTTTCCACTCTTCTGTTTACAGAAGGAAGTTAAGAGAATGTGAATCCTGCAGGTTCAAAACCAGAATGTGAAAAAAATCCAAGTCCAAAAGACTAAGATGATGATATTGATGATGCTAATTTTTGGACAACCTGGGGGAAACAATCAGATTTTAGGGGCTTGAGGTTGTCAGGTCATGAATCAAACTGAAGCAAGATAAATTGACTTTCTTAAACAGTAGGAGGAGATCTTTTGATAACATTTGATCTCTATTGTGCTGTGACCTCTTACGTTAATCTGATACTTAATTTAACTTGACCAAGTTAGCCTAATTCCAATTTAACTAAATGGAGCTGAATTAAGAGTCTCTGCAGGTCTTTCTACTGGTTTACCTTATTGTATTGCATTAAACCAGTATAGCCTTGAATATTGAAAGGACCTTATTCCATTTTTTGACATGCTATCTTAAATAAAGCAGTTCTTCTTTCATTTGCCTGCACTTCATGTATCGTCCATCCTGTCCACAAGGCTTAAAACTAGCAAAGGCAGTCACTCCATCCTCTTCCACATCTGGGTCTGTGATTCATCTGGACCCAGCTCTTGGGGACTACAAATATGAGCCCTCCAAATTCTCATACTTTTAATCATGCTGCCATTCAAAGTGATTACTCATTGAAATATGAGTTAACTGCTATATTGTGCCTAAGGCTTATGTCCAAACTGTGGAGTATTAATCCTAAATTCAGAAACTTCCAAGGCCTCAGGGTTAACTCCCGCTGAAGTCTAGAGGAGATCCTCTGCCATCTTTGGTGACAGCTACCTTAGATTCAAAGGAACAAAACCCATTCCCCACTTGCTCAGCTAGGTAAATCTGTAGCATTGTTGAGGCATGTTGAGTGTAGATGGTTTTAACGTGAATAAAATTTGCAGGAGAGGGGTATTAATGCTGATTGCTTACATAGTATTAAATATTTCTCACTGGAAAATATGTTCTAAAAACAATTCTGTATTTCGTGCTTTTCATTGCTTGTATGAATTAATATATATTTTCTGTTTTTCAACTAATCCAATGTCTTTTCTGTCTAATGCTCTTAAATGTCTTGTTCTAACTTCCTAAGGACAGTGGGTAATAAGGTGAGGGCATTCAACTTTTCTGCTGTTTTTCTTATTGCAACATTATTTATGTCTTTATTTTAGCCTTCTGCCTGTTGTCCAGTCATTCCTTTATTTAGTAATGTGAAATCCATCAATCTCATTCCCAAATGTAATGTGCTGTGAGCATTTTGCAACACTTGACATGTGAAAAATCTGGCTTATATTGGTGAAATGTCTTCAGAAATGTCTTCCATTTTTTTCTGTATTGCACATCTAGAAATGAATGTTCCCCATAACACAGTTCTTATTCCTGTAACCTACCTCACTGTGATTTTGACACGTGGCTACAAGAACAGGCTTCTGACCATTATTACTCTTCTTCATATGGCATGGAGCTATTGTCCAGAAGCACAAACTCTCTTCTGTATAATAACTGTTATTTCTATTCTTGTCACCAAATCTGCCATGGCCAGGATTTGGAAATGAACTTGTTCAGTGTAGCCTCATAAATTCTAAGTATCATCATTCAAGTTAGAAATAAAAAAAGTTATTGCGTCTTAATAGACTCCTCAGGGACATATGAAGCTACAGTAGTGCCATGAATCTGTGTCTTCATTCACTGATGTTAAAAGTGAGAGCCATCACTGCTACGTCAGAAATTCTAGCTAGCATTTGTCAAGTGAAATGTGCATAAAGATCACAGGCTGGCAGAAAAAGAATTAAAAAAAACCACAGCAGAAACCCCAAAAGATAAATACTTACATGAAACTGTTCTTGGGAGCAAAATGATACTGCATGCCCCACTGATTTGTGATCACACTGATACAACCTACAGTGAGATATTACGTCCGGAGACTTCTGTCTGTCTTGCTGTCTGTTTTGTTTGTCAGTCTATTTGAGTGTTTCAGTTTGTCAGAGAAATTTTCCCATTCTTTTACGAGAACTTGATGAGTATAAAAAAGAAATCAAGCCCGTGTTTCCCCACAGCAAGAATTCTGCTAGAGCAGCAGGGAACACTGTCTGTTAAGAAAGAAGAAGCTATTACGGCAGATTTATATCCCCATAGATTAGCAGCCTGTACTGTGCGCTTAAGTTCTTAAATTTAAAATCTTAGATGCTAATGAAATGAAGGATTTGATTCAGTAGATCATTGCCTTCTTGATTCAGGGCAGGGGTGGTGTAAGTTAGGTATAAGAGGAGATGTAAGTTAGGCCCTAGTGCTGCTAGGGTCACAGAACACTGGTAATATGATCCAGTATTTTTTTTGCCCTGATGCTCTGTCCCTGTTTTATTACATGCCAACATTTCAGGCCAACCGCTGCTCGTAACAACGAGCCTTAAGCCTGGAAAATACTTACATTCTTTAGCCACAAGTCTAATTAAAAAAAACCCAAATTCCAGTGTTGCTGGAGTCTTGTTTGTTTGTTTGCTTGCTGCAAGCCTAGCAGTGTAAATTAGACCACGTAACATGGCTGAATTCTGATTTGGTTTGTTGAGCTGCAGCTTCAATTGGGAACAGCACATACCCAAAGTAGAGTAAGCATACATACGTGCTCACAAATGACATGAAGTGGTAGAAGCAGTTATGGGAATAACTGAAATAAATGTCCCATGTTGACAGAATGTATACTATCAGCAAGATATTAAAGTGGATTTTAATCTCGAGTTTTGCAGTGGCATTCACTGCAGTTAAAATCAGTATCTGGAAAGCCTCTTAAGGAATGATCACTGTTACCATTTAATGCAAAACTTTTCTTTATGTTTGGTTTTCTTTGGCTCCATTTAGACCCGCATTTGCTGCAAGTGCTCTTGTTAACACTGTTTGCTTAATCCTCATGTTCTTTTGTTACTTACTTCACTCCAACAGACATCTCAGCCAAGCCCTGGTGGTCAGTCTACATGCAGCAGCGAACAGTCCCCCATCAGCAACTATTCCAACAATGGGATCGAGCTTACTCTGACCGGTGGTGGTAGTGTAGGAGACCTCAGTGTCATCGATGAAACCCCAATCATGGACTCTACCATTTCCACAGCCACCACAGCACTTGGCTTACAGGCCAGGAGGAATATGACAGGGACCAAATGGATGGAGCAAGTGAAATTAGAAAGGTTGAAACAAGTTAACGGAATGCTTCCAAGACTGAACCCCGTTCCACCTTCCAAAGCCCCGACCTTGCTGCCTCTCATAGGAAATGGTGAGATACACATAACAGGAGTGGTAACATTTTTTGTCCTTACATTCGTTGCTTGCCAGCTCAATCTTGCACCCCTTGCAAAGGAGTAGTGCAGCTTATGAAACTCAGGAGCTGTGAGAATGGTTTATAAATTGGGCACTTTCTGTTTATCCTCTCATTAGAAGTCCTACTACCCGCTTTGAGAGAAGTCTGATAGTCCCACGTTTTACAGAACAGAGGCCAGCAAGGGAACCATACATCACGTTTTAAATATTCCCTACAGTTAAAGGTTTGGACCTGAGATCAGCATAATGCTGTCTTGTTTTGAGGCAAGGCAGATGAAATAAATACCTGCCAGTTTATTGTACGGAAGCGTTTCAGATGAGGCCTTAGCAAGGCACCCTTTGCATAGATGTGTTGGGCTGCCCTTTTAAATAAACTCTTTTCACACATATAAGTAATCATATGTACAGCTACTACTGCAACAAAGGGCAAATATACCCATGAATGGGAGCAAGGCAAGATTGAACTCTGAATACTTGTTTTCATACAAGGAGCTGCTCCTCACCAAAATGTGTGTCCCTGCTGCCTCTGCTTTGCCTACAACATGCCTGTAGGTTTCTGCACTCCACCCAGCAGAGTGACAGCTCAGGTTTTCTGAAACCTGTTCGATCGAAAGAAACTATGTAAAATTAAGAAATGTATTCTGTTTACTTAAAAACAAAACAAAACAAGGAAACCAGCAAAGATGTTTTGCAGTTGTTAGGAGTTATTTCAAGAATATTTCAGGAAGTCTTAGAAATGACCTTGAATAGCCTCCAATTTGTATATTTTGCCATTCCGTGCAAATGCCTGTTCAATTATATTTTGCCTATAAAAAGCTCCCTTATGAATGCGTCCTTCTGGCACATCAGTCAGCATAGCTGCAGTGCAGGCTGGAGCGCTACACCAGCTGATGACAGTTTGTGGCTATGGCTTGTAAATTTTATGCTGGGATTCACACTGAGATGTTACCCTTGAGTCTCTGAATTAGCTTATAACCTAAGGACACAGCTTTTATCCCTACTTCTTTCAAGAAAGAGCACTGCTATGATTTGCTATCATGATGCAGGCTCTTCCTCTGTACACCCCTTACTTCTTTACTGGGTGTTTTCTGTACCAGCTTCTGGGTGGTGCCCATTTGTTTAACTATGAATTTTACCTCCAGGTACCCAGTCGAACAGCAGCTGCAGTGTAGGAGGATCCATAACTATTCTGCCGAACAAGAATGAACTTTCAAGTACGGACATCACTGTGTTGAACATGCTGAACAGGAGGGACAGCAATACTAGCACAATTAGTTCAGCCTACTTAAGCAGCCGCAGGTCCTCTGGAATCTCACCTTGCTTCTCCAGCCGGAGGTCCAGCGATGCCTCCCAGGCGGAGGGAAGACCACAGAACGTGAGTGTTGCAGACTCCTATGACCCCATCTCAACGGATGCCTCCCGGCGCTCCAGTGAAGCGAGCCAGTGTGATGACCTGCCAAGTCTTCTCAGCCTCACCCCAGCCCAGCAATACAGGCTGAAAGCTAAATATGCAGCAGCTACTGGTGGACCCCCACCAACTCCACTGCCTAACATGGAGAGGATGAGCCTCAAAACAAGGATGGCACTCTTGGGTGACTGTAGGGAGTCCGGAGTATCTCCACTGCCTCCAGTGAATGCCCCTCGAAGATGTAGTGATGGTGGGGCAAATGGTTACAGCAGGAGGCATTTTCTGTCTCACGATGCTCTAGGAAACGGGACAAGGAGAGCCAGTGATCCAGTAAGAATGGCCTCCGACAACCTCTCCGTCCCTAGAGTCCAGCGTTTCAACAGTCTTAATAGCTTTAACCCTCCTGTTTTGCCTCCATCCATGGAAAAGCGCAACCTTGTTCTTCAGAACTATACCCGTTCTGAGGGTGGCGTCTTCCGCAGCTTCAGCTCCCCCTGTCCTCCGAGCATCAGTGAGAACGTTGCCCTGGAGGCTGCTACGATGGAAGCAGGTGGCAGTCTGAATGATGAGGATCTCCTGCCGGATGACGTCGTTCAGTATCTAAATTCCCAGAACCAGGGCATGTACGACCACTTGTTGAACAATGTCCTAGACAGCAACAAAATGCATCACAGCTCAGTGTTAGGAAACAACAACCCCAGCAACTATGACCAAGCCCCTCCACTGAGCAGTCAGCAGGCAGGTTCCGAGGCAAACAAGAGTGACTTGCCCATTCAGTGGAATGAAGTAAGCTCAGGAAGTTCTGACTTATCTCCTTCGAAACTGAAATGCGGTCAGCGCTCAGCGGTGCAGCAGACTCGGGCCTTCGGACTGTATAACAATATGATGGTTCAGCAGCAGAACCTGGAAAGAAGCAACGTGGCCCAGCAAAATGGCTATCAGAACCTGATGGAGAACACTGGTTCCTACGGTTTACAGCAAAACACGGTTCTTGGCAGCGGAGCCAGCAATTCTTTCAGCGTGCAGCCCAATAAGCCTTACAGTGAAAGCATCGGCAGGCAAGCAATGATGTCTGGGGCAATGGACAATTCCTGTGGCGTGGCAGTTCAAGGGCAGAAGCTAAGAAGCAGCAACGTGGCAGTGAGTGGGAACCAGCAAAATTTCAGCCATCCCATGGCATCCAGCGATCAAGCCACCAGTATGGCAAATGGGATGCAGAACAGGAATATGATGGAACAAGAATATTTGCAAAACCAACCAATCGGAGATGGCGTTCATTACCAGGGAGTCAATCAATCCAGTCAAATGATGCTAGGGCAGGTTAGTCCTACCTCACAAAGCAGCCTGTATCAAGGGCCGCAGAGTTGTCCACCAGTGTCTCACACCATTGGTAACCAGCCTTCAGGTTTGTTGGTGGCCAAAAGTTACCAGCCGTGCTCTAATTACAGTGGCAACAGACGGCAAAATGTGTTGAGAAACAACCTGGCACAACAGCAAGGACACGTAAGTGATGGCAACCAGATGTACAGGGTAAACACCATTAAGATGGAGATGCAAGGTCAATCACAGCAGTTCTGCTCTAACGTGCAGAATTACTCTGGTCAGTTATATGACCAAACCACGGGCTTTAGCCACCAAGCTATGAAAACAGGTTCTTTCTTTGGTTCGGAAACTAACTGCCTGCTGCAGGGGACTGCGACTGCAAACTCATCCGAGCTTCTTTCCCCGGGGGCTAACCAAGTGTCGAGCACAGTTGACAGCATTGACAGCAACAGCCTAGAGGGTGTGCAGATTGATTTCGATGCTATCATAGATGATGGGGACCATGTCAGCTTAATTTCGGGAGCCCTGAGCCCGAGTATCATTCAGAATCTCTCCCGCAATTCCTCACGCCTCACCACTCCCCGAGCGTCTCTTACATTCCCAGCTATGCCCGTAAGCACAACCAACATGGCTATTGGGGACATGAGCTCTTTGTTGACCTCACTTGCAGAAGAAAGCAAGTTTCTTGCTGTTATGCAATAGACTTAAAAACAAACACACAAACAACAAAAACACAACAAAACAAAAAACCCTTAGGAGATAACAGATGAAAAAAAAGACTCATATTTTTTAGTTGTGTATGTATTTTAGCAATCTCATCTCACCTAAATGGGATGTGTTTCAAGTATATTCCTTTTATGGAATAAGGACTCTGAAAACCCTAAAGTGTTCTAGGGAGAAACTGTCTTCCATTTCAGTTTTGAATCAGTATTGCTACACCGATTCCCCCCTCTCTCTCTTTCTCTCTCCCCCTTTTTGAATGTCTGTATGCTTCCTTTTTTTTTTTTTTAATTGTAAACCGATGTAAACGTGTGAAGTGCATGTTTTTGTTTTGTTTTGTTTTGTTTTTTAAAAGAAAGGTCTGATGAAATAACTTTGCAATTTTCTGTTACTCAGAAGAAACTAGACCTTGTAAAACCATTGCAACTTTTCCCCCTAAACATAGGCACAAAATAACCAGGCACGATGTGAAGTGAGCATACAGTGATGAAATCCTCTCTGGATGCATCGGATGCATCGCACTGAGGTGGACAACCAGTTTAGAAATGCACTGCCGTGGTACCCCTAGGCTGTAGTTTCAGGGTTATGAAACACAAGAAATTAGGAGGTTCAAGCCAATAAGAAATGTAAAACCATCAGCCCTTTGATGCCTAGCAAATGTTTAAGGTTTTTGTACACACACACACACAGAGATAACCATCACTGCCTTGCATAATGATACTGATTGTGTCATGTTTAATCCATTTTAGAAGAAGGGGAGGACCAGAAAGCTATTCTTAGTCCAGCTCTCATCTTTTGCGGTATTTGGTATTCTGTTTTTCAGCCTTTTTTTTTTAAATGACTGCATAGTAAAACTATGGGCATGCCTGGGGATTTGAGTAGTCTATAATCCCTTCATTGCATACCACATTTGTAGAGAGACTATCAGGGTCTTACGGAGTATTTCATACAGTGAAATAACAAAATTGCAGTATTCCATACTGGGGACTTTTTTTTTTTTAAAATGCAAATTGTTGAGATGTAAGTTGCTGAGCCATTGGTTCTTATTTGCAGAAACAATTCCTTTGCTGGGAGAACTGTCTTGTACATCCCTTTTAGCACACACAGCTTCGTGGATGGATCGTATGTTTTCAGATACGTTAATGCCCATTGACATAACCCATTGACATAACATACAGTTACAGCTTCAGAAGCATCATAGTCATGGCATCTAAAACAAGTAGAAAATGCATGGCCCAGT
Source organism: Sagittarius serpentarius (assembly GCA_034782735.1). Classification (NCBI taxonomy): domain Eukaryota; kingdom Metazoa; phylum Chordata; class Aves; order Accipitriformes; family Sagittariidae; genus Sagittarius; species Sagittarius serpentarius. Next base: position 4,401,428 of record JAVKLA010000010.1, on the reverse strand, counting down.
TCTCAGACCAGCCAAGTAAATCAAAATGATTGCAAGCAATCTGATAATCTTAAATGTTTTTCCACTGTGTCCAGGCTGTACAAATTAAGACATTTAAACTGCCGTTAAAAATAGCAAAGAAACAAGCGTAACAGCAAGTATGTCTGGTAACTAATCAAAACTCAAAAAGACCAACCTAACCTCTCAGTGACACCGACATGCATTTCATGTCAAAGCAAACCAGTGGGTCCATGCCCAAGTTCCATTACACCAGCTAAAACTGGAACTAATGCACTGTAGTCGTGAAGCTACTCACTGGTAGAGGTGAATGGCATTTCCTCCAGAAGTGCTCGCTCTTCTAGCATGTTTTTTGCTGTGCTGGGCTCCATGTCTGCACCCCTGAACACACAGTGCTCCTGGGTAAACAGTTTGGGCTGGAGAATAGTTACAAGACCAAGGTTTAAGTTCACCTGCTCCTAGAAGCTGCATGCAAGTCCAGCCCTTGCAGCCTTCTCGGTTAAATCGCGATAGTAAAATGCTGCTACAGGGTGTAAATGGTGCAGGCACTTAGAGTCATGGGTTTGATGTCTGTAAGAAGCTGGTGTTAGAGTAGAATACAATGAGAAAGGGGAATGTGGTCAGCTTTCAAATAAAGACAGATTTTAGCCCAGTCAAAATTAGAGTAGCACCGGAATGTGATTTCTATAGGCTAGAAGGCCAGAGCACTTATTTTTTTGACTGTAAAATAGGTGAAATACTGGCTGATTCTGTGCATGGCATTTGAGGAATGTGTAAGGAATACAACCTCAGTGAAGCTGTCGGATAACATTGATCTATTAACAGCTATTAGAATCAGCGGAAGAAGCTGTAAATCAGTAGGAAAACATCATAGGAATCTGGTGGGTGCTGGGGCTGTGTTTGGGCTTATCACAGCACGTACCAAGTGATTTGCACTGTGAGCTGGAATGTCAGAAATCAAGACAAATGTAAATATCCTATAGCTTTTATCATCACCCAGCTCCTGTCTTTCTCCGTATCTTTAGTAAGCATTTCTTCCTTCCTCTGTCTCATGCACGCGTATTTCCCCGTCCTGCTCTTTGCCCTTTGCTGGTTCCCCTCCCGACCTCCCTGCTCATGACCAACTACCCCAGCCCTCCTGCAGTGGTCCCTGGGCTGCACGGGGAATCAGGCACCGCTCACCATGGCAAATGGTTGGTTTGCTCTTGCAGTGTGGCGAGACTGCTCCCGTTGCCCGGAGGCAGCCCTGTAGAGACCCGCTGCCTGTACGCAGCCCTTGCCCCGGCCCTGCTGCGGGGGCGAGGAGGGACGCCTCTGGCCGGACAGGTCACCGGCGGAGGAGGGATGCGTCGGTGGCCGCACTGTACATTGCAGCGCTACGCTACATCTCACACCCCTGCGGAGAAACAGCAGCATATGCGTGAGGAAAGGCTGTGCTGGACGTGTTTCAGATGGTTCTCGGTAACCAATCACTGGCTGTTTATGAAGCCATCAATTACATGTTTATAAACAATTTCAACAGGGAGACTTATGACCAGCTTGGGAGTAGGTGGCTTGGGAGAGAAGCCTTTTATTGTTATAGAGCCAATACATTAAAAAAAAAAAAAAAAAAACAACACACCCAAACTATTTTTTTAAAACTCAGTTTTCCAGCTCATAATTGTATTTCCTGGTCCAATTGAAGCTGGGAAGCTATTAACAGATGTGATCCATCAGAGCTTAGAGGGAGCCATTCATGTTGCTCAAGGCTAAAAGGGATTGTTTGAGTAGCTAATTTGCCTTCCTGGATTTGACAAACCTTCGTCACTCACTTACCCCTGTCTTGGGCCAACAATGTGTCTCAGCCGAAACCACATGCTCCAGAAAGGCATCCCTTTTTGATTTGGGGAAATTGAAGAACCAGAGACTCCACCATGTCCCCAGGGAGTTTATGCAAATGTTTTATCATTTTCACCATTAAGCATATGTGCCACTTGTGTTCGTGTGTCACTTTTCAGCTTTTAGTATCTTCTCATGCTTTTCTGGTTTATGCTAAAGAGCCTGTTTTAGTACCTGTGAGGGCAGGTTTGGTTTTGATAAGGTAGACTGGGCTCTCTGAGCATGGCACTGTTAGGCTGGACACCAGCTTTCGCTTGTCAACCTCCTTCTCAATGTGTGACAGGCTGGCGAAAGTCCCACCAACATTGCTCACGTTTACTGGCACCCCTCTGCTCCTGCTCTTCCAGTTACAGAGCCAAAGCTTGCTTTTATGTATCCTCTGGTGCATCAGTTGGCATTGCCATAACAGTTGGAAACCCACCGCTCACCCTAGAGTACTAGAAAATGCAGAAAGTATTGTGAATTTTCTATTTTTAAAGCATTGCAGCCTGAGTCTAAATCACTTTTTTTTTTCCTAATGGCTCGGGGGGGGGGGTCTTCCAGGTGAGTTAACTGTTGGCCTTGGGCGCATCTGCCTCACTCAGCCTGCATGAAGCACGCGTATTTCTCCAGGCAGTTTTACTTTCCACGAAGTGGGACTCCATCCGTCAGGTACACCCGCGTGGAAGAGAAGCCCGTGGGCTTCCAGAGGGGCCTTGCTGGTGAGTACGATGGCCCCGTACATCCACATGGCAGAAGATGTTATTCTCTCCTTGGCGAATGGCCCCAGATGGTACGTGCATTAAGATGCTAGCTGGCTGGCTCACTTCCAGTCATCGCTTCCCCCCCACCCCTTGATGAAATGGCCGGTCGGCTCGCCTATGCCTGCTGCGCAACGGCTCGTCCTGAGCAGCAGTGTTTATATTCTCGCAATGTATGTGCCTTATTTTGCGTTAATCCTGTAAAAGAGAGGGACCAAGATGTGTTGCCAAATTTTCCCCACGAGGCTGTACTCGCCATTCAGCTAATAGCACATACCACTGTTAATAGTGTCCAAAATGTCTTGTAAACCTCTGGTATTCACGTGTTATTGTCCTTGGATTGGTGGAATGTCTCCTATGGAACAGTTACTGTTGTCAGTCCTGCAGAAGTGTAAGATAAAAACGTGTTCATTTTTTTCCAGGTTTTTTTTAGTTTTTTTTTATAAAGCTTGTAATCCTTTTTTTTAAAAAAAAAAAAAAGAAAATGTGTAAATACATTTACCTGCAGTAGGAATAGTGTTCGGCTGTAACGGGCCTTAGTGGTCTTCATTTGATAAATCTGCAGTTATGATCTGATGTTTCTCGAGCCTTAGGTTGATCTGAAGGGTCTGTAGCACTGTGTACATATAAACTGTACTTCTGCTTTCAGAACCACTTAGCTCTTTTGTAACAAAGAAAAAAAATGTTTCTTACAATGTCAATAAAAACACAAAAGCCTTTGTACTTAAGTGCTTAGCTTTCAGCTTTTAAAATACCTCCTTGGGGGAGGGAGTTATTTTTTCATTCTGCTGGAGAGCCTGGTTGCAATCAGCGTGTATCGCTTCCACTCATGGTCACTCGCTTTTCTGTTTCTGCTTCCCAGCCTGGTGCGTCACTTCATTCACATTTTAAAAACCAACAGGGAAGCAAAACAGGGCGTTTGCCTTCTCTCCGAAGAAAAATGGCTGAGGGGTGCTGGGTGGAGAAATAAATGAAAATGCAGTGTCACACAGATAAAACGTTTGAAAGGAGAAGAGAGACCGACCTGGTTGACTCTGCCGCAAGAGCAGTCGTTTCAGAGGTCAAAGCCAAGCTGTGCTACACTCCGGGCTGTTGTATGGGGGCTGTGTTTTCATACCTTGCTTACTGAGGGTCTCCTGCAAAGGCTCTGCCACCGATGAAGCAGCGCAGGGAGGAGGAAGGTTAGTCTGTAGGTGTCAGCTCTGCTGGATTATTGCATGATCTGCAGAAGAACTAGATGCAGTCCTCTTCAAAGCTGGACATACGTAGCGAGTGTTCCTGTTGAGTAAAGCAGTCATGGGCGACGTCCAGTTAGTTGTGGCAAACGGTATAGAAGAAGTTGCAGCACTGCTTAGTTTTAAGGTGACGGAACTGTTCTCATGTCAAGACCTTTTGTTTCATTGCTCGTACCTCAGCAAGACCTGGACCGCTTTGTTGAGCTGTCAGTGCTCAGCTTCTGCCTTACGCCTTCCTCGGCCAAAATAGGTGGGCCATTCCCGAGGCCAAGGGAGGTGACCTTGCACTGTTACTCGCTCATCTCAACTTCTTTGGGTTTTTTTTGTTTTGTTTTGGGTCACTCTTCAGCCATTATTAAGCTTTTGTCATTTAGCACAGAGCTTAAGGTTTGGGAGGGATGAAGGGCGCAAGAGAGAGGTGTAGCATGCCCAGCTGAGAAGCCAGTGAGGCAGGAGGAGGGGCCTGGGAGTGGTCTGGTAGGGGTGAAGGAGGCCCTGCAGCGGGACAGGGGGCTTGGTGCTGACCATGGTGCCTGATCTCATGTGCTGCAGCCCAAAAATCCTCCCAGAGTCTGGCAGTGCTCCAGCACAAGCTTACTTGGAGGGGCGGGGGGAGAACCAGCTGACAGTGGCTTCTCCCCGGCTTCCTCCGCCAGGAAGAGGGCAGCAGCAGGGATGGGACAAGCCTCGGACAAAGGCACGACGGAGCACTGGGGAACGAGCAGGCCTGTGGTGATGGAGGGTGTCAGCAGCAGGATCCGTGCTGACCACAGAGCACGCCCGTCAGGGGCTTAGGGGTGAACGCGGCGTTTCTGAGCCGTATCGGCCACCTGCAGGTAGTGGGAGATGAGAGACTCCCACCTCTTAAATGCTAATGCAGTAAAGACGTGCACACATGCACGCAGGCAGAGCATCATGCTAAACGAGTGTCAGTAGCGTTGCCCACCTGCTCCAATAAGGGAGCCCACGCACCTGGACTGCCAGCCCCTCGCCGTGCTCCTTGCGCCGTGCTATCACGCCACTACCTTTAACCATCCCCACGCGTGCTTATTTTTCAGTTGTATCTCCTCCACCAGCTGGATCTACCTCAGGACGAATGTCAAGAGGGCCGGAGATGCCTTGAGGACCCCTTGCCCTGTTAGTCACCGTGGTGGTTTGCTGTGTCGAGGGTGCAGAGGAAGATGCTGCTAGGCGGTGCGAGGTCAGGCACCAGGGCCGCAGTGTTTGCAGAGGTGAGCAGTGCTAGGGGGAGGGCTGGGGCTGCAGGGCATATTTCTGGTCTTGCAGCCTGACTTGAGATTGGGCTGATGAAGAGCTGCATGTGCGAAGCTGCAGCAGGGGGCAGGAGGACCTGTGTTTCCATGCGGTAAAACTCAAAATAATGCCAAGTCTTCAGGAAAACAAAAAAATAGCAGGGCAGTTGTGGTTTGTACCATCCAAAATTAGCGGATGCTGTTGACCTTTAGTCTTGTGCTTTAGTGCCAAGGCGGTAAATGAATTAATTGAATTCATTAAATTGGTTTCTTACTTCAAGAAGGGCATGCACCCGAGAGAACTGTATTTTGCAAAGCATGGAAAAAAACGAGAGAGAGAGATACAGCACCAATCAGCAAGGCAGGGAAAACAACCCACCCCCAGCCCGCCCCCCGCCCCCCCCCATCCTAAACAGGTGATGTGACGTTGCTACACCCGAACTCCAAACACAAGGGCAACACAAAATCGCCAGTAATGCTGAGGCCCGACCTGCCGGGGTCGGGGATGAAGCAGGGGAGCCGTGGGGGGAAGAGCAGGCAGCATGGGCCCAAGTTGCCGATGGAGTTACCGGGCTGGCTGGGAGTAAGCGATGACACTGTAGGACAGCCCAATGCCATTTTTTTCCTTTCCCAGTTTTTGTGGGCTCAACTGTGCAATCTTCATGCTGTTTTTTTCTCAAAGACGAGGTGACGGGAAGGAGGCGACTGGTTCTCTGCAGGCTGAAACACAAGCTATTTGTGTTAGGAACACGGCTTTGTTACATGATTAGTGCAATGGGAGCCCCTAGGCAACACTTCCCAGTACAAACAACTAGTATTAATAACTCATGCTAAAATTGCCTGCTCTTTAATAACCTGGGCCTCTTTCCACCCCGAGAAGCACATAACCATTTTGTGTTTCCACCCCTCGTGTTCCCACCATCTCCGCCTGTCTTCCCTCGCTGACTTCAGAGCGGCCCAATGCATTTCGCAGGGAAAAAGGAGAGGGTTTGGGCAAGGAAGAAGGAAGAACTGATGGCGTTTAACAGGAACCCCTGCACCCTCTGTCTGCCTTCACGCATACCTCCTTGCCTGCCCCCTTCGTGGGGTACAGCCCCTGCATCTGATGGGAGGCTGCTGATAGCTGCCATGTCTTGCAGTCTTGGTCCCGTGTTTCACCCCTGTCCTGGGGACGGAGTGACCTATTTCATGCCTTGCCGGGGAAGCAGCCGCCCTCCTTCTGAGCTGCCCCGGCTGGCCGAGATGTGGTAGACCAATGCTGTTACTCATGGGTGGGAGGCCCATGTGAGTCACGCTTCCCTTCGCAGCCGCATGCGGGGTGGCTGCGGCAGCAGAGCGGGGAGCAAGCGGGCTGGACTCCATCTCCCCGCCCAGCTCAGCATGGCCGAGCACGGCGGCAGCACAGTTGCGCCCAGGCGGGAGTGAGAAGCAGTGGGTAGTTATCAGATGGTGATGAACCATAAACAGGATCGTTTCCCAGGGGCTGGCTGAGCTGCTCCAGCCTTTGCCAGCAGCACAAGGATGGCTGTCAGGTCTGCGAGGCGGTCTCTACGCCACCCTGCTCTGCAGAAAAACATTACTAATGTTCCCACGACTGGAGCAAGACAGAAGAGACAAATAACTTGGACAGCAACAAGAAACAGTGGCAAAAATCTGGAAGACAGAGGAGGAGAGAGGAAAAAAAAAACCAAGAGGGTGGAAAGCTCTGTAATGACTGAAAAGAGCCCCAGACAGATACGAACCAAGAAGAGGCCAGACAGAAACAGTAGCACTAATTAGCTGAGCTGAACGACCGCAGTCCTGCTGTACCTGAGCATCCTCCACTGTCCTCAGAGCCCTGGCACTGCCAGCCCCATGCTACTCAGGGGAGTAGGAGCAGGGAGCTGCTCAGACCTGGATGCACAGAAATACTTAAGTTCCTATAACAACTCTCAGTGAAAAATCCCAAAGCAGAGGCACCTATAGGGCTGGGCAGAGACAGGGTCATGGCTCCAGACAGCATCTCCTGAGGGAGGACCATGGGAAATGTGTGCTCCCCCACTTCTGAGCATCATTCCTGCTGCACCTTTGCTGCTGGAAGACTTTCCATTTCCATGACATGGGCAGCCAGCCCTCCCAAGCCATAGGAAAAACTCAATTTGCCAATCTTGCCTTGAAGCAGTTTTGTTTTGAGACCTACAGCACACCCTGCAGTGCCAAAAGGTCATGGCAATGTTTTCACTGGCCAAAATCTCTATCTGCCTAGACGGCCTTTGCTGGAAAAGGGCAGATATGTCTCATTCCTGGCATTGCTGACCACTTCAGCCCCCAGTCCATTGCTTTCAGTAAACGCCTTCGACTTTGGCTGTGGGACCCCACACCATGGCATTGCCAGAATATGGCTCTTTGGCTGGAGCTTCAAAGAAAAAAAAAAATAAAAAATGGTCAGAGCCAACCCCATCCCCTCATCCTGCTGCAGAAGCTGAACTTGAGCTCTCACCAGAGGGTTAGAGAGGTAAAACAGGGCTAAAAAAAAAAAAAGCTCATACCTTATGTGAAAGCAGTCATCAGGCACCAAACCCTCAGAGTTGTGGCTCTCAGTGGCAAATAGGTACTTGTCAGAAGCTCCCCAAAAGATGTGTCTGCACATCAGGCTCTTGCTTGCCTGAGCTGGAAGCCTCTCCAGCTGCACTGTGTCCCTCGCCTTCGTCACTGCCCGGTGGCACAGCATCAGCGGGAGGAGGTCCCTGTGCCCCCAGTGAGACTGGGGTCTGGGGCAGCAGGAAGCGGAGATCTGCAGGGCCGCAGTACATGGCAAAGTGTTCCGCAGCATGAATGCGGATCGGGGCTGGTTCCTTTCCAGCAACAGTAAATGCCAGGCTCTCCTTTGCAGCCACGCAGGGAGAAGCCGCGTGGCCAGTGGCCATTTCCCCAGGGCTGCCCTCTCCTCCCCACATCACCCCTGGAGCAGGCAAGCTCCTGCTGCTGACCCAGCCAGCAAGCACCCTCCCTCCTTTGGGCACTGTTATTGGGCATGCACCATGCCACGGATGTTTCTCTTATTGCTAAACTCAAGAAATCTGTGTCACTTTGAAGTCCACAGTGTGGTGTCCCCAACCCATGCCCACCATGTGGCCTCCCTTCAGGCTGGCACAGCGTGAGCGAGCCCGGTGGCACAGCTCCTACACCTGCCCCACACCCAGTCCTTTCCCTGCCTTGGATGCCTCTCGCTGCCCAAGGCTGGGTTGTGGCATAGGGGGGAAAACAAAAATATTGCCTGCTATTTTTTTCCTCTCCTTGGCTGGCCCCTTGGAGTTTGCTGCTGTTTTCTCCCAATTAGAGAAAAAGCTTGAAGCTGCGCAAAGGCTAGCCGCACAATTAGGGAGGCAGCAATGCCTTTCTTAGCTCTGTGGAGTGCAGTCTTGAACCAGGATAGCATTTCTTACTTACTTCCGTGCCCTGAAACAGCTTGGGTTTCAGTCAGCTCTTCACCTGAGCTCTGCTTGGCACGGGCAGCCGGGAAGTGCCCAGCTCCGGTTTATCTGGAGCATCAGCAGAGAAAGATAGGGCTGGAGCATCGGCCAGGAAAATGCGTCAGGGAATCCTCCTCTGCCCAGAGCTCTCTCTGCTGATGCTGAAGCCAGGGCCTCTTTTGAGATGTGAGATGTCCACTTTGACTGGGATCTGTAATCACAGTCTTTGCATCTTCTGTTTGAAACCCAGCTAAGGCCTGGGATCGCCTGCGGCAGGCTCAGGTCTGCCTTTAGCAGCTCTGGTAGTTTCAGCAGCTTGTGTGCAACCCCTCTCTGCCAAGCTTCACTTAGAAGCGCTGGTGCAAAGGGCCCTGTTTTGCAGAAAGCCCAGGAAGTAATTACAAAATCTCCTTGGCCTTTTCATTGTGGAGGAGCTGCTGGTCACAGAAAAAAACCTACAGTCCCGAAGCAAATATTAAAAAGACTTTGATTTATGCAGTGAAATACGAGCACTGCTGAACTCGATCCTCCTTTCTTTGTGCGTGTTCTCAAAGAAAGTATGTTCCTTAAGGAGAGCAGGCTGCAGAGCGACAGCCTGCTCCTACACCAGGTGACCAGTTTTATGTCAACATTGTCCTGAAAACTTTAGGGCTTCCATCAGTTTTGGATGCAAATTTCCTCACTTTAAAAGAGACACATATGGGCACATGAAAGTCAGCCCATGCCTGGCTGGTCATGCGCTAAACTTAAAAACGGTGAGCCTCAAAAACCCAAACGCTGTTCCCAGTGTGCCCTAGACAGCGGCATTGCTTAGATTTGCTGGTGCCACTGTGGTGTGTTTGCTGAGCATGAGTATTTGGCCAAAGTCTTTTTGCTGGTAAATGCTGGTCCACTGCAATAAAAACCATCAGATTTAGAGGAAGAAAAACAAAGCAAAAAGACAGCATTTAGTCATTTTAGAGCCACCACATGCACTCAGCAAAAATGGGGCCAGACCAGTTTCAAATCGAGGACGTCCTTGAAGGCTGCAGCCATGTATGACGTCCTCAGGGCTGTGGCAGCTGGCCTCCAGGGCCAGCTCTTCCTCTTCCACCCAGGGACCATTTCATGCTTTTTGCAATACAGGAGGGCTCCAAAAAGCGTGCCTGAGACCCTCAGGAGCTGAGCACCACAGCTGCCTCACCACTGCTGGTGCCAGCATAGCTGGACCTCGGCTCCTGGCTTTTAGGTCCTTCCCCAGGTAGCGCAGCTGAGGCAGGGAGCAGCCCCGTTCCACCCTGCTCCCGGAGCCGGAAAACACTGGCTCCAGCATATGTCAGGGTGGGAACGAAAGGAAAACCTTCCTGAAAGGTAAACAAATGGCAAAAGTGCAACGATGAGCCAGCTGCCTCCCAGGAAAATCCCCCAGCCATCGCGTGGGTGGGGTGGCAACGTGGCCCTGTCCCCATGACTGCCGGGAAGTCGCGACCCCACCTGGCAGCTAGGGAGGAGCCGAGGGCATGACAGGGATGCCGGCGAAGGAGCACACATCCTGCACAGCCTGGCCAGGTGCTGTCCCCATGAGTTGAATTCAGTGGGGAAGGACTGGGGCACATGTGCGGGAGGTTTTGTGCGGGCAGCCCCGCTCGCAGTTGCAGGGTTCGATGGCAGGAGGGAAGGCGTTCGCGTTGTCTCCATCCTTCCACCCCGGAGCGGGACTGGGTGCCTGGTTCAGGCCGTGGTACTGCTCGCTGCGCTGCCGCACCTCGCTCGGTTTCACACACGTCACCTCGGCTCCGTCACACGTTGGCTTTCCGGCCTTTAATTGATCCTCTTCCAGCACCGATGCTGGAAGATCCTCTTCCAGCACCGTCTCCCCTGGAGGTGCGCTGTCCGCCTGGGCCACCGCGCTGCTCACACGTTTGAAGCAGCAGGGAAAGAGCCATCTTTGAGACCGAGGTCCCGGGCCTGTATCGGCAGTTCAGCGCTGCCACGCTGTGGGAGTCCAGCCTCACTGTGCGGGGCCGGCCTGGCTGCAGAGCCGGCCCGCCGGCCTGCCGACCGAGGCCCCGCCGGCCCAGGCATCCCACCCCCACCCTGTGGGCTCTGCTGGGGACCCGCTGTCCCTGTGCGAAGCCAGACCCTTAATTAACTGACTGGGGCTGTAATGCAGGGTACTGATGTGCCCCTCACCCCCACTTCTGGTCTGCACCCAAGATGTAGACCCGTCAGCCGCACGTTCCCAGGGGTGAGACCTCTCCAGCCTCACCCGCCACCTTCCTGCCTTCCGTTTTAGATGGTCAGACCCTGGCCAGGTCAAACACTGTGCCCCAGGAGCACAGGAGAAGGTGCTGCAGGAATCTGGCCAGGGGACATGAGTGTTATTTTGCCCTGCCGTCGCCCCTTCTCCCTGGGAGCGTCCAGACAAGTGAATGGGGCATCCCCAGCAAACCTCCCACTGCCTTGCAGCAGCAAAGGCAGCAGCAGCTCTGCCGCCACGAGGAAATTGGCAGCCATGTAGCAGCTTCTTGCCGATGCTCTAAACAGCATCTGGGGATGGGAAGTAAGGAAAAACACGGTTTTGCCCTGGAAGGGCCGGGGTGTGGTAATTAGGCTGAGTGCAGTTACTTGGGCTGGCTGCTGGCCAGCAGAGATAATTAATAGTGACCGCTGTGTGTAAAGTAGCAGGAGGAGCAGTTTGCTTTCCCCCGGCTCCCAAACCAGCCCGGTGGTGGCATTGCTGCTGGGACGGAGGGCTCACGGGCGGAGGACCAGCACCGCTCACAGCGATGCCTGCAGGGCAGTTTGCAGCCTCTCGCTGGGCCACGCAGCGCTGCCCTCGAAGGCAAACCACCAGCCGTGGCCAGGTCAGCTTGGGAAAGCTGATGGGCCAGCAGCCCGAAGCAGTGTGGAGTTTTCCATGGTCAGTTATTGTGCTGGCATGGCCGGGAGCTGCTATTATTAGATGGCATATGAATCACCCGCACAACGGGAGTTAGCAGCCTCGGCCTGAGCTGGGCTGGACACTTATCGGAAAAGCTCCGTTTACAGCCCGGCCAAGAGCCGAAAGCGAGCAGGACTCAGGGAAGCCGTCTGCCAAACGCCCGCTCCAGCCCTGGCTTTTGCCTCTTCCAGCTGAGTGGGAAGCACCGGTGCTGGGGGTCTCCCATGGCCCTGATAGTGTGACAGGGGGAAGGAAGGAGCAGGAAAACTACAGCCCTGTTCGTGCACTGCCAGCCCTATGTAAAACGTCGCAAGAGAAAAAACTATGGGGGATGCAAGCTCACATGAGGGTCTGACAGGTTTGGTTAAAAGGTCACAGCCTGACAAAACGTGTTTGAATGAAATGCAAAGGAAAACACTGAGTTTAGCAGAGTTGAAGCCTAAGGGCCCACGTGCCAGCAGGGAGAGGGGGATCCCATGCCTCAGAGTTGGGGGGCAGGGGAAGCATTTTGGGCCATGTGGAAGAGGAACGTGTGAAGCGAGGTCTGCCCCCCGCCCCCATGCCCCCCAGCCTCTCTCCTACAGGCAAAGGGCTTACAGCTGCATGCCTGTGCCATGGCTGGGCCAACACGCAACGCAAGAAAATGCTGAGCAGGGTAACAGGGCTCTGCAGCTGTAGGGCCAAAACTGGCAGGTTACCCAGAGCTCACTGGGTGCAGAGCAAACGAAAGAAGGGAGGGAGCTGGAAACACATTTGCTTCTCTGGATGGGAAAACACTGACACCCTTTGATTCCTGTTTTGACTCATTTAAGCCTGGAACTCCAAAAAGACAGCTCAGTAAGTAACACAACTTGTAGGAATTGCAGCTGCTAAAGTTTTACCTCACTCTCCTCACTAGTAATTTCACCCATGTTTTTCCTCATTCACCGTGTTGCAAAGGAGAGAAAGTCCAGTGTCCGGGTCCTCTCGTATGATTGTGAATCAAATGCATCAACAATAAAGTTCAATCATCAGAGCTGTGCTATGATCTTTGCTCTGCCCTGCACTTTTCCTACCAAAATTAAAGTAACCCACTATGTCATCTTTTCATGGGACATGAAATACAATTTTTTATGCGTTGCAAAGTCACACCAAGGCACATTGTCAAGAGTGGTGGAGTACACACCATTTCTTATAGACTAACAAAGGAGCCTTTATTTAATAATGAACTATTACAGCACAGTACAAAGATCTGCTTTGTTCAGTGACTAGAAATTGTTTGCAGATTTTTCTAGCCACCGGGAGTTGACAGTTCACTTAGGAAATCAGTTCTTAAAGCGAGAGTGCCTACATGCCTGCTTGGCTCCTGGAGCGCTGCAAGCCCAGAGCTGCACGGGGTCCAGTCCCGCTCTCTTTTTCAGTAGACTGAAATAGTGAAACATTTCTGGATATATTTCTCAGTGGAAGTAGCAGAGCCATGGTTTCAGCTGTTGCCCCTCATCACCTTCAGGAAAGCTTCAAGCTTCTTAGCCAAACTGCTGAAAGCGAGGGAGAAGAGGATACACCTTGGAGCAAATTCGTACGGGCTGGTCATCTCGGCGTGAGGCAAACACACTACTTGGGTGCCACAGAGGGCTGAGCTGCGTGGGCTTCACTCTCAGCTCTGCAGCCAAAAAACCCCATATCCTAGTATAGCTGATAGTTAGAAAGAACGGCGTGCAGCGACTGGGGTGATGCACTGCAGTGAGCCAGCAGCACAAGGTAGGCTTTCCGCCCGAGCAGAGCTAGGCACTGTCAAGGAAAGAGCTGTGATTTTTCTCCCCTCCTAATCCCTTCCTCTATTTCTATTAATAGGCACTGGCACCAATCCAGCCATGGGGCGCAGACACGTGGGGGTCCCTGGGGATCCCACCTCATGCGCTTGTACCTCCGGTGAGGGAGGTGATTATCTGGGACAGCTTGTTTCGATCATACAGGGCAGGTCAGATTGTGCCACTTGGCTTGAACACACAAATCCCACAGCCAGTGTGTTAATGAATGAGAAGCAGAGACACCATTTTCCGGAGAGGGACCGTGGCCGGAGGGAGGGAACAAGAACCGGCATTCACCCAGGGCTGTACCTCGATACCTGTGACCGGCAGCCACCCCACCCTGGGGGTAATGCCTTTACCAGGCTGTTTTCTCATCATGCACCTTTAACCATTTTGGTCTCTCGGGGAGCTTCTTGTAGCAGGGTAAAGGAGCAGGAGTGTGCTTGGCCCTTTAACTCCAAGTGAGGGCACTTAATGAACATACCTCTGCTTACCTCCCAGTCGGCTTTCCCAGAAATACCCAAGCACAGAGCAAGGAGCTGCCTTGATACCAAACCCTCTGGCAGGTTTAAAGTCACCAGAACCCCCGTTCTGCCTAGCAGCTAGAGAAGGGGGATCTCTGAAAAGTCCCAGCACAAGACAGTCCATCACCATGCTGCTGAGGCTGAGGAACCCAAGTCCTGAGTTCAGAAGAGGTCCTAAATTCCCACGTCAACTTCTGAGGAGTTCTGCTCCTTAGGTCTTTCCAAAGTACATCATGTGCATGTGCAAACACATAGATATATACACATGGAGTTTGTTTGTCTGTTTTTAAGCAAATTAACTCACTTTTCTGATTTTTTTGGGAGGGAAACTGAAGGCCCCTACAGCAGTCAGTGACCTACAGCAGGGAGCTGGAAGTCTGGCACTTGGCCCACGCGTTAGCTTCAGGTTAGCACTGAGCGGAACCGTTGCAGTAGATCTGAAAAGCCTCATCTCTCCTCTGCACCCTGCCTCGTACTGCCGGGCTCTGCTGTAATTCCTGCATGTGCCAACTCTGGCAAATGGAAAGACAGTGACAGTAAACGGGCTTGTCGCGTACTGGGACGCAGCACCAAGAAACTTGCCAAATGCCTGGCCCCATGACATCACTTGAGCTTTTGTTTGTCTGTCAATGGTGAGAAAGGAAAAGAAAAAAGTGGGGGAGGAATTTGACTTGGAGCAGCTCCCTCTAACCATTTATTTACCTTGTGTGCATGCTTCAAGATCTTACTCATGGGTTACAGTCATGGGTGCACATAAAGTCTTGAGGGTCCTCAGCAGTAATCCCTCAACCGAGGAGCTGGCTCGTGGCATGCTCAAAGCATTTTTGCTTCATTACTTTTCTTATCAGATAACAACACAAAGTAACTTCGCTGGTGCTTCTGGCAAGTGCTGCACTTCCTTTCCCCACGCGTCCCTGACGCACACGTAGCATGGGAAATGCTCCTCTGTTTCAACACACAGCTCAGCGCGAGGCCAGGCGGCTGGGCAGAGGGCACGGGCAGAGCTGGGCCCTCAGGAGCTACAGCACAGGGTGCAGACAGCCAACAGCTGGAAGACACCCAAGTGTCCGCGGCACTTGCGAGTGCCCTAGGCTCACGGCTTCGCCATCGATGGTGAACGTCCTTTGCTGCAGGCCTGCCTGGGGGTGTGAGCACTCGGCAGCACCCCGATGCTCCACGGGGCTGTGAAGATGGGCCCACTGTATGGAAGTCTGGAAAGGAGAGGTGGGACGGAAAGAGAGGCCGGGAGCGGGGAAGTAACTGGTCACGCAGCGAGTTGCGGTGGTGTCAGGAAGGCAGTAACTCTAGCCTGCAAACAGAAAAGCAGAGGTACACGGTCTGGTTCAAAACAAACATAGTCTTGGCACTAGGGTGACATCCCACGGTGACTTTTACAGGCATTTTTCTTAGGCCATTTCCTTTCCAGCATCGCACTCCTTGCCTCCTGTCCCACAGTGAAATAAGCTCCGGCTGGGCCAATTTACCCCACTCTGCTGTGGTTACTCGGCATTTGCTGGCATTGCCTTCATCACAGCTTGGCCTTTCGGTCCCAGATCAAATAATTTCGTTTGGACACCAGGTAAAGGATGGGCTTCATCTAACTTTACAGACCTACACTCGGTCTCTTCATTGCAGCTCCTTTTACAAGCAAAGAAGAGAAATGGGCAAGATTCGCCTGACCTGTTTTAGACACTGACCTGGGGAGGGGATGACTCATAGCTGTGCCTATATTTCCCCATATTCTCCTCCATAAAGGGAGCCTAGCGTGACTAGCTCAGATGGAGACATCTATGTTTAGTCAGATGAATCCCACCCAAAGTGACTGCAGCTGCTGGAGGAACATGAGCTTTTTCATAATCGCTTCCCTTCCCCATAGTTTTGGGGCAGAGAGAATTACTTGAGCTGATGAGTCCTTGAAGGATTCCTTGAAAATTGCATAAAATCTGCTCGGAAGGATGTGTGTCTGCTTGCATCAGGCCTACATGTGGTTCGGCAGCCTGTGGAGGTCCCAGGCAACAGGGTATTCAGAGGGCAGCACAATACTGGTGGTATCACACTCTCTGCTGGCAGGCAACCTGAAAATGGCAAAAAGCAAAGACAGTAACAGAAGGAGCATCCAAGACATCTCCTGGGTTTGGACAGCTACTAAGTTGGCCACATCCCAAGAGAAACAACTTCCGCTCTGTCCCCTGGCTCCCACCCTTACCTCCGCCTCGCCTTCCTCCTTTCCCTCTGCTTTCTTCAGTCATTTCCCTCCTGAATAGAAACTTTTGGGAGGCTTATTTCCTTGCACCTGTTTCAGCTGTGATGTAACTGTGGTAATAACTCAACCACTGTTGGATGGAAGGTTGTAGTTATTTCTTGGTTTCTTTTTTTTAAATTTTATTGCGTTATGGAATATATTTAGAGATGGGCCCTGATCAGAGCTGTGCAAGAGGAGCACTCCCACGGTTTGGGAAGGTCTGGAGCAGGAGTCAGACCCCTTCATCTCAGCTGGCCTTCCTCTTGCTAAAGCGGGGATCCAAAACCCAAGGTCCAAAGCTAGAAAGTTCAAGTGTAAGTTGTAATGCAAACTCTGTAGGTGAGGCCAGTCTGTGGTTGTGGTGGGACAAAGCAATGTGCAAAGACTTAAATTCTGCTGTAGCATGGAATATCTCTCGTGCATGGGAAAGAAAGGCATTAAGGAAGGCTGGGAAAGCCAGCTGATGCCTTGCCTTCCAGAAGCAGTAAATGAGACAACACGGAGATCAAAGTTAATGGCAATAATATAGGACTCTGTCCCAGGAATATCACCTAGGTGGCCTTAACGCCTCTCTGTGTATTTTAAGATCTCGTGTCCTTTAGTCACAGAGAAAAACACATTTTTGGACCTGTTGTTTGATACGACTAAACGCTTTCTTCAAAGTCATGTTTTGACCTCCCAGCTCTCAGGGTTGAAGATAAGCCTGTTACGACCAACTGACAGGAGCTTCTGTGCTGCCCAGGCTGGTCAGCAGTGCCCATATTGAGCCCAAAGGCGTCAGCTAGACTAAGGCAGCACACTCCTCTGAAAGCAAAGCTGCTCCGTGCCACAGGTAGCGACCAGAAGGGACCAAAGCAGGGAACTGGGTCATGCAATGTGGCCAAGTGATTTTGGCAGGTGATTCAGAGGCCACGCCGCAGGGCAATGCAGGCCTCCCCCGGGCTCAGCAAGTCCTCAGGGAGGTGGCAACCACAGGAAGGACCACAGGCAGGTCCCAAAGGGAGAGAGATGTACTGCACCAGCTCACACCTTCCGAAGCATTTACCCCATCTATTTCCAAATCTTCAGAAGAAGGTGAAGAAAAGCCAGCGATACCCTGCCACACACTGCCTGTTCTATACCGGAGAAGAAAAGTCTCTGGACTGTTGTGGCCCAAAACCTTAAAGCTGAAGGCTGGGCGCTGTCACTGTCTCAGTGCAGAGCTGCAGCAACGAGCAAAAATTGAGGGAAATGCAGATTATTCGGGTTTTTTCCACCACCATGACAGAAAGGGACAGGAATGAGAATTCAGAGATGATAATCCCAAGCAAACTTTACATACCCATGCTGGAGAGTTTCTCTCCTACGGTGGACGCAGGCAGGTCTGTTAAGGTAACCCCCTGAGGTGATTGTACCATCTCCTGCCTGGTCAGCATTACCCACTGTTAGGAAGTAGGGTGTCATGTCACAGCCGAATCAGAGTAACTTCAGTGTCCCCTCACTGCAACGCTGTGATCCAGTGTCACAAAGACATACCAAACTTCCCCTCAGAAAAGCTGACTGGGTTGCACACTTTAACCCTTACATGACAAAAAGGCTTTTATTTTCCCAGCCACTATGTCAGTGGTCCTTCCCAGTGTTTCCATGTTCTCACTAAGGTGTGGACAATCAATGAGACCACCACCTGGTGCTGCAGCCCAGGGATGCTCCTGCCGGTCCTTCTGCCATCCCTGAGTCCCATTCTTTGCTTCTAGGTTCCCAGAGTCAGCTGAGCCCTCCCAGCCCCATTGAACCAGCAGCTATTGTGGAGGTAGTTAGCACAATGACCCCATAATCCTGTTTTCCAAGGCAGAGTCTCCTGTCCTGTAGGTACTGCCTGAACTCTTTGTTCCCAGATGTATTACTTTTCATTTAGCTAAATTAAAACACATTTTCTTGGATTGTGACCACTCAGGCAGGCAATTCTGATCCCTCTGTAACAGTAAACTATCCTTGCCATTATTTACTGGGCTGCAGGTGGACAGATTGAAACACTAGCTCTGCATGGGCTGCCCCCATTCAGCTCAATGGACTGTTGATGCTGTACAATAATGACAACTATTTTGGTGTCTGGGGAAAAGATTATTTCATAGCTGACTCTTTCAGCTGAAATATTCAGCTCTTCTGAGATTTGGGAGCACATTGGGATCGCTGAAGGAGTAGCATCTTTTTCTCCACAGCCTGTCTCATCACTGCATGATAACAACCTCTCACGGCCTCCCCCTCTCCATTTCCTCTGTATGTGGAAAATCACAGATAAGAAAGACAGAGAGAAGGAAAACAGATTTACTTCATTAGTTTATGCTCCGAGTCATGCAATGATAGAGCCGCTGAACTGACATCAACCCCTTCCCTGTCCGCCCCGCCACAGCTGCATCCTACCCTGAGCCATGTAATGTGCCCAAATGGGGAAATTGAGGCACAGGAAAGATGAAAAATCAAACTGTCACCTTCCATGCTAATGTACACGAACCGCTGCAGTGAGGTTTCCTTTGCAGTGTAACAGCTCCTGGTGCAATGTAGGCAGGTAGAGGCCTGGAAGACCTCTCCGTGGCAATTTTAATGCCCTAAAGCAATAACAGTCAAATTATGTACATTTATTGGGTAATTTTTTTTTTTTGGCCCACTCTCTATATCCACATATATCCAATATGACAACAGGATAAATACTCTTCCCATGCAGCCCCAGTAAGGTCAGTAAACTTATCCTAGGAATGCGTTTGACTTCATTTGGGGCAGAGCTACCCTGCAGAACTATTACTGCTAACAACTTCGGCTGAAGCGTGCAGGCACAGCAGCTCTTTTACCCTCCCTGTGCTGCGTGGCCTGAATGCATTGCTGCCTGCTGAAGAGATGACATGGCTTTTCAGATCTTCTCCTGGGTTAATGCACAGAGGAGCTGTACAATTCAGGACAGCAAGACAAACCTAAGCGATCTGCCAAAGGTCAGATCCCATTCCTGTTCCCGGGGTAGGATGAGCCACCAGGTCAGGGGAACTTGCCCTCTGTGACAACTCATTAAGCAATTTTCCAGGAAAATCACTCTTGTATGACCACATCTAAACCATAGCATTAGTAAGAAACATGCAGCCTTATAGAACGGGTTTTAAAAAAAAAGACCACACTGCATTCGCTCAGCTACAGAGATGCATCATAAACATGGTGTGTGTGGCTTACCACCTAGTCTCTTATCCCTCCGTTTATTGAATCAGAGGGTGGTGTCGTCATAGCACATGCTGCAAAGGCCACCGGGCCACACACACGTACCTTTCTTGTGCACGTTGCCTAAATCCCATTGATCAATGACTTCCTGCACAGTTACCGGAATGCTGTGGGAAGAGGCACATAAAATTCCCTGCTCTCATTTAGCCCTCCTGTCAAAGCTAGAGAAGTCCTGGCCCAGCTTCAGCTACAAAAACATATGAAATATATCAGCTGAGGCTGAACGGAATAGAAACCGATGGCCAGTCCGGATATTGCTGCTATTTTGCTGAGAAGGTTTACTTCTGAAGCCAGTGCGGATGATTCATTCGAGAGCCCAGGTGCTCAGGCAATCGCCAGGTACTATGGTAAAGGGGCCCAAAGCCAGGCTAAAGGTAAATCACTATAAATCCACTATCTATAGGCATAACTTGCCAATGGTTAGAAGTCCACAAGAACGATGAAAAGCCCAATTCATTTTCTAGCATTTGTACTTTCGTCTTCTTTTTACGGCTTCATCTTGGGCACTTGTGATAAAGTAACCAGAGAACTGCACAAAGAGTGGAAGCCCTATCTTGCAAAGGACTTCCAGATTTTGGTATCTGGCTTCATTTCAAACAAGAATGGAAAACAAAAACGTCCACATGCTTCTAATGGGGGCCTGTTTACAAACAAAAAAACAATGGAATGACTAATAGCTATTGATTGCTTCAGCTCTGTGGGACTCAAAACACTTTAAAGCAACCCAAGTGCAAGAAGTTAGATGGTTAATGCCTTCAGAAAATCAGGCGCTTTACCTGATTTTGTGCACAAAAACCTGAGTACTCTAGAAACATACCATTTTGAGAGATGGCTGATGAAACTTTTACAGAATCAGACTCCACAAGAAACTTATAGTTTCTTTTTTCCCTTTCTAGACAGTTTTAAAGTTGGGTTTTCCTATTCACATTCAGCAAAGTTTGCATGGAAACAACTGCAGGGACGTGCTAACTAGTAAAAAGAAAAATCAACAACAATTAGGTTATAGTCTTACTTGGCTAGAAATATTTGTTAAAAGATAAATGCAAGGCAAAATCTTATTCTACAGCTGTGTATGTATTGCAGCAGCATGTGCATCACCATGCTAGGAAGAAGCCTCGTCTGAAACCCCAAGTCTGTGGGGCTGGATTTTTTTTTTTTTTTTTTTTGTTAAAATGTTGAAAGGTGGTGTTCACTGGGACTTTCATAACAGCTTAGAAGCTCAATGTACAAACCTATTCATTCCAAATATGCTTCAATAAACCATTTAGCTGTTGCCAGCCAGCACCAAAGCTGTTTAGGTTATTTAGGCAAGTCAAAAAACAGGAGAAAAGCTTCAAAAAGTTTAATCCGTGGTGTTTACTTTTTTGTATAATCAAAGCATTGTAACTATTTCTGTCAAAGGTATCCTCTGCATGTAGAATTGTGCAGGAATGCCAGAGTGGGGATGAAGAAGAAAAGTACTCAAGCAATAGCAACAGAGACTTCTGGTTCTTTGAGCATGACACTAAAGACAGCAGAAAATAGTGGGGCTGTGTTGGCTGGTATGAAGCTGATGATGTTTGTGTTGTCGAACACACGTTGCAGGAGGAAGACCAGGTGGGGTGTCTTGCATCTCAGACCAAGGGGCTTGGATCTTCCTGGTTTTATTTTCTGGATGATTTTAAATTAGCATCTCAAGGCAAGTACAGAGGAATCTCAAATTTGGAATAACAAAAATGAATCAAGCTGATCTGATAACGAACTCAAAGAATGAACAATTTTTTTTTCAGATGCTGACATATTAATTCTGGGAATTGGGGTAACTGGCGAGGGGAAATGAGATAAAAAATGGCACTAGCCTGGCTGAAAAACCTCCACCACCAGGATGTTGTAATCTCATCAGAAACGGAAGAAGCAAAAAGACAAACGTGTTCTGGGTGCCATCGCCTTCCGGGGACTCACTGAGAGCTGAGAATCTTGAATTTGGGTGACTGCTCTCACAGAGAAAACCCAAGAGGAAATATGATGAGCTCTCAGGATCACTTGGCCAAGGAAAAGAAAAGGCTGATTTAGTCCTTCAGCAGTTGTCTTTTACACAGGAAAGGAAAAAAATGTGTTGGTTGTTATAGGTGATTTGAGTTTGAGAAAAATATTTTTGAGGTCCCATTGATACAGTAGTGAAACAGTCTACAGTTTCTAAAACTAGCAGATAATATTTACACAGCAACTGCATACAGAATGAGATGACTTTACTACAGGCCTCATTAAGGCAGGTAACAGCTGACTGATTCCTGAGCTGGAAGCAGCTGGTTGCATCGGGACCATTAACTGTGGCATGATTACATTCTGTATGGGCAGAGAGAGGAGATTTGCAAGTAGTGATTAATATACCCAACTGTTGTATCAAAGAGGTTTCCCAAAGTTTCTGAAAACTACAAGCCTAATTAGTTAGGATGCAAAATCGAAACAGAAGAAACTTGAATGAAAATTATGCAGGCATAATAAAAATAAAAGAGAAATAGTTAGTCAAACCCCCTCCCTCCACAACCAAGCTTGGGAGCTTAAGCTAAAAACTTACGAAATTCAGCAGCAACTGGAAATTACTAACTAAATAGGTAACAATGAAGTAGGAAAAGGTAAATAATACTGACGGCACTGTGAAACGCAGAAATGCAGTGAGGGAAGCTGTGGGCCTTGGTGGAAACAGCCCTTCAACAGGGAACGTATTTAAAAGTTCTCCATTCTTATGAAGAACAAGGAGTTTAAAAAATACATTAAGAACAAAAAATAATCCTAGCAATGACAGACAGAAATTGCAAACCTGCTAATGTTGATGCAGAAAAGGCTGAAATAGTTACCTGTTACTTCTGTATTGGAAAGGAGTGGCAAGGACTTTATTTTATATGAGA
Source organism: Sagittarius serpentarius (assembly GCA_034782735.1). Taxonomy (NCBI): domain Eukaryota; kingdom Metazoa; phylum Chordata; class Aves; order Accipitriformes; family Sagittariidae; genus Sagittarius; species Sagittarius serpentarius. Next base: position 4,379,266 of record JAVKLA010000010.1, on the reverse strand, counting down.
AGGCAGATTATCTTGCAGTCCATTAGGAAACAGATAACTTTTTAAATTCAGCAGCATCTTCTTCTGCTTGAGAGTTGTGCCAAAGGGGTCTCAAGAGGCATCCAGCGAAGAGCTCTGCTTCAGAAATACCAGTCTGTAATACATGGTTGGGCTGTAGGTAAGCAGAAACCCCCCAGGCCAATATCCCTCTGCCCTGGGCTAGGAGCAGGAGGGGGGATGGAGGAGAAGGGGGGCAGAGGAGAAGCAAGGCACTGCAGCTTTGCTCTCTGGCCCTGGAGTGCTGGCTGCGGCTGCAAGCAGTTACTGCCAAACGAGTGTTAAAAACCTGCCAAAAAGCCATACAATAAATGGCAAAACTGCATCTGAATGAGAGACTTTCGGAGAGGAATTTGTTCCTGTCATCACAAAGAAGATTCAGAGGCACCTCAATTTCTGCATGAAGGACAGAAACGGTCTCTACTAAATCTTTCTCTGTCTAGCAGAGAAAGCTATCACAACAGTTCAAGGAGGAGAACTCAAACCAGATCAAATGAGAGAGCTGGCACCAAGTGTTAAGAATGAGGGCAAATAAATGACTTAGAGAGGTTGTGAATGGCTCCATTTCTTGATGTTTTCATTGGCTTCGGCAAGGAGATAGTTCACACCTCCAACTACAGTCAGCTGAGTCACTCAGCCAACCTCTCTAGCTTCTCCCCAGTTCATGGAGAAAGATAAAAACTCCTGCAGGGATGATTCAGTGTACCTAAATTAAGTATCTGCTTTGAATTGCCCTCTGGAGGGACCTCTCTCTCCCCCTCCCCATTACCGAGGGATCCTAGGGAGACCATGTATATGCTAGGTAAGCAACTGGGTAGCACAAAAGTCGTGCCTACCCTCTATGGACAAATCAGTGCAACAGTGCCTCTTAAGGTCAGTATTCAGGCACTGGTGCAAATGATGCGTGTGGCCATTTGTGCAGATCCAGCAATGACCTATAAAATTCGGATCCTGAATAGAGCACTTGCCCCAAACAGGTCACAAAAAAGCACAGGCTTATAAAGTATTTGTTCAGTATTACAGACAGGCAACTAACTAACTTCTGCAGTTTCCTTCCAGCTAACAAATGGCTCATATCACAGAGAAAGTGAAACGTCATAAAGCACTCAGTACCCACAGTAAATCGGTAAACCCAGTCTTGTAAGCACTGTAGCAGGACGAATTTTTGCACCAAAAATCTTGAGTTGGACAGAGCAAGGTCTAATTGCATTTATTTATATCCAGGTGAGAAAATCTGGACTGTGGCTTTGTCTGTGATTTTTTTTGCTTTCAGAAGTGATGGGAAAAGACACTTTTTAATTTTTTTCTCTTATTAGCTCTCTACCAGGAGCGGTCATTTTTCTCCATCTCTGCAAACACCTATATTTCTTCCTTTACAGAGGGTTTGCCAGATGCCTTTTAATTTATTCCATCTGGCTCCCGTTAAAGTGCCATTTATCAGCTGACTTCTTCAAAACTGCTTGCTAGGGATGGGTTGCAATCCATCACTGAAGCTGGCAAAGAAGTCACAAGCGTGCAGCTTTCTAGCTACCGGCTGCCCAGGTAAAACCTGAAAACCTCCGCAGGCCCACATGCAATATGAGCCACACCAAGGAGCCTGGGGGCTGGGGGGCGCTGGGGATTCCTGTGGCTCACAGGGAGTGGAAGTAAGCGAGCCCACTCATACTTGTAGGTTGTTCTCTGTAATGAACATCGGCACATAGCAGGCAGGAGGCGCCCATTTTACACGCAGCGCTTGGAAAGGTGGTCCTGCTCTTTCTTTTCATCCAGTCTACACTCACGGCTTGTAAATCTCCTTTTTCTTGAGTTGCAGTTTAGTAGTATGAAGCATACAGCTAGTCAAGGCTAAGGGCTTTGTCTCCATGCCAAAAATCTCAGTGATTTTACTGCGATCCATTTCTAAACTGGTTCAGTTAAACCACTGAAAACTCCAGTAGGAACATGTCTTCTTTGGCTGATTTTTGGTTAGCCCATCAGGATTCCCAGCCAATTAAAGCTACACTGAAATAAGCATGGTGTAAATCCATGCTAAGAGGATGCAACTGGAGATTGCTCTCCTTCAACTGAAGTGGTTTACTAGACTAGAGTTGTTCATTCATGGGAAAAAAACGCAACAAATTCCTACGTACACACTAAGTGGAGAGCTGCAAAAACATTTTGTCTCTCATTCTTAGCCTCTCATTAAGGGCCACACATTGATTATTTATTTATTTCTAATTTAGCAACAGCAGTAACACGAATTGCCTCCTTGACCCGAGGTAGTTGCCAAACGTTTAGTTCAGAACCAATTTCAGTGCTACTGTAATCCCCTGAACTGGAGAGCTGGAGCAGAAGTAAAGCTGAGCCAACCTGAAACTGTAGCTGCGCGAATGGCGCCAATCTAATTAAGTTATGAAAAACTGTCCCTCTGGAGATGAGTCTCTTGCAGCTCACAAGCAAAAAGGTGGAGAACATGTGAATCTGGCCACAAGCCTCAGCTGTTGACAACCCAACTTACAAAGCATCTGTACATATGCCCTTTGGGAAGAAAGATAAGTGGTACTCGGGGGAACCACACATTTGTTTAACTCTTTGTTCCATACTCGTCCAGGCAAAGAGAAAATGTTTCATATTATGCTGAATACCATCTCAGATTCTGGCAGGATTACTTGTCAATATTATTACAGCCTCTTCAGTTACAGTGCTTCAGCAATAAAGTAGTTAGACTGGCTTTGAAATACAGAAATTCAGGCAATACAATCGCACTATGAAAGAGCGCTCATTAGCCTTTGGCTGACCTTGAAAAATTGTGTTTCTTTCCAGTTCTTCCACAAATTGCCTTTAAGGAGACCTCCTTAGTTCTACCAAGTCACAAGGTTCAACTGTGTGACTCATGTTTTTTAGCCACTCTCTCACGATCACAAGGCATGCTTGCCTTTTACACACAGCCACAATTGCTACAAGGAGGATACGTAAGAATGCACCAACGGCCTTATTAATAGTGGCATGTTCTTATTTGTTTGGGATTTTTTTTTCCAACCTCAAAAGTTTCATAATGAAACAGTTGGTCTTATAAAAAGTGTCACTCATCAAGTCAAATTTTATGGCTAGGTCACTGCAAGGACTTTGTCAGATTGTGACTGGGCACGATAAAATTTCGTAGCTGTGGAAGCTTAATTAAGTGTAATCAGATACTTCTGGGGCATGAGCTGGCTCTCAAAGGGATGTGTTCTCTTGTTTGAGACAAATAGCACCACTACACATTTCCTCCAACATCTGACTGTTGCTGGACACAGGCCACCAAATATGTTGAACCAGTAGGTTGATCCATATCCTGAAGCTATGTCTCTGCTAACAACAGCCCTTGCAGCTGCGGAGGAGCCCTCCAGCAAAGCGCTTGGACGAAGGAAGCGAGCTCGGCTCAAGGTGCACCTCGCCCCGACATACTGAGTTTCGATGCCTCCACTGTGAAGGTCTCAGACGTACTGTTTTCAGCAGAACTTGGCATCGGCGTGCAACACCTGAAATAATTACCTGCCTGCAGCAAGGCTGGAGCCAAAAGCTGCTCAGCCGTTCTTCTGTTCCTCTTGCACGGCAGATGATGGGACAGAGCAGCACTGGAGAGGGGGAAAAGCAGTGCCTAAAGGAACTGCGGCTTTGGTGGCACAGCTCACCGAAGGAGCTGGAGCCTGTCACAGCTGGCTCAGAGCATGCCAGCAGACTGACGTGCCACATCTGTAATGCCACGGTGCTTTCAGCTAGCACCCTTACTAAGCAGAGCCTCCCCACACTGGCATTGCGCTGCTCAGCTCTTCTCACGGGAGGCTCACTGTCAGCATCCCTGCAGGAGCAGTCCCTCTTTCTTGCACCCAGGAGATGCAGGAGCATGTGCTGGTGGATGAAGCAGACACGCACAGGTCTAATTCCACCCAAAAGAGGGCAGTGGTGCTTGCGGACACGCAGACATGCAGGCAAGACAGTAGTTTACTCTCCAGCTGCTCGACTTTCCCAACCAGCTGACAGAAACTCTCCCCGGTTCTTGGCACAGGCATAGCAGTCCAGAGAGCTCTCTCTTTCACACACTCTTAGTTAGCCTCTGCTCTCACTTCCTCCCTTTGACTCATTAGCTGTTTTACCATCATTTCTCTTGAAATTCAATGGAAGAAATCACATGGATCCATCCATGCCAGTGCTGAGTGCCCCGTACCAGGTGCCTCTGTGTCACCCCCATCTATCAATTATTCAGCTGCCAGCTGGTACATGTCTTCTGCAGAAGCAGCCTTTCAGATGAGCTGTGGCCTGGGCGTAGCCGGGAATGGAAAATTGGATGGACTGCAGTTTATGGCAATCAGGCAATGTTCAGAAGCTTGATGTCACAGGAAACCACTGATATTGCGAGTAATTCAGAGCAATTAAAAAAATCCCTAATACACCAACTGTTTTCCCCCTGTTCTAGCAGCTATGTATTTTCAAGTAGCCTGTTTGTCCAAGGCTTACGCTCCCACCTTCAGCAGGCGTGGTTTACGAAACAATATAATCAAACCCAAGCACCCACTGTTAACGCTTGTACGTACCAAGGTCGTCACTCAGCCACAGGGCTGTGTGGGTTTCCACAGTCGAAAGCCAACACGGGTCACAGCCTTGAAGTGGGGAGAGACGCTCGCTTTGTTTCCCAGCATCAGAGGGTTTCTCAACCTGGCAATCTCTGCTGTCTTGAGGTTGTTCAGTTAATGCTGTTTTCTTGGCTCCCACGCTAAAAACACCAGACATAATAGCAGCAGCCAAGGTATTAACAACAAAAACAGCAGCAAAGACAATAGCAACACAAGTGTAGCTCATGAGCTTAGCTTTGTTTAATGGTACAGGATCTGCACAGCCTCTGGGAGCTGGACCCAGAGCAAAAACCACAGCCAAATTTCTCTCCTCTACTGCTCTTGATGGCTGGGAACGACCCTGCTCCAGAGCAGCACAGCCATTTACTCCTCGGTGGAATGAAACACGGCCCCAGCACGCTGTGGCAAACACAGGTCTGGAGGTGTGATTCCTTACACAAACATGTTGGTACAGACTTTTGTGCCGTAGGTGCGACACAGCCTTTACACAGGCTGGGTTGATAGCATCCCACAGCAGTCCCCCCAGTGACGCGCCTCTGCCTCTACGTGGCGTATGACCCCTCACCAGGTTTCCAAAGAGTAGGAGATGAGTCTGCCACTGCCTGCACTGACAGATCGGGGTCTCTGTGCTGAGAAGAAACTTTAAGTTCTTCTTCAGGTTAAATGCTGAGACTGGCCCTCCTGGGCGTGAGAAGCCTGGTTAGGGGACGGGCAGGCTTGACCGTGGGTGGATGGATAACACCGGCGCAGCTCCTGGTAACCCTCTAGTCAGAAAACCCTTTCAGAAAGTCTCTTCTGGGTAACACTGTTGCCTCTTCATTGACAAGCGTCAGATGTTATCCTTTAAGACTGTTTCTTGTACTGACAGAGAAACCAATAGAGCAGGGTCAGGTCCTTAAATCACAGGTGTACCTGCCCTGAAATGATCTGATTGTACTGCATGTAACCCACGTGTTTCTTCAACACCTAGGCAGTCTTTGCAGTCTGAAATCCGTGTAAGTAAATCTAGCTGCCTTAGCATGGGCATGTGGCGCCTCTGGGTTACCTGGCAGGACCTCAGGTGTCAGCTTGGGGCTGGGACATGCCCTCTACTGACACTTAGAAGGACACCCTAGGACATTTAAAATGTGACTCTATTCTTGCATTTGAGCTAGTAAAGAATGAAGTCTACCACACTTCCTGCACATCCCCTTCTTTCCTGAGGCTGCCTGGACACACACCCTTCTAAGTAAAAAAACGAAAACTTATTATATCTCTTCAAGAGGAAAACCCTACTTGCACCCTCAGAGCAAGACCTACCACCCTTAGTGGCACATGGTACAGACAACTGAGGTGGTACCTCTGCTCAGCATGGATCCATGTGAAGAGACTAGTGTGACTCTTGAATGAAAAGCCAGGTTATTAGTACTGCACCCAAGACAAGAAGTCCTGGTCCCCAATGGCTTTGTAGTACTCCCAGCTTTGGAGCTGGTGGTGGAGTCAGTAACTGAGGCATCCATTGCATGATGTTGATCTGCTCTCCAATGCCTGTTTTACTTGGTGGCACTTACCAATAGACATCTGCAGGCAGAACTTCAGCTTGTCCTGAAGGTTTATGAGTGCCATAGGCAAAACCTGTGCTTGCTTTCATTTCTGATTTTTAAGTGCATATGGTTAGATGCACTTACTCTTCACTTACTCTCCACTTCACTGCAGAGGTGACAGAACCAGGATGAGGACCCTCATAGACAGTACAATGCAATATGGAAAATCTGGGCCTTTTTCTCCAGAGACAGAGAGAAAAGTTATTGCTATTGAGTGTTAGGAGAAGATGAGCAATGCCAGTATTACCGCATTTGGGAAAATGCAAATATGAAATTCTTTCCCAGTGAATAGTGACAGTACCGTGCTATGTAGAAATGCAGGGAATTAGGCAGTGTCATCCCATGTGATTTGTACATACTTAAGAGGGAATTAAATCCTTGTGAACCTATCCAGCTTTACAGATGTTGAGGCCTGATTTGGCTTGCTGATGTGCCAGTTTTACACGGAGGCAACTCCACTGAGACCTGTGGAGTCATTAAACACTGACAGAAGAAAGCAGATACTCAGATGCTGCCACCCTACTTACCATGCCAAGAAACAGCATGCATTTCCCAAACACTTCATCCATTGAGCAATAGCAGCAGCACTGGCAAGGTCTTCTGTGATCTGCTTTGCCCATCGCCTTACCCATGAGTCCATGGGGGACTGCGTCCAGGAGTAAGAGGTCGGCAGTTTGTCTGGACCCATTCTGGTTTGGGCTTCCCTGCAGTATTACAAGGATGTCAGCATCTGTGTTCTGCCATTTGCACATCATCACAGCTCACAGGCTTTAAAGGGTCCTTTGCCATACCATTTGGTGCCCAGATTTCCCTTCCCTCTTAAATTACTGTCATATACTGCAACCACTTTAATGCTAAGCACCCTCTCTGCTGAAAGGCTCTGTTTCCGGTATCCTAATTGCTATATACCCCATCGTAATCATTATCACTCCTGTTGAGGGATTGCCTTTCCACCACATACTGGGCCGTATGTTCTGGTTTACATTGGCACTACACCCCCTGACCTTCCTCCTCATTTATGCTGGCAAGAGAAAAGTCAAGGCCAAAGCAACATTCTTTTAAGTAGGCCTTTCTCAATATGCAGGGACCAGTGACATTAGGGCTGTGAGCCTTCCCACCTGTGTGTGGAAAGGATTGCTGCATCATGCAAAAGAATCTAGGCACGTAAATTAGGCTGGGTGCAAACCATGTCGAACACCAAGAACAGCCTTTGAGCAAGTGTCAGTCTGAGCATCTACTTTCCACCCCCATCCACGAAGAAAGGGTGGAGCAGGCTAGACTGGGCTGGGAATGTGATCCGTATCGTGCTACTGCGGCATTTACATGCCTACTGATTTTACTCATGCAACCACGTCGGGTCTCCCCACCTCCTCGCTCTTGATTAACTTTTAGTGGAAGAGTAGGCGTAGGAACGTGAACGACACCGGCCGAGTGCATGAAGCTAAGCGTGTGCATGCTGTGTGGAGGATCCTGGCTTCTCTCATGATTCATGCTGTTCCCTGGGAGCAATTTGGCAGCCCTGCAGTCATGCAGCCAGGTGTCCACGCTAGGCCTTGCGAATGCAGCCTTGCAGTCTTGTCTTCTCTCGGCCCTGGAATCAAGCCATGGGTGCTGGGAGAAAGGATTGGGTTTCCTTTTTGTTTTGTTTTTTTTTTTTTGTATTTTCCTATGAACCCACCCAATTTTGCAACATTGCAAAATGAAGGCTTTGCCTGTTGGTTTTTTTGTGTCCTGCTGAGGGGAGGGACAGAAAGAGCTGGGTGAGATAAAACAATGGAAATTAGAGTGGAATGGAGGAGTGTGAAAAACAAGGTTGAGGTTGTGAAAAGCAGGACCAGGCTTGGGAGCAAAAAGTCCTTTTATGTATTTAGACGTTATCTTATAGGCATGCTACATATGCATCAAATACCAACCCAGTAGGTACAGAAAGCACAGACAGGTACAGAGTTGCTAACAGAGCTTTTGTAAGCTACTATTCAGCCTAAGGCACAAACCAGGTGACCTCGCCTTTAGCTAAAATCTATCAAATACATACATGCATATGTGTAAGTTGAATTGCCTTAAAAAAAGAAAAGAAAAAAAACCAATCCTTGGATTGAAAACGACAGCAAAATCCCATCAGGTAATCTTACGGAGTGTGGCAAACTCTACAACTGCTTTGACTTACTCCTGACCCTGGCAGTTCCCCATTCAGTGTGTGGTCCTTGGCTGGGGCAGCTGTGGCACTGATCTCAGCGCTGCCAGGCCTCCGGCTCACTTGCCTGTTCTCCCCTGTTGCGCTCTCTTTCATTATAATGGGGTAATATGGAGTAGTGGTTGGAGCTCAGCAAAAAAGCAAAATCAAAGGCTTTAATGTTTGACAGCCCTGCCTGGGATGGACCAGCAGGGCCTGATTCTTGGGGGGTGGTGAGTACCTTGTTGTTATGAATTTTGGGCATGAGGGACTCCTGAGAATCCCATGAGATGCCTATCTCCTTCTTCACTGCCGAAGTCCATTTTAAAACACAGCACTCACTTTCATGTTTTCATAACACCTCATTTGCAGGCATGTGATTAGACCTAATTAATGCTTGTAATCAATGAATGCTTAATTGCTGCTGGTGAAAAATGCTGGATAAATGCAGAGCACTGCTTGATTGAATGCTCTTTGATTGGCTAATGGATCACTCTATTACTCTTTCAGATTCTGCTTAAGCAGGCAAAATATCTGGGCTGGTGTAAAACAATCCTGCATTGATCTCTCCAGCCAAGTGGGGTCTTTCCAGTAATTAGAAGGGTGGTGACAGGAACAGACTTGGCTGTCTGGAGGACCAGGGGGACTGGAAAGAAGGTTTTTTTGTTGGTTTTGGGGTTTTTTTCTTTATTTTTAATTTGAAAGCTATGCAGCAAATAGCAAGGAGAAGACTGGTCAGATCTTTTGACTTTTAGCTGTAAAAAAACATTCCCTGATAAGCCTCTTGATTTAAACAGAGAAGCAATTTCTGCTCCCTGGGAGTTCCATTTGAGTAAGTCTGGCCCCAAAACTTCACAGGCTCAAATCTCTGGAACCAAATTCCAGGAAACATTCATATGTGGATGATGCATCTGTAACAGATACAAAGGGGAGAGGGGAAGCATTTGGCAATTAGGCGCTGGAATCATTTATAACTCCAGCTGGTACTTCTCTTTTTTCAGGTGAAACGTCTCAAGGGGAGGAGGAGAACCTGTCAGTGGCATGTTTTGCACTATGTCTTGCCTTTTCTCCATATTAAGGCTTTCCCTCATGAACTCTTCCAAATGAGGCCAGTTTCACGAGTGTGGAGAACCAGCACTAGACTGTGCTCTGCTTTCCACCACCCTGCACAAAGGCTACTGAGGAGCATCCTCACTGCGTTTCTCTGGATTCACGCTGGTGTGCATGAGAGCAAACAGTGAGCCACTCTCTTAGTGGGACCACATACCAGACATGGGTCCTGATTCCTTGTCTGACTGTGCCTTTCCGGATCCTCTGAGAGCAGGGCCATCCAGTGCTAAGCACCCACAGGGCACAGACCCCAGCAGGTTTGGGGAGGGACCAGAGAACCACAGGGATCGCCCGGCATCCTACAGGCTCACTTCCACTGTGATGATGTTGCTGACGCTCTGTGTAGATCAGTAGCGAATCTTTTCTACAGAAAGAAAAGGGCATTAAGAAGAGCAGCAGAGACATTAGCTATGAGAAACTGCTTTTCAGTTTCCTTATAAATACAGATGAGCTCTGTGGCACCCAGATCACAGATCATCTAGCACTTATGTGCAAGGCTGAGTGCCTACAGGAGCAACAGCATCAGCACATTTAAAACTCAGAGTGCAAGTGAGGTTTCCACAATCTAGCTCATTGTCTCTTTAACTTTATGCTCTGTTCAAACGCTCAGGCCTGTGCTCCAACATAAATACATTGCCTGAATTTCCCTCCCCCTACATTATTCCTCTTGAGCTGTGGAAGATTATACGCAACAGATAAAAAAGTGCTTGTTTCTTTGACAAATGCAAGGCTTAAAGACCACCCTCTGTTCTTGAGCAAAATTAGCTTATCTTTGCCCCAAAAAATGTTGTTACTAAATATGAGCCATCATTTGTGTGTGGCCTGAATGAGACACTCAATTCATCTTATTAGAGGTTATCCTTTGAGGAGCTTTAAAAGGAAATGCATTGTTCTTAATTATTCTTATCTCAACAGCTGTATAATTCCTGGTTTTGATTTAAAGAAAAAAAAGAATTTCCAAAGAAAGATTACACTGAAAGCTGGAGATGGGTCTGAACCCAGACTGCAGAGTTGAACTGCAGCTCTTAGTCTGTGCTAAACTGTCTTCCTCTTTCCTTTGAGAAGGTGTGTGTCCTTTCCCTTCTCCCAAAGTTAAAACATGAATCTGTGCAGAAAACAACAGAAAATCTCAGAATAGATTTAGTCTCTCTTTCTGGTTTTAAACTTGTCCTAATAACGTTCTTTTTGTTGTATCAGAAAACAGTAAACAAGACTTGGTGAGGAAACACTACTTTCCTCTTTCATTCCTGCACCCCAAGTTACCCTGAAAAATTTTGTAAATATTTTCATCAGAAAGGCCCAAACCCAGTATTTCTTTTCCATTCAGTGAAAATTCTAAAAAAAAATCAAAGCAAATTGAAATTTGGGTGAAATTTATTACCACGCTAAAAAGCCCCTTTCTGTTGGTTAAATGTTTGCACAAAAAGTGACATTTGCTGTGATGCTGTACGGTTGTCACAAGCTGCTACCCACTTTGAAGTGGAGCAGCATATAATGGATTAAATTCTCCACAGAGCTCAATGCCAGAGTTTCAAGTGCTTGGCATCTCGCATTTGGTCCAGCTTCTCTGAAGTGGTCAGCATCCAGCAGCTTCTATTGTGACAATAAGTGGCAAGATGTTTTGCAAAAGGGCTTAGCTACCAAGCCGCTGAATTCTTCTGAAAAATCTGGTCCAGGATGGTATTGAAGGCAGTTTCAGCTGGTTTGATTGAACCAGCTGTTGAATCACAGTGGATTCCTTGAACTTCTTATTATAACATGCCTCCGCCACAAAACACTGGCCCCTCTCCCAACAACCAGGTAGCTGGTACATCCTGCTTCCCGCTGGTACCATTTTATCGTCCCAGAAATACAGATGGGTCCTTTTTCTTCCATCCCGTCTGCTCAGGCTCACCCCAGTCGCTATGTTTACATATAGAAGGTTTTCTTCCCATGGTTCAAGGCTGAACCCAGTAATATTAGGAGGACAACATGTCTCTCTTTTGGTTTCTTACTAAATGACGTGTTGAAAGATGAGCACTGTTTCAAGCTGTGGGTGTTGGACTCCGCTAGAAACATTAGTCCATGCACACACTTCGTACTGAGATGCACGTGGAATATGCGTGTGCCATAAGAAGGCTACGGGAAGGACTGGAACTACGAAGCTGGTGAGGGGTCTGGAGCACAAGTCTTACGAGGATCAGCTGGGGGAGCTGGGGTTGTTTAGCCTGGAGAAAAGGAGGCTGAGGGGAGACCTTATCGCTCTCTACAACTCCCTGAAAGGA